>JANRMT010062796.1:110899619-110923120 GCA_026402145.1 Polypterus bichir lapradei | reverse complement strand
ATATATATATATATATATATATATATATATATATATATATATATAGTGATGGATGGTCCGGGATTGTACCCTACTGGGAGACCTGGAGGAGCAGGGGACCAGGAGAAGGCCAATTTATATTCTGGGACATGACAGGACAGCCTCCCTGGGTGGCAGCGGGGTCACCGGCTTGGAGCTTAGAAGCTCAAACTTCAGGGTGCACTATAAAAGAGGCCGCCTGACTCCATTCGGAGAGCCGGAGTCGGGTGGGAGAGGACGGAGAGGAGAGGAGAGGAGTAGAGGCGGCAGAAGACTTGAGGAAGAAAAGGGAATGAGCAGAATTGAGGGTTGGTGCTTAAAGAACTGTAAATAAATGGAGTGTGCATTTGAACATTGTGTGCCCTTGGTGTCTGGCTGTAGTCAGGCTCGTCTTCTACTATATATATATATATATATATATATATTATAAAAAAAATCTTGTGACGAGATCTTTTGAAGAGAGACAGACAGACACTCGCATGTCCCTCGAGATGGACAAGTCACGTCATACTTACAACCTTTTGAAAGCAAGTCCCGTGATACGCATGCAGAGCAGGTTAGAGATAACGGAAGTAGGAAAATTCGAAAGTCTCAAAAATGAGAGTAAAGATCACTTTGCTGCAAACAAACTGAATTTATTACTCTGTGAAATAACGGAACGGCAAAAAGAGATTGCCTAGTGTTTGAGGATGTCTGGGGCGCAAGAAGGTGCTGTACAGGCTTTTAAATGATGGCAGTGCTGCACGAGATGCAGATCATGTGGTACGGCGGCAGCAGCAGCAAGCCAGCAGCTGATCAAGCAAAGAGGAGGTAAAAAAAACCTGTTGTTTCCCATTGTATCACCGTTTAAGAGGGGGAATCAGAAGAGCAACTGCGTCTCTCTGGAGTTCAGCCCCGGACATTGGCACATCACGCTGGCGGGGCCGGGAGTGATAGGCGAGCGAAGTGCAGATCACGCCACACAGCAGAGGCAGCAAGCCAGCAGCTGATCGAGCAATATCTATTACATACAGGGTGCTCCAGATCTAATTATGCAGATTCAGATCATCTGGATGACTTTGATTTATGCGGAGACGATTCTTAATTTCGTCAGTTCGCACACTTCTTGATGGTCCGGGATTTTTCGGGTGATTTTCTATGTAATAAACTTAAGTTATAGCGTAATGAAAATTGCATAATTAGATCTAGACCATCATATATATATATATATATATAGATATACATATAGATATATATAAAACATATATATAATATCTAGCTGGAAGTCCACAAATGGAGCAATTGAATTATGGATCTTAAAATAGTTTTTTTTTTTTTATTCCCAAGCTTCCAATTCCTACCAGGAATCATCATCAGAGGAAAATGATTCGACATACAGGAACTCAAGGCAATCTATAGCAAATAAGAAGGGGAGGACTGATGAGGTGGGGTTGGAGGGTGTTGGTCATAAAGTCTTATTTATTATTTGGATGTTCTTCTTTTCAGGCCTGCATATGCTGGGCTCACGTCCAAGTGTCTCTTTTCATTTGAGAGCCACGATTCAGCCAGCTCGCTGGCACTCTTAATATTAGCCTTGAATTTTACTCGCACTGAGCCCAATTTGTGTGTCCGGTCGAACTTGTACGTGTGTAAATCAGAGATGGTGGGATGTACAATTACAATATAATTTATTTTTGTGAAGCCCAAAATCAGACAAGCAGTGCCACAATGGGCTTTAACAGGCCCTGGAAGAAATCCCAGGAAAGGCAATTTGAAGAGAGACCCCTTTCCAGGTAGGTTGGGTGTGCAGTGGGTTTTTTTTTTTTTTTTTTAAAAAAAAAGGGGGTGAATAGAATAAACCGGCCAGAACACAAGTAATACAATAAGATAGTACAACAGTAATATTACAAACACAGAGCAAAATGCAAGAGTACAGTAGATGATATGACATAACAGAATTTGGATTTGTTCAGAGTCCTGGAGACCTCGGCCATCAAGCCGCCTCCTCCTATTGGTCATTCCACAGCTGAGTCCGTGCTGGGCCAGCCAATCCAATGAAAGGACAATTCCAGTGCTCTTCTGTCAGAGATGAGTTTACCTTAGGCAGGCAGACTGACAGCTTGGCAGCAGGGCAGTGGCAACAAGAGCCACATTTGAGTACAGAGAAGAGAAATGAAGTAGTGAGTGTGATGAATGTCTTTGGGTAGTCGTTTGATGTGAACACACACACACACACACATATATATATACACACACACAGATACAACAGGGGGTCCCCTACTCTGGTCCTGGAGGGCCCCAGTGACTGCAGGTTTCAATTCTAACCCTTTTCTTAATTATTGACCTGTTTTTGCTAATTAACTTCTTTTGAATTCATTTTAATTGCCCTAAATTTCTTCATTGTTCCTCTGAATTGCTTCATTTCTTTCCTTAAATGACACCCAAAGGAGAAATGAAATGTGAAGTGAGTGAGCCAACAGAAGACCAACTCAGTCAGGGCCTCAAACTCCAACCAAATTCACTCCAACCAGTTGCTCAATTAGACGCAGAGTCTCGTTGTTAATTAAACCCGTTCTTTAATTCCAGGGCTTGTTGCTGCTCTCATTGTGCAATGGCAGACATTTCTAAAATGGCTGATTTTCTCTTTTCTAAGTGTGCTGTTAAAATGTTTTGTGGACCTGAGCATATCAGCATTTCTGGGACCTCCTTCCTTTTTATTTTCAGGTACTGTATGACAGAGCCTTTCCTGCACGGACCTCGCTGTTCAGAAACAGTTTGACCCCAAGAGCTACAAACGCACTCAGTCAGTCCATCAAGTGCTCCTTGTACAACTGTTAGTACTTACAGTATATGTATAACGAACAAACTCGCGTTACAGTTGTAATATTGCACAACCTGAGCCACTTATGCTTTCATATTGTACATTTTTCACTTTTTTTAACCTATTATTATTATTATTATTATTATTTTACCATCTTATAGGAAAATAAGTTTATGGAGGATTTGCATGTTGAATCTCATTATACCACACAATAGCAATAAAGGAATTCAATTCAACTCAACTGAGAGCGCGTATTTACAGATGATGACGACTGGCTTCAAAGTCGATTTAGATTTCCAGGCACTATCGTCGTGGAGCTCTTGATATCATTTTAAAGAAGGAATGCATTAAAGTATATACTGTATATTAGAGATACATTTTTAACGTCATTTAAATAATATATATTTTAAAGATTTAATAAGCGACTTGGCAGCCAGCGGTAGCGATGAGCTGGTGTCCCGTTCAGGGATTGTTCCTGCTTGCTGGGCCTGGCGTGACCCTGGATGGATAGACAGATGGAATAATGAAGGATGTACTACGAAGATATTTCAATGTTCCTTAAAAGTTTTGAAGAATCTGCATTCTCAGCTTACAGATGCCATTTATTACAGAGCTGATTGTGTGGTGATCGGTTACTTGGAGAAAGAAAAGGAAGGACAGGAATCGGAGGTTAGTACGTTTGAAAGAAATGACTTCATTGAGGGTCGCACACGGCACAGCACTGCACAGCAAGCATCTTGAGGGAGGCAGCAACAATCTCTGGACGAGGCGCCAACTCGTCGCTACCACTGCACCAACATGCCTCAATGTTTTATACGTGCTTTAATTTCTATGATCATGAAATGATATCAAGAGTACATCCTAGTATTTTAATTACTCAGAGCGCTGTAATATCACAAATGTAATGGATTCTGTGTCCTGTTGGTGTAAGAGAGCCGGTTTTAGAAGCACGTAAAATGAACACATAGAATACGAAGCATTTACAGTAACCTGCTACTTTAGTTACGATGGGATTTGAGAAACTAGTAAATGAAATGATTTTAAGATGAAGTTTATGATGTTCTACTTTAATGACAAAATAAACTACGTGATTAAAGTGGACATTTCAGCCTTTTTTTCCCCACGGTGTCCCAGTTTTTTTTCATTTCTCTGTAACCTTATACGCTTCCATATGACACTCTGACGCTGGGCTACGACTCGCCTTTTCATTGTGACTTGTTATTTATTTCGGGCACTGTGTGGCTTTCTGAACTTGAACTTTTGAGTTTCTCCGCCACTCTGTCACTCGATCGACTTCCTTTTGTTGTTTATATCACTGCTTAAACCAACAAATAGTACGTTTTCTTTGCCTCTACTTGGTATTCACTGAAATTCTTCTTTTTGCCCCATGCGTTTGCCATTGTCTTTTCACAGAACACAGAACAGAAGGGGCTGTTTACGTTGATTTGCATATTCAAAGAGGCGTCATTCTGGGGGGAGTTGGGCAGTGGCAGCGGGCGCGTACACGAGTGTTACTTTTCACACTGACCAGGATTTATGGAGCAGAAGAATGTGGAAGTTGGTGTACGCACAGATTTACGCATCTGGATTTTTTTGTGTGTACGCACATTTCCGCTTTTCTCTGTACACCATGTTTTAGTGTGAATTCTACGCACGGCGTTATGCATGAGGCCCCTGGTGCTGTAACTATCCATTACGTACGTCCATTACTGAACTGCTTCACGTACGCTCGCTTCCCTCCACTGTGATCTTCGGGTTTTCTGGTGTCTTTGCCAATGTCATGCGCATTGTTTGTCTTGCTTACTTTTCTATTAAATTCAAAATTTGTTTGGAAACCAGAAGCAATTAAATGAGATGAATAAGGAAAAATAGAGGAAATCCAGAAAGGGGCAAATACTTTTTCACAGCACTGTATGTAAACGTATTCACTGCTTTATTTTTATATGACACTCAATTTGGCCTTTTGGCGCTGATCAACAGAAAACTCTTTGACCAACTTCTGCAAAGGGGACTAACTTCTTTACAAATGTATATCACAAATCATACGTATTCGCCTCCTTCAAGTCGGTGTTTACTAGATGGCAGCCGTGCCCGCCCTAAGTCTGTGTGTTCTCAGGCCTCTCTATCAGCACTGCCATTTTCCGCTTGGTCATTCAAAATGGCTCCAGCTCTGTCATTTGCAGGTTATACGGTGTAATTGTAGCTTCCAGCAGGCCGACGTTACGCAGCTCGACGTCACAAGGCAGTGAGAGCAGGAGGGCTGTGGGCTGACGCTGCCACCGTCAAACATTTAGACAAAAGATTCCTTTTGTTTGAGTCTCCCTTATTTTTAATTGAGGGTCAAGTTACACGGCTTCATTTGTAAAAATGAGAGGGATGAACACATGTAAGCCGAGAGTCAATGGAGCTACACAGGTGGGGAATGTCCAGCAGGGGGCACACGTGATCTTTGAGGATTGTACAGGGTGCGCACAAAGTCCGTATACCCCTATCTTTTGGAGGATTTTGAAAACACGTTTCGACTGCGGGAGCTGCGATAAACCGCGCACTCGTCAGAGAACATAACCTTTTCCT
This sequence comes from Polypterus bichir lapradei, assembly GCA_026402145.1. NCBI lineage: Eukaryota > Metazoa > Chordata > Cladistia > Polypteriformes > Polypteridae > Polypterus > Polypterus bichir. Next base: position 110,917,728 of record JANRMT010062796.1, on the reverse strand, counting down.
TCTCAGCATTTGTTGGAAATTGGTGCAGCATCAGACCACAAGCTTCCTGACGTCTGTCCAAGTCGGCATCTGATAACTCGTTAACGTGCAATGGACGCCAGCATTTCATTTGCAAGTCCTGTTTGATGTGTTTTCGTATTGTCGATTCCGCTATTCCCAACTCAGCAGCACGTTTACGAGTGGATTTCATTGGGGATCGTTGGACAGACTCTGCCACATCTGCACATGTTTCATGCCTTGTGGATGGTCTTCCACTTCGCACGGACGCTGCCCATTGCAAAAGCCTTCTTCTCCCACCGTAACAACGTCCTCTTTGTCGGCGATGCCTTCCCAAAACGCACAACAAAGTCATCCTTGACATTTTTGATCGATTTCCCAGTACCAGGCCGCTCATGAACCCACACAGTGGCCAGACGCTGCTCGATCGTGAAAACACTTGTGTCACCCATCGCTTCGTCTTAGAACGACCGCCACGTTGTTGCGATTTCTTGAGCGGCAGCAAGTGGCAGCACCAGACAGGATTTCGGAAACACACCTCGAAATATCAGGAAGACTTGGACTGATGTCCACAGGAACCAAATTGTCATGGTTATTCCTGTAAATGCTCCTAAAGATAGGGGTATACGGACTTTGTGCGCACCCTGTAGTTGTAATATTCTTTCAGAATAAGCTAAATTGGATGCAAATTGATTATTTGCATTTACATCAGTCCAGTGACGTCAGCATAATCAGCTAAAGATCAGTCTGGAGGACTGTTTGGGAACAAGTGTGACAAAATCGATCATCACAAACAGTGAGCACCAAACAAAATACAAGTGCGTTTCATGTATGGGGCTATAAAAGCCTAACAAAGTCATAATCAGTTTGGCTGGACTTCGGCAAAAGAGAAGGTCTTCAAAATTGAGGGAGTTGGTCTTTCGAATGGAGGTGGGCAGCTTGTTCCACCAGCCATGAAAAGAGGTCAGATGGAGGTTTGATGTCTAGCAGAGGTGGCATCACCAGACCTGAGTGGTCAAGTAGGAGCACAGGACACCTCACAAGTGTCCTATCTATACAGGTGCTGACCCACTGACTACTCTGTAGACAAGCATCAAGGATGTGAACTTAATATGTACTGCTAGTGGGGGGAGCCAATGTGGCGATCTGAAAAGAGGAGTGATGTACCCACCTGGGCTTGTCGAACGCCAGACATGCTGCTGCATTTTGAATCAGCTGCAGAAGTTTGGTGCCCCTGTCAGCAGAGAGATGCAGTAGTCCAAACATGACAAGGCCGAAGTCTGGACCACAAGTTGTGCTGCATACTCCACAAGATACAGTATGATCTTGTGGATTTCGTATGGAGTGACTCAGCAAGACAGACAGATCCTTGTGACATAGTCAGTGAAGGACAGCTGGTCATCAATCACCACCCCAAGGTTGCCTACAGATGTAGTGGGTGACAGTGACATTGAATCATGCTGAACAGACGGACGATTTGGGATATCAAGAAGGCCTGTCTTTGCCAAATTGAGCCGCAGATGCTGCTTCATCATCCAGATTGCAAAGATTCTAGCAGAGAAGAAGGAGGAAACAGAGAGAACTGAATGAAAACGCGGTCACGTATGACTAGTGGAGTGACAGCTGTGTTTGTGGGTGTGAAGTTCTGGGAAAGAACAACATCTTGGTGAGTTGGTGGGGTGTGGAGCTGTGTCAGGCTGAAAGAGGAAAGGAGTGAAAGGAAGTCTGTAGGAGGAGAAGAAGAATGACTGTCCAGGTCCCCAAAGATTACAAATGGACTGTGGTCATCTGGAGAGGAGGAGAGCTTGTCGAGGAAGTTCTTCAGGAGACGTGGTGGGTTTTAAAGAATGTTAATGTTAAAAAGGTCGGAGACAGTGAGTGCATGGTACTCAAATTTGGTGTGATGGCATACAGGGGGGAGAATCCCCACTTCATGGGCACTAGTATACTCATCCCTCCAGGTAAGAGAGAAGTGGAATCCAGAGGAAAGGGCCATCAGTGTTGCCATATTTCCTGTACAGATCCACGTCTCGGGTCAGTGCCACAACCTGGAATCCCATTTGGGTGTCAAATGCTGGAATGAAGTCTGCTTTGTTGACCTTAGAGTGACAGTTCCACAGGCCAAAGGAGAAGGGAGTCACTGAAGGGGTGACTTGATGCAGCGATTAAAGATGGCTGGCATTACATGCTGCATTATACACTACCATCTCTAGTAGCAGCAGCAACTCCGTAGTGCCGACTTGCCACTTCACAATGAGAAGAGAGGCTTAGCAGTTTATGTTGTCCCTACTGTCCCCTGTACTGAGGACTTGCATGTGCAACATGTCACTCTATCACTGAGTAGAACAGCCTCGCCTCAAAACTCCTGTCTTGTTGATCATAAGGGCAGAAATGTACAGTTCAATGCCTTAGCCACTAGGGGGTGACACAGCTAATGTTGTTCATTGAGTCCTTCAGTTATTCTAACAAAAACTGTTAATCACGTGTAACAATCAGTTTAAATATTTTTGTCACCAAACTGACAAAACTAGGATATTTTCACATTGGTTCCGTCATCTATGCCCTCTATATTTGGCATTGTGTGGAGAGATGTACCAGTGCAGTAGTGAAATGGCAAATCCACACCCCTGTTTTACATAAAAATGGCCTTAACGTTGGTGGCCACCCCCTGTTTGGCAGACTACAGTAATTAGTGCACTTGGTGGCTACTTTAATGGTGCTCTGCTTCTCTCAGCCCAGTCTCTCCTGTCTAATTTTACTCCTTCTTCCTCATCTTTTTCCTTTTATTTTAAAACTCACTCATTGTTAAGAACATGCAGTGTCTCTCTTTCCTCTGCTCTGCCTGCTCATCTTCTTGACTCCTTATCTCCCTCTTTGTAGCCATCTAAATGTCCAGTTTCCAGCTTTGTGTAACTCTGCTTATGAACCTCTCTCCTCATTCCCAGTTTGACCCAGAGACCCCTCTCCTCTCCTTCTACTCCTCCTGCCTGGGTGACCACAATTCATAATGTAAAACGTCATTCCCTAAATCCTAATTATCGACAAACCCAATGATAGACTTTATCCTGGACCTAGTAAGCTCACCTGATGGGTCTTGAACTTCATCTTCTTTGTCACTTTTTACACATTGGGTGTCCCAGGCATTGTTCTCCTCATATTCTGGTTCTGCCCTTTGGACTCTGGTATTTTGCTCCTTTCTTCTTTCCTATCTGTTGATATCCCACCATTACCTGACACTCTAATCCTTGTAGACCTGTCCTCCCTGTACTTCACCTCTTACCAGCAGGACCTCATCTCTTCAGGCAGTCTTGCCACTAAACTTCTCCTTACTTCATGTTGGAAATCCCCTAAGACAGGGGTGGGCAAAGTCATTCCTGGAGGGCCGCAGGTTTTTGTTCCAACCCAGTTGCTTAATTAGAAAACAATCCTTGCCAATAATTACATTTCATGGCTTGTTAGGCTTTAACTCTGCCTTGTCAAGTCATTCTCATATCCTAGATTTTTTTTTCCATTCTAAGGATATCATCCAAATACTTTGAAGTGTAATATGGATGGGTACTTCTCAATCCTTCACTTTTTTCTCTTCTGTTTCCTTCCAAGTATTTAATTAAACCAAATAGTGCACGATAAATACACACAGGTGTAAAGGGTAACAAGCAAAATGGATAACTGCTGGTTTCTTTTGTCATTTGCATTTTATTGCTAATAAGGAGCAATTAAAAACTGAGAATGCAGCTGTTTAAGACTTAAATAAGCAATAAGGGTTCAAAATCTTAATGAGGGAGACGACTAAAATGAAGCAGAAGTGTTTCTAGAGCAATAAGTGATTCTTATTAAGCAATTGGGTTGGAACAAAAACCTGCAGCCACTGCGGCCCTCCAGGAATGACTTTGCCCACCCCTGCTCTAAGACTGTCACTAATGAGAATTGGGTATTTATAGGGAGATAGTTATCTGCATCTCAAATCAACCAAGTGTCCATGGGAATTGTTGAGGGCTGGTCTACTGCCGTTCAGTCCTTTAACTGTTGGATGTCTGCAGTTCACTACTGTTACTGTTGGTTCAGCGATTCTCAGCTTTGGTAGGGGGAGATCATCATCAGGTTGTGTATTCTGTTATAAATTTTATATGCAATTGTTTTATTAACTCTATTTGAAATATTCAACAAATACTTGATCACAAAAAAATACATGAACAAGGGGACTAGGGTTCACGTCCCTTGTGCTCCCAGTATGGACTTTGTATGTTCTCCCACAGTCCAAAGACATGCAGGTTAGATGGCCTAGCGGTGGTAAAGTGCTCTTGAAGTATATGTATGTGTGTGCTCACTCCTGCCTTGTGCCTGATGCCTGCTCTGAATAAGTGGTTTAGTAAACGGATGGACGTATAAAATAAATAACTCCTACTCAACAGGCTGCACATAAGCTTACAGTATGTATTGTATGGAGCAACACAGCCTAATCCTCCATAGACTACATGAGGAAAGAGATGAGCAACACAATGGTTGGCACTAAACGGACCCATTGTTTTTGTCACTTATTATTAGTTTCCTTTTAGAAGCTGGAAAGCTGCATTTTTGACTCCTGAATGGCAAGTACTAAAGTAAATTGTAATAAATGACAAAAAAATAAATAAATTAAGAAAATGAGCTAGGGTTCCGGTCAGAAAATCCTGTTTCATGGAAAGGATTATAAGACACTTGTACGGTGCGTGAGCCGCTTAACACGTCTCATAAACAGCGAGAGGATGTGTTCCTCAGCAACGCTCAACACTCAAATGATGTCAGCTACTTGCGCTCCTCTTCTTTTATCCCGGGGTGAAGAACAACCAGACATGATGCCAGCCTTTGGGTGGGACTTTCTGTGCCCTGGGAATATGAATAGAAAAGACTGTTATAAAAGGTACAAGCCTCTCGACTGTCTCCTTGTATCCAGTTAAATTGGTCCCCGAGAAGTCCATGTGCATTCCAAAACCTTGTGAGAGATGGCCGGCAGCTCAATCCGGCCGGGACATCCCAGGATGGGAAGAATGGAGAAGGGCAGCCTTTCCAGGAAACTTCCTTCCCCAGGATGCTAGGTGGCAGCTCCCCTGGACGGTAAATGTACCCCGGATTCCCGCAGGGCATCATGGGACGTGGAGTCCATTTTCTCAACCCTGTTGGGTGCCGTGGGTGCCACCAGGCGGAGCTAATAAAGGACCTGGGGACTCCATCTCCGGGCATGGAAACCACTTGGTAAGTGACAGTTCTTTGATCGATGGTGATCACCTCGATAGACATGTTAATGGGGGTACGGTTGGAACGATAAAGGAAATGGGTACCTGAACAATGTAAAGTAAGTCTAAAATACCTATACAATAACTATTATTGTAATAAACGAACAATAAAACAGCGGAGAAGCCGTGGATTAAATAAAAAGGCTGTAGTTATCAGCAGGGAGACGTGAATCCCGTGGCGAAGCAAGGAAGAGAATGTAGAGACCAGAGCGACAGACGGCCTTATATATGCAGGCAGCCAACAACGTGGGAGGCATTGGGATGGGGGACCCTCACACGGTGACCGAGCTGCAGGCTATGGACGTATATATGTACTGTCACGCATGCGCGAGTAGGAGACCGCGGACGGACCCGAAACCGCTTCGAAAGACGTTCGCCGGCAGGGAATGGCGGGGTACTAACCTTTCTGCTCTCTCTTTCAGGGAAAAAGTTGCTCCGCCATCATAACCTGCCCGCAGTACGTCCACTTCCGCCATCTTCCCTGACGTCAGAAATCCCGTCATCCCTCACGCTTCCTTCCCAGCATTCCTCCACTTCCGGCTCCTCCTCTATAAAATGGCCGCCGGCGCCTTTGAAAGGCGTCGCGCATATGAACATTTATGTTTATATTTTTTGACCTGTTTGTAACAGAACTTTGCTTTTTTGTACAGTATACGGGGCCGGAAACCCCAACCCTTTACGCTGTGTGTTCTCTTATTTTACAGTACGTAAGTAGGATTCAGTTAGCGTTGAGAACCCGCATACCAAATTTCTTGAAGATGGGCCCATAAGTAACAAAGACCGTTGGAAAGTTCAATATGGCGGTCGACAGTGGCATCATACCACCGAAATAAGTACGTACATCGGTTTCAGTTAGTGCAGGGAAGCCGCCTACCAAATTTCGTTAAGATGGGGCCATAAATAAGAAAGTTTAACATGCCGGACGTTGTCGACCGTTATGACCGTTACGCGTAGAATTTCTAAATGAAACCTGCTTAACTGTTGTAAGTAAGCTTTAAGGAATAAGCCTGCCAAATTTCAGCCTTCTACGTACACGGGAAGTTGGAGAATTAGTGACGAGTGAGTGAGTCAGTGAGGGCTTTGCCTTTTATTAGTATAGATGTCACAATTCCAGTGGGTCACAAGATTATGCACATTTTGTTAGTTGTGCCTTTAAACAACTTAGAGATTTCTAGAAAATGATGTCAAACCTTTTGGTAATTAGACAATTTGCTTCTGATAGCCAATTAGCCTCATTGGAGATAACATGTGGATGTATGTTAAGGCCCACCATCAAACTCACTTCCTCTCTGCTTGACATACAAAAAAAAAAAATGATGGACCTCCACAGATCTGGTTCATCTCTGGGAACAATTTCTAAACGCCTGAAGGTTCTACATTCATCTGTACAAACATAATATGTACTGTAAGTATAAACACATTGGGACCACCCAGCCGTCATACCGCTCAGGAAGGAGACACATTCTATCTCCTATACAAGAACAGACTTTGGCACAAAAAGTGCCAATCAATCCCAGAACAACAGCAAAGGGCCTTCTGAAGATGCTGGAGGGAAACGGGTAGACAATTATCTACATCCATAGTAAAACGACATCTACAGAACCTGAAAGGCTGCTCGGCAAGTAAGAATCCATTGCTCCAAAGCTGCCATAAAAAAGGCAGACTGCAGTTTGCAATGGCACATGGGGACAAAGACCTCACCTTCTCGATAAATTTCCTCTCGCCTGATGAATCCAAGACCGAACCATTTGCCCATAATGACCATCATTATGTTGGAGGAAAAAGGGTGAGGCCTGCAAGCCTAAGAACACCATTCTAACTGTCAAGCATGTGGGTGGAAGCATTACATTGTGTGAGCTGCAGGAAGGACTGGTGCACTTCACAAATTAGATGGAATCATGAGGAAAGAAAATCATGAGGAAACACTGCAGCAACATCTCAAGAGCTCAGAAAGAAAGCCGAAGCTCATTCGCAAAAGGGTCTTCCAAGTAGACAATGACTACAAGCCGACCGCCAACATTGTGGCAAAATGGCTTAAGGACAACAAAGTGAAGGTACTGAAGTGACCATTACTAAACCCTGACCTGAACCAAACTGAAAAAGTGTGTGTGAGCAAGGAGGCCTGCAAACCTGTCCCAGTTACACCAGTTCTGTTTGGAGGAATGGGCCAAAATTCCGGCATCTTCTTGTAAAACATATGGCTCAAGTTAAACAATTGAAATGTCAACGAAGTTGTATGAAAACTTGTGACCCACTGGAATTCTGATATAGTCAATAAAAAGTGAACATTTTTGGAAAAACGTACCTTGTCCCTGCACGAAGCAGATGTCTTAAATGATATGCCAAATTCCTAGCTTGTTAGTATAAAATCTGTGTTGGGTTTATAAACTGAGTTTTAATGAATTCACCCCAAGCGCATGTAAACATCTGACTTCAACTGTAGTTTACTTAAAAATAAAGTAGCAGCCTCACGAGAACCCACGGGGACTGAATGTCATGTGGGAGGGTAACCGCAAATTGGGAGGACTTGAGTGTAGGGTTTATAGAGAATGATCTGTGCCCGTATCTATTAAGGGTCTCACAGCAGAAAAACAGTCCTAACTGGCTCAGAATTCTCAGAGTGACACAAATATGAGTGGGAGTAGAAGCATTTGATCAATTTTCCTAATTTAGGAAGCTACACCTAACTTCACCAAGATTCAGGAGACTTAGTGAGCTGTTTTAACTAGCTAGAAGCTTCCAGAAGATGACATTCAGGCAGAGATGTGGCACACATATCCCAGGAAAGGCGGAATGTTTTGTAAACACTGCACGACTATGAACTCGTTAAAAGATATCAATTTGACAAAGATGGAAAAATATTTATAACAAATCTTGTACATTATATGATCACTCCATTTACAAAGAGAAGCCATGGGCTGTTTGTCGAAACAAAAGTCTTGGCAATGTTACGTGTAAAATGCAGCTTTGCAACACAGACAAATTGGGTATGTCACAACCAACCATTTCTTGAATTCTGCACCAAACTTTAAATGTCCTTACAACGTGATGTAATACACAGATTTATTCATTTCCCTACCTCTCCACGTGAGGTAATTTTAAAGCAATGTTATAGATCACGTACATAAAGATCATTTTACCAAAGGTGGGTGACCCTGCACATGGAATCACAAGCGATATCGCCGTATAAACACACAGGCGGTCATGGATGCAGACTGTTCTGCAGTAGTCAGCAAACTATTCTGAAGATAGGCGGGGCTGGATGGGTGATTGACAGTAAAATGCCACACAGTTGGGCTGAGCTCTGCATTCCATCAAGCCCTGGAACATTCCTGTTATGTTTTACAAGCCCACGATGGTTCCCATAGGCAGGTGGAGACTCCCAATGCGTTGGATAAGTAGAGCGTCTCAGAAGAAAAGGGCAAGGCATACCACAGGGGAAACTGGAAGAGCGAACACAGTGAAATAGTGCAACAATAGCTGTGGCTGGTTTCAGTTAATGTTACTTTACAAGATGTTTCTCGTGGCCATAACAGTGGGATGGCTACTCATCTCTAAGTATGGCTTGTGATCATCCATCCTTCCATTTTCATCAGAGTTATGGGGAGGCTGGAGACTAATCCAGCAAGCATTGGGAGCAAGGCAGGGACAATCCCTTGGGCATTCATTGTTAAATAAGCACCCCCCAATTTTGAGCTTTACCCTCATTTAATGCCTGTGTGCGTGTCTTGGACTTTCCATCTTGGTGCTCACTACTGTATTATTCTTTATGCTGTTGTAACCAGAATGTGTGGAGAACAATGCCTGGGATACAATTATGTGCAACTTAGAGCAATATCCTACCTTGTTATGTTTTCCTTCTTCTTCTACTACTACTTTATTATTATTATTAATCTTTGTGGTGCAGCCATAATGTCACTATCAGAAAACCACAAAATGTCACAATGAGTGCCAGCTTACGGCCTGGGTATCGTGAATTCATGACGTCATTCATTCTTAAATGTGAATTCTCACTCATAGGTGGGAGTGAGTGTAGGATGCTTCATAAATTCCTTGTATGTCCTACTCCAAGGTGATTTTTAGCGTGGTTCCTAGGAGTAATTCCAAGACACAGGATAAATATGGACCCTGATCATCACTGGGCACCTAACTTGTCTGACATTGTGCACATACTCAATTTATTACCGCTAAAAATAAAATGGCAAACATTAATATAGCTGTGCCACATACATTAGTCAATACCAGTGCTGTTCTGGATATTTTAATTTGCACCATTTTAAAGCTGCTTTGGTAAGGGCACATTTTTTAAATCAAGTCACCTACTGCACTCACCTAAAGGATTATTAGGAACACCTGTTCAGTTTCTCATTAATGCAATTATCTAATCAACCAATCACATGGCAGTTGCTTCAATGCATTTAGGGGTGTGGTCCTGGTCAAGACAATCTCCTGAACTCCAAACTGAATGTCAGAATGGGAAAGAAAGGTGATTTAAGCAATTTTAAGCGTGGCATGGTTGTTGGTGCCAGACGGGCCGGTCTGAGTATTTCACAATCTGCTCAGTTACTGGGATTTTCACGCACAACCATTTCTAGGGTTTACAAAGAATGGTGTGAAAAGGGAAAAACATCCAGTATGCGGCAGTCCTGTGGGCGAAAATGCCTTGTTGATGCTAGAGGTCAGAGGAGAATGGGCCGACTGATTCAAGCTGATAGAAGAGCAACTTTGACTGAAATAACCACTCGTTACGACCGAGGTATGCAGCAAGGCATTTGTGAAGCCACAACACGCACAACCTTGAGGCGGATGGGCTACAACAGCAGAAGACCCCACCGGGTACCACTCATCTCCACTACAAATAGGAAAAAGAGGCTACAATTTGCATGAGCTCACCAAAATTGGACAGTTGAAGACTGGAAAAATGTTGCCTGGTCTGATGAGTCTCGATTTCTGTTGAGACATTCAAATGGTAGAGTCAGAATTTGGTGTAAACAGAATGAGAACATGGATCCATCATGCCTTGTTACCACTGTGCAGGCTGGTGGTGGTGGTGTAATTGTGTGGGGGATGTTTTCTTGGCACACTTTAGGCCCCTTAGTGCCAATTGGGCATCGTTTAAATGCCACGGGCTACCTGAGCATTGTTTCTGACCATGTCCATCCCTTCATGACCACCATGTACCCATCCTCTGATGGCTACTTCCAGCAGGATAATGCACCATGTCACAAAGCTCGAATCATTTCAAATTGGTTTCTTGAACATGACAATGAGTTCACTGTACTAAAATGGCCCCCACAGTCACCAGATCTCAACCCAATAGAGCATCTTTGGGATGTGGTGGAACGGGAGCTTCGTGCCCTGGATGTGCATCCCACAAATCTCCATCAACTGCAAGATGCTATCCTATCAATATGGGCCAACATTTCTAAAGAATGCTTTCAGCACCTTGTTGAATCAATGCCACGTAGAATTAAGGCAGTTCTGAAGGCGAAAGGGGGTCAAACACCGTATTAGTATGGTGTTCCTAATAATCCTTTAGGTGAGTGTACATTTGGCCATTTGCTGCTATGAGATTTACAGTATGACGTATGTCAGAGACATGAACTGATTATTACACTTGCCTAACAGTAATATTTATTGGACAAATCAAATTCTAATCTCAAGCCGCACAAACTACTGATGATTTCATTTTCCAAATCTTGTCTTGCTTTCCCACTTCAAACGAGAGTACACATCCGTGGACAACCAGTTAAAAAGTGAGTATTGAATAGCGGTGAACTCCTGTGCTGCAAAGGCGACTCCCACAGGATTTCTTCTTAAAACACCCGTCCCCAATTTCTCCAGTCTGTGCATTTTCAACTGCCGCTGGGGTTTCAGGGAGAGAGGAAAAGATGCTGAACAAAAGACTTGATGCTGACAGAAAATAAAAAAGCTAAAACTGCTGTCACCCATTCTAGAGCTCAGTAGCACAAGATAACTGATCCTTGGTGATTAATTTGCACATTGTGCTGTAACAGTGAAGACAGACAGACACAGACCACCAGACATTTGAGAAATTCCTCTGTCTGCTACGATATCGTATACATGACTATTGCATCACTATATGACACACAGTGCGTATACAGTTTAGACAAGCATTGTGGTCTATGGATATACAATGTGTTAAAATGCTGTGGCTATTCTGTCATGGCACGTTAGCATTTCCAATGACAGACAGTAACGTTAACTTCTTTTAGTTATTCGTTTAGACGTACAATCAGAAGACAGATGTTGTGTAGCCTTATCTGTGCATCTGCTGGTGTCATTAGGCAGATTTGTTGATTTGGGTGTGTTGAGTACTGAAATCTGCATCTCCTGAGGCTCTTCATTTTCAGCTCTCCTAACAGAAGTCCTTTAGCTGGACACTGTTTACTTCAAATCCATATTTTGCAGTTCATATGTTCCCGAACATAGTTTCATCAACTCCTACACTATCATGAGATCATACTTGACAACGTATCACGCTTACCACTCGTCCATTGTTGCCCTCGAATGCCAATGTATAATCTGTAGTACTGAAACGTTTTTCCCTTGCATCAGGTTTTTAATTTTTAAAATTTGTAATGTACTCACTGTACAAGCGACGCACGTTTATATGTTGTCACGTAAGTGCGAGTAGGAGGACGTTGTATGGACCAAGCAAAGGTAATTCCACACCAGGCCATGGGGTGGTGGGGTGCACTAAACCTCCTTCTGTTGTCTCTGCAGACCAGCCGCGGGAAAACCTGTCTGACTCAGCATTGAAGACGTCACTTCCGGTTCTGCCACCTAGACTGACGTCAGAAGAAGGTCACTTCTGGTTCCCCTACGTCACTTCTGGTCTGATCACTTAAAACTGCCATCTTTGCAAACCTTCAGCAGTTCATGTCTGGACTCCAACAGAGACTCTCTAAAAGCAAACCCATTGCAGCCAGGGATAATATACTGGTGGCTGCCCTTAACCTTTTTTTAAGTGTGTCGAGTCTGATCTTTTCACAATGTCTAACAAGGGTTTTATAGACATTTCAACTGTAGACGGTTCATTGTAAACAGAAGCTTTCTGTCTGTCGAACCAGGTTAACAAGACCACCTCTGATCTTTGCAACTGAAATTCAGTGCTCCTACTTTAAGGACCACCTTCACAAGGTGTTGAATTAGTTTAGAAATGTGACACTCGGTGAGCCGTCTAATTGTTCCCACCCAGTTGTAAGCAAAATTCACCCAGGGTTGTCTACAGGCGTACATATTCTACATCGGGCTTCTGCAAGTCTGTCCAATTTAAAACTTACCTTTATGAAAGCAGACTTGACGATTGAAGAATATTCTTTCCAAATTCATTTCATTTCATTCAGCCTTTCTTCTGTTATTTTCAAACCATTTATCCTGATAATTCATACAAACAAGATAAAGGAAAATATAATGAAAAAAGTGCATAAATCACATCTAACCAAGAACAAGTTATACATGTAATAGTATAACACAAAGCCATAATTATTATAGTAAGATAAAATGGAACTTTGTAATGTAGAATCAAATGCAGTGCTGTGAAAAAGTATTTGCCCCTCGCTGAACTAAAGTATAACAGCTGAATGTGCATTTGTCCACCATAAAAATCCACACACCCGTGAACCTCTCTCTGCCTAATTTTGCAGAGATTCCCCATTGTACAGTTGAAGGCCACATGCTATATTTAAAGTTGAAACATTTCTTCCAGATTGCTGTACAGTACACAATGGGTTTCAAGGAGAACCCTTGCTGAACAACAACAACAAATATCAAAACATTCATAACATTCATAAAAAAGTATTCATGTTGCCTAATCCAAATGTCAGGAATCCAATCATATGCTCACAACAACCCAAATGCATGTATTTTGGCTACAATATTGTTAAACAATTCACATCTGGAAATCTTTCTCATATCAGGAGTTTTGTTATCTCTGTTTTCCAATAAAACAAATTTTTCCTTGGCCATAAGTTAAAAATAATTGATGAAAATAACAGATTATTATTTTTGGGTGGAGGATTTCTTTAACTTTGAGGCCCTGGAGAGCTAACCTCTACCCATTGTCCAAATCAAAGCTGTTATCCCTCACACTGTACAAAAATTATAGTGGAAGGTCGAGCTTTTAGTTACAGGGCCCATAAATTGAGGGATAGCCTACCTGTTACTATAAGAGATGTTCCTTCAGTCTCAGATTTCAAATCCCAGCTGAACACTCACTACTTCAGTCTAGCATACCCTGACTAGAGCTGCACCTCTGTTGTTAGTCATTAGAACAAAAACATAAGTAATAATGATACAGTAATCCCTCCTCGATCGCGGGGGTTACGTTCCAGAACCCCCCGCGATAGGTGAAAATCCGTGAAGTAGAAACCATATGTTTAAATGGTTATTTTTATATATTTTAAGCCCTTATAAACTCTCCCACACTGTTTATAAAAATTCCCCGCACAGTTATACAGCATAAACCCTTTGTATTCTCTTAGATATTAGGTAAGATTCATTGAAATTATGTATGTAAACACACTGTTTATATACAGTAAAACCTAAATATTATTTTAAATATATCGAGCATCTCTGATATCACATATGTTACAGCCATTACAATAGACAGGACACCAGCAATAAATACGTACAATGCAAGAAAAATTGTATACAGCAAAATGTGCGTACAGTGACACTAAATGTACGTACATGTACTAAGTACTGTAAGTAGAAAATTAATTATGGTTACTCACCAACAATGACACGACATCTTGTCCGATAACGATGAGTTTAGTTTTACTGCACAAAAAAGGAGAGCGTTACAGCTTTTCTAAAGGAGCCTCTTTAGGCGATTGTGCAGCACCGCCCTTGTTCTTCTTCCGGCAGTCTTCAATCCAAATCCCTAAAGCAGATTCCATCCAGACTACCGCATTATTACATCCACTTACAACTCGTTTTGCACCCTGGTTAAAAGGACTCTGCGGCCGTAGACCTTATATTCCTTTCCTACTTTGTAAATAAAAAGAATCGTAGCCTCATTGATGCCGTAATGGTGTCCTACAGCAGTGTAGGTTTTCCCTTCCTTCAACATATCCAAAACTTTTACCTTTTTGGCAATCGTTAACATCTTTCGTTGGTGCTTGGGCACGGCCCCTGAAGCAGTAGCAGGAGCAGATTGTTTTGGAGCCATAATGAAGGGCTTGACTATGCACAAAGATAAACACAAAAGAGCACAAAAGTTAACTCTTTACACAGCGAAACACGTTGATGCTGAATGAGCGAGACGAGACTTCCTGGTTAACGCCGCGGAATCGAATTCGGCACTCCGTCGCTGAGCCATTCAGCACACAGGAACTTAACTGCATGCTGTGATTGGTTAGCTTCTCAGCCATCCAATAGCATCCCTTGTATGAAATCAACCTAGCAAATCAACTGAGGAAGCCTGTACAGGAAGCAAAAAGACCCATTGTCCGCAGAAACCCGTTAAGTAGCGAAAAATCCACATTATATATTTAGATATGCTTACATATAAAATCCGCAATAGAGTGAAGCCGCAAAAGTCGAAGCGCGATATAGCGAGGGATTACTGCAGTTATAATTTGTTACTAACCCTCACCAATTCTGTTTCTCTTCTCGGTACACAAATATGGCACTTGTTACCACTGCCCTACTGCCAAGTTGTCTGCTTGTGTTCTGTTCTTTGTATTATATTGTATTTATCCGCTCCAACCTGCCTGGGAAGGGGTCTGTCTTCGAGTTGCCTTTCCCGAGATTTCTTCCATTTTTTCCCCTATAAGGTTCTTTTTTGGGAGTTTTTTCTTGTCTTTAGAGAGTCAAGGCTGGGGGACTGTTAAAGCTCATTGTGGCACTCCTTGTGTGATTTTGGGCTATACAAAAATAAAGTGTATTGTATTCTATTGTACACTAAGAAAAGCAAAAACAAAAAAAAAAAAAAAAAGAAGGTGGAAGTCACCAGGGGTGAGATTTATAAAACTTGGGCCTGCACAAAAAGAGGTCCAAAATGTGTGTACTCAGCTTTCCACACAAAAATGGAGATTTATAAAAGAAAACTCAAGAGGACAACTTGCATATATTGACAGCAAACTCAGACCCAACGTATACAGTATACATACACAACATCTTCGAGAAACTGAGAAATGACAACACTTGGACCGAGTTGAGAAATTCAGCCAAACCAACGAAATGACAAATCATTCATATCACTGAGCCATTATTATAATGTGTGTGAATGTGACGTACAGACTCTGTTTTACTTTCCTTTTCAGAGGACCAATGCTGCGTATTTGCACTGAAGAACTTTTTTCTTTGTTTTTCGCCAGTTTATCAGCTACCTGTTGTGGCTGACAGGTCAGGTATACCTTAGCCAATCTTCACTCACAGTCTTAATATGAAGTCCAAGGGATTGGTGGAAAGACAGAGCAAAAGGTTACAAAAATCCGGAAAACCATAAATATTGAAAAACCACAGGAGTACGCCCCAACCACCTAGCACATTTAATGCACTGCAAGGGACTGTGGGTCTTCCTCAGCTTTTATAGGTCAGATGGCAGTTCCTTGATGGTGATGGGCAGGTGGCTCCATCTCTTGGTGGAAACATAATAGATGATACATAGTGTGACAGATCAGCCCGAACACCAAAAGGCAGACACCAACACTTCCAGAACACACACATATTTATTTACACTATTTACAATGAACACAGTCCCACGCACAACCCAGTGTCCTTACACCAAACACCCCTACGTTCAGGCCTTCCAATAGTCCTTTCTTCACCGCCTCTCTTCCAAGCTTCCTCCCGACTCCGGCTCTTGACTGGAGGGAGGTGGTCTCTTTTATCCCCACCCGGACGTGCTCCAGATGCCTTCTCATGAACTTCCTGCGGCACTTCCTGGTGTGGTGGAAGTGCCGCATGAACACCCGGAAGCACTCCCTGGTATTCCTGCCACAGGCCCCTATAGGGTTGAGCTTCCATGTTCAATTCCCGTGGCCCCCCTTCAAACCAGGGTGGCTGCCTTCTCGTGGTCTGGGGGAGGCATAGTCCCTCTCCCGGTCCTTCCAGGTGCCCTGGCTGGGCACAGCCCCCAGCCACCCACCACAATTGATACACTTCTGTGTAAAGGTTTGGGCACCCCTCTGAGGTTGCATGATAATTTCCTCTGTCTTCATAAAGAGAAGATCACAGCAATATGCCATTTTTTACTACAGAAATGTAGACAAGGGGATGTTTAACAGAGCAAAATTCTCAGTGTAGCATCATTGAGATAAGCATTAATTTGAAGATGTGTAGTCATTTAATGCTGACAGGCTACAGCACACAATTGCTTTGATCAGCTTATTAGACCTTAAACTACAAAGACCGATGCAACCAATCATGAAAAAGGTTATTTAAATTAGGTAATTGCTACTTGTGCTTGTCCTTGGTTCTACCTTAGAGAGTATCAACATGGGAACCTCTCTATGACCTAAAAACTAAGATAATTCATTGTTATTAATTAGGAGAAGGGAGAAAGAGATTATCACAATGGTTTGGACTGTTTGTCTTCACAGTCAGAAATGTAGTTAGGAAATGGAAGGCCACAGAAAACAGTCCTTGTGAAGGAAAGATGTGGTAGGCCAAGAAAAATATCTGAAAGACACAGCTGAAGGCTGGTTAGAATGGTAACAGACAAACCACAATCCACCTCCAGAGAGCTACAAGAACATCTAGCTGCTGATGGTGTCATAGTATGTTGTTCCACAGTTCAACGCACTTTGCACTGTGGAAGGGTTATGCACAAAAAGCTTTATCTGAGTACTCACCACAAGAAGAGTCGCATGAGGTATGCAAAAGCACATCTGGACAAGCAAAAAACATTTTGGAAAAAAATACTGTGGACAGATTAGACTAAGGTAGAGTTATTTGGTGACAAGCAGAGGTGTTAGGCATGGTGAAAAAAAAACCAGAGCATTCCAGGAGAAGAACTTGCTGCCTACCGTAAACTTTTGTGGAGGGTCCATCATGTTATAAGGCTGTGTGGCTAGCACCGCTGCTGGAAATCTTGTTAAAGTTGAGAGCCGCATGAATTCCTCCCAATATCAGCAGCTTATTGACAAGAATGTTCAAGAGTCAGTCACAAAGTTGAAGTTACGCCAGGGTTGGATGTTTCAGCATGTCAATGATCCAAAGCACTGTTCAAAATCTACCAAGGAATTCATGCAGACGCACAAGTAAAATGTTCTAGAATGGCCACCCCAGTCCCCAGACCTGAACAGCACTGAAAATGTATGGATTGATTTGAAGCAGGCTGTCCACACTCGGAAGCCATCAAACCTGACTGAAATGGAGGCATTCTGCATGGAAGAAGGTCCAAGATACCACCAGCCAGAATTCAGGGACTTGTCAGTGGCTATAGGAGGGAATCGTCTACAGGCTGTGATTTCAGCACAAGGAGGCTCTGATGGGAAAATTCCTTTGGGGCACCCAAATTTATACACCTGCCTATTTTTGTTTAAATGCACATTAAGCTGGTTCTGTGGGTCCAATAATAAATATTTCACTACTGAAATGTTGCTGTTTCCATAAGGTATACAATATGTTAAAATGAAGTTGCTGCCTCAAAAACTTAGCAAGTTATTAATTGATAGAGATTTTTATCAGGGGTACCTAAACTTTTATATAGCACTGTAAATAAGACATCAAGTGATAAACAAATGTTAATATTAAAAAATGAACCCAAAACAGATATAAAAGAGACATTTGAACCCCAGCTAGGGGGAGAACATAAAGTATCTATCTATCTATCTATCTATCTATCTATCTATCTATCTATCTAT
>JANRMT010062796.1:110861836-110899133 GCA_026402145.1 Polypterus bichir lapradei | reverse complement strand
TATCTATCTATCTATCTATCTATCTATCTATCTATCTATCTATCTATCTATCTATCTATCTATCTAAATTTTTTGTGTACACATGTCACCTAATGCAGTCAGCAACACACACCATAATCTCTGATGCTGGGCACATTCTGATTCAAACCCACTGCTCACACACAGAGCAATACTCTCACCAGTAGTACGGCCAGAAATCTGAAAGTGAGTGACCATTGATGAAGTAGGATGAAGCAAGGAAACTTTCATTATACTCAACTCTAAGGAAGTCATCTGGTTGCACCACTGGAAATCATCAGGACTTCTGGCTCTTTGTTGTATGGGGAGACTGACATACGTGAAGAATTGGCAGAATTTGCATTAGCAAATGAAGAAATGATTTCTGAGCATTACTGTGGTGCAGTGCAGGTAGGGTGGAATGGGTGGAGAAGAGTGTCAGGAGTGATTTGTGACAGACGGATATCAGCAAGAGTGAAAGGGAAGATCTACAGGACGGTAGTGAGGCCAGCTATGTTATTTGGGTTGGAGACGATGGCACTGACCAGAAAGAAGGAGACAGAGCTAGAGGTGACAGAGTTGCTAAGATTTGCATTGAGTGTGACAACGATGGATAGGATCAGAAATGAGTAGAAAGTCAGAGAGGCGAGATTGCATTGGTTTGGACATGTGCAGAGGAGAGATGCTGAGTATATTGGGAGAAGGATGCTAAGGATAGAGCTGCCAGGCAAGAGGAAAAGAGGAGGGCCTAAGAGAAGCTTTATGGATGTGGTGAGAGAGGACATGCAGGTGATGGGTATAACAGAACAAGATGACGAGGACAGAAAGATATGGAAGAAGATGATCTGCTGTGCTGACTCCTGACAGGACAGGAGTAGCCAAAAGAAGAAGACGACTGTGGTGCCATGTGTGCTATAGCGGAGTCCGTGGCGATTGTGTCATTTAAAGTAAGTAATTAAAGCAATGTGTCTAGGCTCATTGAAGTTGAAGGTGTGACACTCTGCTGTGCAGTTGTGGTGAGTTCAGTAGGGTCGGCGATTTGATTGTCTATTGCAAGTCTGTGAAGTTCCCCATTGACTCCTAGTGTCTCGTTAGGTGGAGCACCTGTGCCCACAGGTAGAAAAAGGAGCCCGAGTGAAGAGTCGGAGAAAAGATAGAGAAAAGAAAATAAAGAAAGTCCAAGGTTAATGAGACATTTGAGAGAAGGTAGGATCAGGAGTAGAACTGGTGTCAGGAGGAGTGGAGGCAGGCACCCGGGAAGAGAGTCCCAGGAGAGAAGTGAGTGGTCACAGCTCAAGTAGGATTAAGGCCACTGCTGAGTGATTTGTGACTGACTGTTCCAGGAGGGCTCCCACGAAAGGTCATGGAATGGCAGATGAGACGAGGGAGAAAGGCTCGGCATAATGCCTCATGGGTGGCAATGGAATGGCAGCAAAGACCCCGGCCCAGTTAAAAGGTTGGCTGTGCCCATCAGAAGGACGTCTCCTCAGGCTTTAGGGTTTTAGAAAGCTGCACTGTGGCTCGTGTTTCATTAACTGGATGGACAGATGCCTGCCATGGATTCTAACCCCATTTTCACAGATCAATTTATTGGTT
This sequence comes from Polypterus bichir lapradei, assembly GCA_026402145.1. Taxonomy (NCBI): domain Eukaryota; kingdom Metazoa; phylum Chordata; class Cladistia; order Polypteriformes; family Polypteridae; genus Polypterus; species Polypterus bichir. The sequence continues at coordinate 110,897,540 of JANRMT010062796.1, read as the reverse complement.
TTTATTCGAACTTTTAACTTTCACGACCACTTTGATTATATGGATTACTAGGGGCCTTCGCTCACCAACCCCTAGCCCCCCGCCAGCACTACGTGCCGTTGTAAGGAGGGCGGCTGAACGCACCTCAAGGAGACACGGTCGCTCCTCCTTCTCTCCCAGACATCCTCAAACACTCTTCGATCTCTTTTTGCTGTTCTGTTATTTCACCGAGTAATATTTTCAATTTGTTTGCGCTAATGCGATGCTTACTAACATTTTTTTGAGACTTTCATATTTTAGTACTTTATCTCTAACCTGCTCTGCATCTGTATCGCGCTGACGTTCTACCTTGTCTTCTACTCTTTGTCTTTTATTTTCGGCCCTGGGTGTGGTTAAATCTCCTGGCAGCAAAAATGATTCACTTTTTACCAATGTCTTAATGATGAATCATTAAATATAAATGTACAGTACAGTCTGTGAAGCCCTGACTTCATCTTATTACCACCTACAGGCCTATCAATGACAGCAGCAGCTATATGCGTTGCAAGCCAGAATTTGTGTTTGGTGGGGGTTACTGTGGTTTTATTATTTAAGTTTATATATATATATATATATAATAGGGGACTTTGCCCCCTGCTCACTTCGCTTGCCAACCCCCTGGTCAGCACAACGTGCCAGTCACTTTGCGTCTCTGCCGCTCGCATATGTGGATTTCACTTTCACCAAACAACTAATTTTTTAATTCTCTTGGATACGCCTCTTTATTGGAAGAAGCACAACTTTTCCCTGATGGCAACACGAATTAGACGATCTACAAGTATCCGACTTAAAGTTTAAGTCCAAACAATTTATTCAATCTCTTTTCGCTGTCCCGTTATTTCACCGAGTAATAATTTCCATTTGTTTGCGCTAATGTGATCTTTAAAATCGTTTTTCTGAAACTTTTAAATTTTCCTACTTCCATTATCTCTAACCTGCTCTACATTTGTATCACACCAATGTTTTTGAATTCTCTACGACATTCTACTTTGTCTATTCCCGGCCCCGGGCATGGTTTTGCATTCTTTTCTCTCCAATGCTTTTGGGTCTGTTTCTGCTTCGCTTAGTCATTGATGTGTCATCTAGAACGTATAAAATTTTTAAGAGCTGAGAGCACAGGAATTGTGTCTGCCTAAAGGATTCCAACAACTGAGAGGTTAGATGACCGTGGTCTTGTTTGAAAATGGTTGTTAAGTAGGGCGTGAGTTGACCGTCTTGCAGGACATGAAAGTGTCTCTCTTCAAAAAATCACGTCTCGTTGCAAGATTTTTTTTATAATAGAGAGATTTGGCACACCTTTTTGCTTTTAATTAAGGCACTTAATCATTTGCACCTACTCTTGCTGACTGTGTGTGTGTTCCGATTTGCCTGACTCATCCTTGGTTTTGTTATCAAGGGTTCCAGATTCAAGCTGCCAAGGAGTGTGGAGCCAACCTGGACTATCACACTGTGGGTCTCTATTGTGAATGCTGCATTTCAATAAACTTAGCAGATGAGGAGCCCAACGACAGAAAGCACTCTTTACTAAGTAGTACAATACAATATAATACAATTTATTTTTTATAGCCCAAAAATCACACAAGAAGTGCCACAATGGGCTTGTAAGTGGTGTCAGAAAGGAGACGTTTCCTTTGAAACAACCCAAAAAGGACTATCCACAATATATGAGAAAATGAGAGAAAAATTAGGACACTTAGAGAAAACACTTTAAGAAAACACAAGATGAAACAACTGCTCTTTTTGCCTTTGCTTCTATGGGTGCTAATATTGCTGCATCATCAGAGAATGGATTGAACTGCTTTAGAATTCAGATAAGCCATATGTTGAGTTGTTGTCCTCCCCTGGCTGTGATTTGACTTCATGCTTCAGGTCTGTTTTATTCATTTTTTAAATTGTTTCATTAACGCTAATGTAACTTTTGTTGTTTATTTGCATTATTGTTTGTTTTTTAATGGTCGGCTGGGACCCTTGCCTAGCCGGCACACCCGGAGAGTGGAAGGACCAGGAGAGGAGCAGTATCTCCCCCGGAACATGAGATGGCAGCTGCCCTGATGGGTGTTGGGGCCACGGGAACAGAGCTTGGAAGCTCAACCCTATGGGGGTCCGTGTCCGCCACCATGGGGCGCCTGGGCACTTGCTAAACCCTGGATTGGTGTGGTGGAAGTGTTGCAGGAAGACCATCAAGGAGCACCTGGAGTACATCTGGGTGCAACATAAAAGGGGCCACTTCACTCCATTCAGGGAGACGGAGACGAGAGGCAGAGGACAGAGCTTGTGAGTGGAGGAGTGAGGGTGGCAGAGAAGAAGAATAGAGAAAGAGAGAGAAAAGGAAAGGACTGAGCTGTTATAGCTGATTGGTGCACTGTGTGTGGTGCTGTAAAGGGCAGAAGAACAAAATAAACATGTGCTTTTGGGACTCGTGTGTCTCCGTGTCTGTCTGGGTCCGGGCTGATCTTCACACTGTCTACATAAGCTGACTGAGTTATGGTGTGGGTGTTTTGTGGGTGGTATCCCAATAGGTGGCTCCACATGCCAATCACTGCAAAGGAGAGTCCTCCAGCCTATAAATCTGGAGGGGCTCCCATACTTCCTGGAGGTTCATTTTGAATGCGCTATGGAGTTTTGGTGAGTTCTGTGTTTTTGTTGTACTTATTATGATTTATTGGATTCTTTTTTGGCTTCCTGCTCTGTTTTTTTGACTTTGCCTTGAGATTCTGTTTTTAAAATTTGTTTGGTCAGATTGCCTTGTGTTTTTAGGCAACTCCATTTTGCCATAATGTTCTTCAGAGCTTCAATGTATTAGGTATTTTTATGAAGTTTCTTTGTTCATCTGGCTGGGGTTTGGCAGTATATCCCCCTCTAGTGTGCCAACTCCGGTCCTGCAGATCTACTGTGGCTGCAGGTTTTCATTCTAACACTTTTTTAATGAGTGCCCAGTTTGTGCTGCTAATTAACTTCTTGTGAATTCATTTTAATTGGATTGCTTTTTAAAGATTTGTTCCCTTGAATTTCTTCATTGTTCTTCTGAATTGTTTCATTTCTTTCCTTAAATGGCACCCAAACAGAAATGAAATGTGAAGTGAGGGAGCCAATAGAAGACCAACTTAGTCAGGGCCTCAAACTCCAACCACCTGCTTAATTAGGTGCCAAGTCCTGTCATTCATTAAACCCGTTCTTTAATTCCGTGGCTTGTTGCTGCTCTCATTGTGCAATGGCAGACGTTTCTGTAATTGTTGATTTTCTCATTTCTGTTAAAATGTTTTGTGGACCTGAGCAGATCAGCATTGCTGAGACCTTCATCTTTCTTTATTTTCAGATATTTTATGATGGACACCAATTGTTTTGGCTCATTTTGTTTCTCTTTATTGTTTGGCTGCTAATTGAGGAAAAAATAAACAATGAAGGGGTCTGAGTCTTCAAGAGCAAGACAATTAAAAATAGTTCAAAAGAAGTTAATTAGCAGCTAAAACAGTTCACTTGTTAAGAAAAAGGGTTAGAATGAAAACCTGCAGCCACGGTGGTCCTCCAGGACCGGAGCTGGTGACCCCTGCTCTAGTGGACATTATTGGAAGTGCTTTTGCAACTTTTTGGGTTTAACATGCTTTGGAAGTCCTAGTCATCACACCAAAGTGCCACATGCAGAAGAGGATCGAAATCCCCAGCCCTGGGGAATTCATTTAAAATAGTTAAGCCTTTTGAATGCTAGACCAACAGTCCATGACGTACTACGGATCAGGCCAGCTAATAAAGCAATAATAGAATAAATAAAAAAATAAAAAGTCAACCAACCATTAACACAAAAAGCAACTACCTAGACAGTACAGAAGAAGAAAAAAAAGTCAATAGAAGCATAAGAGGTTCAGATCATCTGATCTGATATGACTGATCAATCACAGGCAGACAGTTTACTATACTTGCTCAGTGAACAAAGAAGCAGAACTCAAACCCAGGCGACCTTGATGGAAAACTCTTCACACCGATTACCAAGCCAAAGACTGGGCTTACATGTACCCAAAAATCCAATGGCATAATGTTCACTTCTTCCTTATAACCCATTGCAAGAGCTACTGTAGCTCTCTGCTGTCTTCCTGAGATTTAGTTCTGCTCTTCAGAAGGATCCCTATTGGGTGCCCTAATGGTGTTTCCAGAACAAAGGCTTCAGCAATCCCCATTTACTCTGAAGGGTAACCTAGTGCCGCATTATAAGAACAAAAAAACATCCATGATGGAGTTGTGCGTGAGCGCCACATTGAGTTCAGCCTTGCTAAAGAACAGCTTAGTGCTCAAGCAACAGAGAGGGACTGTACAAAGAGCGACATGTTCATCTTGCAGTAGAAAATGAATGAACTGATCACTGAATGCCCAACACAAGTAATTTTATGCTAGGAAAGGAGGACAACTATGTGTGAAACCTCAAAGACTTTAAGCTGCAGTATAGCCTGGTGTGATAATGTGTGAAAAACCAAGACAGAGACTTACATCTGGACAAAGAATGAGAAAGTGTACTGCAAGTCCTTCCACTTGAGACAGAGATGCCTGAAAGAATTGTAACAAAGCATTGCCTCCAGAAACAACAGAAACTAAACCATAAGTCCACCTACTTAGATTCCAAATGCCATTGTTTTGACAGAGCCCCGTTTTTAGACTACAGCTCAGACTGTCAAAGCTGACCACCAAACTCCCAAATTTAGGACTTAGTGCCAACATCTGCAACTAGATTTTGGACTTCCTATATAACAGGCCTCAACATGTGCTGATTGGCAGCATTACATCCTCAACACGGGCACTCCACAGAGCAGTGTGCCGAGTCCCCGTCTTCTCATCCACGTCTATGTGGCCAGACACCTTCCAGCTCCGCCACTGAATAGAGAAGAGCTGACTCAATAGCGACAGGACAACAATTAGACTCACAGTATCAACAAAACCAAGGAGGCCGTCATAGCCTTTGAAAAGCAAAAAGGCAGACCACACTTCCATCGGCATCACAGGTCATGCTGTTGAAACAGTGAGTTATTAGTGACTACTGCCGTCGAAATGAAGTGGGCACAACACACTTTGGCTCTTGGCTCAGAAGGCTTTCCAGTGCCTCCACATTCCTTAAATGACTAAGGACAGGCTGCATTTCTCCATATGTTCTCATGAGCCTTTACAGGTGCACAGTGGAGGCCATCTTTACTGGCTCCATCACATCATGTCACAGCAACTACTTGGTGAAGGTGGTGCTGAATGTGACCGGCACCCAGCTGCCTTCTATTAAAGACATATAGGACACTCATTTTCTTAAAAAGACAAGCACAATTACTGAAGACCTCAGCCATCCCACCCAGATGTTTTTTTCTCACTTCTTCCTACTGGCATGACCTTCGGCACACCCGCCATTTGATTCAGGGACGGTTTCTATCCACAGGCCATAAAGTTGCTGAACACATAACCATAAGAGCAAATATTGTAACATAACAAATACTGTGTGCGCATACTTTACATATGTAGGTGGCATGCTATGTATGGTATACTGTGTTAGTGTGTGTATGTTTTGTTGGCATTGTATTATTGTTAACTGTCCTGAGGAGACATGTAAATAAGAATTTCATTGTACTATATATACAATCAGAGTGGGCGGAGTGGTGGATCTGAGGCTAGGGATCTGCACTGGTAATCGGAAGGTTGCCAGTTCTAATCCCGTAAATGCCAAAAGGGACTCTGCTCTGTTGGACCCTTGAGCAACACCCTTAACCTGCAGTTGCTCTGTCCTGGGTATGACGTTAATCTGCATCCAGCCCTGCATGTAGGCCCTCCAACCTGCAGGGAAAAACTTGGGGGTTGGTTGCAGAATTGGCACTCCAGCCACCATAAAAAACCTCACACTGCTTCCATTCCATCTGAACTCGTGTGGTGCTGAGGTGTCACCTGTTGCATGGCTGCACTCGGGTCCCAATCTGGATCCTGAGTTGGTTTGTCATGTGGTGGGTGCGGCAACGTGCTGTATCAGTGTGTGCTCCTAACCTCTAGATAGATAGATAGATAGATAGATAGATAGATACTTTATTAATCCCAAGGGGAAATTCACAAATATATATATATATATTTACATATATACAACACTATATATACAACATATATACAACACTAACTTTGACTAGACATACCACAAGTAAAGAAATTAATATAAGTTTCATATAGTCACAGTTGAAATCACTCAAATTTAAACTAAACAAGTCATCACTCATTTTAATAATTTAGTTTTTTTCAGCGTATCTTCAATCTGAGCCAGCAAAGGGTTTCTAGCTGTATGGAAAATGTCTTGCGTGATCTCAGTCCCCAAGTCAAAAGTCTTGAATGACTTCCGACTGGTGGCTCTGACTTCACACATTAGGAAGACTGGACCCTCTGCAGTTTGCCTAGCAGGACCAGATAGGGGCGTACGATTCTGTCATCTTTCTGTTGAAGACACCCTATACTCATCTGGAAAAAGCAGGGTGAGGATCTTGTTTTGCTCGGGGAGAAGCTCCGATAACTGTGGGATATGCTACCACAGTGTCTTGGATAATGGACTACCTAAATGGAAGACCTAAACCTAAATGGATGGTCATGGGTAGCAGAGGGTTTCCACAAGGAGCAGTGCTGTCTTCCCTCCTTGTCTATCATGCACACCTCAGACTTTAGATACAATACTGAACCAGGTCATCTGCAGAAATTATACTATGACTTAGCCATAGGTGTGTGTGTGCAAACGGAACCACCTGCAGCTCAACTTCATGAAGACAAAGGAGGTAACTGTAGACTTTGGGAGGACCAAATCCACTCTACCCACAGTTCTCATTGATGGTAATGATGTGGAGAGGTGAGGACATATACTGTAACCACCTCAGGGAATATCTCAACAGCAGCCTTCAGTGGAGTACCAACACAGAGGCTGTATACAAGAAGGGTCACAGTTGCCTCTGTTTTCTGAGGAGTTTGAGGTCATTTTGTGTATGCAGGTCACTCTTTCGTGTTTTTTTACGAGTCTGTAGTGGCCAGGGTCATTTTCTATTTCTAGTCTCTTATAAATACTCATCGAGCATAGTGGACCTCAGTTTAACGGGAAGCACTTTGAGCTACTGTTTGTATGAAAATGTGCTATATAAATAAATGTTGTTGTTGTGGGAAAACTCCAATCGGTAAGACAGTAAATATTTTATTCTCATTTCATGATTTTTACTTTGTTAAATAGTAATTAATTTTTCTTTTACATATTTATAGAATTTTGTGATTTTGACTCCAATAAATGAAATACTGTATATACTTACATGTTTCTTGAGAAAGTTGCTTATTTATTAACCTCAAACTGAACTTTAGGAACGGCAGAACCTTGCAAGCCAAGTGAACAGAATAACAGATTTCAGCAGTGCTAATGCAATTACAAAAATTATTCTCATGGTTCTAATAAATCTAGTTTTTCTAATAACCAATTAGTATTTATACAAGACTAATTAAGGAGATGCTAAGGGTGTTGAACATTAGGACACAGAAGGAACGGCTGATGAAAAAGGGGGCTTTTCTGTAATATTTGAGTAATACAATAAAAATCAGTCACCTCAAACAGTAATAGCAATTAGCAACACTATTATTGTCTTGGGTGTATTTTAAATTAATTTAATTGTATCTTGATAAAAAGCATATCAATTTCTTTCAGTGTTGGGTGTGTTCAGACTTTTGTCTGCTATTGTATGTGTATTTGTACTTGTTAAAATACTTAAGATTCCTATCATTATATACAGTATATCCCTTTTTATGTCTGGTGCTGTGACCCTGCAAATTCTTTTGGAATTAATAAAGTTTCTATCTGTCCGTCTTTAATAAATGTGCCTGATATTGCATCGTATATCTATTTTGATAAATTCACACTGTATACAGTACAGTCGTCATGTTGTAAATGTATTAAAGTCTGGGGCTGGCCACTTAAAATTGTAAAGAATCTTGTGAGGGTGTGTTGTGCAAGGTTCCGCATAAGAATTTACTTATAATTAACGAAAGTTTTGGTGAATGAGGTATGGAAGTTACTTTAGCAAACCTGTTCCCTGCTATTGTACTTACAAAATACCTTACGTTTGTATGTACTTCTCATTCGTGTACTCAGTAAGATTTTCTGCAAAGCGTAATTTGCCCGTACTACTAACTGCTACAAAAGTATATCTTAAAGAGTTCATGAATTTTTGTGAGAAACGATGTTAGGCTTTTGAAGTTTTATTTAGGTTAGACACTTAACAGTGCAACCCATGAGAACTTTTTGAGTCTATTTCTTACCGTTTCGGATTGACAAAACTAGCAGTCTTTCCAAATCGCTATCAGATTTTTTCAGGGAGGAACCGATCGCGCGCTTCATTTTCGCCTGTAAACCAATTGCAATAACGGGTCCCACCTCCTCGACGTTCTGACCAATCCTTATCCACTCACGTGTACTTCTTGACAAGTCATTGACTGCCTTCCTTGTCAATTAAAGTTATTGCCTGCGGAGGCGGGTTTTGGCGCTCTGCAAGTCAAGCTTAGAGCTGAGCGGGCTTTATCCCGCCTCAAGCCACGCCCCTCACAGTGCCGACGCCGTTACGCGCTGTCGCACTTGCTGTGCGTCTTCTGCGTCAGGTCTTGAGTGGAGTTAATTTTTTTTTGTTTTAATACTGAAGCCACATTGTTTTTTTCTGCACTTGATTTTTCTTTTAAATTTTACACCGTTACTGCTTGTGTGCACGTGTGTGTGTTTTTTTTATTTGAGAATGTCCGACCCTCCTATCTGCGGCCAATGGAAAAACCCTCGGGATTCCCTCCAGTAGTTCATGTTATTATCGGACTAAACATCAAAAAAATATAAACAGGCAGACAAACTGACACGGAGAAGAAAAGGTGAAGAGCGTCGAGGGACCCCAGTCGCATACGGAGAGCCCTGCCCCTCTTGTCCCTCCCCGCGAGGCCTACAACTCCGGCGGCAGCCAGACTCCGGAGTCCAGTATTTCTTCACACAGGCACGGCTGCCTGCCCGGCTGGCTGGGCGGCGCACGCATGAGGTAACGTTGCGTTTCAGTATTTATCATTGGTACTTTTCTTTTTTCCTCCCCCACATCTCAAGATATTGTTAGTTCCATTTACTGACCGATTGGGAAATGCAGAGTACGAGCCGATTAAAGGGCGGGGGTGGTGGCGGAGCAAGAGGAATGCGATGGGGTCGACCGTGTGGGCTGGGGAAAGGCAAAAAAAAAAAAAAAAAAAATTACACAGGAGCCTGTGTCATCTATGGCGTGTACTTCATCATTTCTGCTACTTTTCGTTCTGGAGCCTCATCTGTGTACTTAATAGGCTGTCTTCGTCCTATTGGAGCGCAGGATTCACATTTAAGTTCAGTTCTGAAGTGTGAGTGTCCCCTCAGAAGCCAATAACCTTTGGGGGTTGTGTACCCCTTCGATGCCCAGTTGGTGGGTGGCTGTGTATAACGCGAAGATTTCTGTAGGTGAGAGCTGTTAAAAGTAAGGGAGTACTGAAAAAACAGAATAATCAGAAGCACTTTGCTTTTAGCATTAACGTTCATTTACAGTGTCAAAAGAAAGGCCAGCAGGTAAATATGGTAGATGGTGAAGTGTTCTGATTGTTTATAGATGCACTTTATTAATGAAACACTGGTTTGTGATTAAAGAATGCATTTAATAATTTCATGTCTATTGTTGTGATATGCATCTTTGTATACAGTACTAAATAAGTCTATTCAACTGCAGAAAGTGTGACTGTCATACTTCTCAAAATCAAACTTTGAAAAGAATTTGGGATTACCATTAAATGCAATTTTAGGTTACTACATGTATATCAATATATATGAGAGAACAGTGTGTTCAGATTGTGTGACAAACTTGTGAGACCACACTTGTACTGTGTGGAATTTTGGTCACTCTGCTTCTAACGAGACATAACGACACTAGATGCTGTTGCAAGTGAGCAATCACTGATAAAATTTCTTTATCAGACATGAAAATGTTACGCTTAGTGTTTACTTTTTAAATTTTATTTCTGGACCCAACAGAGTGTTTTTTCTAAAGATGGTTGACACCTACTTTATGTATGGAACATATGCCAATATGGTAAAATCTTAACGACACCACGATGATGACATGGTCACTTGCTGATTAAAGCCCGTGTTGTTCCGATAACTCAATGTTTTATTTATTTGTAAACACTTTTAAAGACTTGCTTTAATTATTTTGGATTTCTTTGTAATATAAGGTGACATATTTACTTTATCACAGACTATTACTGTTCGTGTGTATATGAGTAACCAACAGTAGTCCAGTGGGTGAAACAAAACACAAACCTGGAGCAAGGGTATAAAACATAGCAAAAAGAGAGGTGACACCGTAGTCATTTTCTAAATATCTTGTAAGCTGGGGAAAGTCTACTAATCTACTGAGTGTTTTTAAAGTATTCAGTTTACAAGTTAGCCAAATTTAGAGTTTTTGCTTTCAGACTAAACCATTACCCTCATTCTGGTTCCAGTTGCTAATTTAAAAAAAAAAAAGATAGCCGGAAAAGTCAACCTCTTTAGTTCTGAAAAGAATTTAGGGAATGGATGGGTGGGTCTCTGTGTGTGTGTGTGATGCATTCAGGATTTTTAAAGTTCTGAATGACCCTGATAAAGCTTTTCCACCAGAATTTTTCTCAGAGTAATAGTGAATCACATAGTTGAGGATAGTGATTACAATTTAAGAATAATCACATTTGAGACAATAACCAGGAACATTTCTCCAAAAAAGGGTCATGGGAATATAAAAACAAACTACTGAGTTGTGAAACCCATATTGGTGAACTTCTTAGTAGGCCAATGTGGCTATTATTTTGTAAGGCAGCTTTCATGGACTGAATGCTCTTCTCTTACTTGTGTATTTTCCTGTGTTGTTAACGTCCAAGATAATCATGCTAGTGTGCTTTTCTTTTTCTGATTTATTTGGAGGATTTCAGTTTAAGAATAAGTATGTTAAATGATTCATGATGGAAGTAAGAAACCAGTGTTTACTTTATAGTAAAATAAATATACACCATATTTATTTAGGTGCTTGATATGTGTAGCTTCAAATAAATGTGGTTTTTGAATAATCTTACTTTGCCTGTTCCTGCTGCTTATAATTTAGTTGGCCATTCAGCTGACTAGACTTGAGAATATAGTTCCGAAGAGTAACACACAAGGAAATACTGTGTTTGTTATAACACTGAAAATATGATTTAAACTTTTGTAACATTAACTTGTTTAATTTAAGATTATATTCAGTACTGACTTTACAACTAAACACTGAAACAATGTTGCCCAAGAATTAAAGGCTTGCGTTTGTGAATGTGTGCATGTATGTATCTATTTATCTGTGGTGTTTGTGTGTATGTGTTATAAAAAAAAATATATATATAATATATACTAGGGGGCTCTGCCCCCTGCTCGCTTCATTTGCTCACCCCCGGGTTTGGTTTACTGGATATACAATTTAAAGAGATTGTTATTTTCATGGGAATTTTTACATATGCATTATTTTCGATTTTACTTTAAAACTTTTGTAAAAACAATACTGTACTTGCCCTTTATTTCCCGCCCTGGGCGCCGTTAAATCTCTTCCTCACAGGACGTATAACTTTGCTTACGGTGGGGGGCGGCGTCTGAACGCAAGCTAAGGAGAAGCGGTTGGATCATCTGCTCGCATGCTGCTGCTGCTGCTGTTGGGTAGCTGCGTATTATGCTTATCATGCTGCTCGTCGATCATTTAAAAGCCTGTACACCAGCTGTCCTTTTGCCACTTTGTGTCTCTGCTGCTCGCATTGTGAAGGGGGGCCTGGGTTTGGCTTTTTGCATGCTAGGGAGTAGCAGTCGGATCATCTGCTGGCTTGCTGCTGCTGGCGAGCTGCGTCTTCTGCTTGTTGCTTGTCGTTTTAAGAGCTGGGAGCACATGAAGTGTGTCTGCCAAAAGCATTCCAACAACTGTTAGGTTAGATGTCAAATTGTCTTCTGAGAAGATCACATCTCGTCTCCCTTCCAAGATTTTTCTTTTTTTATAATTATATATATATCTACACATATACAGTGCATCCGGAAAGTATTAACAGCTTATCACTTTTTCCACATTTTGTTATGTTACAGCCTTATTCCAAAATGGATTAAATTAATTTTTTCCTCAGAATTCTACACACAACACCCCATAATGACAATGTGAAAAAAGTTTACTTGAGGTTTTTGCAAATTTTTTAAAAATAAAAAAACTGAGAAATCACATGTACATAAGTATTCACAGCCTTTGCTCAATACTTTGTTGATGCACCTTTGGCAGCAATTACAGTCTCAAGTCTTTTTGAATATGATGCCACAAGCTTGGCACACCTATCCTTGGCCAGTTTCGCCCATTCCTCTTTGCAGCACCTCTCAAGCCCCATCAGGTTGGATGGGAAGCGTCGGTGCACAGCCATTTTAAGATCTCTCCAGAGATGTTCAATCGGATTCAAGTCTGGGCTCTGGCTGGGCCACTCAAGGACATTCACAGAGTTGTCCTGAAGCCACTCCTTTGATATCTTGGCTGTTTGCTTAGGGTCGTTGTCCTGCTGAAAGATGAACCGTCGGCCCAGTCTGAGGTCAAGTGTGCTCTGGAGCAGGTTTTCATCCAGGATGTCTCTGTACATTGCTGCAGTCATCTTTCCCTTTATCCTGACTAGTCTCCCAGTTCCTGCCCCCCACAGCATGATGCTGCCACCACCATGCTTCACTGTAGGGATGGTATTGGCCTTGTGATGAGGGGTGCCTGGTTTCCTCTAAACGTGACGCCTGGCATTCACACCAAAGAGTTCAATCATTGTCTCATCAGACCAAAGAATTTTGTTTCTCATTGTCTCAGAGTCCTTCAGGTGCCTTTTGGCAAACTCCAGGCGGGCTGCCGTGTGCCTTTTACTAAGGAGTGGCTTCCGTCTGGCCACTCTACCATACAGGCCTGATTGGTGGATTGCTGCAGAGATGGTTGTCCTGGAAGGTTCTCCTCTCTCCGCAGAGGACCTCTGGAGCTCTGACAGAGTGACCATCAGGTTCTTGGTCACCTCCCTGACTAAGGCCCTTCTCCCCCGATCGCTCAGTTTAGATGGCCGGCCAGCTCTAGGAAGAGTCCTGGTGGATTTGAACTTATTCCACTTATGGATGATGGAGGCCACTGTGCTCATTGGGACCTTCAAAGCAGCAGACATTTTTCTGTAACCTTCCCCAGATTTCTGCCTCGAGACAATCCTGTCTCTGAGATCTACAGACAATTCCTTTGACTTCATGCTTAGTTTGTGCTCCGACATGAACTGTCAACTGTGGGACCTTATATAGACAGGTGTGTGCTTTTCCAAATCATGTCCAATCAACTGAATTTACCACAGGTGGATTCCAATTAAGTTGCAGAAACATCTCAAAGATGATTAGGGGAAACGGGATGCACCTGAGCTCAATTTTGAGCTTCATGGCAAAGGCTGTGAATACTTATGTATGTGATTTCTCAATTTTTTTATTTTTAATAAATTTGCAAAAAACTCAAGTAAACTTTTTTTAACATTGTTATTATGGGGTGTTGTGTGTAGAATTCGGAGGAAAAAAATGAATTTAATCCATTTTGGAATAAGGCTGTAACATAAAATGTGGAAAAAGTGACGCGCTATGAATATGGCTGGAGGCGGGGACCTTGGCGTTCTGATCCTCGGCTACAGAAACTGGCTCTTGGGACGTGGAATACTTTACGGATGCACTATATATATATATATATATATATATATATATATATATATATATTATAATATAAGAGAAGGTCTGTGATATGGTTTGCATATTTGCAGCTGGAGATCCACAAAGGAATAAAATGAATCACGTATCATAAAATAGTTTTTATTCCTGAGCTTTCAACCCCTGCCAGGGGTCTTCATCAGAGGATAATGCTTAGACTTACAAGAATCAAAGGCAATATATAGCAAAAAAATACGTTGGGGGGCAGGGAGGTGGCTAAGTCAGTGTGATCAAGAAGGTGGGGGGTATTGTTTGTAAAGTTTAATGAAACTTGGTTTGTTTAATCAATTTATTTACCCTAATTTCCACCTTTTGAATTAAGAAAGTGACTTATATTTGAACTTAAAAGAATTCCACTGAATCAACTTTACTTGCACTCTTGAAAGGGGTCAAGATGTGGATTAGGTCCCTGTGTAGTATTCTAGGATAAAGTGGTTCATTTGTTTTGTTTTTTAGCTTATCTGAGTAAGTCAAACTCTTTGGTCTGTGGAATCGCTTAGAAGCAATATAGAGAATAAAAGAAATTCATGCAAAGAGTTTTTAGCTTTTTATTGTAAAGTACTTCCTTATCAGCTGGTCTTTTTGTGCATAGTATACTTAATAGAAAGAGTTAAGACAACTTGAGATTTCATTCACTAGTAAAAAAACAACCAGAGACACCGGAACATGATTTAAGGAAGGACACTGCTGATAGAGTAAATGTCTAATGTCATTACAAGTTGTTACACTTGTGCATTACCTGCATTAATTTTCTGCTACATAGCACAACCACAAATCATGTCCATGAAATGGGTATACAGTGTCACGTTTTAAAAAAATATCGGTTTTTCCAGGATTATAAACAGAGTAGTAATATTCCCTGGCATATAAAAAAACTGATATGTATGAAGAAAATAAATCAGCAAAGTTTTCCTTTTCACAAATGGTATTTTTTGTGTTTTAGGTTTATTTTACACACTCTTTTTTTAAAAAAAAAAAAAATTAGTTTGTGCATTGTTTATCTTATTGTTATGACAGCGACATCATTTTTTCGGAATCTGTCTCAAGACAGTTGCCACCAGATGCCTTTACGCTGTCTGTTTAAAGGAATACTCCACCCACCCATTTTTTAAAAATCTGTTACTTACCAAAATGTTGTTTTTAGTGATGGCTGAGAAAAACAAAATTGGGCTTTTGAATTGAAGAAAGGTCTCTTGACCACTGGAGCGGTGGTCTTTACTTGAAAGAAAAAAAATTTTCTTTCCTGATCGAAAACTTCTCAAAGTAATGGTTTGTTCATGACTGCCTGTCAGTTTGATTACTACATTACGTGAGAAGGGTCTATGGATCGAGCAGTAGTATGGACATTTTTAGTGTACTAGCATTGTGCTGGTGCTTGGTGTGTTTGTGGCATCTGCAGAGTTTCCTGAATGTTTGATTAGTGGGGCTGAAGGTTTGCTTTTCTGGATTACCTTTTTGTCTTTTTTTTTATTTTTTTTTTTATTTTACTCTGTTTGTATGCAGTTTGTTCCTGTCTTCCATCCCATGGGTTCTGGATAGGCTCAGACTCCCCGCGGTCTTGATGTGCATTAAGCCAGTTTGATAATTGAGAGGAGAATGAATGGATAAGATTATTAAAAAAAAAAAAAAAAAAAATGTTGTTTTGCAGGTGCAGGCATTTCAGCGCTTGCTCTCTGCTGCCAATGTAAGGATGTGATTTGCTGTTAAAACATATTTGTTCTTTCAAAAAAATAATTTAAAAAGTTAGCACTGCCCCATTTTTATTTTTTATAAGTTCAAGTAGTAATTTTATATTCCTGAATGATTTTAAATCACCCTTCTAACAACACTGAGTATAAGCATCAAGCCCTGTGCCATTCTGTAGCGGATGCTGGAGACCCTGCTGTACTCTGCCTCCTATGCCATTGGACACTACTGAAGTTTCACAACCAAAGCCAGGGATTATCTAAACAGCATTAACGTAGAGCACTAAACAAGTGAGCAGCTTGCCTCCAACATGACTATATAGTTAAGATGTGCACCTCAGGTTAATGTTATATCTGAATATATCCTTATTATTTGTAGGTTAATCGGAAACTTCTACAAAATATGTATGACACATTTTAAATTCAGGTTTTGAGGTTGAGAAATACGATGTTTAGATGTGTTCTTTGTAGACTCGCACAATCTTCAAAACCAACCATTTTCAAAATGGACAAGGCAAATGCATAGCCAGTGCCTTTCAAAAGATATTACTTGTTTAGTTCGTCCAAAAAAAACCTTTTACAAAAATTCTACTTGCAGGCCAATTGTAGATTATTAGTAGGAAGTTGAAGCAGACACATTTGATCATAATTTGTTTAATTACTTACAAGAATTGGTCCTCGGCTAAATCCTTAACTGTGGTAAATCTTGCATTTGGATCAGCTTTTAACTATAAACCACTATTCGTGACAGCTAGGTTAATTAAAAATTGGAGTACAGAATTAACAACTTGTATTTAGTAATCTGACTTCATGCTCTATGTTATGCTGAGATTTCCATTGTATTAAAATGAGAAAATCAAAGTCTTACACTACTTCGTGTTTGTGGTATGATAACCAGAATTGCACACAGTATTCCAAAAGCAGCCTTACTGGTGCATGTTTGATCAAGTCTGAATTTAACGTATTATTTGTATTCAATAATTCTTACTGTACAACATGATCATTTGGTTTGACTTTCTTAATGACATCTGTATTTTGCTTATTTAATGAGAGGAGTAATATTGATAAAACTGTAAATCCTCTCATAGTTGTCTTTCCTTTGTTGAGAGTGTTGCTTTTATCTACATGGCATGCTTTGGACATGTCTTCATTGAGCTTCGTTTTTCTAAGTTTTTGTGATTTCCTCTGTGTTCTCTTTCTGTTCAGTTTCAAATCTTTGATTTTGCACTTTCAGGCCTTCAATAACAGAAAGTGTACTACTCAGAGATTTGTATTGCGTTAGTCAGTTATAAGAACAAAGTTTTATAACTTAGGGTGATCAGTGAGGCTGCAGAGCCGGTCTCCCTCATGGACACCATTGAATGATCATAGGTATTTTCCTGCTGCCTTTCTTCACAGTGTGGAAATTGGTAAACAACCATTTCTGACTTTTCTTACTTGCATTAAGTGAAAGTGTTGGCTAATGAAATACATACAAAAATTAGTAAATACAATATAACTGTAGTTAGCTGTTGCACATTCAGTATTTTGTAGTGTCAGGTAGAATACTTAACAGTGTATACAAATACCAACGTTGTTTGTGATTTTGTAACTTAAATGAAAGAGGCTGTGATGATAAGTTTTACTTAACCATTGTGTTATACTTGTTGTTTTGTATACTACAAAGACTTGACACCATTTAGCGTTTTAACCAAAGTAAAATTTCTAAATCTTTGTCCTACCACTTTTTCAAATTAATGTTGAGTTTCTTTTTATTCTGTTAGTTTTAGATGCTTGTCTAAAAACGTAATTTGTTTCGGTATTCTATAATTAAAAAAAAAAAAAAAATAGCATTTTAAAATGAATTTTTATTATGTAGGGTATCTTTGATAAAAAGAGAAGCTGAAAATCGAAAAAAATAACAACAACATCAACAACAGAACAACTAAGGTTGCTATTTGTTCGTATGGTCAAAGTTTGCTTAAAACCCCAAGAGCAGTTCAATGAGTAGTCTCGTACCAGAGTTAGAGAGAGAGAGAGACTGAACTTTATTTGTCCCTGGAGGAAATTTTGCTTTTTACAGAAGCTCTTTATAAATAAGTAAATGCATAAATAGATAGATAATTAAGTAAGTAAATAAATATACACATGTTGTGAGGTTTTCACAGACAAGTGAAAATGTATTTGTTGGTAGAAGGCACTCGCATCATTTGCCTGATCTGAATCTGCTCACTCTCTAGTGTGGTTATTTTTCTTTTTTTCCCCCTATATACTCAGTCTACAGGTAATTCTCCTAGCCATATTACAACATATAATTATTAATTTGCCTGTGTGCAGTGTCAATTTTCTGTGTATATTTTTAGGCTTGTAAGGAGGGATATAATGATATGTATTCATATTTCTCTTTGGGGTGTTTGAGACAGGATACCTTTGGAAACAAATGTTCCCTTATGGTTCTGACTGCGTTTCATAAACAAGTATTTTCTCCTCGAACAGTAGTCACCAGCTATAAATTGTGTCTAATTCTTTCTTGAGCTCTACTTCCATTTTATTTTAAACTTTGCAAGCACTGAAGTAGCTTTGTGTGTTCACACTGAATGTAGAAGGTAACATATGAGAAGTGTGTTATATGACATGTTTAAAGGGTCATGCACACACAAAATTCAAGAAGTGTCAATATTTGTGAACTGACTGCAGTTCACTAGATGTACACTAATTTTTATGAACAGCTGCCTCGGTTTGCTGCTTTCATCAAATCCTTGTACTTTGTTGTTCTAACATGTGCATGCAAATCACTGAAAAGGTAGTAAGTTGTCATATTGGGATTTATTTGTGCACAGTTAAATGTTTATCGCATTCACATATTCTTTTGTAATAAGAAACTCCTTTTATTCTGTGGCTTTTTGTGGCCTCACTGACCTTGAGAGTGGTTGAGGGTAAGTGTTGTGGTAAAATAAATGGATGAATCGGAGAGACAGTGACCTGAAAGAGAGCCAGCTGATTCAAATCGCTGTGAACTACAGAGTGCCCTTCACTTGGCAGTGTGCAGACTCGGCTCCAGTGTTAGTTTGATTCCACACGGTGTGGTGTTTGCATAGAGTCTTTCTGTTCAGGGTAGTTAACTCTGGAGAACTGGATTATTAGCCAGAGGTTTGGTAACTCAAAGTTGATAGCAGCATAGTGATAAGTAGGGGTGTTGGTTTTCTATGCAGAGCTTATGTCTACCTCCCCACCCTCAGAAATGCTCCTTGATATCAATTTATTTTGACTTTTCACTTTTGTTGATGGGCAAGTTTAAATACACATGATCATGATTTGTACATGAATCCAGTCTTACAGTGACACTGTTCTGTGCTTGTGACATGCTGTGATACAAATCAAATTATTTTTCCATGGAATGTATTTATTACAGAAGTGTATGTGCAGTACTTTACAAAAGGTTATGCAACCAACGAAAAGTATTTTTAAATCCAGTTGTCTAAGCAATGTATATTAGTTTTGTATTCCAGTTAGTATAAACACATACTTTGTTATAATAAAAAGTAACAAATTTTTCTCAAACCATCGAAAGTGTTGGTATGACTGGCCTGTTTTTGTCAAATTGTTTGGATGTTCAAATTTACTCTTTTCAAAGTATTCCATCCAATTGTGATGGTGAATAACTGACCCAGTTAGTGTAGGGAGTTTAAGTTTGGAAGTAGTCATCTCCATCAGAAAAGCAGGCAATCAAGGATTTAGAGTTTGGAGGACTTGGTGCCCAAGGTTTTCTTCACAAGTGCACATTGAAATTCTCTGTATTTTGATGCATTATTAAGAAACTGCAAGTAACATTTGTTTGGGCTCCTGTTTGTCTGAGTACAGATTGCTAACCTTGGCAGTATCATTATATGTCACTCATCAATACTTGTACTAAAGCAAAGTAAATCTATGGTACTCCGTATTATTAAATGAAAATAGTTTAGGCAAAATAATGAAAGATAGCTTTAAGCTTTTATTCAGTCACAGTAATTGACTGATCATCATAGTCTGACTGCCATACTACCAAGGATGCTGGTTGTGTTAATAATCACATGTGGTCAAACTGAATCACACTCTCAGTATTTAAATACTATTTTATAAAGCTTAATATTCTCATACTATCTGTTAATATGGCATATCATTCAGTTTAAGTATTTTTCTTCCCATACATCTAATAAAAAAAAACTAAGGATTGATAAAAAGAGTAATGTGTAAATAAATAAATTAAATAAATAAATAAATACAAACACTGCTGGGAGAGGTCGTACTCCACAGGCTATACACACACTGTAGCTGCACAGCCTAATGTCTCCCAGGCTATGTGAGCAAAGAAATGCAGAGTGAGAGTGTAAGCAGCACAAGTTTAAACACTAAACACACCTTTTTTTTATTAAAGCTAGTTATTGTCAGCTGCACCAACAAATGTGCTCAATAATGTTTAAATATTTAAGGAAAGGGAACCCCACTTTTATAATCCACATTTAAATATAATCTTTATATATAATACGCTACCATGGCTGTTCGTTTGTCTGTCCAGGATTTTAAATCACCTTTAGCTCATAAACCATTTGAAGTATTGACCTGAAATTTGGTACACATATACTATGTGACGTCTACTATCCACTTTCAGGGTGGTGTTTGACCTCCAAGGTTATTCCTCTTTTTATTTTTCGGCAGCAGCCATCGGGGCTGCAGTGTGATGCATTTGTACGGGCGCTGTTCTCATCCCTACCACCTTTGCCATCACTTCCCCAACCTCTTCATATCTTAAATCATTCTTAAGGAAGATTGAAGACTTAAGTGCCAGCTTAAATGAGAAATTAAAGAAAATGTACAAAGTAATTGCAACACAAACACTGACTTAATCAATTTTAACACGAAAAGATGCAGATGAAAGAAGAGAAGAAGCAGGTCGCTAGGGTGAAGAAAAGAAGAGCTGCTCAGGAAGCAGCAAGCACATCAACCTCTGAGCAAATGAATGCTAAACAAACAGAACGAGGAAGAAAACTAGGAATGCTCAAGTCAAGGGTATTCACTGCATGTTATCGTTATAGCAGTGCGCTGTTACTGGTTTCAATGATAATATATAAGCCTCTCATTAATTATAGTTTTAACTCTGAAAAGAGTTTTATTTACTAGAAACATTATTAAAATAATAAACATGAAAATGTGGAATATCAAAACTAAAATAAAATGTGAAACACAAATAGAAAGCAGAAAACAATGTAAATAAAACCATAACTGTACTATGCAGTCCTGTCAAGTTGAAAAGCAGCACCCATATGTCAGCATTAACTATTGCAGATGGCGATTAAGTTTGACATATGTCATTTTTTTTTATTTGGAGACCTCTGGCCCTGCCTTGCTGCCTCCCAACACTTGGATTTTCCATTTAAGAGCTGTAATGGGATAGAAAGCATTCACTTTTGACTCCAGGATGCTTGTATCGTTTACATATACCATTGCTATTCATATAATACGGTTAATAAGTTCCTTATTGTTAGGTTTCTAGAGTATGTTGAAATTGGTACTCAAATGTGCTAATCTGCTAAGCACGGTGGCGCAGTGGTAGCGCTGCTGCCTTGCAGTTAGGAGACCCGGGTTCGCTTCCCGGGTCCTCCCTGCGTGGAGTTTGCATGTTCTTCCCGTGTCTGCGTGGGATTCCTTTGGGCGCTCCGGTTTCCTCCCACAGTCCAAAGACATGCAGGTTAGGTGGATTGGCGATTCTAAATTGGTCCAAGTGTGTGCTTGGTTTGTGGGTGTGTTTGTGTGTGTCCTGCGGTGGGTTGGCACCCTGCCCGGCATTAGTTCCTGCCTTGTGCCCTGTGTTGGGTGGGATTGGCTCCAGCAGACCCCCGTGACCCTGTGTTAATCTACATTGAGCATGTCACTCTCTTGTGCTATGATTAGTGAGTATATCGAACTTTGCAAAAGCATTGATGGCTCGGGCGGAATGATGACACAGTGGAATCGCTGCTGCCTTGCAGTAAGGAGGTCTGATTGCGCATCCTAGGTCCTCTGTGCATAGAATTCAATGTCCAAAGACATACGGGTTAGGTGAATAGGTGATACTAAATGGGCCCTAGTGTGGATTTATTCCTACCTTGTATTCTGTGTTAGCACCCCTCAAGGTTCAGTAAGTTGTACTCAGCCATCTGAATAGATGAATGGCATTACCAGTAAAATACATATTGGAGAGGGGGTGATTTTAAACACATTAAACTTAATAAATCATACAGACTTCTGTCAGAAGTTGTGAATGAGACACTGCGAGGTGCACATTCCTTAGCAGCTTCTAAACAAGATTGCTTATGTAGCCTGCTTTGCAAACTTGGTCATTCATTTTTATCAAGAGTTTAGATGTCTCTTTAATGCTTTTGTTTTTTAATACAGTCAGATATCTGAAATGACCGTTATACTGACCCTCAGTCATGTTCATACATACACAGTTAGAATATGCTTTGCTAAACACGGTTGCCCACCTTCTAGCATCACTTTTGGCTGCTAGGTTGTGACTCAACTTGGGAAACCACAGCTTTACAATAAGCTAATATATAAAAATGAAAGAGAACCCACCATCTTTCAGTGGGTAAAATAATGAAAATGTGAAATGTTGTAGATTTCAACCATCCTAAATCTGAATGTTGAGATATTTATAGACCATAACTGTACTGGTCTAACTAAATAAGTTACCTGCTATTAGATCAAAAGTTTGACCAGCTTAAGACTCTCTCAGAATAAGTGAAGCATGTCTTCTGGTTTGTTTTGTTGTGTTAATATATTAAAAAAAAAAAAAAAAGGTAACTAACAATGTCTGTTAGAGGGTATAGAATGCACAATTCAAGCTGGCATCTTTTTAAACGCGACAACTGAAAAAGTGTACTATTTTAAGTACTTCCTTCCTTCCTGATTGAACTCATTACATTAACTTAACTTGGAGAGGAATTTGGCCTGCACTTGCACAGGGATAAAGATATGTTGCTCTTTTCCTGCTTCCTGTGCTTGATGTTGATAGGTTCATAGGGTCATACTTGTCACATGTACAGCATGATCTGTAATTCTTACTTGCAGGTCTTAATCAACATGCAGCACCTTATACCTGTTCATTTTGTTTTCTGATCTTTTTGCAATTGATCTGCAAGTTGTGGTAATGGATTATATAGTTGGTAGGTACATATCTCCTTCCATTTTAAATTTGCTTCTGCACTTTATTTATACCTGCTTCCATAAATATGTATAAGCCACTTTATTTGTTGAACTGTTTATTCAATTTATTATTTTATTTTTAAATCCTTTAGTGTTGTATGTTTTTGGATGGCTATCCCTTGTACAGTATACAGAATTTACATAGTCCCTGTTGGAGTTTTTCCAAATATTAATATTTGTATCCTAGTCTAAGTCTAGTTTTGGAGGTTTAAGCCTCTTCATTTTTTGTGTAATAAGTAAATTATCACATTTAATCTATAATTGTGCAGGCTTGCTGGGTAGCCATTGGTTCCATCAACATTTCAACATGCTTTACTTAATCATACTAGTATCACACTTGCCTAAAGCACTCTGTGCTTGCATTGTTTAAATTTACCTTACAGAAATGAAAGCATGTGGTATGGATTAAATGACTTTTATTAACACATCAAACTTATCCCATTCCTGCGTGCATAGTGGTTGAATAAAGAACAGTGCCAAACATTGGTTGCTCTAAGATTGTCTAAAAACGTTTGTGATGTTTTACATTTATTGAAAAGCCTGTTTGTATTCAGTTTTCCCTTTGTTACTTTTTTAAATTTAAAACATGATGATTCAATAATTTATACTCCTTCCTATTAAACAAAAGCTGCACTCCTTTGATATTTAGGCTCACATAGCTTAATGCACTAGAAAAGGAGAGAATTATTTATTTTTTTTAAGTACTGCTTTTGTTTCACCACTGTTTATCAAACTGTCAAATGCTCACACATCCCCATCTCACATAGTACCGTGAGCTGTGCTATACTGTGCTATATTTTGTGGAATATCAAACTAGTTAAAAAGTCTAGGAACTGGATTATTAATAATTTAATTTTTTCCTAATTTAATTTACTATAAAGCAATCATCCTGGCTGACTAAGCAACAAAAATGATTCACTCTGTACCAATGTCTTAATGATGAATCATTAAATATAAATGTGCCGAACAATCTGAGCAGCCCTGACTTCATCTTATTGGCACCTACAGGCCTATCAATGACAGCAGCAGCTATCTGTGTTGAACGTCAGAATATGTGTTTGGTGGGGGTAACTGTGATTTTACTATTTAAGTTTATATATTGTGGAGCTTAGCTCAGACACAGACAGGCAGATACGTTGTAATTACCCCACACACATTTATTATACAAAGTCATATTTACAGCAAGTGCTCCAAAGTCCCCAAAGTCATGGCCACAAACACAATGCCTTACTTCTTCAGGCCGCCTCCTTGCCTCCTCCAGAGACCTCGTCCTGCTTCCACCCGACTCAAGTCCTCACACGAAGGGAGGCGGCCCCATTTATAAGCACCTGGATGTGCTCCGGGTGTACTCCGGCAATCTCCCACCAACACGCCCCAGTGTGGCGGAAGTGCCGGCTGCATCCCTGGAAGCACTCCGGGTGTCCCTGCTCCTCTATCCCCCTTTCCCACTTCCGGGTGTAGTGGAAGTGCTGAGGTCCAGGGTCCCAAAGGCATTGGGGCACCCCCTGGCGGTGACCATGGGCCCCTACTGGGTTGAGCTTCAAAGCCCTGTACCCGTGGCCACCAAAGGCACCAGGGTGGTCGCCCCAACATAGTCTGAGGGAGGCGTAAGCCCTTCTCTGGTCCTCCAAGGCATCCCGGCCGGGTCGCCCCCCCCCAGCCATCTGTGACAATATATATACATATATACTAAGCTCAATTTTGCTTGCCAACCCCCCTGGCCTGCGCTATGTGCCAGCCAATTTGCGCCTCCGCCACTCGCGTATGTGGATTTCACTTTCACCGAAAAATTTATTCAATCTCTTTTTGCTGTTCCGTTATTTCACGGAGTAATAATTTTCGTTTGTTTGCGGTAATGTAATCTTTACTATCATTTTTTTTGAGACTTTCAAATTTTATTACTTTAATTATCTCTAACCTCCTCTGCATGTGTATGGTTCCAACGTTTTTGAATTCTTTATGACATTCTACTTTGTCTTCTACTCTTTGTCTTTTATTTCTGGCCCCAGGCATGATTAAATCTCTTGGCACAAAGTCTTGTCCCGCGGGACATGAAAGTATCTTTCTGAAAAAGTCACATCTCGTCCCAGGCTAAAAAGTCTCGTCTCGTCCTAGGATTTTTTTTATTATGATAATATGTATTCTGTAAAATTAATTTCCCCTTGGGAACAATAAAAGTAATCTATTAATGGAAATTTTAATGAACTTTCAGGAAAAGAATTTTCATAATAATTTGTTCATACTGTCTGATGGTCAGAAGATAAAGAAAAAGTACCCGTGTATCAGTATTGGTAACCTTTTGTAAGCATATTTATGGCTTAATATATTTAGAAATAAGAACCTACAGAATACCAACTCCATGCTTTGCTGTGGTGCTGGGTTTCAGTAATCTTCTGGGTAATTCCATGTCAAATCATCACACTATTTTAACAGATTTTAAGAAACTTGGGATACTGATTTGGCCATATGAGTAACCCATTGTACTGAAATTGCACATGCTTTGGATCAATATTAAGGGAGATTTAAGCTAACAAAGTTTGAACTTAGTGTTGGTTTAGAAGAGTCAGACTGACAGATGTGTTTGTTCTCGGGTGTGAGTTTTGATAGTATCACACAGTAATTTCTACAAATGCACTGACCTGACCTTAATTTGAGGCTTGAGTAATCCTGTATTGCTGTCTCCGGTGCATTTCTTAAAGCTTGGTTTATCTTCTTGAGATTCTAATGGAGTCTAAACAATTTCTGTACTGAAGACATTATGGAAATGAATGCTGCTGCGACAAAGACAATACTTTTATTTCCACCAGGTAACTGAAGCATCTGTTGTTTATTGATTACACCTGACCGATTTGCACACGTCACTCCCTTCTGATAAATGCAGGGCGGAGCATTTCCATTTACTAGCCACATTGGAATGGGCCCTTTTCACAGTGGCCATTTTGACATGAAATAGTTTGACAAACACAGGTGTCATTAATGAAACTTCAGTTCAGTTTCAATGTAGCATAATTGGAATCTTAATGTCATTACTTACACTTGTCTATTTCATGTCAATATGGCTGCTATGAAAAAGACCAATTAGTAATATGATATGTGATGCCACCTATAAGTAATGATAACTCAAAAACCAAAGACCAAATTTTCTGGACTCATGACATTATATGCTAGCTTTAGTAAAAAAAAAAACTAACAAACCTTAAAATATTTTTTTTTTTTTTTGCTATTCAATTTTTAATATTAAATACACTCATAACATGATGATTTTTCACTTTGGGGATAGCATAGTATTTATGTAAAATATAGAGCTGGAAAAGAGGTTTTAAACAATATGAGAACCTTTTCTGTGCAATATGGGCAGTCAAAGTTATGACCAAAACCCCCTGTAAGTTCAAAGTTTGTTAGCCTAAAACTCCCTTAGTATTGATCCAAGACATGTACAATTTCAGTTCCATGTGTTACTTATATGGCCCAATCAGCATGCCAAGCTTTGTTAAAGCTGATGACAGTGAGGTCCAAAAGTATGGTAATTTGACATGGAATTGCCCTTCTTAAAACTTTACAAATACATGACCACTGCTGGTATGTGTATATTCAAGGCCAAGGTGGCATTTTGTATGAATTTGAAAAGCTTTGTGAATAATGTCACAGTGGAGTATGAGTTAGAATATATAATAAGATTTTATATCACATACTGCCACTACGGAGGAGATTCTGTCAGATGAGGTAGCTTAATACTGCTTCAAACTCAAATGGAAGCTGGACAAAATATTAGTTGTGTAATAACTTTTAGAAAGTTTTTTTATATACTGTGTTGCATGCTGAAGGTAACCCTGGTTTAGTGCATTCACTAATAGAGCAACTGGTTTCAATTTCAATTTCAGAACACAAGGTTAAAGTTGAGAAATTGGGTACAGGCTGTACTAGCTGTGATATTCTCTTCTGCAGGTATATTAGGCAGGTGTATTGAATGGGAAAATCTCCATTTAATTAATCGTGAGTTCTTGTTATGTCCTAGAAGCAGCTCAATCCATGCATTTCTAGGAATGCAGCTTTCTTTGTGTTTTTGTAATTCAAAGTCAGAGAACTAAATTATAATATTAAATATGATCCTCTAAAGTTTGAAGAAATCTTCTATTTTTTGCTAAATAAAAATGTCGCTTTTTTAACTGTTGTCATTCAGAATGGAAGTGAATGAGTAAAATCGTAATGAAATGTTTTAATGTAAAATTAAGTTTTTATTTCTAGGCTATCTTGAACAGACACTGCAGAAAATTGACATTTTAAGCCTAGTCTAAAATACCCAGTGTTCCCTTGTTATTTAGTCCTTTTTAAGCATATAGTATATAATTGGACAGATTTTAAAGAAAAGTTCACCCACATTTAAATTTTCATAGTTATTTTCTTGTATTGAAAAGAGTTTATAGTCAAATTTCATGCTTAGCACTCTGGTTACTCTCTTTTTTTTATTGGTCTATTGGGTTCAAAGCATTCATAATGAAATTCTGTGTTCCTTAGTTGGACACTATTAATAGTACAGCTGCTCTTAAGTATACTCAGGCCTAAATAGAAACAGCACCGCTTGGCAAAAGAAATCTTCTACACTCCCAAAATATATACAGAGTCCCCTCCATGATTATTGGTACCTTTTGAAAAGATGAGCACAAAGGGCTGTAAAAAATCACATTTTGGTGAATTACTTTAATTTTGTGTTGAAAACAAATGAGAGAAATACAACCTTTAGTTGAAGTAAGTTTATACTGAAAAACTTGTTGTTGGCACCCTTAGAAATTCTTATGAACAAAAGTGTAACTGATATATTTTTTTCCATTTTGTTGTGACTTTTTCAATGATGATCAGAGTGTGTAGAAACTTTCAAGCAGTAATCCATGACTTCCTGTTTTACTCGGGTATAAATATGAGGTGGGCCAGAGGCCAAATTCCCTTATTCATTCATCAACATGGGACAGAGAAGAGAGCACACAATTCAAATGAGAGAAAAGTGTCTTGACCTTCATAAGTCGCATAAGGAATAGCTATAAAAATTAGTACTCCCCAGAAAATGCCCACATCAACAGTTAGGACAATATTTAAAATGTTTAAATCAATTGGAACTGTTAACCATCTTTCTTGGAAGGTCAAAGTTTGTTGTGTTTTTTTTTGGGGGGGTCCCATTCATGGTGAGCAGAATGTTAAGAGAAGTATAAATAAATAAATAAATAAAAAAAAATCCCCAGAGCTCACTGCTGGAGAAATGCAGGAAAAAGAAGCATGTTGAAGTCTCCAAAACCTCCGTCAAATGCAAACTCTGTGCCAGCAGATTCTTTTGGAAGGCATGCCAGTAAAAAAAAAAAAAAAAGACCTTTCTGTATTTTAACCACAAATATAAGCACCTGGAGTTGGCGAAATACTATTGGAACTTTATTTGAGCTGTGTTCTATGGATATGACGAAAAGTTTTGCTTTTTGGCAACAAACACCTAAGGAGTGTTTGGCGTAAAAAGAAAGATGGCTGTACGATAAAGAACCTGATCCCCACTTTCAAGTTTGTTGGGTGTTATGTGATGTTGTGGGGCTGTTTTTCCTCCAAAGGCTCTGGAAACCTTGTTAAGTACATGGCATCATGGACTCTATGAAATACCACATTTTAAATTTAAATCCTGCTGCCTGTGCCAAGAAACAAACTTTTTAATAAAAAAATATTTCTTGATGAGGAATTATTTTTACTCTGGATAAATTTACTTCAGTGTTAGGCTGAATTTCTCTCATCTTTTTCAATTTTAAGGGCAAAAGTGGATTTGTTTTATAATAAATTATAATCTTTTTTTTTTACTTGCTTTTACCAGGGGTACCAATTATTGTGGGGCTGGTATATGTAAACTTTGACTTACTGTGTGTTAGGAGTGGGTGAAGAGAGCGGTTGAAATTCCTCTTGTGGTATGGGATTCCAAGAAATGCTTTATTTGTGTGCTAACAATTAGTAGAAAACCTGGAAACATTTAAATATAAAATGTCCTATCATAAAAAGGAAATTGAAAATCTGTTTTTCTGTTGGTGTATTAGTGTCTTAAAGTAATACCCCAACCACAAATATGTTTTCATGCAGAATGATCAGAAGAATATTATGATAAAATACATGTCAGTAGTGACCAATGCTGTACAACGTCATACAATGTTAAACAGATACTTCTGGAGAATATAACTGGATATTTGAAGTGTGTGATGCACCCCAAGTAACATGATTTTTTTCTTTTTTCCATTGATGTTTATAAGAGAAACAATATTAAGTATATATATATATATATATATATATATATATATAATATATATATAAGTATATGTTTATATATATATATATATATGTTTATATATGTATATTTATGTGTGTGTTTTCAATTGCCAAGGTCTAGTGTGCCTTTATCAGTCACCTATCATTGTGGAGTGAAAATGGTAATGATAAATGTTTTGTAAATTGCTTAATCAATTTTGATCCCATTTTCCACTGTCTGTTTCACACTCTGCAATGCATCACAGTGCAGACAAATATCAATAATTAAGAAAAGAATTCCATGAAAGTCGCACTTCCACTTCAAAGTCCATCAAATGCCACTGCAGAATGTCAAAAAAAAAAGAGAAAAAAGAAAATGGGAACCACTTAACCACTAAGCGAAACATCTGATAACATTATTAAAATATGGACAGCTTAAGTAATACCTTGAACAGTCATATGTTAAGTTAAAATGACAAGCCTCAAATTGTGATTTTAAATGCTGAGCTTGAAAGGGCCTGTCTAATATTAGTAGGTAGATCAATGTTGAGGGTGGGGTTCCTAAATGATAAAGTCTCAGCCTCTTACACTAGTTTATCCTTCTATATTCTAAGGAGTGCGTATATTAATATGTTTTGTAAGGTGGTGGGGGGACTAAACTATTTTCAACTTGTATGCAAGATGATTGCTTTATTTTCAAGTCATTCAATCCTGGGAAATGAACCAACAGCTGGAATTGTATGAATATACTTCTTAATTCTAGTTATGATCCTTACTACCATGTTTTGACAGGAAAACTAGCACAGGCAAACATATGATTGTCAACATGCACAGGCCGGCCGATGTGATGCCCTTTGAGCTAAGTGAGTTGTTCTTTCTGTATCCCTCAGTCCAACGGTGTGAAGTTTGCTGAGAAAACAAATCCTGGCAAAACTGCTAATGATTCATCAAACTAGTTATACCACCAGTCACTTGTCTTGGTGTTGCCAGAGGCTATCACTCATAATGTTGCTGGCAGCCTCTCTCTCACATTAAAACTAGGACAAAACAAGATTTTACACATTTCTTTAAATTTAACAACTGATTGTAGTTATACTGAATGTAGCATTGGTAATGATCAATAATTGTCTCATCATTATTATTTGACAGATGCCTTTATTTGTACTGGGTTTTCATAAAGAATGTGTGAATGATCAGCAGGAAAGTACAAGATGAACAAATAGATGCAGACAAAAATATAACATAGGGCAATTACAATCTTTGCACTAAAATTATTCTTAAGGCAAGATGAAAGTTACAAGACTGGTTGACAGTTGATAAGGGTCAGTGAAGCAGCAAGAACAGCCAGGTTCAGATGGCCCAGAGGTCTGAAGATACTTTTTGAAGAGGTGTTTCAAAGAAGCGCTTGTCACATTCATCTAACAGTATCAGTGTTCACAAATTAAAAACTGTAAGTTCTCAATAGTTGGCTGTGCTTGAACTTTAGCAAGGGCAAATTGGGACTGAATTGGCAAACAAATGTAAAAGTTTTGTCTTCCTCTAAATTAATTGTCTTGATCTTTTCATTCTTAGGTTAAAATACAAAGTGTTCATGTTATATATTTTGTATGAAAAAACAATTAATTGTGAAAAAGCATATTACTGGTTTCATTGCCAGTTGTATATACCTAAAACTGCAAGAAACATGTAGCCCCCAAAATATTTAGCCCACACTCTAACTACTTTAAGGACAAGGCTGGCTTAAGCAGAATTTTTCTTTGTGAGCAAAAATGTTCAGTTCCATTACCCTGTGAGAACTACATAATGTTATTCAATTTAACCGCCTATCCATATGTAAAAACTGTTACGCATTGCACTTGTATTAACTGGCATGTTGATTTAGATAGATATAAGTACATACAGTCCATTAACTCATTCATGAAAATATGCTGCATATTAAAAAATATTGTGTGAGCACCTTTACCATCACTCTTATTTTTAATTGTGCATTACAATAATGAGGCTTATTTAAAAAAAAAAAAAAAGTTAATTTAGAATCTTTAATCACAATCCTGTATAGGCACCTGAGTGCAAAAGTAAAGTTGCCTCCTCATCATTTTCTGAATTTGCAAAAAACACTGCAGACCAGATCTGCGTTTTGATTTTTCTTTTTTAAAAAATGTTTTTCATCCATCCATATATTAATGATCAAATTTATCTAAACCATTTGAGCCTAAACAACATCAGGCACAAAGTAGAAATTGGATTCAGACACAAAAAGTTAGGTCTTAAGAAAGACTATAATAATGCAAGACAATTAAACGGAAAAGCATTTAAACACTTTCATGAAAGTTAGTGACAGAAAACAAAGATTAAAAAAAATTTAAAGCTTACTGCTTAGTTTGTATTGTCATTAATAAAATAAACAGGCTTCTGTTTCTTAAACTGAATACAGTATTTCTGACCCACTGCTGCTTTGTGCTCGAACTTTAAGTATCCATCACAACAAGCCATAGTTGCATTCCTTTGCCATTAAAGACAATGGGCTATAACTGTCATATTTCTGATTTTCTTTTTGTTTTTATAAACACTTTAAGACCGTCATTTTAAATTGCTCTTTTACTATTAGCAGTGTTCATTTTAAATACCTCATGTTCAGCCAACAAGCGGTTTTGAATACTGTGTATGTTGTATGTGGCTGTTTACTTGACACATCATACCTAAAACAGTACAGTGTAAAGAAAAAATAAATGTTACAATCATCTGTCTTACGTTTACCTGTGAATTTAAAGGGAAGAAAAAGGAGAAAGTAAGTTTAGTTCATCCCTATATGCTATTTATTGACCGTCTGCTCCTGTCCATCTCTTTCTGCAAAGGGTCAAATTGGTTTCTGCATGCCATTAAACATGTTGCAGTCATACTCAGCAAGTCTATCTTAAGGTTTTTGTAGGTGCTTTACAGGGAGGCAGTATGAGCTCTACCCTGTTTTACTTTCAGTATCTCTTTGTGTGTGCAGAGAATTCCAGTTTCATGAAGGGCTGTGTTTTCAGTGTCAAATTTTTTTGAAGGCCGCAGTTCAGTTTTCACCTGCTTCTTTTACACAACTATGAATCAACCCTGTGCATTTCATGCTTTGTAGATGCACCATGAGCAAAAAGTTGCATATGCCAACAATAATAATAGAAAATAATACATTTATAAAAAAAAAAGAACATATAAGTACAAACATTTATTTAGTACCTAGAATATTCAACATACTTTTGAACATTTTTAAATATACATTTACATATTTTTTAACTCAAATATTTTTGGCTTACTTGACAGCTTTACTTCATAAAACAAAGTAATTGGGTCACTTTAATATCAGTTTTTAAAGAAATCTCATATGAGCTTCTCCGTACAACTTTTCAGTAACTGATTTCTGGGAGAGAAGTCATTGCACCATCTGTCCTGTGTAAACTTTTACTGAGTGGTAGATGGGAAGGATTTCTTGACTCTGTTTTTTCTGTTGTCACTGAACAAACATTGTGTTCACTTTAGAGGGATTGTTGGTCTCTTTTTTGATTTTATAGTTTAATATTTAACAGTGTGCTAAAACAGTTAATAGCCTAAAGAAAGAAGTAACTTTGCTTTTTATTAATTATAAACCCGAGTATTTATTAGCATAAATTGCTTTGAAGCACTTATGCATATTTTCATTTGGTAGAATGGTAGCATTGCTCAGCATAGTCAGAAGCATATTTTCATATTGTATTCATTTTCTGTTAAACATCTGAAACCAGTTTCAGCCATGTCTCTACTTTGGCATTTATTATATTTGTTTTTTTTTTTGGAAAGTTATTCATAACAGAAATACTTTTGGAAATACCAGATGGAGAGAGAGAATTAAACATTAAACAAGTAAAATATTAAAGCAATTATTGCTACATTTGGAGAGAAACCATTTCAGAATTTAATTATTAATATAAGTAAAAGTACAAAGATTTGACTTTTAGTACTATTATAATTTCAGTATATACAGTAATCCCTCGCTATATCGCGCTTCGACTTTCGCGGCTTCACTCTATCGCGGATTTTATATGAAAGCATAACTAAATATATAACGCGGATTTTTCGCTGCTTCGCGGGTTCTGCGGACAATGTGTCTTTTTACTTCCTGTATATGCTTCCTCAGTTGGTTTGCCCAGTTGATTTCATACAAGGGACGCTATTGGCGGATGGCTGAGAAGCTAACCAATCAGAGCACGCAGTTAAGTTCTCCTGACTGAGAAGCTAACCAATCAGAGCACGCAGGAGCTATGCAGTGTTAACCAGGAAGTCTCATCTCGCTCATTCAGCATCAACGTGCTTCGCTGTGTAAAGAGTTGTGCTCTTTAGTGTTTATCTTTGTGCATAGTCAAGCCCTTCATTATGGCTCCAAAACAATCTGCTACTGCTTCAGGTGCCGTGCCCAAGCGCAAGAAGATGATGTTAACGATTGCCGAAAAGGTAAACGTTTTGGATTTGTTGAAGGCTACGATTCTTTTTATTTAAAAAGTAGGAAAGGAATATAAGATCTACGGCTGCAGCGTCCTTTTAACCAGGGTGCAAAACGAGTTGTAAGTGGATGTAATAAGGCAGTAGTCTGGATGGAATCTGCTTTAGGGATTTGGATTGAAGACTGCCAGAAGAAGAACAACGGCAGTGCTACACAATCGCCTGAAGTGGCTCCTTTACAAGGGCTGTAACGCTCTCCTTTGTTGTGCAGTAAAATTAAACTCATTGTTATCGGACAAGTCATCGTGTCATTGTTGGTGAGTAACCATAAATAATTAATACATTTACTGTATACTATTTTTCTTGCAATGTATGTATTTATTGCTGGTGACCTGTCTATCGTAATGGCTGTAACATATGTGATATCGGAGACACTCAATATCTTTAAAATAATATTTAGGTTTTACTGTATATAAACAGTGTGTGTTTATATACATAATTTCAATGAATCTTACCTAATATCTAAGAGAATACAAAGGGATTATGCTGTATAACGCTGCGGGGAATATTTATAAACAGTGCGAGAGAGTTTATAAGGGCTTAAAATATATAAAAATAACCATACAAACATATGGTTTCTACTTCGCGGATTTTCACCTATCGCGGGGGGGTCTGGAACGCAACCCCCGCGATGGAGGAGGGATTACTGTACTACATAAAACCAAAAATCCAATCTAATAATTTCTTCAGATTTTAAAGCTTGTTCAAAAGATTTCAGTTTTAACGTTTACCTTCTTCAGGTGCAACTCGGAATTGTTTGAGTTTTGACCTTGGTTGAGATGTATCTTCTCAGCAGGATCACGTTCCCACAGTCAACTTGAAGTCCTCATAAGAGTGGGAAACTTTATCATTTCTTATGTTTATTTTGCCTGTCATTTTCAAGTCAGTCATGCAAAAGTCTCTTGATAATGCCTTTGATCATTTTCATCTCTAGTGATGCTGTCTACTGCACATCCACTCTCATGTTGAAACCGAGGCATGACAGTTTAATGCTGGATTTCTTAGTACACAACCCACTCCTTTTATTTGTGTAAACACATGACACATCATTTATTTTCATATTTTTCCATTCAGAATTTGGAAGTGAATAATGTTTGGTATTGCTTATTGCTAGTTCTTTCAGTCTGAGAGTCTCAATCCAGTCAACTTTCATGCTTGATAAAGATCTTTTTTTAACAGAATGTTACAGAGCATTTATAGCCTGTATAGAGGTGCAGACATACTGGTAGATTTGAAATCCCTTTTATATAGAATGTAATAGAAGTAAAAGCTTTTGTAAATAAAAAATAAAATTATGATTATAGATTATATTGTTGTATAGTTTTTAAATACGAAACATGCTTGCTTTTCTTGGGTGCAAGTTTTTGAATATGTGGTATAATAACAAATGAAGTGAAATGTTGCACCATTTGTTTGCTTGTCTTTGGAAGATTTGTTCAAGTGTGCTGTTCCATGGCCCAAGTATTCCAAGTTTGATACAAGGATATTACGATGTGCTTTAGGTTAAATAACCTGCTATTTGCTTGAAAGGTAAAGATAAATGAGGTAACAAATAGATTAAAGGTTTTTAGTTGAAAATATTTTTATTCTGACTTTTGCAGATAGACTTTTTTTTTCCTGTCCAAGTGGGAGATGAAGATCTCTGAGGAATCAAATCTCATAATCAAACTGTTACTTTTAGACTTTTTGAATAAATGAAGGTAGTAAGCTGTCATTCATCATCATTTTCCCTACATATTTCTTCAAGACTATAAATGTCCACACACGGGACTATAATTCAATAATGACAGTTATTGAATATTTTAAATTCCTCTATAATGACAGTCATATGGAGCTGAGTTTTTTTTTTTTTAATCCATTCATGAGTCCCCTTATGGACTTCTCCTTTCAAAAACGTTCCAACATGTTATAGAAATAGACTTAAAATAAAACAAAGCATCGTCAATGACTGCCATGATTCTGAAAACAAGCATGGAAGGTGGGGAATGTTACTTTTAAAAGTAGTTTAGTTGCATCACTCATTACTAACAGAAAAGTAACTAAATATGCTATAGGGTTTCCTGTTATAAAAATGTAATATTTTAAAAACACTGCAGTAGTGTTTTGTTAATTTTTTCTTTCTTTCTATGAAAACCTGCTCATTTCACTGGCAGGAATGTGTTACTAAATCCAAGGTATGTGTGTGTATGTGTGTATGTATATCTATATATCTATATCTATA
>JANRMT010062796.1:110846634-110861436 GCA_026402145.1 Polypterus bichir lapradei | reverse complement strand
TATATCTATATATATATCTATATATATATATCTATATCTATATATATATATATATATATCTATATATCAACCCTCACCAGAAACACAGCCAAACACGATAATTTTCCCGTGTTTTATAAATAAATGTCATCCTTAATGTGCTTTGAAATAGATCACATTCAGTTTCTTTTAACATCCTTGATCTTTTGCAGATGATTTGTGGTAAAAACACCGGCCACTGCATCATATTTTCAACATGTCTGTGTCTTTGTGCCTGGGTTAAAAGTTGCAGAAATATCTCCACCAAGTTTTACCCCATCATGCCTTTGTTGGAAATCATTAACTGACCAACAAGGCGCTACATTGTATGGTGTGGGACAGATGTACCAAATTTGGAAGACAAGTTGCACCAGTGTCCAGTTTTCCTAAACTATTTTGGAATGCTTTACTGCACTCCTATAATAAAGGTGGTAAGCAAGAATGAAGCTGATTTTGTTGACCGTAAGCAGTTTCATTATGTTAATGCACAAGTCATCTGTGATGCCAAGAGGAGACTCACAAATATTGTGGCTTAGTGTCCTGGGTCAGCCCAGGCTTGATGCATCAGGCTGCTCTGCCAGTCGGTGAAGTTCAGCAGCATTGTGATTGCATATGCTTGAGGTTTTATAAATCGGACAATTTTTTTGCCATATGCATCTTCCTGTGTTTTGGCTTATGCATACTTTCTCACTCTAATTTATCCAAAGTTTTGTAAATGAGACCCCTGGTCTAAACATAACAATACCATAATATTAAGCACTTTATTAATTTTTTCCACCTGGAATCAAAATACTATTCTGACCTTAACCTGAACATTTATACATGAATATAATAAGGTCTGCTGATTATGTGTATTAAATGACATGGAAAAATATGTTGTGATAAAAATTCTTAACATATCCAACAGTACTTTTAAAGGTAAATTGGAGGACTATAATTTCCTTTAAAATGCGTACTTCAGCATGAACAGAGACTGCAGAAGTTCAAGTTAATCAAAGTTAAATTTGTAGAATTCCTTTAAAGGTGGGTGCATGGGAGTTTGCCCAACCAGTCTACATGTGTTTTGTGGACATGGAAAAGGCGTTCGAACATGTCTCTCGGGGAATCCTGTGGGGGTGCTCTGGGAGTATGGGGTACCAGACCCTCTGATAAGGGCTGTTCGGTCCCAGTACAGCCGGTGTCAGAGCTTGGTCGGCATTGCCGGCAGTAAGTCGAACCCATTTCCAGTGAGAGTTGGACTCCACCAGGGCTGCCCTTTGTCACGGATTCTGTTCATAACTTATATGGACAGAATTTCTAGGCGCAGCCAGGTTGTTGAGGGGGTCTGGTTTGGTGGACTCAGGATTGGGTCAGTGCTTTTTGCAGATGATGTTGTCCTGTTTGCTTCATCAGGCTGTGATCTTCAGCTCTCTCTGAATCGGTTTGTAGCTGAGTGTGAAGCGGCTGGGATGGGAATCGGCACCTTCAAATCCGAGACCATGGTCCTCAGCCGGAAAAGGGTGGAGTGTCCTCTCAGGGTTGGGAGCGAGATCCTGCCCCAAGTGGAGGAGTTCAAGTATCTCGGGGTCTTGTTCACGAGTGAGGGAAGAATGGAGCGTGAGATCGACAGGTGGATCGGTGCGGCATCCGCAGTGATGCGGGCTCTGCATTGGTTTGTCGTAGTGAAAAAGGAGCTGAGCCGTAAGGCAAAGCTCTCAATTTACCGGTTGATCTACGTTCCTACCCTCACCTATGGCCATGAGCTATGGGTAGTGACCGAAAGAACGAGATCGCGAATACAAGCGGCTGAAATGAGTTTCCTCCGCAAGGTGTCTGGGCTTTCCCTTAAAGATGATGTGGAGGAGCACGGCTCTACTCTGAGCTCCTCACCCTGAGACGAGTCAGATGAGGTGGCTTGGACATCTGATCAGGAGGTCTCCTGGACGCCTCCCTGGTGAGGTGTTCTGGCCACGTCTAACCGGGAGGAGCCTCCTGGGAAGACCCAGGACACGCTGGAGGGACTATGTCTCCCGGCTTACCTGGGAACACCTCGGGATTCCCCCGGAAGAGCTAGAAGAAGTGGCCAGGGAGAGGGAAGTCTGGACATCTCTGCTCAAGCTGCTGCCCCCGCAACCCGACCTCGGATAAGTGGAAGAGGATGGATGGAATTCCTTTAAAGTGTTTCTTCACACAGTCAACAGTAGATGCACATGGAAAATGAGCATGTAACACACTTTAAAGAAACACATTGGAAACGATTTCAAACATTTCAAATTGAAAGTTTTTTTGTATTATTAGTTGAATAAGAATAGACATATGGTCTTTTTGGACTCGGTGTACTCCCTATCTATGTTTGAATAATCCTGTATTCGGATATCTAAATTTGGTATTCACAGCACATGTCCTGATGTTCATAGGCCTTCCTTGATGATCTGCATTCATTTAAAGATGGTAGGGAGTTTTGGCATGAGCAACAGTCCTAGTATTTTGTCTGCTTTTACATCCTGTTATCTTTGTTGTGTCAGTTTATCAGTGAAGTGCTGCTTTTGGACTACACCCCCCCCCCCCCCCCGAAATGAAAATCGTTTGTAGCCAAGCCCGTTATTCCTGTCTCTACGTCCTGAAAATTGAATTGCATTGCACTTGCTGCTTGCATTTTAGCCATCATGACTTCATCAGGGATTGTCAAAGTTGGGACTGGCTTTAAACTGTTATCCTGGGTATCGTCCTGCTGCAGAATTTTGGACCCACTTCAGGCAGCATTCTGGTAGTGGAATATTTTACACCATAGCAGTAATAACAATATTGATAAATCAACATTCAAACATCATTAGGTTACTGTATGTAAAGCTAAGTCTCAGTGTTTTTTTATTAAAAGGTAATTGCATTTTTTTCAAATGTTTACCTCTAATTACAAAAATTAAAAGGAAAAAAAAACAGTTTTGGTGCTGACACAGCCCTGAAGAACACCATGTTGGACTTTGGATGGTAGTAATAGAGAGCTGCCATCAGACTTCTGTGTATACAGAACGTGATTTGAGCATGATGGTTTAAACCACAGAAGAGCAGATTCTGATAACCGCACAGAATTCAAGCCAGTGAGATAGAATACTGTGTGTCAAAAGCACTGAAAAGCATATAAAGAGTGTAGTATTTCTTGTGCTGAAGATTCAAAGAATATAATTAACTGCATTGCTTTTGTGCCGTGTCCAGAAGGAATGCACAGCTTAATGTAAGGTCAAAGCTATAGTTTAAGTATTTTTTTTTTCTAAGGTTTTTAGAAAAAAATATGTTTAGTTAAAAGCCAAATTCTTAAAAGGTCAAATCTGATTTCTTCAATAAGCATTTAACAAACAAGCGAGGCTTCTCAGTAAAGACAAAATAAGCATTGCTCCTGTAAGAACAGCAATTCAGTTTTTCAACAAGTTCTTTACAGTTGTCTGAAGGACAGATGATTGGTTTCCTTTTAGAAATTGGCGATAGGATTTCCTGCTGTGCTATTAAGTTAAACTTAGAAAGGCAGTGTGAACAATTACTGGTGCACTTATAGCTTGCAAAACTAAATATTTCATGATTATTTTTTATATGCTTATGAGGAAAAGTGTGTTTAATGAAATTAAAAGCCATTGCAACTTAAACTTGGAGGTTTTACCTGGGCTTCCAGATATATTTAGCACTGTACTAAATATTACATGTGGATCACTTCCGTTTTCTTCTGTTAATTTAGAACAGAACAGCATTCTTATTTTTTATTTTTTTTTTTTATTGCTTAAGTCTGTGTTCTGTGGCAAACATGTAATTTCATAGCCCCAGTCTGTGCTTTAGTCATTGTGCTTTTTAAGAGGTATCATTAAGCAGTGGTAAATGTATTTTTTGCTGTAGCTGCTTATGTTGTTGCGGAATTACTATTTCTGTATTAATGTCAAGGCTAAT
Source organism: Polypterus bichir lapradei (assembly GCA_026402145.1). Classification (NCBI taxonomy): domain Eukaryota; kingdom Metazoa; phylum Chordata; class Cladistia; order Polypteriformes; family Polypteridae; genus Polypterus; species Polypterus bichir. The sequence goes on along the minus strand of JANRMT010062796.1, from coordinate 110,857,506 downwards.
GTCTTAAATACCTCACAGGATCAGTTAAATTGAATTTACTGTGCAGCTTGATGGAGCATTGGTTAGTGTTTGTCTTAATGGTTTCAAGGACCCACATTTCATTCACAGCTCTGTCTACCTAGACCTTAGATGTTTTCCTTTTACTTGTATGAGTTTTCTCCATGCCGTGGTTACGCTATTTGGAGCGTTTCATTGGTCCATTGTAACTGAGTGTAGGTTTGAATACAAGTTTACAGTTGTGATCCTATACACAATTGTTTGTTTTTTTTTTTTCTTTCCTGCGCCTAGAGCTCATGGGATAATTACCAAGTTAAGAAAGAGAATTAATAAATGTATTCTGCTATGTCATCTTGTCACTGTCCTTTTTTTCATTTGTACATTGACTAGATCAAATATGCTTTATAGTCATCAGAAATTATTTCATTTTTGGGAGAGAGAAAATTACATTTTGACTAACCAGTAGATTTACTACTGATAGTTTGATTTACCTGCTCTTTTTAAGCAATTAAATATTTCAAAAATTCCTAACCATCTTTAGAAGGGATAGAATCAATTTATTGGAATATATATTTCAATAAATATTATTTACTCTTCAGGATTAATTTATCATAGGTTATCTGTAGTCTGGTAAACTTTACTGTATTCAGTAAAGTAGTGGTGTCTAGAAGGTCTGCAGTTTAGTAATATGGGACTTTTTGATATGTAGTAACAGGTAATACTAATTCATTGTCTCAGATGAGAGCATTGCTTTTTGTTTCTAAACCAAATTTGAACAAGGCAACTGAGGTCAGACTTTTCACTTGCTGCTGTGTCATTAATCAGACCTGTATTCCCTCCTGGAAGGGTTGGTTTTATTCATTGACAACTGGTATTATTGTTTTTTAGAAGCTAAGTATTGTGATTACGTATCAAAGTTATTTTAGATAGAAGCTAGTGAAACACTAAGTAGGTTATTACATAGCCTACAGTTTGAGACTGCAGAACTATGACCTAGATGGTGCTCTGACCAGTCAGCTGTATTTCAACATCATACAAGTGATCTCCAGTATCTCAAACAACATCATTAAGAAAACAAAAACAGATATCTAAGTCTTTCAAAGATGCTATGCTTTTTAGAAGTACACCAGGTTTCTTTCTAACTAACAATTCAAGAATGACGTGTACAAAAGACCACATCTCCTCCCCACAACTAATCAGAGTCCAGGTTAACTATTAGATGCTGTGGTTCCAGGGAGGCATTTTAGTTGAATTCTTCCAGCTAAAGTAATGAACACATTCCCATATAAATTAACAAATCATTTTTTAAGAAGTTAGATTCATTGCCTCATTTATTAGGAATTCAAGACATCCATACATTCAAAGGGCGACCCTTCAGTGACCTAAAGCAGAAGGTGGCATGGCAATACCTAATTTTCAATTTTATTACTGGGTGGCAAGAATACAAGCTATAAAAACCTGGACATTGACACAAGTAGATGAACACACACATAAGCTTGGTCTGCAATAAAAATAAATTCCTTGCTTTGTGCCATAGTAAATACAAATTATTGTCAATATATTAACAACCCAATTGTGCTTCATTCACTCAGAATATGGAACCAATGCAGGAAGTACTTCAGGATAGAGAAGCTTTTATCTGTGGCTCATCTGCACGATAACCACCTTTTTCCACCTTCTCAAAAATGCACAGTTTTTAATGTTTGGGAAACATACTGTATGGAATTAAATCACAAAGAGATTTTTACATAGATAACATCTTTGTATCTTACAGTTACACTCCAAATTTAGCTTTCCATCAACACAAATGTTCCACTATTTCCAAACTAGAAACTTTGCTAAACAAAATCTGCCCAATTTTCCTCACCTACCACCTACTTCTATTCTGGTAACTTTATTTAGTATTTTATGTTCAATGAACAAATAAGCCTTCAGGATTTTATTTTGACAATAAAAAATGAACATGTAACACCTGTGCTGTGTGGTTTGGTATTTCTATGATTAAAGTTAACACTTTAAAAGGAGATATTAACAAATACCTCTATTAGCTTGTTTACTTGGTGGTTTTGTTAAAAAAACACATGAAAACCAATGCTGCACTAAGTGGAACTGTAAATTTTTTTTAAAAACGTGTTTCCTTTAGTTTAAATCTAAATAAGTAAATAAACAATATTAAGGAACAGCTTGGATGCATGCAATTCTCTTCTTAATGCATTGCAGAGCCACTCAGTTGTCAAGCACAAACACAGAATTGCTTTTAATAAATTTAATGTACTTGAAGTGTGTACTGTGCAATTGTATTATCTAGGAAAATGCTAGAATTTAATCGGGACTCAGTTCCAGCTGATGCTTAATTCTAAATAACTTGGACTGGGATTGGGGGCAAAAAACTTGATCAGGACATCCCCAATAAGAACTTAAGAAATTTGACAAATGAGAGGAAACCATTCAGTCCATTTGTAACTCATTTAGCATTATCTAAACAAAGTTGTCCAAATCTCTCATCTGGGTCCTCCTTAAAGGGTTAAAGGCCCAAAATCTAATATTGTTGGATCTGAGCAATGATTGGACACTTTCTAACCTTAGTCACTGTGGGACATCTGCCTTGTTGGGGGGGGAAGGACACTGACATTAGTGGTCTAAGTTAAAAATGTCAAGAAGAAATGATATTCAGGATGGGTAACATTTTAAACCACACGGCTTCTGCAGGGATTCCATTTTCAAATGAAATGGTAGAGGAAGGCTAAGAATCTCCACCATTGCATCCACAGGTAGTCAGCCATTAAATTCTCAAATGTGAGCAGTTTAGAGACACATTTCGAGCACAATCTCCCTGATACTTTTGTTCACTTGTGGTCCTGCACATTTTCTTCTTTGACTTCTCTTTTCATAGGAGGGGCATATTTGTGGTGAATTTTTAATAAACAGTTACAACTTGCAGCCTTTTATTTATGTATTATTTGTTTACTGTGAAGTGTTTTAAATAGATGGTTTTGCACTATTTTTCAAAACAAAAAATTGCACTGTTTAATTGAAAAAAAGTAACATATACTTCATGTGTTGTATAGGCTTGGGATTTGTACACTTGATTTACCGTAGATCCCGGAATACAAGCCGACCCGGTATATTAGCCGATCCCCTTCTCTACCGACTAAATTACATGTATTTGCCGATGACCGGTATTTAAGCCGACCCCCTTCTCCAAGCTAAATTTTCTAAATTTCCTTAAAAGTGTCTCTTCGGGTATATTTATAATGTTTATCGGCGAGAATTTGAGACTGCCGGCATTTTTGATGGAAACTAGGAAGTGATTGCGGAGAAGTTTGGTAAATTGGAACCTTTGTGTTGAAACTATATACGCAAATACGGTACATCGGCGGGTGGATTTCCAGAGACTTGTTATAAATTTGATTAACTTAAATACGCAATACAGTGGACCCTTGACTTACGAACTTAATTCGCTCGCAAAGGCTAACCCATAATGTGTTCCAAACCTCCCACTACAACACTTACTTAACCTTTTCATAATAAAAAACACCAATATTTTTTCTAATGTACTAACCAAAAAGTTATAAAAAGTGCCTAGCCTACTTCGATTAGGCTAGGAGCATGGCGGCGCGCAGCAGCTCAGGGCTCTCCTTTTCAGTGCACTTTTTTGTTGTTTTTGTACTTTTTTTTGTCCTTGTTTGTGCACGATCGGTTCGGCGAACATCCGCTACACCATTCAGAACCATATAGACATCGGTGTCCAGAGCCAGACATCTGTTTTGAGTGTTTCCCAGACAACATAGCGAGACCAGCGGGCTCTCCGTGGTTTGTTGTCGGGTCTAGGAGACGACACAGACGGAGGAGGGAAAGAAAGCAGAAGCGGGGCCGCAGATATGGCGTTATGCTAAGGCTAAAAAACAACCATACAAGCCCTATACAGAACTTTTTTCTGCACTGAAGGAGCTGCTTTTAATCTCATTGTAGATGCGTATAGTGACAGTAAAAGGCATTCTATTCTAGAAACAATTTCATACTGTACTCACCATTTAATTTGACATCTTTGGGCTGCAGGAAGGGAGGAGGAGGAGATATTTCCACACAATGTCCATCTTCGTTTCAAAATTACATCCACAAACACATGTATCTGGGCTCCGACTGACGCTACTAACGCTCTCGGTTGTTTGTTTACAATTGTGCGAGCGGATACACGTGACCGCATCCGTTTCGTAACGCAAGATGTGGATCGTAAATCAAAATAAATTTTATTTTAAACTTCCCGATAATTTATTATAAATTTTATTAATAAAATCAACAACTAAAACACTTTTTTGAATAAATTCTTTATTTAATTTAAAGTACCGGCATGCAAAGTTACTTCTTCATCTGAAAGATGGCCCTGTGGTTTCGTCATTATTTACTTCCGTATTCATCGGCAAAACCGGCATTGCGCTGGAAATCTTGAATCTGAAATGATACTTGTTGTATAAACCGACCCCCAAACTCCAAGCCAAAAATCTAGGACGAAATTCTCGGCTTGTATTCCGGGATCTACGGTACATCATAAACATATTTAAACTATTTTTCTAAATGGAAAAAGGGGACTGAGGTAGGCCCTTATCTGCATAAGCGCCCCTCTAGCTCGTCACCCAGTGGTGCACAAGGATGCAGTAACTATCTATCACCAGGGTCTTTTTTATTGTTGGGTATTCAAATAAGATAAACAGACTACTTTCTGGGATGTGCTTGTAAATTAGACAATGACAAAAGAATACACTAGTGATGCACTGAACTGAAATTTTCAGGCTGAAGCCAAAAATGCTGGGCAGTTATTTATTTTTTTCAACATTTGTTGTTGTGTGCCACATTTGTTGTTGTGTGCTATTTCTTAAGGCCTAAGCTAAATCAGTCTTGTTTCTGATTTATACATTTTAATGAAACTGAATTATTCTTCTATAAATGAAGTCAGACTTTAAAAAGAAAATTGAACTGAAAGTAAATAATTGAGTACATAAATTAAACCTTAACAATGTGAGCTTGCTTGTTCATTCCTTGCCTTGCAAATTGTACAACTCAACCTGTTTAAGGGATGTCACTTTGCATCCCGACTGAACTTGTCCAGATATTGTCTCTTTTCCTTCTCTTTGTCCATTTGCTTTTGTGAAAGTGTCATGGTTTCTCAGGGTAAGTCACCTCTGCATGCTCCTCATTGTAAACAAACTACCACCATAATCCAGTGCGGTGTGGTGTGACATACCATTCATTCCTTTTTGAACAGGAGATGCTATATAAATGCAAAGAATTATTATTTGGCATTTTTATTCGGGCAAATACTGATTTTTGTACTTTTGTTTTTTAAATATTATTTTCAGTATCTGAAAACTCTGTGCTTGCCTAGTAAACACTAAATGTAGTACTTGAATTATGGGTATTGTCTTCAGAAAACCTGGATGATCCTTCGTTTTTGTCATTTTCTTTATCAACATGCAACAAATGTTTCGAAAAATCCTGTAGGCCATTTCCATTTTTATCAAAGTGATATTCTGCTGTATACTTTTGGTACTAGTTGTTGTTGTTATAAGACATTTTGTTTAATTGAATTGGTAGAAAATATGTAATTTTATGAATGTCAGGTAATGTCAAGCTGCACTCTGAAACTGTAGTTGTAAAAACATCACCTTTTTTTTTAAACCTGAGAGTAGTTTGCTTTAGGTCAGATTGTTTGCGTGTATGTCGGTAAATGTATGTTAGAGCTTTGTGCAGGACAATGAAAGTAGGGATTTATTTAATTATCTTCATGGTGTGAGAGAACGGGCTGCCGTCTCACTAAGCAAAGTTATGGCAAGAAGTGCTGGTTTAACGTGAGCGGCTTTAAAAATTGGACAAAATGTAATTCATTAGTCATAAGTATTAATCTGAAATACAGCAAATGTATTAGCTGTCCTATTAACCAAAAATTTTATTTCATTCAGGCAAGCAGCCCTGCTTACCTTGTTGTCACAGTGACTTGGAAAAAAGTCTGGACAGTAAAATGCCTGAAAAAGAACATCATCTCATCAGGTGGAGTGCTAACTAGAGGCTTTCCAGTGTTGTGATATTTTCCTTCACTGTAACTTCTGTAATGCACAGTTGACACCGATGTCCTTTTATAACCATTTTGCTTTTGCCTTCCCACCCCTGCATTGGGTTTTAATCTTATTTTTTGTACTTCACAGAGAAGAAAAATGATCAAAAGTAATCCAAATGCGTATTAGTGTGTAGAGGTCAGGTGCTATTAAGTTTTTACAATGTGCATTTTTTGTTTTTTTAACATACAATATATTTATACATAATGCCAAAGTTTTTTCTTACAGATGGGCACTTGTTTACTGTGTTCCTTAGTCACTCTGTGTGCGTTGCAGGCCAGAAACTATTTAAGCCTTGGCAGCTCTTAAAGGTTTTACAGGTTGCAGTTGCAATAGCTGTCTTAGGGTCAAGTTAATTTAAGTTTAAGTATTTTGGGTCATTAAACTTGACTGAACAAGACCCTGCTGCAAGGACATTTGACTTACCCAACTAATGTTTAATAAAGGTTATATAAATATATTTTTCTTACTTTCTACTTTAGTATGTGACACTGATTTATATAGTTAATGCTATTTCTTCAATTAGATTAAAAGTACAATGTAATGTTTTGGGATGTGCTTTAGGATTTGCTGACATTAAACAACAAAACTTGCATAATATCATCAGAAGTTTTTAAATACTGTGGTGAGTTTTTAAATACTCATTCAAAGAAGCCTCATTTACATGAAACTTTGCCAATAGTAAATTTAAGGCAGGGTGGCATATTGGGTAGAAATGCTGCCCCACATATCCAGTGTAGCAGGCTCTAATCCCCCACTTAGTCACTGGTTGTGTGAAATTTACATGTTCTCCCACATCTGTGTGGGGTTCCTTCCCACATTCCCAGTGACCACAGTCTAAATGCTTTGCTTCACTTCCCATCAGTTCTTTTGCAAAACAAATGTTTAAAACCGCCAATTCCTTACCTGACTTGTAAGACTTTCAGTTGAGTGGTTTGTCCCTCAAACCCCGAGAGGAAATTGTCATTTGGATATTGAAGCAACTTAAAACTGTTGTCACCATGGAACAGAAAATAAGAAAAGTATTTGAAATTAAAAAAAAAAATAAAATTGTTTGTATATGTGACCAATATGGTTGCACTCTAGAGCCCATTAGGTTTCTATAGTCATTCTCCATGATTAATCTAAATAACAACATGAATGAAGTTCAGTTGTACCACAACAGACTATAAAAACAGAAAACTTCGACATCCCTGTAAATCCTATACTGACTGTTGTGGTGTTTTTTTAATATTTGGTCCCAACCGAGAAATATTTATTGCATTCATTTTTCTGTGATTTAATTGAATTGTGGTATAAATTCTAAGCTGAAGTATGTATGGGATGTTAGTACGGTGTTTACTGACATGCTGGAGTTTTGAAAACAGGCACAGTTATTCATGCTGCTTATTAAATGCTTGCTGTCATAAAGTAGAAAAATTGAAAATAGAGTTGACCTGCTGGACAGAGTTATAGCTTGCAGCCATACTCCGGCAGTCAGGCAGGCAGGGTCCCTGGAGAATGTAAAGAGTAGCTGTGTTAGACGTTTCTATGTAAAGACGGCGATATTTCTGGGCATGACATTCATGAGACAGTTTTAAAAGGAGTAATGCTGTCATTTTGACAAGAGCAACTTGGCAAAAGTAGGAAGCATAAAAGCTCTGGAGTCCGAGATGGCCTCTAGTTAATGAACTGGAGAAAGTTAGTACTTGGAAGAATCAATGAAACACTTGCAAGAAAGTCTAATGGGAGCCTGTAAGGTTTAAGATACCATGCAGCAATAACAGCCTTAACAAAAATTGAATTAAATAGTTGTCTATTTGCATTTTTTTCAGTTTACCCATAGAAAACAAATTCCAAAAAAACATTTTTTCCTAAATTGCAATTTGTAAAATTTTCCAAATATCGCTGAAAACACTGTAAAATGGGGTAAACTAATAAAGAAATCAAATAACACAATGCCACTCTTAAGAAGAGTGATTGGATTGACCTTTTGACAACAAAAGAAAAATGAAATTGAACGTTCATTTCCATTATCTCCCCTCCGATATCTGGTTTTGATAATAAAGGACTGCGTTAATTAGAATGAAAGCCCTCATTTGGACTAATTAGTGTAGAGACTGGGAGTTTTAACATCCACTATAGGGCCACATTTGCACTACATCTCTGACATGATCCCATTCTGATTTTTTTCCCAAATAACTGACATGAATTGAATTTTTGTGTAAATACCATAAACCACATTTTATTGAGGTTAGATGCCAACCACTTTCATATTTGGTACAGAATTCTGATTCATGTTGATTGCTCACAGATTTTCACTCAAAAATGTACATTTCTATGTATGTAGAAAATGGGGTCTGCTTCTAAAACATTGAAAGTTGAAGAGTATTAGCAGAAAGCACAATGCATGTGTAGTGCATACATTGCATTTGAGCTTGATGTATTTAAAGTCTACTCGGGCCACATTTCGACTATGTAATGAGGTCACCGCAGTAGTGCTGTCACTAGCGACTAGATTAGAAATCGAATAATGTACAGATTCCGACAATTATTAATCAAGTAAATAATAATAATGCATTGTATTTATATAGCGCTTTTCCCATGCTCAAGACTCTTAAGTAAGCTTTTAAAAACTTAATTTCCAGGTCTCCAAAATATTTTATTGGAAAAAAAAAAAAAACTAAGAAACCTTACAAAAGGCATATTTAAACAAAATATTTCAGGAGCATATATAGTGTAATAAAATATTGATATGCAAAATATAAATGGGTGCAACCTATTCAGCTGCATTGTGCTGGTTTTGTCATCGGCTTACAACATACAGTAAGCCTCATTTTTAAAACTAAAAAGGCATACAATTGTTTGCTTATTGTTGTACTGTTGCTGTATTCCTTGCTTCTACGTAGCATTCATTTGTTTTCACAGCTTGTGCTGAAATGGCTTCTGCAAGAGCAGATGAAGTTTCTACTTGATAAAGGACAGACTTTTATCCAGGGAAAAAGGGGTGCAATTTTGCTTTCAGATGTATTCAAATGTACTTGCTTGTAGTGTAGCCATTGCTTGATTCCACTGTGATTGGTAGCAGGCCAGCTTTAGCTTTTTATCGATTCAACTGTCCATTTTCATACTAAAGCAACTGTAATCATTCTCTAGTCAGAAACCTCAAATCTGACCCAACCTGTCAGATATTAAATGGGCTTCTCTGTTACCAGTAGTCAGTAGATGGATTTTTCTTTGTGTTTGCCAAAGGATTTTTTTATTATGTAACATTACTAAGCAGATCCCATGCACTTTTTACAAGCAGCCATGATAGAAAGAAACGTATTTTGACAATGTGGGTTCTGGCTCCACGCTCCCATCTGATATTTGGAAGCCCTTGAACCCTTCACCGTCGATAATGTCACCGAGATGAGCTAAACAGTGAGACAACATTTGAGCAAGGGGATGGTAAAAAGTGCTTTTATTTAAAACAGTCCATCAAAACAAAATCAGTGTTCAATAAATAGTGCAGTGCTTTCAAGTTCAATAAATAAATAATCCAATAAAACGTGGAGGTTAAAAACAATAGAAAAACACAATCCTTAAAACCAAAGGTTAAAATGTTTCTTTGGAAGCAGTCTTTTAAAAAAACAAGAAGCCCGGTGCTGCTTCTGTGCTAGCGTCTCACCTGCTTATCCCGCTTGGGCTTAGCAGCAGGCGAGACACTCTCTGCAGCTGCCCTTTTTCCATTACACCTTCAAACGAGACTGGAGACCTCCCGATCCCTGGCTTCGGTCTGGCACTCATCCCAGTCCCCGAGACTTGGTTCACACCAACGGCCAGGACGCACACGTTGGGGAATCCACTACCAAGCCTCACGACACCCGCTGCCATTCCGGCCTTCCGCGGCCAGTTGTCTTTCCCCGGTCACTCCCGCTACCTGCTCGCTCAGCGGGGCAACTTCCAACTCCTACGCCTGGGTGTAGGCCTAACACCCAGGCCCTCGCAGCTGCCCACGAGCGCTCGTTCGCTCGCTCACCCACACGCTACGTGTGTGTGTCTCTCTCTCTCTCTCTCTCACTGTCCTGCTTCCTCGTTTGCTCCCAGTAACCTCCGTCCTCTCCTTCTCTTTTCTCTCGTTCTTTTTTCTTCCCCCTAACCAACTCACGCTTCTTATAATGCGAGGGGCCATAGCAGCTGTAGCAAATTAGCCATGGGAGCAATCACGGATGTGGGCAGTCCCTCACCTGTGCACTCGGTGAGAAACGCCCACACCGCGGATTGCCCCGCGGCTTGCTATGGCCCAACGCCCCCTCGCTAAGAGGGCGGTGATTATTTATTTTTTAAAAAATGGCCTTTACTAAGCAAGCTGTGGACCCGCTATACCACACGTATATAGAGCAAAAAAGTAATTACAGTACCTTTTATTTTCAACGTATTAAAAAGTGACTAAACACATTCAATGCATGTTACAGCCTAATGTGTTGTACTTGAATTCTTCAGTCTCTGAATTACATTTGTTAAATTATTATTATATTATCAACTGTGTGTGTCAATGCAGTTTCGTTTAAAATAATTATGAACTTACACTTACAGGTGCATCTCAATAAATTAGAATATCATTGAAAAGTTAATTTATTTCAGTAATTCAATTCAAAAAGTGAAACTCCTACATTATATAGATTCATTACACACAGAGTGATACATTTCAAGAGTTTATTTCATTTTGCTGATTATGGCTTACAGGTAATGAAAACTCAAAATTCAGTATCTGTGTATATATATATATATATATATATAATAT
>JANRMT010062796.1:110806623-110826634 GCA_026402145.1 Polypterus bichir lapradei | reverse complement strand
CTTCTTTAACACACTACTTCTCCGCTGCGAAGCGCGGGTATTCTGCTAGTAATGAATAAATTAAAGGACCCAAAACAACGATAAGCTTTTCCAACCAGTGGTGGTGTGCTGACTTGAAAGACTGTTTATAATATTTACAAACTTACATTGAAAGAATGACCAAGAGAGGGGCAAAATAGGTATTTCTTCTATCTCGGTCCCTAAAGCAGTGATTCTTAACTTTTTTTGAGTCACAGACCCCTTTAAAAATCTGATGAAAGCCATGGACCCCCTTACCCAGAAATATTCAAATAAGCACAACTTTGCATGCAATGAATATAATGTACTTTATCTATTGAGATTAGATTGTCTCGTACATATGACCTACACAAAGTATTAATAACCTTTAAAGTAAACAATCTAAAAAAAAAACACTTTTATGCAAAAAGTAATGGCCACGCATTATAATTATGAAATACAATCCCCTTGTGCAAATTGCAACAGGTCTACTATGTTTTCTACAACCATTACTACTACTACTACATCTACTCTAAATCAACAGTACTGTGTTGTATAGTGAATATAAATGTTCATTTTTATCTGACTCTCGTGGACCCCCTAAAGCCAATGCATGGACCCCCTAGGGGTCCACAGACCTCAGGTTAAGAACCCCTGCTGTAAAGCATAAAATCTAATTTTGTTGTTTTCAGTTTAATATACTGTACATTTGCCTGGCTTGATAATGGATCAGAAACAAGTCACTTGTTTTCCATGGAACAACTGTGGATGACTTGCTTTCTGACTGGTTAACAGAAAATTACATTTACAAGTCATTTTTCCTTTTCCATGTAAGTGAAAGGCTTTTCTTGTTTTAAGCTTCTCTTCCAATTTAGATTGTTGTATATCTGCTGTGTTAATTCGTTATTGTTAACATTGTTTTCTTTTTTCAAGGTATATTAAGGTTTATTGTACCCTATGGATGAGTATTGATGTTTACTTCTGTTTTACTTTGTAGTGATTCGACATACTGAAGAAACTACTTCTTGAAGAAAGAGAAAATCCAGGGAGAAGGACAAAGGAAAGGATAAAGCCTTTGGGATGTTATAGCGAAGATTTGCATTATTTTCCCTTCCCTTTCCCCCAGTGGAAGGTCAGTTTGGAAGATTTGGTGGTTTTACTCTTCCTGAAAACATGTGAGGCCCCTTCAACTCTTAACAATTTGGATTTGAGTGTTTTAACTGACTTGGGAAAGCTGCTGCATTGGATGTGTGTGCGTGTGGGGTGACCATGATGTTCCGAGACCAAGTTGGCATCCTAACTGGTTGGTTCAAAGGCTGGAATGAGTGTGAACAAACAGTGGCTCTCCTGTCTCTTCTGAAACGTGTCAGTCGGACTCAGGCCCGTTTTCTGCAGATCTGCCTCGAACACTCGCTGGCCGAATGTACTGAAATCCATATCCTTGAGAATGAGGCAAACAGTGCTGGTGAGTATTGACCAATTTGTGAGTATTGACCAATTACAATGCCATCAGAAGATACTTGAGAGCAATTGTGACTAGAACAGGCATTTCGGCCCAACAAGCTTGACACTTTTACTCACCTAGATTCTCAAAAATAACATCAAGTTGAGATTTGATGGTCTATACAGACTTGCACTCTTTGCTGTTCTCCACACTACTCTGTATGCTTTTCCATGAGTCTGATTCTTTGTGTGAAGAAAATTTTTCTAATGTTTGTGAGGAAATTTACCTTTAAGTTTACAAATGTGCCCTCATATTTAAACTAACATTATCCACTGTACTAATCTCTTCATTATTTGAAACCATCTGATCGTGTCACCTTGTAATCTCTGATTGCTTAAGCTGAAAAGGTTCAACCCCTTCAAGTCTTTTCTCATACCTCGTAGTCCCAAAATCAGTCTAGCCTATCTCCTCTGGACTTTTTTATGATATGGGGATCAAAACTGAATGGAGTTCACCAGGTGAGGCCTCACTAGTGTGTCATAAGGCTTAAGCAGACTTGTACTCCAGACTTCTTCATATAACCTGTCATCATTAAATTCACACTTCTTTTAGTTTGATTACTAAAGTTTCATGTGGTACGTTCTGGGTCACTCCATGTCAAATCAACAGATTTTCAAGAAATCCCACGCACTTTGTTCTCAAAAAATTCTAAAACAAAAAAATACCAGGTGTATGCATGTTATCCAGGAGACATCTTGTGAAATTATATTGATGTAAGGTCAATACTTTCCAAGATACAGCCAAATTTGTGATGGGAAAGGGGTGTCAAATTTGACATGGCTTTATTTTTTCATCAGTTTCCTCATTCTAGGCTCAAATTTTGCATACTTGTACCTTTATAGGTATAGTAAGTAACAAAATCAAAATGTTTGGTCCAGGTGGCACCACTTGGTAAGAGCAGACTTTCAAAATTGGGGGAAAAAATCATTTTGGTCTTTGGTTTTGCCGTGTTTAGACTTTCAGAAAGTATACTTGTAACTGATACAGCCTGCTGAAATGTTTTCCATGTTTAGATACCTACACAGGGCTTTTCAAAAGGTTATAAACAAACAAGAAACTGCATCAGGGTTTGAACAACAGACCTCTTAAATTGAAAAAAAGTCGTTTTGGGTCTAATTTTCAGACCAGCTTAATGCACTCTGGCAATATCAAGACATTTTTTAAAATATGTTTCCTGTTCTCTTAAAATGAGTCTTACTTTTATTATGTGAATCTTTCATTTTTTTTTCCATTGTAAACATGGGTTAAATTCACCATTTGTTAGTAATTATAATCATCAAGTTCCTCATCACTAACTTGGGTATTGGATTAACGGAAAAAACATAAATTACCAACATTTCATTTCCGTTTCAATCGAAGTGCAGAATGTAGGGCATCTCTGTCTTGGACATCAAGATGTTACTGCCTCCCACTGACTGTTGTAGGTGCACTAAGCAGTGTAATGACACACTGTAATGGCACCCAACAAATATCATCTCTAGGTAGCCAATGGAAAGATTGTGCAGGATAGTTTGGGTGCATGGAACATATCAGGATGTGTAATTCCACTTCACTCTTGTCACGAATCGCACCAATTCAATATTTGGCATCAGTCATACACCCAACGTAGCCTCCAATAGGACACTGGTTTAATGGGAGAGATGCATCAAGAGTGTGATCATGAGAGGGCAGGAGCTCGACTGCCGCTTCAGTTGTGAATATTTGGACAGACACCTGGCTGACTTTGAGTTTGCTGTTTTCTGTAGGAATGTCTAATTGGCAATGGAGAAACGCATTTTCTGTTAAGCAACATCAGATAGAACATTGTCATTTAATATGAGAAAAAAATTAGACATTTTTGAGAACTTTATTGACACATGGCACATTCAGCCAATGTTCAAAATAGAAAATAAACATGAAAGATTTGCATAAAAAAAGCCTGTGTTGGTTACAAATATGTATTTCTGAGGCCTAAACATAGCTAAGCCAAAACCTCGGATTAAATTTTGGTCAATTTCATGGGGCTACTTTGACCTTTCAGTGTCATCTGCACAAAATGTTTTAATTTTGTCACATACTATACCAATTAATGTACTAGTGTGAAAAGTCTGAGCCTACTCTGTGGTTTTCAGCTATGGACTTGTGAAATTTGATAAAAAAGAATTAAGCCGCATAAAATCAACACCACCCTCCCCTCAGTAAACTGACTGTATTTATCTTGCATGAAAAAAATTTACAGGGTGTCTCTTGACTAACATGGGTGCACCTGGTAATTTTCCAGAATTTTTCGAGTCCGAAGTGTGTAGGCCTTTGGTTGATTTGACATGGAATGCCTCTTATCAAAAGACTTCTGAAAACCAAGATAAATTATATCATATGCACATCTCTTATCATATGCTTTTGTTGCCTCCTCAGAGATCTGCAGTGTATTGCTGAAACACAACCTACTTTAATGTGAATAAGTGCAGTTCAGTGATTTAGGTTTTGTTGTTCTGCTTTATGATTCATAGCTTTCTCATCTTGACTCAATTCTCTGCCTTAGTATTTCGGTCCTGTCTGAATAATAGTATTCTAGTAAAGGGCTCCTCACAGTTTATATCTGGCCATGATAAGAGCTTAGTACACTGGTTTTCATTGTAAATCACTGTATATTGAGGGTACTGTTTTGTTTTTCGTTTCTTTGTTAAAGGACACATGCATCTCCTTTACTGTTGATTAGTTACATATCAGCGGTTGCTCTTGTTCTCATTTTGCCAGCAGACTATTTGAAGATGTCAGGAGATTAAAGGGTACACAGGAAAGTGCCTTTGCTGCAGTGCAGCTGAGCTACTTTGGGTTTTCATGACTGGCATCAGTGAATTAAGCCTGTTTAGAATCCATTGAACGAAAGATGGAAAACAGGAGGCAAGATTGGAAGAGGGCTGGGACTTGACCTTTCAATTTTAATTTCTCAGCTGTTATTAGGTCATACAGTAACATAATAAGTGTTCTGCTCAGGAGTGCACAGATGATTGTTTTGATGATTACATTTTATTGGAAATCTAAAAAGCAAAATGTAATCTGATGATAAATACACTTTCAGTAAAGTCCATAAAACAGAATTCTCAGTGAGTGAAAGGTTGTTCATAGAGGAGTAAAAAATGAACAATAAAATGATGTGGTCGAGAATGGTGATAAGATTGCTGGGGGTACAAATTTTAATCAGTGTTACAGTTGACCCTTAGCACCCTTAACTGCTTCAAGAATACACGGACAACAGATTCTGTAAGTGAAATATTAACAATATCACTGAAGACAGTCGGGGAAGCTGATGGAACGGTCCTTACGGATGACATTGCAGTTGTGACCTGCTGGGCTGGCTGCTTTGAGCAGTTGTTCAAAGCTGATCCTCCAGCTAGGACGTTGGATATCTCTGGGTCCACGGTCCTTGAGACTGATCTTCTAATTAGCCATGAACCACCCAGTCTCGCTGAGATTGCACAGGTGGTGAACCAGCTGAGGGGAGGAAAGGCTGCAGGGATCTGTGGTATCTGGGGTGAACTTCTCCTTCCTGGTGGTGAGGCTGTCCTCCTGGCATTGCAAGCAATCTTTTCTTCCATTTGGAAGACTGGCATCATCCCAACTGCCTGGAAAACGGGACTTGTCGTCCCTATCTGGAAAGGGAAGGGTGATAGTCTGGATTGCGGCAACTACAGGGGGATAACACTGCTCTCAGTGCCAGGTAAGGTCCTTGCTAGGGTGGTCCTCAATAGGATCTTGGATCACTTGCTCACCTACCAGTGACCAGAACAGTCTGGTTTTACGCATAAGAAGTCTACCATCAACTGCATCCTGGCACAGAGGGTTCTCATGGAGCACAAACGCAAATATCTGCAGAGTTTCTTTGCAGCCTTTGTCGATTTTCGTAGAAGCGTTTGACTCAGTTGATTGCGCTGCCCTGTGGGACATCCTGAGAGTTTGTGGGATCCCCTTGAGGTTGCTGTTTATCATGGCCGTCCTGTACACTGGTACTGTGAGTGCTGTGCAGAGTGGAGGCAGAACCTCAGTGTTTTTCCCAGTTGATTTTGGGGTTCGTCAGAGGTGTGTTCTGCTCCTACTCTGTTCAATGCTTGTATGGACTGGGTGTTGAGCAAGGTCGTGGGGTCCAGCGGCTGTGGGGCATCTGTTGGTGAAGAAAGAATCACGGATCTTGACTTTGCTGACGATGCTGTGATCTACGCGGAGTCAATGGAAGCTCTGATCGGGGCGCTCGAGAGACTGAGTGAGGAGTCTGAGTGTCTGGGTTTGCAAGTGTCCTGATAAAAACCAGATCCAGGCCTTTAATGACCTCTTGGGCACGGCCATCAGCAGTGTGTCTGTCTGCACAGAGAGTGTCGACCTTGTTGAGAGGTTTACTTACCTTGGCAGTGACATCCATGTCCCTGGTGACTCTTCCTATGAAGTCAGTAGACGGATTGGGAGAGCACTGGGGTCATGAGGTCGCTGGAAAAGGATGTGCGATGCTCCCGATATCTATGCAAAAGGATGAAGGTCCAAGTCTTTAGAGTCCTGGTGCTTACCATCTTGCTATATGGTTGGACGCTATCCAGTGACCTAAGATGAAGACTGGACTCCTTTGATACTGTGTCTCTCCGGAAAATCCTTGGGTACCGTTAGTTTGAGTTTGTGTCGAATGAGCGGTTGCTCATGGAGTCCCGAATGAGGCACATTACCTGCATTGTGAGGGAGCCTCAGTTACGGCACTATGACCATTTGTCGCATTTCCCTGAGGGTGATCCAGCTCGTAAGATCCTCATTGTTGGAGACCCGAGTGGCTGGATGAAGCCAAGGGACGCCTTCGTAACAGCTGGCAGTGGCAGATAGAGGGTCATTTCCAGAGGGTGGGACTGGACCGCGTGTCTGCCTGGGGCGTTGCCGTCTGGGATCCTGAGTTGTTTCGTTGTGTAGTGGGTGCGGCGACGCGCTGTACCAGTGCATGCTCCTCAACTTGACTTGACTTGACTGAAGACATGAGCTAATTGGTTGCTATATTTTTAAAAACACTGATATTCCATCTGAACCCAATGCCTTATGGAACAGTAAGTTGTTCAAAAGTCTGCTTTAGATCATGTACAGAAACAAATGAGAATGAATCACGGTAAACTGAGAAGGTTATCTGCTTGTTATCATGATCAAAATGAACATAGAAAGCATTAAGTTTATCAAGGAGGGAAAAGGCAGGTGATATTATATTGTAAACTGTAAGTCAGCCCTTGGTCCCTCTAACTGGAGAACAGGATGGACCAACACTGCAGTGGGGCTGTGTAGAGAATTTGCACTGGACAAGAAAAGATTTCTTCTACTCTTTGTTTTAGCAAATTATATCCATCATGCTCTGAAGTGCTGGCTCATTTTGCATATGAAAAAGCAAAAGGTATCATACAATACTTATATAGTCCCAGCATTTCCTTTAACGTCGTACAATTTAAATATGAGCAAATGACTTAACAGGCCATCATTCTAGAGTTTAAATATTACTTTTCAAAATATATTTTTATATACAGTAAACTGTATGCTTACCCTCTGTGTTCTGTCCCAGCATATTATTCCTGTAATATGTGGTCCGCATATTCTGTGTCTGTCTACTTACTGTATTTACCTCATCAAAGCTTAAATGGCCAATAGAAATGAAAAGGCCTTTCAGTTCCACAAATGGCAGCCCATTTCATTCACACATTGCTACGACTAGACTGTGGGGAAGGGACATCTCCTGTTCAACTACCACGGCTGTGACATTTTTATATTGTTTTTGAAAAACCATAAATGTTCATTTTGTGTTGCAGTGTACATTCAAATATGCAGTGACACTCCTGAATCTCTCCATTTGGTTTTGAGTTGTGTCAGGTGCTGCTGTGTGGCACTGCTGGATTTTCTTCCTCATGTTTGCTTATTATTTTTTGGTGGGCAACATTTTTTAGAATTATTTTATTATTACTAATGAAATTGATATATACTGGATGGTTATAGTTAGCTTTTCCTCTGTTTAAAACAATAAGTTCAACAGGTGATTCAGGGTTATCAAGGCTAATGTATTTTTCTTATGTGACTGATTAGAGATAATCTATTTTTTTATGTGCTCTGCAAAGTGTTGGCCTTTTCAAATTGCTATTGCCAAATTAAACTTGCACAAGTAACCAAATAAAAAATGGAGCATTATAAATCGTGACACAAGGAATACTTCTCACACTTTTCTAGCTGTAATTGGTGGTATACAGTGGTGCTTGAAAATTGGGGAACCCTTCAGATTTCTCCATATTCCTGCCTATAAATATGACTTAAACACAATCATATTTTCACTCAAGATTTTCACACAAAAGTCTTAAAAGTAGATATGGAGAACTCGGCTAAAGAAATGAGACAGAAATATCATACTTGGTCATTTATTTATTGAGGAAAATCATCCTGGAAATTACACTGGATTATTTTGCATTCTTTGATACTGACATCGTTGAAAGAATCCTGAAAACCCATAGGTGAGCAAATTTGAAAACTGGCATTAAAGTGACCCCAGTGATTTTTTTGTACCATGCCTTCTAATACCCACAAAACATAAAAACTAGCTTGGATAAGAGAGCAGCTACATTCAGTATAGTTTTGTAGAGGAGGCAGTAAAATGAGGCCAGACCTTCTCAGATTGTGTCACAAGTTTATATTTAAAGACATTAATATTTGGATAGAGCAGTGTCCATGAAAGGAGCAGAATGATTGATCAAAAAGATGTTGGTACAGAGTGAATCATTTTTGTTGCTGAATCAGCCAGGATGATATAACTTACTTTCCTGGATGGTGACTTGGACAAATTCAGTTTGCAATTCAATTCCTGGATCAAACATTTAGTTTTAATTGTTCTTATGCTCCCATTTTTCATCACTGCACATTCACAAAAATCTTTTTCTACTTCAACTGATTACACCCCATCCAACATTAAATAAGAAGTGTAAGCTGGTTATCTGCAGTTCTCAAATATCACAGTTCCTGAGTTTGCCTAACTTGGCGATGAGATGTAACAGTTCAGTTTCTGTGATAACAATAGAACATTTCTCTTTGTATGAAGTCAGCCAAGGTCTGAGTCCTTTCTGCCTTACTTTAATCCTCACTGTGGATCTTCCTCTTCCATCTCCACAAACGAGTTTGTAACTTTTATCTTTGCACTGGGTATTTACCCTTTTGCCCAATTTCATTTACGGATGAGCAGCTCTCCCTTTAGTTGGCGGTGATCGCAGTGCTACCAAGTGTGACAGATAGGAGGCGCTGTCATCCCCTTGAACCCTCAGACCAGACGCCACACACCAGATATAAGTCCAATGATTTGATTTATTAGGACAATAAAGTGTACAAAGCACCCTACACTCCACAATACTCATACAAATCAATAAATCCACAATAATCAACAATCCTCCACTCTCCCAGATGCGTTGCCACCCTTCCTCCTGACTCAGCTCAACCCTGGGATCTCCCACAGTCCTTTTTATAGTCCTTGACCCGGAAGTGTTTCTCTCTCTGTCCATGTGCCTGGTAACACTTCCGGGTCAGATAAAAACTCCTTTTCTTCAACCCGGAAGCACGTCGTTTCCTCTGTCCATGTGACTAGGGCGCACTTCCGGGTTGTAGGGAAAACCATCGTTGTTCCTCCCTGCAGCGCCTTCTAGAGGCCCCCGTGGTATCCAGCAGGGCTGTGGATAAAAACTTCATTGTCCATAATTCCCTGCTGGCATTCGGGGCACCTCCATGCTGCAGGGAGGGCTCCACCTGGCGGCCTGGGGGTATTAGCCTGGATGACTGGCCGGCCATATATCACACAAGTAAATACGGGAATTTATTTACATGTATCCCACTTTACATAGTCTTTACATTTATAGTCTTTTATATTCACTGATGTTATACACATAGGCAGCCATTGGATCTTTTACGCTCACTGTATGACATTTCTGAAGTATACAACTTGTCTCAGAGGCAGTTGAGGCAGACTGGTGCACGGGTCTGCATTGATAGCAGTATCTCTTCAGTTTAGTTTAAAAATTCTTTTAAAATGTTGGTAACAAGCCAGGGGCCAAATCCTAACTTTACTAATTAATTGCATTAGTTAATTACATTTACAGTAGCATGCAAAAGTTTGGGAACCCTTGCTTAAAATGTCTGTTACTGTGAAAAGTGAAGTAAGCAGAAGATGAGCTGATCACCAAAAGGCATGAAGTTATCGATGACCCATTTCTTTTCAGCAAAACTACTGCATTGGAAAGGAGCACCCTGCAAACGTTTGGCCACCCCAAGATATTTGATGCTTCATATAATTTTTCCCAAGGTCTCAGACCCTCATTACCTCATTCAGTGTAAGCTGGTTATCTGCAGTACTCAAATATCACAGTTCCTAAGTTTGCCTAACTTGGCGAGCTAGAGCGATTAGGCGATTAGGGCTATGGCTTGTTCACAGTCTTCATTTGGAAACCCCAGGTGATGTAAATGTCAAAGCTGTATAAATTCTCAGACTCCTCAAAGCTTGTCTCAACAATCACCAGCAATGGGCTCCTCTTTAAAAAATAAAATTATTGCTGCTCACAAAGCAAGAGAAGGCTACACTAAGATAGCAAAGCGTTTTTAGGTAGACGTTTCTTCAGTTTGCAATGTTATTAAGAAGCAGGAACGGTTGAGGTCTGGAAGACCAAGAAACCTTTCTGGAAGAACTGTTTTTGGATTGATAGAAGGGAAAATAATACCAACCCCTAATTTGACTGTGAAAGACCTTCAGGAAGGTTTAGAAGACTCTGGAGTGGTGGTGCAATGTTGTACTGTGCAGTGACACCTCCACAAATATAATCTTCATGGTAGAGTAAGCAGAAGAAGATCTTTCTTACATCCTAGCCCCAAAATTCAGCACATGAAGTTTGCAAATGAACATCTAAACAAGCCTGATGAATTTTAGAAACAAGTTCTTTGGACTGATGAAGTTAAAATAATGCTTTTGGCCGCAATGTGCAACGGTATGTTTGGAGAATAAAGGGTGCCGAATTCCAGAAAAAGAACACCACTCCAACTACTAAGCATACGAGTGGATCAATCATGTTTTGGGACTGTGTTGCAGCCAGTGCCATAGGGAATATGTCATTGTTAGAGGGAAGAGTGGATTCAAATAAATACCAGCAAATTCTAGAAGTAAACATCACACCATCCGTACAACCCAACAAGATAAATCATCTGAAACACTTCAAAATCTACAATGAAATACCTACAGGTAAGAGCTGATGGTTTAGCCATTGCCCTCACAGTCCCCTGACCTAAACATCATTTAAAATGTGTGGATAGATCTCAAAAGAGCAGTGCATGCAAGAAGGTCCAAGAATCTTGCAGAATTAGAAAAAAGCCTTTGGCAAGAACAGATAGGCAAA
This sequence comes from Polypterus bichir lapradei, assembly GCA_026402145.1. NCBI lineage: Eukaryota > Metazoa > Chordata > Cladistia > Polypteriformes > Polypteridae > Polypterus > Polypterus bichir. The sequence goes on along the minus strand of JANRMT010062796.1, from coordinate 110,815,732 downwards.
AATACCTCAAGAAAGAACTGAAAGACTCTTAGCTGGCTACAAATACAGTCATATGAAAAAGTTTGGGAACCCCTCTCAGCCTGCATAATAATTTACTCTACATTCAACAAAAAAGATAACAGATGTTTCTAGGAAATGAAAGACATACCACTGAGTACTGGGGAGTTTTCCAAAGAAAAATTTTTAGTGAAGTAGCATTTAGTTGTATGAAATTAAATCAAATGTAAAAAACTGGCTGTACAAAAATTTGGGTCTCCTTGTAATTTTGCTGATTTGAATGCATGTAACTGCTCAATACTGATCATTTTTAACACCAAATTGGTTGGATTAGCTCGTTAAGTCTTGAACTTCATAGACAGGTGTGTCCAATCATGAGAAAAGGTATTTAAGGTGGTCAATTGCAAGTTGTGCTTCCTTCCCTTTGACTCTCCTCTGAAGAGTGACAGACAGCATGGGATCCTCAAAGCAACTCTCAAAAGATTTTGAAAACAAAGATTTTTCAGTCTCATGGTTTAGGGGAAGGCTACAAAAAGCCATCTCAGAGGTTTAAACTGCCAGTCTCAACTGTAAGGAATGGAATCAGGAAATGGAAGGCCACAGCCACAGTTGCTATTAAACCAACTCAGGTCTGGCAGGCCAAGAAAAATACAGGAATGGCATATGAGCAGGATTGTGAGAATGGTTACAGACAACCCAGAGATCACCTCCTAAGACCTGCAAGAACATCTCGCTGCAGATGGTGTATCTGTACATTGTTCTACAATTCAGCGCAATTTGCACAAAGAACATCTGTATGGCAAGGTGATGAGAAAGAAGCCCTTTCTGCACTCACGCCACAAACAGAGTTGCTTGCTGTATGCAAAAGCTCATTTATACAAGCCAGATTAATTTTGGAACAAAGTGCTTTGGACAGATGAGATAAAAATGGAGTTATTTGGTCATAACAAAAGGTGCTTTGCATGGCGGAAGAAGAACACCTGTTACCTACTGTCAAATTTGGTGGAGGTTCCATCATGCTGTGTGGCTAGTTCAGGGACTGGGGCCCTTGTTAAAGTCGAGGGTCAGATGAATTCAGCCCACTATCAATAAATTCTTCAGGAAAATATTCAATCATCAGTCACAAAGTTGAAGTTAAGCAGGGGTTGGATATTCCAACAAGACAATGACCCAAAACCCAGTTGGAAATCTACAAAGGAATTCATGCAGTGGGAGAAGTAATATGTTCTAGAATGGCCACCACAGTCCCCTGACTTGAATATCATCGAAAATCTATGGGATGATTTGAAGCAGGCCCGGCAGCCATCAAATTGAACTGAACTGGAGAGAATTTGTGTGGAAGAATAGTCAGAAATACCTCCATCCAGAATCCAGACACTCAACAAAGGCTATAGGAGGACAGCATCTAGAGGCTTTTAGATTTGTAAAAGGAGGCTCAGCTAAGTATTGATGTCATATCTCTGTTGGGGTGCCCACATTTATCCACCTGTCTAATTTTGTTATGAGGCATATTGCATATTTTCTGTTAATCCAATAAACTTAATGTCACTGCTGAAATCCTGCTGTTTCCATAAGGCATGTCAGATATTAAAAAGAAGTTGCTACTTTGAAAGCTCAGCCAATGAGCAACAAAAGTCTAAAGAATTAAGAGGGCTTCCCAAACTGTTTCATATGACTGTAGCATTTACAAGCTATGATACTCACCAACGTGGGTCTTACCAAGTACTGACCATGTCAGGTCCCCACACTTTTGCTTCAGGCCCTTTATTTTTTTGATATTTTGTACCTGTGAATGATGAAAATAAAAATGTAATTTTGCTTAAAATATTAAAGAAATGTGTCAACTTTAACTTTATGCCTTTTGTTGATCAGTTTGTCTTCTGCTCACTTAACTATTGTTACAGTGACAGACATTTTAAGGGAGGGTACCCAAACTTTTGCATGCCTCTGTAAACCATTAATTGTAATTTTAAATAATTTTTTAAAGAGAAAGAGAGCCTTTGTAACGGCTGTCACATGACACAGTGCCTGGAAGTGAACATTAAAATTAAGTACTGCTAACAATTTTCACACACATTTTGGTGGTTGTTATTCTTGATGTAAAATTGCTCCCTGTATTAGTGATACAAAGTTACAAAGCAAAACTCGGATATTTGTTTAATCAACAAGAAACACAATTTGCAAGAAGAAAGCACTAATGCAATTCCCAGAAATCGCACATGAGGGGAAAAGTAACCCCAGCATTTTTATCTACACCGAGTGGACAAACCAAGAATCCAGTGGTTCATAAAATCGGTATCAGTTATACTTCTTAGAAAAATCTTACTGCTTTTAGTTGCCCTAATTTGCATACAGCATAGCATTAGATGTTTTTTTTCATAAATTGTTTGTTTGTTTGTGCATATTTAGGTGTAGAGCATACACAAACATTTATTTTCATTAATGCAAACTTTGGGGCCTTCTTGATTATAACATGCAGGTCATTTCAAGCTTTAACATCTAGCCTGTCATGTCATGTATTTAAGACTAAATATTTTATTATCCTTTGCTGTTGTTTCCAGCATGTTAAGACAAATGTTACAGATCTTGTAGGCTGTCGTCTTAGCACACCTGGACATTTTATATGTTATAGAAAATACCCCATTACTTTAACCTAATTACTGAATGACTCAACAGTTCCACTTCTGTTTTCATGTTCGTTTTTTATATGGATTCATGCTCTTCTTTTCATTAAGCATTTGTTAATTTTTAAGAATTACTGTTTTAACTGATTTTAATAGCTAGATAAGTTATTTCAGATTCTTGTCTCCTTTCAGTGGGTAATACTGCTATACTAGTTAGTATTGGTCATTTTGTATTAGTAGATATTTTTCAATTGTTAATTATTAGATACCAATAACAACGCACTGAATCCACTTGACTTGAGCACTCCTAGTTTTCATCCTCTTTCTCTGTCCGTTTAGCATTCATTTGCTCAAAGGTTGATGCGCTTGCTGGTTCCTGAGCAGCTCTTCTTTTCTCCACCCTAGCGGCCTGCCTCTTCTCTTCTTTCGTCGACATCTTTTCACGTTAAAACTGATTAAGTCAGTGTTTGTGTTTCAATTACTTAATGTTTTCCTTAACTTTTCACTTAAGCTGGCACTTAAGTCTTGCCTCAAGAATGATTTAACATATAAAGTGGTAGGGGAAGTGATGGCAAAGATGGTAGGGATGAGAAAGGTGCCCGTATACATGCACCGCTGCCAAGAGTGGATTCTACAATAAAATAAAAAGAGTAATAACCTTGGAGGTCAATCATCACCCAAAAGTGTATGTAGTATATGTGTATTAAATTTCAGGTCAATAGGTCAAACAGTTTGTGAGCTACAGGTAGTTTAAAATCCTGGACAGACAGACAGACAGACAGCATATTATATAAAAAGACACTTTGAATATACTTTCAGAAATATTATGGTTAAGAAAATATAACATCAATAAGTCACAGACCCTTCTCCACTAACACACAACAGTTGATGCCATTTTCACAATTTGAATCTACTGTGTACAGTAATCCCTCCTCGATCGCGGGGGTTGTGTTCCAGAACCCCCCGCAATAGGTGAAAATCCGCGAAGTAGAAACCATATGTTTGTATGGTTATTTTTATATATTTTAAGCCCTTATAAACACTCCCACTCTGTTAACATTATTAGAGCCCTCTAGACATGAAATAACACCCTTTAGTCAAAAGTTTAAACTGTGCTCCATGACAAGACAGAGATGACAGTACTTTCTCACAATTAAAAGAATGCAAATATATCTTCTCTTCAAAGGAATGTGTGTCAGGTGCAGAGAATGTCAGAGAGAGAGCACGAGAGAAAAGCAAACAATCAAAAAATCAATACGTGCTTTTTGTCTTTTAAGTATGCCGAAGCCGCAAAGAAGGGAGCAATGTGAAGTCTGTATCCTCTAAGCAAACAGCCTCTGTGCACACAGCCCCTCTGCTCACACCCCCTCCGTCAGGCAGAGAGAGTGAGAGAGACAGAGGAAAAGCAAACAATCAAGCACCGCGCGGGAAGCATATCGTATATCATTGAGGAGTTTTAGTTAATATGTAATACATGCTCTGATTGGGTAGCTTCTAAGCCATCCGCCAATAGCGTCCCTTGTATGAAATCAACTGGGCAAACAAACTGAGGAAGCATGTACCATAAATTAAAAGACCCATTGTCCACAGAAATTCGCGAACCAGCAAAAAATCCATGATATATATTTAGATATGCTTACATTTAAAATCCGCGATGGAGTGAAGCCGCGAAAGTCGAAGCGCGAGGGATCACTGTACACAAGTTATTGAGCTACCACAAGCCTGTTTGTGCTCAGTTTTTAAAAAGCCCACATTTAATGGAGTTTACTAACACATGGAATCGCATTTTATTGTCGCTATAACTTTTGAATGTGACTCATTTAGCATATTTACATGTGCTTCAATAACTTGATAACTCAGACACCTGATTTCTAAAATGCCTTGTAAACCCTTGTTCCAATTAGAGAAATTGGATTATTGGCTTCTGAGCTAGGTTACCCCATGAATAACCCAATTATTTGGCCATGTAAACCTAACCGGATTACAGTTGAGGATTTTGTATTCTGTGCATGTATGCTGCACTATGTCAGCCTGCGAATGTATTTGTTTTGCACACACTGTCAGCCGCCACAGGCAGTCGCCTTCACAAAATAGATTTCCAAAAGTAAATGTTTGGGTGATCGCATTATTCCTTCTCCTGGCTGAAATAATCTGTTTCAGTATTTCAGAAATCACTAAATTTATGTTGATGAGCTGAACTTGCAGTGCTAAACTTGGCAACACAGCACTAGGGTAACACTTTATAAATAAAGTGTGATACTTACTCTGATTACTTTTTAAAGTAATGAGCAGCCTAACGCACATCTTATTAGAACAAAAACACACACGTTATTATTATTCTCGCAGCACTAGGTGTAAGTCCAGAAGCATGTGTACCAGTATGCCACTCCTTTGCAGGGCTTACTCTCATAGCCAGCCAGGAAAGAGTTTGCTACATGCAATCTGCTAACAGAAACCTATAAATAAAACATCAGTTTGACTGAACATATTTATAAAACACAAGAAAATGATCACTGGCATCATAACTTGTTTTTGAATTCATGGTGTAGTTTAGTGACAACAGACCGCTTTGACTAAGGAGAACTCAGTAAGATTGCTTGCACACGTAAACGAGGATTATTAAGAAACCAGCTTTCTGCCTTAAATGGGTTATTCACCTAAATCCAGTTAAATGTGTGTCCATGTAAATGCTCTGATTGTTTCAAAACTGTTTAATAAACAGGAATGTAATAACTGACTCTTGGATGGAGTAAATAAAAAATGTGAAATGCTCAAATTTTCATACCAGATAGCTTAGTCACTGAGCGCACCTGAATGTTACGCCCTGCACACTTTAACATGCTGTTTATTTGTTGTAATATCTGTATTTTTTGGTAACTTTGTGTTTTTGATTTTTTTTTTCCCTAAATATTTTAATTATGCCAGTATTAGCTTTCATACAGCTTCTTTGATTTCAGACAGGTGTGAGAACATGACAAAGAAGCAGCAATGAGAATGCTTCTGCAGAAAGGTCAGACCTTTTGGTCACTTTTTTTACTCATCAAATATTCAAAGTGAGAAGAAAACAAGGACCAGCACATACGTTCTTCATTTTAGTCAGCAACCATGTGTCTTGTGACTGTTGGCAATCTCTTATCATTTGTATTTATACTGCTCAAAAAAGTTAAAGGAGTATGTAAATCACACTTCATATCTCAATGAATGAAATATTCAATTAGGAAATCTTTCTGAGTATACTGTGTAATTTGTTGAGAACAAAATGATGCAACAAACTGTCAATGGAAGCCAAAATCACTAACCCATTGAGGACTAATTCAACGTCATAGCAAAAATCAAAGCCAAAAATTTAAATTACTGGCTCATCCAACTTGTGTGAATTTCATCATGTCAACTCATGATGTGACTCTGTAGTGCGTAAGGCCCCCATGTACCTAAATGCATTTCCGACAACATCTGGTCATGCTCCTGATGAGAATGTAGATGGTGTCCTGGGGGATATCTTCCCAGACCTTGATCAGGGCATCAGTGAGCTCTTGTCCCGCAAAAGGAGGAACCCAGAGCCCACTTCACCAGCATTAAGGTCTGACAGTGGCTTTGAAGATTTAATCTCGGTACCTAACAGTCAGGGTACTGTTGCCTACTGTGTGGTGGTCTGTGGGACGCTCCAAGAATATGCTTCCCCAGAGAGTTACTGACCCACCACCCAACCGGTCATGCTGGATGATGTTGCAGCATGCATAACAGTCACTGGTGCATCCAGATTCTTTCATGTCTGTCATACGTACTAAGCGTGAATCTGCTCTCATCTGTGAAGAGAACAGGCTACCAGTTATGGTGTTCTCTGAGCAGTGCCACTGGAGCTGCACATTGATGGGGCTGTCAGCACAGGTCCCACTTGAGGACATTGGGCCCTCATGCCACCCTCATGGAATCTGTTTGTGACAGTTTGGTCAGAAACATGCACTCCAGTACCCAGCTGGAGGTTATTTTGTAGGGCTCTAACAGTGCTCCTCCTGTTCCTCCTTACACAAAGGAGCAGATACCGGTCCTGCTGTTGGGTTGATGCCCTTTTAAGGCCCTGTCCAGCTCTTCTTATGTAACGGCCCGTCACCTGGTATCTCCTCTATGCTCTTGAGACCGTGCTGAGACACACATAAAACCTTCCTGTGACAACACCTATGGATGTGCCATCCTGCACTTTGAGTTGGCTGCAGGTACTGCCTCATGCTATCAGTAGTGATAAAGAGAGAAGAATCGGTCAGGAATGATGCGTAGACCACAATGGTCTGTGGCCAGTACCTGTAAAACCATTCCCTTTTTAGGGGTTGTCTTGCTGTTCCCTCTCCATGCACCTGTTGTCACTTTCATTTGCTCCAAAACAGGTGAAGTTAATTCACAATCGCCTGTGTTTCCTAACTGGACAGATTGGTATCCCTGAAGTTTAACTAACTTGGTGTTAGATTGGGATGATTGTGTTCCTTCATCATCATTATTATTATGATTATTATTATTATTAGCAGTGCATTTAGTCATATTTTTGAATGATAGATTTAAAGCTTATGGAGCCAGAAGTGCTCTCCATATACATAGCCCATGAGTCACAATTTTACAAGTTGCCTATGGCACATGTATGCAGGGCTTCAAAGAATGCTATCTTGCTAGCAGTACTGGACCGTTAGAGCAGCTCTCCCATGACTATTCATGAGAATTCCTCCAAGGCAATTATGCTGCACTGTAGAGTTCATTTAATGTTGTCAGACATACAGGACCTATTTAACAAAAAAAAAATTAAATGGCTGTTTAAGAAGATAAAGTTTGGAAATTACACTTTCATAAATGCTTTCAGTCTGTCTTAAATTCTTTTACATGTACAGTGTGTGCCTGTGTCCCAGCATGCTACACATATCAGATGTGATTTACATCTTTAATCAAAGTAAATTTTAGAAGTTGTCCTTGCTCATATTGTTAATGATTAATGTTACAAGTATTTGAAATCTAACTTACAATGGCGTCTAAATAATTTAGTATATCTCATAGTTCTTTTGACATTTGTGTTTCTATCCTTTATTACAGTACATGACATTTTATATTTAATTTTAGAACTGCATTGCATTTGGAAAAATGTACAGCAACTCTGGACTTGTACGTAAGATGTGCAAGAAAAAAATTGAATTACATCGTGCACAGTATTCTGGGAATCTGTCAAACACAAAAGTGATAGAAGTGACAAGTGACTTTTTTTCCCAGTAGTCTCCAAGGCATCAGCGGTACCAACTATTGCTGTTGCAGTGCGCTGTCAAGTTTCTTATTTTTGTCCGTTTTAGTCATCATTTGTTTAATGTTAGCTTTTATTCAGATGGGTCTTAATTCTCTTTGCAATAAGCAGCACACAATTCTGACACCTTTTTTTCACTGAGCTACAGCGGACCGTGTCTGTTCTCTGTGTATCTCATCAGTCAAGAAAAATGGAGATGCGAAGTGTCTGTTTTAACGGACGTCTTCCAGCATGCGTCACAACTGGGGAGCTTGGTTATAGTTGTATGATATCATCACTCTGGTGTTTCCTGACTAGTAACATATGTACCCCGATGACTCTTTGCAGTGGCCTCACAGCACATTCCTATCTCTGCTACACTCCTCCTGATTTAACCCTTCATAGTTTGCTCTGTAATCAGCTGCTTATCCCTTCTCAAGAAAATGAAAAGGTCGGTTTAAAGTCCAGTTCAGTCGGCATTGTGTTAAGAATTGCCAGGTCTTGATATGCTGATACTGCTTAAACAGTCCTTAGCGAATCAGAGTAATTGTAACATAGCGATTAAAACTTTTTATCACACTTTTCAGTACATTTAACATTCACATCAGTGTCCATTTCGTATTATTATTACTAATCTACTTTGCTGATTTTTTTTTTTTTTTTTTTTTTTTTTTTTATATAACCGACTCAAGTGTAGCAATGCCAATTATGGGATAGGATGGGTGGGGTAGTTGATGATCAAGTATTGTTCTGTAAAGGGCAATCACATTAAATTTGTTATTGTACTGCTATTCACAATATGATAAAAGGGAGACTGTTACTTTTAGTACAGATGTATGGCTGTATCTGCAATTTAAGGATGCAGTCAGTGAGAAAGAGGATTTGGTTGAGTTGAGAGGGGTGTCAGTGGGCCGAATTAACTTTGGCTTTGGGGGAAAAATTGGCTGAAATCCAAGAATAATTTTGTACCCAGCTTCAGAGTTGTGGAATGTATCAGGATCTTGTTCAGAGTTGCATCGAGCAACCTACCAGACCATGAAGGGAGAGTACACTTGTACTTGTGTGTGTGTATGTGTATATATACAGTGGTGTGAAAAACTATTTGCCTCCTTCCTGATTTCTTATTCTTTTGCATGTTTGTCACACAAAATGTTTCTGATCATCAAACACATTTAACCATTAGTCAAATATAACACAAGTAAACACAAAATGCAGTTTTTAAATGATGGTTTTT
>JANRMT010062796.1:110744649-110781623 GCA_026402145.1 Polypterus bichir lapradei | reverse complement strand
CCTGGATGAAAACCTGCTCCAGAGCGCTCTTGACCTCAGACTGGGGCGACGGTTCATCTTTCAGCAGGGCAACGACCCTAAGGACACAGCCAAGATATCAAAGGAGTGGCTTCAGGACAACTCTGTGAATGTCCTTGAGTGGCCCAGCCAGAGCCCAGACTTGAATCCGTTTGAACATCTCTGGAGAGATCTTAAAATGGCTGTGCACCGACGCTTCCCATCCAACCTGATGAGGCTTGAGAGGTTCTGCAAAGAGGAATGGGCGAAACTGGCCAAGGATAGGTGTGCCAAGCTTGTGGCATCATATTCAAAAAGACTTGAGGCTGGAATTGCTGCCAAAGGTGCATCGACAAAGTATTGAGCAAAGGCTGTGAATACTTATGTACATGTGATTTCTCAGTTTTTTTATTTTTAATTTGCAAAAACCTCAAGTAAACTTTTTTCACATTGTCATTATGGCGTGTTGTGTGTAGAATTCTGAGGAAAAAAATGAATTTAATCCATTTTGGAATAAGGCTGTAACATAATAAAATGTGGAAAAAGTTATGCGCTGTGAATACTTTCTGGATTCTCTGTTCATGTTTTCAAATGCACAACACAAATGTCATACAATGTGCGCATGTATGGTGGCTCAATCATTAGCACTCACAGTTCTAGGCCACTGTGTTCCTGGCCTGCTCACTGTTTCTGCAGAGACTATACATTGCCCTCTGGTCTATCTGTCCTGCAGTAGACTGTCTCCCATCCCAAAGTTCAATCTTGCCATTGTTTCTGATGGTGTTATGATATTCCTTTGTTTCCCTGTAATATAGAGGATTGGGAAATGGATGGACATGTGTGTGCAAACTTTGAAAAGAAGTTGTATGTACACTCTTACGCAATTCAATAGCTAACATGTAAGGGTCCTTTCTTTTTTACCTGAACCCGTCTCTTTGCCTTTCTTAGTGTGTCCTTTGTGGGAAGTGCCCAGGCTCTTCCTGACCCAGTGGCTGTACCACCACCTCTGGGTCGTCATAATCCAGGGAAGCTGTAGTTTGGCTTTGAGGTTCTCATACATTGTTGAGCATTTTTCCTTTTCTTTTCACTAAGATTAAGTTCATCAAACTGTACAGCAGTGGTCCCTACGCTTATTTAATCTTTTTTCTTTTGAAAAAAGACTCTCACAGCATTTGACCAAAATATATTTACTACTGCACAATATCAAAATGGTCTTATAACCACCATCACCAGTTGAAGTAGTCCCACCTTAATGGTGATATGTAAGCTACTTGTCAAGAATTATGTTTTGGCTGTTCTTGTCAGTCATTCCAGATATGCTTTGATCATTGTGACCCTATGTTTTGTCATTCTCATGTTTATTATAAAATTGTGGATTCATAATTCTGTGTATAGATAATTGTTTGACATCATCTTTTGTGCACAATGTTTTATATTATCCAAATCTGTCTAGCACATGGAGCTCCAGGTATGACAAACACCATTTCTAAGTACAGCTTTCATTCATCTGTAAGTTTCACTTTCCAGTGCATCATTTGATAGCTGTTTCCTATTATTATTAAAATTGAAAAACACCTTAGATAGATAGATAGATAAATAGAATAGTCAATTACAAGAAATCACAAATTAAATGTACTGCTTTTCTTCTCAAAAACATCTGCAAGTGCACTGTTACTCAATTGCTTCATCATTTCTGGGTTTTCATTGGTCATTGCTGTCAGTTTTGGAAATTGAACAAGTTCTTCATTGGGTATTACAGTGCTGTGTCAGGAAAGCAGATCACCACTTCAATGTTTCCATTTCATGGAGTTTAAGGAATCAGTAGGTTCAGCGGACGTGATGTTAGTCAAAAATTACACATCTGGATTATCTGTCCCCTTACAGCAAGGACATGTGTGTTATTTCTGGAAGGAGGCTCAGAAAGCTTTCTGACATCTCACTTCTTTGTATATTGCACACTGTTTATAGAGGCCTTGTTCAACGACTGCGTAACACCTAGTATAAGTAGGCCTTAAGCCAGCACTGCTAACACCAAATTATTGGTACATTGCCATTGGGCAGTCAAGGAAAGTATGAATTTGAATAAGTGAACTGTTTTTGTAACCCCTACACCCCCCTTCCAACCAGTACCACCCCTCCACTGGGACCATCAGTGGAAGCATGGTGAGTCATGCATTGAGTTACATGCTGTGTAATTCTGACAGTTCATAGACCTCACCACATGGGGAGGATGCAGATGTGGATTGATATGTATAATGGAGTGTAAGTTATTTGTTGGGAACATTGGACTCGTGCTGGGATGAAGGTTACACTTGACTAACTCGGTCTCGAAGGAGTAACTGGACAAAAGTTCTAATTAAAACAATTTGAAGCATTGATATTGGTGTGATTATCTGTTGACTGACATGCAGCATGAACTACACTGAAGAATCACTTCCACCTGTAACATGAAAAATGGGGATCAAGTATAACATGAGCTTAGTTTATGGCGTCTGTAATGAAAAATGTTCAATACCAACATAAGAAAATGATTCAGAAAGTGTGTAGTGCACTACTGGAGTACTGTGTGGAGTTTCTCTTAACCCAAAGCCCTAGAAATTTTCCAAAGAAGGGCAGCGTGCTGAATACTCAGACTAATCGACATATCCTACTCTAACTGGTCAAAAAGGTAAAGAAGTATGTTTCAGTATTGCATATCTAACATGTAAGAAAATGTACGTGTGATATAACATGCAGATGTGTTGGGAGACTTAACTATTTTGATACTTTGAATATTTTTACATTTTTTAGGGATTTCATGAACGAGTTAATTATCACATTATCTATATTTTGTTACAGTGGTTCATATTCTAAAACAGTTACAATAGACCATTACTACATTTGGAGTTAGGACACATGAAATAACTTATTATCATGAGTTTGAAAACACACTCCAAATAGGTTTGTTGGGGCTGAAATATATTCCATAGACCATAGATTCCAATTTAAGTGATTGAAAAAAAATGGCATTGATGTATGTGATGTTGTTATTTCTTGGTTGTGGCGATCTATTGAAAATTCTGCTTCAGATTTCTTAAATATTTTTTGAGTCAGTACTTGAATTAGATTGAAAATCTATAAAGTCTCAAGCTAAAATAATGGGCTGATTCTAACTGTGGTGCATAGCAAGTCATTATGCGAGTGTGCCAAAAAATATAGTGTCAGAGAAATAAATGTGCAGGTAATGCAATCATGAGGTTGTTTTTAGCATCATTGAAATTCAGAGTACACTTTCACTTACTACATGCTTAATGTGTCGCAGAGCCATGGCTTTGGAATTTGTTTCCTCTTTCCATTTATTTCCACATAAGGTACTTTCTTTTTTCCTGTGTGTTTACCAATAAAGATCTGTCAGTCTCTCTCTGGTCATGAACATCATGTAACTTACCCGCTATGATTTCTTGAAGCAGGACATTTGAGCTGCTGTGATTGAGGTTCATGTTGCTGTGCAGGCGCAGGAGCCACTTCTACAGCCAGTGCATCAAGCAGTGTGTGCATCTCTGCCAGTGTTTCACTATTTGCCATCCCGAGCAGCTGTCAAATGAGCAAAACACAAAAATATGCAAAGTATACAAGTTGAACCTACCTATTGCAAGGGAAATGGGAAACCAGAAAACTAATCAAGTTGAAATCACACACATTATTTTTTCTCTTTTAAGACAGAAAATTCAGTAATGTTTTTAAATAGATTTTGAAATTTCAAAACTTTTTACACCGTGCTGTTTTCAAGACTTCAACAAAAATCAAACTTGGAAAGAAGGACCTGATATTTTTGATAAAATTTGACAATACTACTGTGACTTCACCTGTCTGAATTACATGTTAGTAACAGGCTATTTGAGCCCAGGAAAACTCCTGTGGTGGGTCAAAAGCAATCTGCCATTTAGCTTGTTCAACATGTTTGCATACAGGGTTTTAACCCTGCATGCTCCTTCATTTCTGGAAGAAATATAATTATCGGTAGTACAATTTATTTGTCATGGAACCCCTCTGTTATAAGCACATTTATGTGGTACAGATGGCACTTTAAGCTCCAACACCATAACATGGCCTCTGATGTTTGTTGTGAAGTGCAAGGTGTTAAATAATCACTTTATCTCTCTCTCTGTCTCTCTTCTTTCAAGCAATTGTTAGCCAATGGAACCAGGAGCCCAAGGAGAAGGTGGTCTCTTTACTTTTATCTCACCTCCCGCTTCTTCAGCCACGCAACTCAGATGCCAAATGCGAGTATATGAAGCTGCTACAAAAGGTGCTCAGCTATACAATCGAAAGCAACCTGTTTGTGGAGGAGAGTCGGCAGCTGCTCTCTTATGCCCTCATCCACCCTGCGACTACTCTAGAAGACCGCACCTCTTTAGCCATGTGGCTTAACCACCTGGAAGAGCATCTGTCCAGCAATTACTCTGGACGTGCCTCCTCCTCTGCCTACCACTCTCGCCAAGCCTCTGATGAGTGGACTAATCAATCTGACCTCATGGACCCAGGCCATGGATGGCAGGAAAAGTCTGGTACCACGGGACAGAATGGCCACTTGCCCTTTCATGTGTCATCCTCAGTGCCGTCAGCAATGAACAGCATTGGAAGCAATACGAATACTGGTAAGATGACAAGTATGTGAAGTGCTGGTCACCTGATTTGAAGGTTGTTTGCTAAGGCCCGATGTATTCCAGTCAATAATTCTCTTGATCAGCGGTTTAACTCAGTTTAGTCAAGTTTAGTCAACATGTATAAACTGAGAGGCAAACTTATTTGAGGGGTAAGAAGGGTGGGTTAATAAATTTTCCCCCCCATATGGCCTAAAAAACAAAAAAAGTATATTAAAAAAAAAAAAAAAAAAAAAAAAAAAAAAAGCTAAATTACGTTTACTGCTTTTATTCAGTCTGCCCTCTCTTCTATTATTTAAAGTTTTAATGAAATTAGAACTAATATGGGAGAAACTCACTCTCTTTAGATCAGATTATAAGCTGCTACAAACTAGAAAGGACTGTGAAAAAGGATTCAATAAAAATGAATGTCTTCAGTGTCTGATGTGCTTGTGCATTGCTTTAGTTAGGTTTTCTCATCTGCTATGAATTTATGTCAAATCATTCATTTTTTTTTAATTTATGCTATTAAACTTGCATTGTAGTTATCAGAAGTATGAAGCAAAATTGGTAACAGTGGGTAACTAATCTTATATACTAATTTGAAATTGGAAAAAATCTAATTCTCACTTAGAGGATCTGTTCCAAACATTTTTAAAAACCTGGCAGGATCTAATCAATAACATTTTAGAATAAGCTCTTATATTGGGGAGAAACACTCCTTTCCCTCTTTACTGCTCTCAAAGTTTCACTCTGGTTGTTGGCCTTGATCTCCTTCTCCTGGGTGGGGGTTGAATTGAACTTAGTTTTGTCAAGTTTGACTTGCTTGTATTTAATGTTACCTGCTTTTAATAAATTCAATAAAATGTGTAAAACAAAAAAAAAGCAGTATGAAGCAAAATTGAATACATAACAGGAAATATGCTTAACATTAAAAGCTGGCATAAAGAGACGACGGGGCCTGGCCTTTTTATTAATGCTTTTCCAGAAGAAAACACAGCTTGGTGCCTCAAATATCAATTTATAAATAAAGTGCAAGTCGTGTACATGAAGTCACCAAGGACTGCATAACTGGTGTCGCCTTTTCAAATAGTGAGTTTAAAAAATAAATCAGATAGCAGTTTTCATAAATGTTACATTAGTTCTGCACATAGTTTTCATTTATTGTTCCTTTTCCATGTCATATTTGCCAGTTTATTACTTGCTCTGTACAATTTAAAATTTCCTCATTCAGAATTACTGGTTGCCCCACAATTTAATCCATAATGAGCTGCCTAACATCAGTTTTATTTATCATCAAATATGCAAAGTTATAAACATGTAATCAACACATTAATGGCCCATTTCTGGAGTAAACAGTGAATGGAGCATGGCAGTTTAAAGATCACTCTCTTTGATAATGTACACTGCACTGCTTTATTGCCATGCTTACTAGCTGTGCTCCCTGTCTAAGATGTGTTGAAATCTAAGTATTCAATGTAGGCATTTTTTTTTAATAGTTAATTACATGGATTGTCCATTTGGTCTGATATAATAATACATACCCGGGCCCTTTCCCTTATGGCACACTTTTCCTCTTCAGATAGAGCCACCCATTTTCACCGCTTCCTCTCGGTGCACACTGACCTTTCTTACAGTCAAAAATGTTTTACTGGGAAAATACAGCAGTGATCCTGTGCCACTTTAGTCCGGTTTAGCAGCACTACTCTTGTCATGTTGGGGCTTTGGTTTCCCAACATGCACATCGATTTATCATTATTTATACTCATCCATTGCTCACCACACACATCAGTCATTAGAATTACAGCTATAAACTTTGTTCAGGTGGCCTGAGTAGGTGCAAGAAATTTGCAACCATGCTGCTGTTTTCAAACAATAGAATAGTCTGATAATAACAATTTTTTTAGACCCTTGTTTCATAATATTGTCATTATTGATTTTTTTTTTTTTTACCCTTTTGCCTATTTTTACATTTTTCTTTCTATCCCTAGCAACCAGATGGATACAGACATACACAGTTTTCCTTTTATTAAGTGGATTAAACTGATTTTTGTTCATCCTGCACTTACTCTCTGTGGGATGCATTCAGCATTAATGTTTGTAGTGATGGTGCACTATGGGAATACATTTTGTAATGCATGTAGTAATAAAATGCATTGCATTTTTCATTTCAACAGATGTCACATCACAATCATTAGCACTACTTTTACAAATCCCATACCAAATGGCATGTAACAGCGTTACAGAAGCCAAATGGACGCACAGTGTGAAATGAACAGCCTTGACACACACAAAAAGGTTTGTGGCAGCCACCCGTATATTGTCCCTGGCTGCAAAACGTTTTTGAAATAGCACTCGTGCACTGTTTTGAGTCCTGAACTTAATTGAATAGTTGAGAAAAGATGGCGGCTTTATAACCTGTGAACCGGAAGTAATGCCAGTGTGGGTGCCGGACCCGAAAGTGACATTGAGTCAGGCAGGTTTTCCCATATTTGGCCTGCAGAGATAACCGAGGTATATTTAGTGCACCCTGCCACCTCCTGGCCTGGTGGGTAATTATCTCCACTTGGTCCACTCAACTCCCTCCTAGTTGCACGTGTGTGGCACGACCCCCCCCACCTCAGCCCAGACCCATCGGGTCGGGCATACCTGTCCATGAGGTCATGGCTTTGGGAAAGGGCATCAGCATTGGCCTGCAGTACACCACGATGATAAATAGCCGAAAACTTGTAAGGCTGTAGATCTAAAAACCTCCCTGTGACTCGTGGATTTGAATCCCTGTGTAACGCCATCCACTGTAATGGTGCGTGGTCAGTCACCAGGGTGAACTCTCGTCCCAAGAGGTAGTACCTCAGCTTGAGTAATCGCCAAAGCTTCCCACAGCACTGCCGCATACAGTTTCCGGCTCAGGTACATTAACGGAGTGTTCCACTCCATCGCCGCTCTGGCTCATCATGGCACCAAGACCTGTGACAAAGTGTCCGTCTAGAGAAGGAAAGGCAAAAAAATTGGTTGCTTTCAAAATAGGAGCTGATGTAAGGGCCTGCTTAAGGTCACTAAATGCAGTGTCTGTAAAATCATCCCATACCTCGTGATTAGGTTTCTCCTTCCTTGTAAGATTTGTCAAGGGCGTGGCTCTCTCGGAAAACTGGGGTAAAAACCGGTGATAGTAGCCCGTTAAGCCGAGAAATGCCTGTATCTGCTTCTTCGTTATCAGACGGGGCCAATTCACTATGGCATCTATTTAGCAGCATTGTGGTTTGACTATACCGTGGCCCACTAGGTAACCTAAATATTTGGCTTCGACTAATCCAAAGTATCATTTCTTTGGATTAATAAAAAGACTGGCATTCGCTAGTGCCCATAACACAGCCTTAACCTGTTGTAGGTGTTCCTCCCAGGTGCTGGAATAAATGACAACGTCATCCAAGTAGGCAGCACTATACGAATTATAGGTTCAGAGCACTTTGTCCACCAGACGTTAGAAGGTAGCAGGAGTCCCATGTAATCCAAATGGAAGTACACGATACTGGCAATATCTAGAGGTGCTGTACGCTGTCTTTTCCTTTGCAGAGTCCGTTAAGGGAACCTGGCAGTACCCCTTCTTCATATTAAGGATAGTGAAAAATTCGGCGTTTCCTAGCCGCTCAAGGAGGTCATTCACTCGTGGCCTTGGACAGGCCTCAAATTGGGAGACTTGGTTATGCCAACGGAAGTCATTGCAAAACCTCCGACTTCTGTCTGGCTTTTTGACCAACACGATGGGACTGGATCAGGGACTATAACTCTCCTCTATCACACCTAGATCCAGCATTCGTTTGGTCTCCAACTCCACTTCTGCCTTTTTTGCTTCGGGAATCTGATGTCCTGTGCAACCAGGTAGATTCGTCCGGGCTTTTCATTCACTTCCTCTGCAACAGACAGGGTTGCTGCTTTGAGCTCCTGTTGCTGTAGGCAAATCTAATTATCACTGAAGTTAAGGTTCAATTTATGAGTAAAGAGGGAGCAGGGCTGTCCAGAGAAGGGATTGGGATCCCTTTCATTCCACGGTTTCAGCAAATTAACATAATAAATTCAGTCTCTAGGTCGACGATTAGGTTGGATAACCAAATAATCAACCAGACCCTTCCTCTCCTTAACTTCATATGAGCCTTGCCAATGTGCCAGTAATTTGGAGTTTGAGATAGGAACCAATACCATAACTCGATCCCCTAGGCGGAACTCCCAAAGGGATGTACCACGGTTGTAACGACGAGCCTGGGCTGCTTGCCCCTTCTCCATGTGAGATTTTAAGATGGGCCTAATTTTAACCAATCTATCACGTAATTGCACAATATATTCAAGTATATTTACAGAGGAAGGGGCCTCCTCCTCCCAGCCTTCTTTTAATATATCCAATAAACCTCGGGGTTGTCGCCCATACAATAATTCAAAGGGTAAGTACCCCGTGGAGGCTTGTGGGACTTATCGATATGCAAAAAGGACAAGGGGGAAGAGTTTGATTAAACCTCTCGACCAGACCCTCAGTTTGAGGATTATATATCGAGATCTTTAAATGTTTTATTTTCAGTAACTTAGCTGTCTCCCTGAACGCCTCCAAGGTAAAAGGCATCCCTTGATCCATCAGGATTCCTTTACGGATGCTGCCTCGTGCAAAGACCTCTGCCAATTCCCGTGCGATAGCCTTGGATGTAGCTGAGTGCAAGGGAACAGCTTCAGAATATTGGGTGACGTAATCTACCAAGGGTTCTAGGGGTTCCCACCAGGTCAACCCCAATTCGCTCAAAGGGGACATCTATTAAGGGTAAAGGGATTAAAGGAGCACGGCCCCTCCTAGGAATCTGCTGCAGTTGATATTCTGAGCAGAACATGCATAAGTGGTGGACATCGTCATTAATCACAGGACAAATAATAAGAGCTTGATCCACTCTAAAGTTTTTTCAGTGACCAGATGGGCTCCCAGGAGGTGGGTATGAGCCAGTTCACAGACTTGTCGCCAATTAGTCCGTAGAACTAACATCGGGGACCTCATCTCCTCCTTGTGTTCTGCCACCTGATACCAAAGGTCATTATTTAACACAAAGCGGGGACCTTGTGGCATAGGATTTACTGAGTTGGCCGTCTATTAAGGCGACTACATTTTTTGCAAATTTAAGGGATTCGGCGTTCCATTGCTCCCTTTTAAATGAAGCCGGGGTCTGCTTAAATTGAAACTGCAGATGGCTGAGAGGATCAGATCCGACCTCAATGGGACGTGGTTTCAGTTCGAGCCGGAGCAGCGCTTGAAGATGACGTGTTGCACTGCGACAACCCAGCCGTTTCCACGTCACTGTCAGAGACCGAATTCTGACCCTCCTTTGGTTGTGAACACAGCGTGGAGGTAGCTGAGGACACGGTATCAGAGTCCATGACAAGACCTAGTGTTTTTGGGGGATCAGCGCGTGATATAGCGCGGTTTCTGTCAGCCCAATCTCTACCTAAAATCACAGGGAAGGGAAGATCCCTCGAGGACTGCCACCACCATTTTGCTTAAAGCTCCATTCTGGCAGATGTAGCAGGCAGTGAACTCGTACGGTCAGACATCCCCGTGAATGCAGGTTAGACAGGTCTTAATTTTAAGCCATTGACGCAGCAATACTAGATGGTGAGCAACAATGGAAATGTTACTGCCAGAATCAAATAAAGAGGTAACCTTATGACCATTAACTAGCGCTTCTCCTGTATGTGAAAAGGCCAGAGGGTTAGCAAAAGCACATGTCCACCATGTCTCTTCGCAGACCCCCCCACCCATCTTGGCTTGGCAATTTTGAGGGTGTGTCGAGGCTTTTTCCTGGTCTGGCTTCCGGTTCCATAAGGAGGCTATCATCCTGCAGACTATGCCACTGTGAAATGAACAACCTTGATACACACATAAAGGTTTGGGGCAGCCACTCGTATATTGTCCCTGGCTGCAAAAGGTTTCTGAAATAGACGTCAGTCTGGGCGCCGAAACTGCAAGTGATGTCAGTCTGGTCACCGGAAGTGATGTTGAATCAGGCAGGTTTTCCCATATTTGGCCAGCATAGATAACAGAGGTAGGTTTAGTCCACCCCGCCATCCCCTGGCCTGGCAGGTAATTACCTCCACTTGGTCCTCACATCACCCTCCTAGTCACATGTGTGTGACAACAGATACACACAGGCACTTTATTAAGGTGGAATACTTTGCTCCACTAGAAGAATTTAATCGCAGTGGTTATAATACAAGGGCAAATTATTTCCTATATTATTTAAAAATAGACACAATTTACGGTTAAAAGAAAAATGTAAAAAAATAAATCAGCATACGGTATTCACCTGTTAATGCAATCTTCAACTAGTATCCTGTTAAATAATCCCTTTCCAAAATCTGCTAAATTCATGTGTGGTTCTAAGATTTTTCAGATTTTGATACCTGATAGTTCTACTTACTAATCATAGAGTTGGATGTTAATGACATACATACAAGTAAGAATTTCACTGGACTGTGTACACGTGATGATAACAACCCCATAAACCAATAAAATGTTACAGTAGTCTTACTGATGTTTAGGCAAACTGCTGGGGGGCAACACCGCTTAATAAAACACAAGTTTTGAGACCCACTTTAAAGGAATGAGAAGCGGCCAGAAACCTAACAGCAAGTAAAATTAAAGCAAAGGTGCTTTCATTATGTTTGATCAGATTTAAATAAAATGATGCAAAATGTGAGCAAGGCTCCTGCTGTCATGCTTTTTAAGACATTGTGAAAAAAATGATTTAGTTTATACTTTAATAATGTATAAAACAGCTCATTATTGAAAATGCTGATGTAATATTAAGTCTTGTAGTGTCTTACAGCTGCATTGTATTGTTCAATATTTGTTTACTTTTACTTGCAGTGATCTTTATTTCAGTACATCTTGTTTGGCAAATCACTTTGTAATCACTTACGGTTAAGAGTCATTTCTCCTGCCTTCTGTTTTTCCAATCCTGACATGCAAACCGCAATTACTTGAAGTTACTAATATTAATATGAAAACCAGTTGATTCCTCTGTTTTTTCATTTATTTTCTTTTTCACAACTTTGCCCTGTTAATCTAAATTAATAAAATATTTATTATGTATTCTATAAAAGTAATTCACACATAAAAATTACTTCTGCAGGTATTCATGTGTGTTATGGCCAAAGACAAAATATATCCAGATATATTTAAAAATTCTGATAATTTCAGTAGTGGGGGTCATATTTGTTTACACATTTCAGGCTTTGGCATATTTTTTTTTAACAAATAACAAATGTATTATTAATTGTGCACACAGGCGTACCTTATCCCTTGAAATGCCAGTTAACACACAATGGATTTGATAGCAGATATTCAGTATGAATGTCACTATAGTCTGTACATGTGACAATAACGACCCTTTAAACCTTTCTTGGACTTATTAGAAGTGCGGCTTCTTACTAGTTTTGTGCCGCTGCCAAGCAAACACTACACAAGACATGACTTTTCTTTCTCTCTTGTCTTCCAGTTTGCATTCACTCACCAGTCAGGGGTTGTAAACAAAAAAATCCTAAATAGAGAATAAAATCCACTAAAATATATGGTGAGTCAGAATTGTCCCAAAGGACACGGTACTGTTTAAAATGTGCAGGAGCTGTACAAAATGTTATATTTGAAACATTAGTTTTTGTTGTTTTTTTTTGTGTAAAGGTAGGGACCTTTCTGAACATAAAGATGACATTTAGGATGTTTTATGGGTTATGAACAAACTGCCTTCCAATTCAGTGGAATATCCATTAAAGTCACTAGTGGATCAAAACTACCCAGATCAATATTGTTTAGAAGCTCTACAAAATTATGGGATGTCTCTCTCTCTCTCTCTCTCTCTCTTTTTTAAACTGTTCTTTGGACAGGCATAATTTATGATGCATTTACTGGTTGTAAACTCAGAACCAGGCCGTGTCCTGAAAATGTTGGCTCTCTTATTCCATTCAGTGTCCATACTCAGCGACATCAGCTTTTAGACACAATTACTCCACAGGATATCACATTTCCTATTCCATTTTGCATGCATGGATGCACATCTATTTGCAGCATTTATTTTAAATTTTATAAGCACACAAACATGTATATGTGTTTATAAACATAACACAAATTGTAAAGAACCCACTTTCTCAAGCTATCAAATAATTTATATTTTTGCAGACACAGTCAGTCATTATTATTCAAGATCCATATGGTCTGAATTTTTTTCTTTTTTCACTTGTGTTGCCAGTAATTGTAGTCAATCAGATTTTATTTTTTATTCTGTTTTATCACAAGCAGAACAACACATCTCCCAGTGTCTAGAAAGTGAGTGCAGACTTAACTACCAGGCACGTCTACAGTTTGACAGAAGTTAGCATGTCTCCCGCTGTATTACCTCCACCCAATACATTAAACATCTCCTGTAAAAGTCTCATACTTGATACATTAGCAATTCTTATGCAGGCTCTAAACTTGTCTTATGAGCAGCTTGAGGTCATTGCAGAGACATCCAGCATGTCATAGTCATTTGTCAGAACTAATTGAATTGTTGAACAGACATGTTAACATCACTCTTTAATGGTTATTTCTAGATAATTACAGAAATATGTACTTCATGCATATAAAACATTATTTTTTCATCATGTGTAAAAAGTAAGTAAATTACATCGCAGGGTGAGAAGCAAGAAGTTGATTACTGAAGATGACCTGGACTGCATGAGTACATTTGATACAAAGGCAATGATGGTGATCAGTCAATGAAGATCTTGTAATCGGCACCATAAATGGAGATCCACCTCTCTTGCTCATCATTCCATAGTCTGAGGCTTTCTCCTAATAGCTTTGGATGGTGCCATATCTCTGTCAATAATGGTAAATAATTACATAGGTGCTGTGACAGCTGGTTGAGTGACTCGTCCTTTTTGCCTTTACCCTGATATTTCATAACTGAGTTACTTTTTCTGTAATAGTACACTTGGGCAGACTACAGCACCCTCTGGAGATCAACTGATTGGCCCCATCAGACTTGTTGCATTGTTTACAGCTCTGTGAAAAATTATTTGCCCCTTCTTTTTATCCTCAGGTATTGTATATTTGTCACAATGAATGGTTTCAGTTCTTTAGATAAAGGCAGCAAGAATCAACAGAGAACAGCATTTCTAAATTGATACATAATATACGTTGCATCCGTAAAGTATTCACACACATCACTTTTTCCACATTTTGTTATGTTACAGCCTTATTCCAAAATGGATTAAATTCATTTTTTCCTCAGAATACTACACACAACACCCCATAATGACAATGTGAAAAAAGTTTACTTGAGATTTTTGCAAATTTATTAAAAATAAAAAAAATGAGAAATCACATGTACATAAGTATTCACAGCCTTTGCCATGCAGCTCAAAATTGAGCTCAGGTGCATCCTGTTTCCCCTGATCATCCTTGAGATGTTTCTGCAGCTTCATTGGAGTCCACCTGTGGTAAATTCAGTTGATTGGACATGATTTGGAAAGGCACACACCTGTCTATATAAGGTCCCACAGTTGACAGTTCATGTCAGAGCACAAACCAAGCATGAAGTTAAAGGAATTGTCTGTAGATCTCAGAGACAGGATTGTCTCGAGGCACAAATATGGGGAAGGTTACTGAAATATTTCTGCTGCTTTGAAGGTCCCAATGAGCATAGTGGCCTCCATCATCCGTAAGTGGAAGAAGTTCAAAACCACCAGGACTTTTCCTAGAGCTGGCCGGCCATCTAAACTGAGCGATCGGGGGAGAAGGGCCTTAGTCAGGGAGGTGACCAAGAACCCGATGGTCACTGTCAGAGCTCCAGAGGTCCTCTGTGGAGAGAGGAGAACCTTCCAGAAGGACAACCATCTCTGCAGCAATCAGGCCTGTATGGTGGCCAGATGGAAGCCACTCCTTAGTAAAAGGCACATGGCAGCCTGTCTGGAGTTTGCCAAAAGGCACCTGAAGGACTCTCAGACCATGAGAAACAAAATTCTCTGGTCTGATGAGACAAAGATTGAACTCTTTGGTGTGAATGCCAGGCGTCACATTTGGAGGAAACCAGGCACCGCTCCTCACCAGGCCAATACCATCCCTACAGTGAAGCATAGTGGTGGCAACATCTGCTGTGGGGATGTTTTTCAGTGGCAGGAACTGGGAGACTAGTCAGGATAAAGGGAAAGATGACTGCAGCAATGTACAGAGACATCCTGGATGAAAACCTGCTCCAGAGCGCTCTTGACCTCAGACTGGGGCAACGGTTCATCTTTCAGCAGGGCAACGACCCTAAGCACACAACAACAGCAACAGCATTTATTTATATAGCACATTTTCATACAAACAGTAGCTCAAAGTGCTTTACATAATAAAGAATAGAAAAATAAAAGACACAATAAGAAAACAAAATAAATCAACATTAATTAACATCGAATAAGAGTAAGGTCCAATGGCCAGGGGGGACAGAAAAAACAAAAAAACTCCAGACGGCTGGAGAAAAACTAAAATCTGTAGGGATTCCAGACCATGAGACCGCCCAGTCCCCTCTGGGCATTCTACCTAACATAAATGAAACAGTCCTCTTTGGATTTAGGGTTCTCACGGAAGGGCTTGATGATGATGGTCACGTAGAATTCTGCCTTTTAATCCATCCATCATTTTTGGAGCATCATGATGCTTTGAGTAGGTGGAGGTGGCACAGGCCACCACCACAAAGAAACCGGAAAAAGAAACAGAAAAGAGAGTAGGGGTCAGTACAGATTTTAGAGCCACCATGAATAGTTATTATGAGGAAATTGAACATATAGAGTATCAGGACTAAGTTAAATTAAGTTAAATTGAAGTTATAGAAAGGCCATGTTAAAGTAATATGTTTTCAGCAGTGTTTTAAACTGCTCCACTGTATCAGCCTGGCGAATTCCTATTGGCAGGCTATTCCAGATTTTAGGTGCATAACAGCAGAAGGCCGCCTCACCACTTCTTTTAAGTTTTGTTCTTGGAATTCTAAGGAGACACTCATTTGAGGACCTGAGGTTACGATTTGGAATATAAGGTGTCAGACATTCCGATATATAAGATGGGGCGAGATTATTTAAGGCTTTATAAACCATAAGCAGAAATTTAAAGTCAATCCTGAATGACACAGGTAACCAGTGTAGTGACATTAAAACTGGAGAGATGTGCTCGGATTTTCTTTTCCTAGTTAGGATTCTAGCAGCTGCATTCTGCACTCGTTGCAAACGATTTATGTCTTTTTTGGGTAGTCCTGATAGGTGTGCATTACAGTAATCTAGTCGACTGAAAACAAACGCGTGAACTAATTTCTCAGCATCTTTCAGTGATATAAGAGGTCTAACTTATGTTTCTTAAGTGAAAAAATGCCGTCCTAGTGATCTGATTAATATGCGATTTAAAATTCAGATTACAGTCAACAATTACCCCTAAGCTTTTTACCTCCGTCTTGACTTTTAATTCTAATGTATCCAGTTTATTTCTAATAGCCTCATTGTATCCATTATTGCTAATCACTAAGATTTCAGTTTTCTCTTTATTTAACTTGAGAAAGTTACTATTCATCCATTCTGAGATACAAGTCAGACATTGCGTTAGTGAATCAATAGAATCCGGGTCATCAGGTGCTATTGATAAATACAACTGTGTGTCCTCAGCATAGCTGTGGTAGCTCACGTTGTGCCCTGACATAATCTGACCTAACGGAAGCATGTAGATTGAGAAGAGCAGCGGACCCAGGATAGAGCCTTGTGGAACACCATATTGGATATCATGTGTCTTTGAGTTGTAATTACCACAACTAACAAAGAATTTTCTCCCTGTCAGGTAGGATTCAAACCAATTTAAGACACTGCCAGAGAGGCCCACCCATTGACTAAGGCGATTTCTAAGAATGTTGTGATCAATGGGGTCAAATGCAGCACTCAGATCTAAGAGGATGAGAACAGATAAATGGCCTCTGTCTGCATTTACCCGCAAGTCATTTACTACTTTTACAAGTGCAGTTTCTGTGCTGTGATTTGTTCTAAAACCCCACTGAAATTTATCAAGAATAGCAGGTTTATTGAGGTGGTCATTTAACTGCATAATGACTGCCTTCTCTAGAACTTTACTTAAGAAAGGCAGGTTAGAGATGGGTCTAAAATTTTCAAGAGCCGAGGGGTCAAGATTATGTTTCTTAAGTTAAGGGGTTTAACTACAGCAGTCTTAAGACAGTCTGAAAAGACCCCCGTATCTAATGACGAATTTACTATGTCAAGAATATTGTCAATTATCACGCCCGATACTTCTTTGAAAAACACTGTTGGTATTGGGTCAAGGACGCAGGTGGAGGATTTTAATTGAGAGATTATTTATTGTAAATCAGGTAAATCTATCCTAGTGAAAGAGTTTAATTTGTTTATAACAGGATGCTGGGGTTTAGGAGGATCCTTAGTGTCGGAGGGATATACTATGTTATTTCTAATATCATTAATTTTTTGATTGAAAAATACAGCGATAGTCTCACAGGTTTTACTGGAAGTACTTAGGAGGCATTCCTTTGAGTTACCTGGGTTTAGTAGGCGATCAATTGTAGAAAATAAGACTCTGGGATTACTAGCATTGTTATTTATAATCTTGGAGAAATAACAGCGTCTCTCAAGATGGACAGTGTTATTGTATTCTGTTATTTTGACTTTTAATATTTCATGGTGGATAGTAAGTTTAGTCTTCCTCCATTGACGCTCAGCTCTGCGGCATGTTCTCTTTAAATCAGCCAAGATATCAAAGGAGTGGCTTCAGGACAACTCTGTGAATGTCCGTGAGTGGCCCAGCCAGAGCCCAGACTTGAATCCGATTGAACATCTCTGGAGAGATCTTAAAATGGCTGTGCACTGACGCTTCCCATCCAACCTGATGGAGCTTAAGAGGTGCTGCAAAGAGGAATGGGCGAAACTGGCCAAGGATAGGTGTGCCAAGCTTGTGGCATTCAAAGAGACTTGAGGCTGTAATTGCTGCCAAAGGTGCATCGACAAAGTATTGAGCAAAGGCTGTGAATACTTATGTACATGGGATTTCTCAGTTTTTTTATTTTTAATAAATTTGCAAAAACCTCAAGTAAACTTTTTTTCACGTTGTCATTATGGGGTGTTGCGTGTAGAATTCTGAGGAAAAAAATGAATTTAATCCATTTTGGAATAAGGCTGTAACATAACAAAATGTGGAAAAAGTGATGCGCTGTGAATACTTTCCGGATGCACTGTATTTAAGACGGTATCCTCATGTACCCAGGTATTTTTTAAAACGTAGCCCTTTGTATGTTTCACGTCCTTTCATCCACACGCAAACTGCGTTTTAAAGAAAATGGAGCTTTTGAAAAACTCCTTCCAGGATGAAGGTGTTTAGAAACTCAATTTTTCTTGTTTACATGTAGACAGGAAAAACTGAGTGTTTGGCATGTAATGTCAGTGTGTGTGCAGGTATCCTCTATGATTGACGTCAGTGTACGTGAAATTATCTGTTTTGTTTACATGAGATAATTTTGTGCAGTTGTGGTAGTAGGTAAAGTAGTGCTGGTTTTAACCTTGTTAATGGGACTTTTTACATGTTTACATTTTAATGAACAATTATTTTATCACTATATTGAGCAGTAGAGGCATCAGAATACGCTACGGAGAGCACTGCTGCATTGAACACTCCAATAACACAGATGTCTAGTTGATTGGACTGCTTTGTGAATGAAGTAGTTGTTGCTAAAGTGAAGTTTCATTTGTCAAGGACATCACTGTTGTCTTTGAGTGAGCTGCTTTGCCTGCATATTGAACTAAAGACAACTGTAATGAGATCACCTGTCAGTGTTGTCAAAAAAGTTGCCCGCACATTCTACTATTTAGCGGAATGGGGGATTACGCAAGACGGCAAATGCCTTTGGGTTGTCAAGACAGGTGGTTTCTAAAATAGTAAGGCAAGTGCATAAAGCAATTACAGTCCACTTGGGCCCTGTGTATTGTGACGATGCAATTACCTGTCACTGAGTCCAAAGTACAGGCATTTGTAGCAGGGTTTCACCAGCACTCGTGTAGAAATAAAGCAACCATCCACAAATTCCTTGGATTATTTGAAAAGAAAGGTGAGGTTATCTCTTAACATACAAGCCACCTGTGGTCTAAGTATTCATTTATTGAAATGGCCGGATAGTGGTCATTATGCCCGTGTTTTTGCAGATTCCATGCTGAACACACATTTTGGGGGGAAAAAAAAGCGATGGACATAATCTAAACACCATTCCCTTTATTATCCCTGCCTGTTTTGTGCTCTTAACAGTGGAATTTTGCTTTTTCATGAGGATGGGTTTTTTTTTTTTAAAAAAATGGAGGAAAACTCACTTTTTTTTTTTTTATTTTATTAAACTGGGTATGTATGGACAAGGCCTAAGTATCCAGATGACATACATTTAAATTAATGCATCTTTTTTTTCACAAACAATATGTTGTTACAATCTTTGGTCTTTTAGGAATTTGTAATCACATGACTAAGAAGAATGTCAAAAACCCTGTCCCTTGGGTGTTTTAATTTTCTAAACATTAGCTAATTTCAGCTGTGCTTGTGAAATTTATATTTTTGGATAATTTGTGACTGTTCTGTTTTTCTGTAATTAATGTACAACATCTTTACAGTGTCTTTGCAATCAGATTGTGTTGAAAATGAGACTGAGAAAATCTCTTTTATGCTTTTTCAGTTCTACCAAGCCAAATCCATCCTAGCCCTCTGAAACGGTCCATGTCCCTGATCCCCACCAGCCCACAGGTTTCTAGCACTGAGTGGATCAGCCAGGAGGACCTAGGTATCCGAACGCCGTACATTTCTTCAGATCACGCTCCTCTGTCACCGCAGAGCAGTGTGGCTTCTTCAGGCAGTGAGCAGACTGAAGAACAAGGAGCCAGCCGAAACACCTTTCAGGAAGAGGGCAGTGGTATGAAAGGTATAGCTTTATTTAATGCTTCATTTTAATTTAAAAAAAAAAAAAAGAAAAGAAAAAAAAGCATACGTAAAGACTTATTTTACTCTAAGTGTCTTGTTCTTACCCCAAATGTGGAACCTCCATGAATGAAAACCCCTTCAGTGTCAGCTTTGTGATCTCTTGATCCATGATTAGCTACAGACTTGGCCATTCTGTGTGCAGATTTTAAACATTTTCTTTTGCCATTCACAATGCGTTATGTAATGGAGTGTAGTGGGCATCAGGTAAAGTGCCAGTGATTATTGCAATTTGAACATATAATCAGAGTTCAACCTGAACTATAAACTTCACTCTATAAGAAGAAAGTATTATGGCAAATATTGAGTATTTTATTTTGTTTGAAGATTACAGTCATAATATGCTCAAATACAGGAACCATAAGTTTTACAACACTCCTTTGTACCCTGTAGACATTCTTCTGACCGTTGTATTGAGGTTTTGAGATAAAGTTGTTATTTAGGGGAAAGAAAACAGAAGTTTCCGGAAGTGGTTTAACGCATGTAAGGAAAAATCTCACTGTAATCTGACAGTAATGATCCTATAAACCTATAAAAAGAATTTTATTGTATGTACAGCAAATTGCAGTGACTTAACTGGTAGAACTTTTTAAATGATAAAAAAATATTGCACCCTTTAGTCATTGTTGAATGTTGGCTTGTAGGAGTCATTGTGTACATTTATTATCAAGTTATTTTTCTGTATTTGACTGAATGGTTCATATGGTTTGGTTCTTAATTGTCTCTGAAAAATGAGGTAGCTCACTAGACAATTTAACGTATTATGGTCCCACTTTTATAGTTCATTGCAGTGATGGTATTTTTTTTGAGGTATAGACATTTTTTTGGTCAGTACCATACATTGCACTTTCAGTTTTGGCCAAAAGGCACTATATTTATTTCATTTTACCACAAACCTTTCCAACATCTAGCTGGGTCCATGTCATGCATTGTGCTTAACTTCAGATGTACTTTTTTATGTACTGTATATTCCTGAGTAATGGCTTCTTGCTTATCACCCTCCCATGCAGTACATTTTTTATAGATCTCCTGATGATGTTGACTTGTGCACAAGTACGCCAGTTTCAGAAACTCCAAAGTGACAGCTGGCTTAATTCGTTGCATCTCGTATCACTCTGCATCATACTTGGAGGCTAAGTTATGATGGATGACTTCCTTTACATATTAAATTGGCTGTGTGATGCATCTTCCTGATGATGGATCAAGTAATGCTCACATGGATGTATCAGCTTTTCTTTTACTTCTGTGGTCTGCTGTCTAAGTCTTCATTTTTGCAGTGTGTTCTCAGCCTGGCTGATGACTCCCGCACAGAATGATTTTTATGTGCGGAAAATGTGACCTTTAACTGCTTATTGGTAGTCCAAAAAGAGGAAAATGTGTCTTGTTTGGGAACTTTTTGCCACTTTAATTTTTTGGAGCCTTAAGACTTTGAATACTTCTGCAAGCAACATTTTTCTAGATTTTATTTATTTATTTATTTTTAAAGTACACTTTTGACAAATTACTTATTTTGGCTTTAAATATAAAATGTTAGAACACTTAGGCTGTCAATAAAAATACTTATTGGAGGAATATGCGTACTGTATATGTATCTCTTAAAATCTTGAGAATGGTGATGATTAATGAAACTGAATATTTTTGCAAGGCACTGTTAGTGTTGCAACCATAATGTAGGATAGTACATAATGCTGAGAATACATTTATCAGCTTTTTCTTCTTGCTTTCTCTTCCATCAGTTTGTTCCCTCCATTCTGTTCTCTCCATGACCAGATCCACTGCCTGTCTAATACTAAGGTTGCATATTCTGAGTTCCTCCCTAATGTTATCCACCCAGTCTTTCTGTTGTCTTCCTCTTGTTCTTTTCCCTGTGATGTGGCAGTGCATAACCCTTTGTGGCAACCTTCTTTCCGTTCATTCTGGTAACATATCCAAACCACAGAAGTCGTTGTTTTTGAACTCAATGATTTAATGTTTTTTCTTGCTTCAGTTTGTTTTGTATGTCATCACTCCATATTCTGTGTAGCCTGGTTACTTGCAAAAAAAAATTTGTAGCGAGTTCATCTCTGCGACATCTAGCCTGTGTTTGTCTTCTTTCCTCAGGCACCAGCAATCAAAGCCGTACATAACTGGAATTACCAGGGTTTTCATAAATTTTGACTTTTGTTTTGATTGCTATACTTTTTGATTTCCATAGCTTGTTTAGTTTTCCAAAGACTGCAGAGGCGACTTCAGTTCTTCTTTTGACATCTGCCATGCTGCATCCGTCCTGTGTTAGCAAGCCACCCAGACAGACAAATTTCTTCACCTGTTCTAACTCTTCTCCTCTCAGCTTTATTTTTAGCTTCTGTTGAATTTTGGACTTGCTTACTTAAATTGTCTTCATTTTCGGTTTGTTGACCAGTAGTCCGTATCTCCTTCTGGTCATATCCACTTTCTCTGTGAGCTCTTGCAGCTGATCTTCAGTTTCACTGTTGAGATCGATGTCATCACCACTGACCTTTACTCCTGCCTCTGCGTGTGCCAGGGCCTCCTGTATAATGGCTTCCTAAAGAAGGTTGAACAGGTACAGCAACAAGTTGTAGTCTGGCTTGACAGTCACACAGAACCAGTCTGTGAGCTCACAATCTACTCATACTGTGCTGAGTGATTTACTAAACAGTTCTTTGAGTAGCTGGATTAGATGTTCTGGTGCTCCATATGTTCTGAGAACCTGCCAAAGCCCATTTTGCCACACACTGCTTCATTGAAGTCTATATAGTTATTGTACAGTGTTTGGTTTTGTTTGCAGCCATTCTTGTACAGTCTTTCCCTGGAACACTCAGCAGGCTGATACTTGTAATGTTAATGCAGTCCTTTTTGTCACCTTTCTTGTATATTGGCACGATGATGGCTTTATTTACCCTAATCTTTTGGACACCTTTTCTCTGCATATATTTTGTTGCACAGTGTGTGCATCAAGTTTACAGGGCTCAGTTCACCGGCTTGTATCATTTCAGCTGTGACGATATCTGTTCCTGGTGCCTTTGCCTTTTTCAGTGCTATAATTGCCTCTTTCACCTCATCTTTAAAAAAGTTCTCCATTGTTTGGCTCTCATTTCTTGTTTCCAGCTCAGTAAGTACTGCTATATCTACTGGGTTTTGTACATTGTGCAGTTCACAAAAATACTCTTTCCATCTAGCTTATATTTCCTTCTTACCTTCTGTTGTTTGTCCATCTTTGTTCTTGACTGTAGACAATTTATGAAGGAAAGTGTCACAGATTTCATGCTCTGTCCTGTACAGTTTCTGCATTTTATCACTGTTATCTGTTGTTTCAGTAATTGTCATGATTTAAGTGATAACACTCGAAATAATAAACTACTCTGATATATTTAACAGATGTCCCAACATGGCTAAAAAGTCTTCGGCTTCATAAATATGCAGCTCTGTTCTCCCAGATGACATATGAGGAAATGATGACACTCACGGAGCAACACCTTGAGTCACAGGTTTGCAGATAAGTTTGACATCCTTCAACTAATGTGCATGCATGTCCACACACTTCTACACATTTAAACCTATGTCAGTTTTACAGTGGCAAAATACCTTTTGCTGTGCCTGAGCTGAAAGAGACATGTTTAATACCTGGTGCTGTTACAAGACAAAAAATATTCTATGAACGGATATTAATTTGTTCTGTCACCCAGTAGTTTTTAAAAAACTTGAATACTACAGCTCCAAAATAAGACAGTGTAAAAAAAATGAAAAGAGGGAACAATGAGGAAGAGAGCAGAAGAATGCATTACATTAAAAAAAAAAAAAAAAACTGTACTGCTGAATGACAGATTGGGATGTAAAATATGTTGTGAGAAGTTTCAAGGTTGAGATACTTCTACTGGCTAATCATGGTGCCTAAGAGAGGCGCTGTGTTGCAAGTAAACGTTTCACTATACTCTCCGCACATGACAATAAGGACATTATAAACCTATAATATCTGATCACAGTCATACATTACATCTGAGATCTGTAGGCTGAGGGCCACTTCATGCTCCTTACTTTCACATAAGGAATTCTTTGACATTAACTATCTAAACTGATGAATATCTGATTTTATACAATGTAATATTTGCATAGATCTAACAAAGTAAACAAAAAAAATCTCTGAATGAGCTGACATCAGTCATTCATGCAGTTGTACTGCTTTGTGGTTTATCCATTTGCAGATGAACATAAAAAATAAATATATGAATATGTATATATTATTATGCCACCTCTGACTCATTTTATAGTAGATATAATTTTTATTAGTAAGTTAGTTATTATGTCAGATTTAAATTAGAGCCTAAGTTGGGCATTGAGATATGTCATGACAGAAGAAATATTTCAAGGGTTAGCAGCTCTCCTGATGCACCTTTTGAAGTTTGGACATTATTAGTGTTAACTCTTTTAGGGCGGATGTCGACATCCAGGGGTAGAGGGCGACAATCAGCTGTTAATAGCAACAAAACTCACTGTTACATCACAGGCATTCCCTTTCTGCTTGGAGGAATGTTAGACTCATTGATTCGGCATCCAATCCTTGCGTGTGTGTGAGTTGCGAAATGTAAACAAAGGCAAGATGGCATCGACATCTCATGAGGGAGCGAAGCGAGTGCAGAAAAGAAAATGCTCAGCAGGCGCGATGTATTGCGCATTATCGCCGAGTCGGACTCTAATTTTTCAGAAACTGATTTTGTTGACAGTGATCAGGAGATTGAGCAAGAGAGTGAGGAGCCAGCATCAGCTGATCGGACACCAGCCGATGTCGCCCCAGCTGATCGGCTGCCAGCTAAGTGCATTCGTGCAGCCGACGCATCTACGGCAAGGTTCGTGTGGGAGGAATGCCCAGACATTGATCCGTGGGAGCCAAACTGACTACCAGACTTCACCAGATTGCATGACTTGCTGTTGGACATGACAGATTACCAGCCGCTGGACTACTTCAGGCTGCTCTCTCCTGATGCTGCTTTTCAGCTACTGTCCGACGAGACAAACGGGAGAAATTTTTTGAATCGTGGGCAGCGCTTGCACGACATTCTCGTATTTCAAAGTGGAAACCCACAACAAAAGACGAGGTGAAGGGCGTTGTGGCATTACAAATAGAGATGGGACTAGACTGGTAATATAACTTAAGGGAGCATCGGTCCAAATGTGCTTTGGACAGGTTATGCTGCCTGATGCTAGGTACGTGATGCTGCAAAGTTTTATTCACTTCTGTGATAACCAGAAGCAAATCCCAAGAGGTGAGCCAGGCTATATAACCCCATGTATAAAGTTCAGCCCCTGCTTGACATTGTGGAAACAACATATAAACAATTTTATCAGCCTGGCTTTGATTTGTCTGTGCATGAATCTATGATAAAAAAGGATGCCTTTTTTCTGCCAATTTATGCCAGACAAGCCCACATAGTATGGCATAAAGGATTTTATTACTGGTAGAAGCAAACACTGGTTTCTGCCTGAAAGTAATTACATACAGTGGGTACAGAAAATATTCAGACCCCCTTCAATTTTTCACTCTTTGTTATATTGCAGCCATTTGCTAAAATCATTTAAATTAATTTTTTTCCTCATTAATGTACACACAGCACCCCATATTGACAGACAAAAAAAAGAATTTTTGAAATTGTTGCAGATTTATTAAAAAAGAAAAACTGATATATCACATGGTCCTGAGTATTCAGACCCTTTGCTGTGACACTCATATATTTATATTTGTGTGGAGTGTACATGTTCATCCTTGAGATCACCTTTGAGTCCAGCTGTGTTTGATTATACTGATTGGACTTGATTAGGAAAGCCATACACCTGTCTATATAAGACCTTACAGCTCACCATGTATGTCAGAGCAAATGAGAATCATGAGGTCAAAGGAACTGCCTGAAGAGCTCAGAGACAGAATTGTGGCAAGGCACAAATCTGGCCAAGGTTACAAAAAAATTTCTGCTGCACTTAAGGTTCCCGAGAGCACAGTGGCCTCCATAATCCTTAAATGGAAGACGTTTGGGACGACCAGAACCCTTCCTAGAGCTGGCCGTCCGGCCAAGCTGAGCTACCGGGGGAGAAGAGCCTTGGTGAGAGAGGTAAAGAAGAACCCAAAGATCACTTTGGCTGAGCTCCAGAGATGCAGACAGGAGATGGGAGAAAGTTGTAGAAAGTCAACCATCACTGCAGCCCTCCACCAGTCAAGGCTTTATGGCAGAGTGGCCTGTCGGAAGCCTCTCCTCAGTGCAAGACACATGACAGCCCGCATGGAGTTTGCTAAAAGACACCTGAAGATTCTCTAGTCTGATGAGACCAAGATAGAACTTTTTGGCCTTAATTCTAAGCGGTACGTGTGGAGACAACCAGGCACTGCTCATCACTTGTCCAATACAGTCCCCACAGTGAAGCATGGCGGTGGCATCATCATGCTGTGGGGGTGTTTTTCAGCTGCAGGGACAGGACGACTGATTGCAATCGAGGGAAAGATGAATGTGGCCAAGTACAGGAATATCCTGGACAAAAACCTTCTCCAGAGTGCTAAGGACCTCAGACTGGGCCGAAGGTTTACCTTCCAACAAGACAATGACCCTAAGCACACAGCTAAAATAACGAAGGAGTGGCTTCACAACAACTCTGTGACTGTTCTTGAATAGCCCAGCCAGAGTCCTGACTTAAACCCAATTGAGCATCTCTGGAGAGACCTAAAAATGGCTGTCCACCAACGTTTACCATCCAACCTGACAGAACTGGAGAGGATCTGCAAGGAGGAATGGCAGAGGATCCCCAAATCCAGGTGTGAAAAACTTGTTGCATCTTTCCCAAGAAGACTCATGGCTGTATTAGCTCAAAAGGGTGCTTCTACTAAATACTGAGCAAAAGGTCTGAATACTTAGGACCATGTTGTATTTCAGTTTTTCTTTTTTAATAAATCTGCAACAATTTCAAAAATTCTTTTTTTTGTCTGTCAATATGGGGTGCTGTGTGTACATTAATGAGGAAAAAAATTAATTTAAATGATTTTAGCAAATGGCTGCAATATAATAAAGAGTGAAAAATTGAAGGGGGTCTGAATACTTTCCGTACCCACTGTATAAAGGAAAGTACTTCTTTCAAAAAGAGAACTGTCCCTTGACAAGTCAGGTTGTGCTGGAGCTGCTTCAGGGTTATAAACATTTGGGTCATGTTGTGTACATGGACAATTTTTATACATGCCCAGAATTCTTCATGGAGCTACAGAGCAGGGGAATTGGAGCTTGTGGCACAGGGTGAATAGGAGACACAGGCCTTCACAGTTGAAGCCAGACAGGCTTAAGATGAAAAGAGGTGACAATACGGTTTTCATGCGGGCAGAAAACTTGGTGGCAGTGGCATGGCACGATGTCAAATGGGTGACTTGTCTCTCTATAGTACACACTAACAATATATGTGAGAAAGTGCAGCAACAGACAATTGAAAAGGAAACACCAGTGCAACTCATATTGTAACCAGCGCACTGTGGCAATGCATGCAATTAGCTGCTTTGAGCGAGATAAGACTGTGCAGGACTTTGCTGTGTAACATGTATGTGAAATCATAGTATGTAAAATCATATAGTATGCAGGCTCATACAACATGCAAGACAGTAACATTTGTCAAAAGTAAATATTTTTGTTGATTTCATATGTTAAACAATTGCTTTGTGTTCTTTTTTTAAAAAAAGTTAGTTTTTGGAAAAATATTCAGCCCTGGGAGAAAAGAAACAAAAAAGAGCCCTAAAAGAGTTAAAGTAAACCCTATTGTGTGTTTTTTTTGTTTTTTTTTTTTGTTTTTTTTTTTGACCCTCTTAATTCAGTTCTTGGTCATGGAGCCCTTTATCTGTCCTTTTCAAACATAATTCAAAAGATAAGAACTATCTATTGCAAGGTACGCTCATTCACACAGCAATACTATCTTTTATTTTGGGGTCTGTTTAGTGTCATCAGTAAGCCAATCCATTAAATCACATATGCCTGAGATTTGGAAGAAAAATCTATGAAGATATAAGGAGAACTTCTAAATGCAATGCAGACAATGACCAGGCCAAGAGCCAGAATACGAGGAGGCAGGTGTGAGACAGCAGATGGCAGCCACCACATAACCATTGCACCTAGTTTCTAATCTTAAAAAGCACAATTGATGTTAAAAATTTAGTTTTAAATTAACTCCCTGTGTGTATACACACACACACTGACCGAGTCAATTACAGGGATGATTGAAAAAGCGTGTTTTGTTCTTAGAAAAATGCTAAGAAAAACAAGAGTCATATTACACTAATTTCCATTTTAATTAATAGTTCAAGTGCAGTGGTAGTAAACAGGGCAGTTCGTTTTTTTTATACTTGCAGAACTGTTACAGTTTGTTAAAATACTTCATTCCAGTAATGCTGGCTCTATCAGTTATAAGTAACCTTTTATTAAAAAGTACAGTAGGCCAGGCGGTTTCCATTAGAAAGTACTTTTTTTTTTCTTTTTTTTCTTCAGCCTCTCTGCTTGTACACTCTTTGTTTCAGTGGATGCATTAGCAGGTTAACTAAAAAAAAGCCTTTTTAATAAAGCAATTGAAATACTGTTGGAATTTCATGTATAGCTTCATGGCAAACAGGCTAGCTGCTTTGGTTTTCCTAAAAACTGAAATGTCAATCAGAATTTTAGTTTGTGTTCTTTTTTTAGGCATCTGAGCTTTATTGCTGTTGAGATGCTGCAAACTGTTGTTTGAAACTGGACATGCTTCCTTGTGTGGTTTAGTCATAGCCGAAATTATCGGCACCCCTGTAATTTTCCCACAAAATGCACCATTTCTCCCAGAAAATTGTTGCAATTACAAATGTTTTGGTATACACATGTTTATTTCCTTTATTTGCATTGAAACAACACAAAAAAACAGAGAAAAAAAAAAAGCCAAATCTGGACAAAATTATTGGCACCCACAACTTAATATTTGGTTGCACGCCCTTTGGAAAAAATAACTGAAATCAAGCGCTTCCTATAACCATCAACAAGCTTGTTACACCTCTCAACTGGAATTTCCAACTACTCTTCTTTTGCAAACTGCTCATGGTGTCTCAGATTTGAAGGGTGCCTTCTCCCAACAGAAATTTTGAGATCTCTCCATCAGTGTTCAATCGGATTTAGATCCGGACTCATTGCTGGCCACTTCAGATCTCTCCAACGCTTTGTCTTCAACCATTTCTGGGTCCTTTTAGAGATATGTTTGGGGTCATTGTCCTTCTGGAACACCCATGACCTCTGACGCAGACCCAGCTTTCTGACACTGGGCCCCAATATCTTTTGGTAGTCTTCAAATTTCATGATGCCTTGCACTCAGTCAATGCATCCAGTGCCAGAGGCAGTAAAACATCCCCAGAACATCTTAGGACCTCCACCATGTTTGACTGTAGGTACTGTGTTCTTTTCTTCGTAGGCCTCATTCCGTTTTCTGTAAACAGTAAAATGATGAGCTTTACCAAAAAGCTCTACCTTGGTCTCATCTGTCCACAAGACGTTCGCCTAGAAGGATTTTGGCTTCCTCAGACACATTTTGGCAAACTACAGTCTGGCTTTTTTATGTTTCTTTGTCAGCAGTGGGGTCCTCTTGGCTCTCCTGCCATAGCGTTTCATTTCGTTCAGATGTCAACGGATAGTTCAGGCTGACACTGTTGCACCCTGAGTCTGCAGAACAGCTTGAATATGTTTTGAAGTTGATTGGGGCTGTTTATCCACCATTCGGACTATCCTTCGTTGCAGTCTTTTATCAATTTTTCTCTTCCGTCCACATCCAGGGAGATTAGCTACAGTGCCATGTGTTGTGAACTTTTTGATTGTGTTGTGCCCAGTGGACAAAGGAACATGAAGATCTCTGGAGATGGACTTGTAGCCTTGAGATTGTTGATATTTTTCCACAATTCTTGTTCTCAAGTCCTCGGACAATTCTCTGCTCTTCTTTCAGTTCTCCATGCTTAGTGTGGCACACTCAGACACACAACACAAAGGTTGAGTCAACTTTTCTCCATTTTAACTGGCTTTGTGTGTGATTGTTATATTGCCAGTACCTGTTTCTTGCCACAGTTGAGTTCAAACGAGCATCATATGCTTGAAATAAAATGATTTACCCACAATTTTGAAAAGGTGCCAATGATTTTGTCCCGCCAATTTTTGGAGTTCTCTGTGACTTGATGTCAGATTTGGCTTTTTTTCTCTGTTTTTTTGTGTTGTTCCAATGCACATAAAGGAAATAAACATGTGTATACCAAAACATTTGGAATTGCAACAATTTTCTGGGAGAAATGGTGCATTTTCTGGGAAAATTCCAGGGGTACCGATAATTTCAGCCATGACTGTATAGTCCCATGGTCATAAGTAGTTCTGTTCTGTGTCATTGTTGCATTCTTCAGTATACTAAATTGTAGGTGACAGGTAGGTTTGTCGTACAGTATGTTTATCTACAAATCCTTCCCTTGATGACAAGTAATGCCCATGGCAAATTGAGAGCAATTATTTGTGAATTTTAAAAACCAAAAATGTTTTGATAAAGATTATTAATGATGATAATAATGATTTATCAAAAGCCTTTATCCAAGGCAACTTACAAAACAAACCATAACGCACACATCCGAGTGATTAGACAGTACAAAGTGAGACAACAGAATTCAAAGTAGAACACAAAGTGTGGTACTCTAGTTAGTTCCAAAAAAATAGAAGAAAACTGGGAAGTACAGTCCATCCTACTGATTAGACTGGTACAGCTACTGATATCTCAGATGAGTCCAGAGCATTAGAAGGTCTAAGCATTCCCAAGATACTTTGTAAGTATCTGTTTTCAAGAGATGACCAAATATCAGCACATTTAAAGCAGTTTGCCTGATCATGGGATGCTCATTGTATAGATTGAGGGGGACATCATACAGTTTTATTAGCTTTTTTGATACTGATTGATGTTATGATCTTTGCAGTAAATGTAAAGGGAGCAGAATGTGCTTCCATTATACTTTCCTGCGCTCTAGTAACACAGTGCTGGGTAGAATCTGCTCAATTTTACCTGGAATTTCTGATGATTAATTGCAAACTGTGTTTCCTATAAAGGGAATTCCTTCTATTATTCTGACTGAAGTATACTCCCCACCTCACCAAGCAGTCTTTCCATCTTGATATGCAAACTCCCCATATAGAAACAGGTGTGATTTTTGCTAATGAAGAATGAACTAGCACATCACCCTCTCGTATCTTTACCATGCTATTTCATGGGTCATTGTCTGCAATTTGAACCATGCCTTGATATTTCCAGTGCCTTTGTACTGCCAGAAGTTAAAATCATCACACATTAAAAGAGTGGGGAAATGGACTAGTGAGGATGTTGAGGAAATTTCAATATAGACATCCTGGACATTTTTGGATGTGCTATGGGGAGCTTGTGTTATTTTAGATGAGTATATGGGCACAGTTACATATTACATTAGTTACTGAAAGGCAAAAAGCATTCTAGAAAAATCACTTATATAGAACAATAAGGAGGAACCATGGTTTTACAAAAAACAGAAAAGTGTACACACAGATAAATAGACAGTTTATAAAAGTAGAGATAAGTGTGCCTACAAAAATAACAAAATATCATCTTGACATGGTAGTTATGGATGCTAAAATAAGATACAAGTATAAGCTAGAGTGACTTTTTTTTAACTAATGATTATTGTTCAGTGTGAAAAGGTTTTCATTTGATTACTCACTACAAATGCAAATCCCCATTGCATCTGGCTGATTCGGTCACTACTCAGTCTGCCTGACTGTTTATCTCTGTTACATGCTAATTCTTTTTCACTTCTCTGCATTCCTGAGCATATGCAACACTTGCTTTTCACAAGATAGAACTGTATTGATGTAGCTGACCCAGAGAACATCTCTCTCCACACTAAGGTACTATGTTGGACAGTTAGCACTAATGTTTTAAAGTATTTCTATTCAGTCTTTGACTCAATGCATACTTCCTGCCTGTTTTAATTATCCCAGTGCCCAAAAAGCAAAACATTTCCAGCCCTAATGGTTACAAACCAGTGAAACTATCCTTTGCAATAATGAGTATAGTTGAATGTCTA
The DNA here is from genome assembly GCA_026402145.1 of Polypterus bichir lapradei. Taxonomy (NCBI): domain Eukaryota; kingdom Metazoa; phylum Chordata; class Cladistia; order Polypteriformes; family Polypteridae; genus Polypterus; species Polypterus bichir. Next base: position 110,749,834 of record JANRMT010062796.1, on the reverse strand, counting down.
ATTCTAAAGCATCTCAAGCCTGTCAGAAATTCTTCTCCCAGCTTGCTGCGTGTACTAAAAAATCATTTGAATTTAATTTGACTTAACTGAACTTGATTGCCAGGCAGCAATGTCGCTAGGAATTTACCTTGGTGTTGTAGCTGTAAATGAATGAATAGTAAAATAGATCTCTCAGTATAGAATATATGATATTATAGTCCTCAGAAAATCCAATAAAAAGAAATGGCCATTTAATTGGGAGGAGGCAATTAGAGATCTGGGAGAGACATATATGAATCAAAATACAGAACTGACCATAATGAATACAGCGGAAAAGAAACTGTTGACATGCAGGGTGGTTCTTGCTTAGAGTGACCGGTAATGTTTTTATGATGATCATGATATTAAAATTGATGGTGAATGAATTATATCTGCACATAATGGACTTCTCCAATGTATGATATTGCCTATTCTAGGTTAAAGTCAGCCAGTTATGAAATATGGGTCTACTCAATTTGATGAAGTAGTGTGGTCACTTTAAAAATGTGCCAAAAAGATTGTGTAAAACATGGGTATATGGTACATCAAAATACAATTAATGGAAGCCAACAGAGACAAGTTATTTTGAAATTACATTTACAACATCTGGGTATTAATTTTAAATTAAGTATGTCTTACATACATATTGTTTTGGCTTACACAACTTATGGAGCCTGCATGGTTCTTACAAAATTATCAACAGAGTAAATTACTGTTGTAAATTATCAATTGCAAATAAAAACCCCCAGATTTGAATGTATTTAGAATAAAGTTAACAGTTTTTTCAGAGGCCTCTCAGCTGTTACCATTTAAAATACAATAGCAAAAATGAACTCGCTGAAAACCGTTGTTTTATACATATGATACAATTGTCAGAATTCTGTCTTTATTTTCATTCTTTCTTTATTTTTTTAAGAATGTCACAAAAGGAGCTCGGCATAAAATAGCCCTAAGTATCCAGAAACTGAGAGAGCGACAGAGCGTCTTGAAGTCTTTAGAAAAGGTAAGGCATGCAGCCTTTTTTTTTTCCAGAACGTTTTCTCATTTTCATATTATTTTGTGTATGGTGTACAACATCACAACTTATACAGAAACATCCTTACCAAAGTAGAGTTTTGAGTTGTATCTGAGCTGCTTGGACTGAAGTTAATAAATTGCTCTTTAAACAGGGATTTAAATTTGTCATCCCACCTGTTATGTACTTTAAAGTTTGTCATTGTGCTTCATTAATTGTGTAAATGTGTTGCGTTATAACTTTTGTCAAATTTGACATCAAGAAGTTGGGTTAAGACAGGTCCTGTGGCAAACGTTTAAATTATGCACTCAAAAGTCTCCTTTGACTTTTCACTGTGTATTATGTAGATCAGTGAATTTAAAATTAGGACTTAAATAATAACTAACCTAACCATTGTAACTTGGTCTCTTAATTATGTAAATTAACAAATACCCTTTAGACAGAGGATTATATAAAATAAACATGGGTGTGGAAAAATTCACATGTCACATTCCTTTACCAACAAATTCCAGTGAACATACACCATGGAAATATGATGTTATTAGGAGTTGTGGCTATTTCACCACTGTGTGCAAAATGTTTTTTTTAAGTTACATCTGTAATAAGTTATTGATTGAATAGGTTAATTTAGCTTATCACTCTGAGCCTTATAGGAACATTTTTTGCAGTGTACATCTCAGGAAAAAAAATATTTCATGTATATTCCTTGAGATTAACTTAAATTGTTGGCTGTTGTGGCATTTGTATTATGTAATTCAAACATCATGGATATATAATTGCAGTAATTAATTTTATTTAGACTAGTAATTCCAATACAGCTATGAGGTACCTTTGACCACTGCACATTTATTCTATTCGATCTCTAACCCAGCTGATTTATCTGACAAGCTTCCCATCAAGCACTTGATTAATTATTCACCACATGAATATTACTATAGCATATAATTAGGGAATGATGTGTCATTTCCAGATGGAGTAATGTACAGTGAATATATATAAATATTTAATATCTATTGCTGGTAGGTAACCATCCAAATAATCAGATTGTGGTTCAGACCTATGAATGTAATACTCTGATCTTCATCCTATCAAGTAAGCAAACCAGCCACAATGGCACAACATGAGAGGCTTCGGCTCAGGTGCTGATGTCGGAGGTTCGATCCCCATAAGGGGAAACAAAGGTGCGTACACCTGATGAGCCCCAATTAGGGTGAAACATGTGTCGTGTAGTCTTTGTGTTATTTGGCAGTTACTGTATCACCTATCTGAGATGTGCTTCTCACAGCTATGATCGGCTGACCAACCACAAGCATTACTTGGTAGGTAACTATCCAAATAATCAGATTGTAATTCAGACACGCACATACACACATTTATACACACACACACACACACACATACACACATGCATATATACATATATGCATATGTGCATATATATATATATATTTTTTATATATATATATATAATATATATATATATATATATATATATATTTTTATATGGATATATAAAAAAGAAAATCCTGCGACGAGACATGATCTTGAACAGAGTCACTTCAGAGAGGCAGAGACACTTTAACTTCCCGCGACATGGTAACCTCTCAATTATTGCCCCGCCCTACTTAAAACCATTTTCAAACAAGATCACGGTCATCTAAAAAGCGAAGAAGAAAGAGCAGCTCTAAAACTAGTGATAAGTTGACGATGACATGAAGCAAAGAAGAAAGACCAGCACATCTAAAAAAGACCCAAAAGCACTGGAGAGAGAGGCAGAGACACTTTCACTTCCCGCGACACGGTCAAGTCATGTCATACTGACATCCATTGGAAGCATGTTCCCGTGAGACAGCAACCTAGGCAAGGAAAGTAATAATCAGCCCAGAACAAGTGGAATTGAAAGCTTTGCAGGTCCAAACAGGGTCACAAATAAAAGACAAACAGTAAAAGACACAGTTGAAATTCATAATGACGTTCAAAAACATTGGCGCCATACACATGCAGAGCAGGTTACACATTCTGACAGCGGTGGAATTCGAAAGGCTAAAAAAAAAAAAACTTTGGTGCGATACACACGCAGAGCAAGTTCAAATATATGACAGTACTAAAATTCGAACGTATCAAAAAAAAGATTGGATTCACACAAACAAATGGAAATTATTACTAAGTGAAATAATAGAGCAGCAAAAACAGATTGAATATATGGACATAGGTGATATGTCAGAAGTATGTAGATGTTGTAAGTCTTTAAAGTTTAAGTCGGAGACGTTTAATTCATGTTGCCATCAGGGAAAAGTACTGCTGCTTCCAAATGAAGAAGTGTTTCCACAAGATTTAAAAGATTTGTTGTTTGGTGAACGTGAAATCCACAAACACTACAGGCAAAATATACACATCTACAATAATCGTTTCGCATTAGCTTAATTCAATACACAAAATGTTGATTTACGCAATAATGGACCATACGCTATGAGAATCTGTGTTCCCACAACAATTACAGCTACGCAAAGTTTGATTTCGAAAAAAACACAATTTGGTCAGGTGCATATTTATGTTCATGGAGAAGCGATGCAACTTAGAATCGAAAGAGTTATACGATCCAACGTAATAGAAATTCTATAGCCAATAATGGATACAAATCCATATGTCCACAAGTATCGCACTTTGCACAAATTTATCAGCAAAACACGGACAAAGAAATTTTTTTTGATTTCTATATGAATTCAAAAGTTGCATTTATAATAAACCCACATGTAACAAATTGTCAGTGATAATACTTTTGAAAAACAAAGATATCAGAGACAGAGTAGATATTCGTGTATATCCAAAGGCAAACCATTATTCGTCATTTATGTCAAATACATCGCCACATGCTGATCCTTTACTCTTTTCTTTGCTTTTCCCAAATGGTGAAACAGGATGGTCGTAAAAAATGAAACAAATGCATTCAGAAAAACGAATAACACCCACACAATATTTCGGGTCAAAATTACAGATACTTTCCCATGTATTTAACCCACTTCTGTCATCTCAATGTCTAGCGCAACATTACATTATTAATGCATATGTAAAAGTTGCAGCTAATGGTCTCTTCTTTATTAACTCGAATCAAGCTAAACTTAGAATGGAACATATGCAAGGTCTCATTGATCATGTTCAAAATTCAAATATCAATAGTTCAGACAAATTCGAAATAGTTTAAGCAGTAATATTACCATCATCGTATCAGTTATATCATGATGCAATGGCAATATCCAGAACTATCAGCTGGCCAGATTTATTTCTTACAATGATGTGTAATCCACAATGGCCAGAAATCCGCAGCTTCTCGACAATGCCACTGGCTACATCGGCTCTGGATATTCCCTCTTTCATATAGATTGTTTTATCAGAAAGTCTTATTTTTATTGAATGAACTTGAAACGGTGTTCGGGCAAAAAGGAGATCTTGATATGCCATTTGTATTAAAACGTTTACAGTTTCCCATGAGAATAGCTTTTGCAATGACAATTAACAAATCACAAGGACAAACATTTAAAAAAGTCGGTTTATTTATAAGAGACAAAGAAATGGTATTCACTCACAGCCAGTTAAACATTGCATCATCACGCTGTAAGACTAAACAAGGAATCAAATTCAATGCGATCTTGAAGAAAAGTCAGTCAGTCAGTCAGTCATCCTCCAACCCGCCATATCCTACCAAGTCCTGGGGGTCTGCTGGAGCCAATCCCAACCAGCACAGGGAGCAAGGCAGGAACAAACCCCGGGCAGGGTACCAGCCCACCGCAGGGTGCACACACACCAAGCACAATTTAGGATCGCCATTGCACCTAACCTGCATGTCTTTGGACTGTGGGAGGAAACCGGAGCACCCAGAGGCAACCACGCAGACACAGGGAGCTGGAAAGCGAACCCAGGTCTCCTCACTGTGAGGCGGCATTGCTACCACTGCGCCACTGTGCCGCCCTGAAGAAAAGTTCATTCCAAATACTGTTTTTACTGAAGTTTTAAAATAAAAACTGGATATAATGCATATGTAACAATTCCCATGGAAAAAAAAAAAAAAAACACTGTAAATTGTATTTCCACAGGATCAAACCCGGGGGTTGGCAAGCGAAGCAAGCAGTTGGCAGAGCCCCCTTAGTATGTATT
>JANRMT010062796.1:110695906-110724649 GCA_026402145.1 Polypterus bichir lapradei | reverse complement strand
TTTTGCTAAGAAACATCTCAATGATTGCCAAGACTTTTGGGAAAATACCTTGTGGACTGATGAGACAAAAGTTGAACTTTTTGGAATGCAAATGTCCCGTTACATCTGGCGTAAAAGGAACACAGCATTTCAGAAAAAAAACATCATACCAACAGTAAAATATGGTGGTGGTAGTGTGATGGTCTGGGGTTGTTTTGCTGCTTCAGGACCTGGAAGGCTTGCTGTGATAGATGGAACCATGAATTCTACTGTCTACCAAAAAATCCTGAAGGAGAATGTCCGGCCATCTGTTCGTCAACTCAAGCTGAAGCGATCTTGGGTGCTGCAACAGGACAATGACCCAAAACACACCAGCAAATCCACCTCTGAATGGCTGAAGAAAAACAAAATGAAGACTTTGGAGTGGCCTAGTCAAAGTCCTGACCTGAATCCAATTGAGATGCTATGGCATGACCTTAAAAAGGCGGTTCATGCTAGAAAACCCTCAAATAAAGCTGAATTACAACAATTCTGCAAAGATGAGTGGGCCAAAATTCCTCCAGAGCGCTGTAAAAGACTCATTGCAAGTTATCGCAAACGCTTGATTGCAGTTATTGCTGCTTAGGGTGGCCCAACCAGTTATTAGGTTCAGGGGGCAATTACTTTTTCACACAGGGCCATGTAAGTTTGGATTTTTTTTTCTCCCTAAATAATAAAAACCATCATTTAAAAACTGCATTTTGTGTTTACTTGTGTTATATTTGACTAATGGTTGCATGTGTTTGATGATCAGAAACATTTTGTGTGACAAACATGCAAAAGAATAAGAAATCAGGAAGGAGGCAAATAGTTTTTCACACCACTGTAGTTCATCATGAGCCTATCCTTTTAATATGTATACTGTTTGTGATACCCTGTCTGGGTTTACAAAATAATGTTTTCATTTGTGCTCTTTTGGTTGTCCCTTTGGTGCCTGACTTTTGTATAAAGGAAAGAATCCTAGAAGAATTACCTTTTTAAGCAACTTTTAAACAAAGAAAGAAGTTACTAAGATATTTACTTTTCAAAAATTGTTTTTGACTAAAAGTTTTGTTTTAACGTTTGATATGTTACTGAGCCCTTCACTGCTTGACGCCTGCCACATCTCACTTTCACGTTAGTCTATAAGAGCAGTAAAACTTTATCTAAACTTTAAATGAAGAGTCCTACCTGTGATTTCCTCCAGTGGTGTACAGACTCAGCTGTGCAATTTCCATGCCCTTTCAGCTGCAGTAAGTGACATCCAGCTAAAACAATAAGTAGGAATATAACTGATGTTTTGATTTATGCTTTCTTTAATTTGTGTTCACAATGCATAAGTTGATAAGTTTGTTTAAAAAAAATCACTATTGAAATATTTGCTACTAAAATTAAACTGTTCAATTATGATTCTAAAAAATAAATATTTTTGTTTGTCACCCATCTCTGGTAGGATATTCTTGAAGGGGGTAATCTTCGAAATGCACTTCAGGAGCTGCAACAGATAATAATTACACCTATTAAGGTATATAGTCCACCACAGACGTCTCAGAAAGAGAGTGACACCACATCACAGCCTTCAGACAAATCTGGAAAACCAGCAGATGAAAAGGATTCTACAGCTGAGGTCTTTTCGCCCCCAAACTCCTCTCCTTGTGATGGTGAGCCCTCAGCAATGCCAATACCAGAAGGAGATATAACGGGGCAGTTTACAAGGGTGATGGGCAAAGGTGAGTTATTTTACATTCAAGACTTACTAAAGCACTGCATATCAACACACAAGCCTGCCTTTAAAGAACTAATGGTCGATTATTTGTTGGTGCCTGCCTTGTACCTGAAGCTGATGTGATGGGGGCTGTTCTCCACATTTTTCATTAGTTAGTTTTAATTTTTAAACTTTATTGTACTAGAATAGAAAGTAGTCTTAAAAAAACAATTATGCAGACCTATGTGATAGCAAATGAATTATGCTATAGTAGCAGCCATGAAAATCAATTTATCAGTTGAAACAAAAAGGAAAGTACAAATCAGTACGTATTATTGCGTTGTGTGATAACACTTTGTCATTCCTAGTAAGGATAATAATTTATATAAGTTGTTTTTATATGTTTTGTATGTTTGTCAGAATTTAATGCTGCAACATTTTTTAAATGTGATAATTGTACCATATAATGCTGGTGGGTGGGCCTAGTTTCACAAGTTTTTGTTAGCCTCTCTCGAGCGGTGTTTAAAACTGTTATATTATAGATCCATTCAAGTTTAATACTGTTCCATCTTTTATTTTAATCTTTTGTATAGTGTGCACGCAACTCTTAGTATCAAGACCAGATGAAGAGAACATCAGCTGTTACTTGCAGCTCATAGAAAAGTGTCTAGCACATGAGGTCTGTTTCCTGCCAGTTCATTTATATTTAGATTTTTCATTTTTTATTTGAAAGCTTTGCAACCTAATTCTGTTCCTTTCTTCAATTAACTCCAGGCTTTTACTGAAACTCAGAAGAAAAGGTTGCTGTCTTGGAAGCAGCAAGTCTTGAAACTACTAAGAATGTTTCCTCGGAAAGCCATGCTTGACATGCCAAGTTACCGACAAAAAGGGCAAGTCTAAGAATTTGCAGTTTAAAAAATCTGTTCATAATAAGCTGTGTGTTTAACATAACACAGCATGCTAGTAAATGTTACAACTTCGTACTGCTTCAGACTTATGGCAGTTGCTGTCCATTTATGGGTGTAGAGTGAATTTGTAGACTGAACAGAACACATCACGTACAGGAGTACAGTGAAAATACTTTTTTGCATTTATGCCACACCTTGTACAGTGCCTAAACAAAGTATTCAACCCCTTGGAAGTTTTCACACTTTATTATTCTACAACATTGAATCAGAGTGAATTTAATTTGCATTTTTGATACTGATGAACAGAAAAAGAACTTTTAATGTCAAAGTTAAAACAAGGCACTGCATAGCAGTTTAAATTAATTTCAAATATAAATTGACTGCATAAGTTTTCAGTAAATGCACATTAGGCGGCATTACAGCCTTGCATCTGGGTGGAAACATTTCCATCAGTTTTGCACATCTGGACATTGCAATGCTCCTCTATTTCTATTGGAAAAAAACTCTGTGTGTTCTGTGTGTTGGGATGATGAGTGAAAAGCCTTTTTCCAAGTCCAGCTGCATAGTTTCAAATCGGATTAAGATCTGGACACTTCAGGACATTAACGCTATTGTTTTAAACCAGTTCTGTACAACCTTATTCTTAAGTTTGTTGTTTTGCTGGAAAACAAATTTTCTCCCAAGGCATAGATTTCTTGCATTATGTTTTCTCCATGGATGTCTCTCTTTTTTGCAGCACTAGCTTTTCAGGACCTACTGCAAAGAAGCTACAGCATGATGCCGCCACCAATATGCTTCATGGTGGGGATTTTTTTTTTTTTAATTGATAATTTGCAGTGTTTAGCTTATGCCAAACATTGTGATTTAGTTGGATGGTCAGAAAGCTTTGTTCTCATCAGACCATAGAACCTTCTTCCAGCTGACTTCATAGTCTCCCTTGTACCTTTGAGCAAACTCCGGCTCCAGATGATGTGCATTTTTATTTATATATTTAAACAGTGGCTTTCTCGTTGCCACTCTCCCATAAACCAGTAGCTGGTACAACACAAGGGCAACAGTTAAACACACAGTCTCTCCAATCTCAGACACTAGCTTGTGACTCCTTCATATGTCTCTTGGTGGCCTCCTTCACTCTTCTTCTTTGTACTTGTGGACAACATGCTTGAGACAGATTTATAATAGTTGCCATACTCTTTACATTTCTTAAAGATTGATTTCATTGGATATTCAGTGAATTTTATAAATTTTCTTGGCTCCATTCCCTGGCTTGTGTTTTTCAATCACCTTTTCATGGATTGCCTAGAGTGCTGTTTTGTCTACATTGTGTAGGTTAGGCCTTGATACTGACTCTCCACGAGCTGGACCTTCCAGATACAGGCACATATATACACAATCAACTGAAACCCTTTTAGTGACAAATAGGTGGTCTCCATTTAACTAATTATGCGACTTATAAAACCAATTGGCTGCACCAGTGATGATTCAGGGGTGCTATATTTGTAAATCATTTAGATTGCTTTCCAGTGATCTTTTTTTTCTGTGTTCATTTCCCCACTAAGGATTTATATTTCTCTTGAGCAGCGTTATGTGGTCAGAATTCAATTGTTGTTGCTACTCTTAGGATCCAGCTTAGGTCCAGTAGGTTACCACCTCCTAGGAAAATGAGCCTGGACTGGGCCAGACTCCAAGACCAGGCTGTTGCTAATGAGTTTGCATGCAGTTTGTGTGAGGAACTTTCAGATTTGGATACGACTGCCAATCCTAATGTGATGTGGGAGACCTTCCATGGCAAGACCCTGAAGGTTGCTGAGGGTTGTGTTGGTGTTACCGGTGTTCCCAGAAGGAGATATTTCATCTCGCAGAGCACCCTAAATATCATCGAGAAGAGTCACAGCAAACGGCACAATGGCAACTCTGGTCTGTACCAGGAACTGAGAAGGATGGCTGTGAGGGCTCTGAGGGCAGATAAAGAGGCGTTTGTTAGAGGAATCTGTGAGCAAGTGACACACCATCTGTAGTCTAGCGACCCACGTCCTGCTTACAGAGGAATCGAAGCATTACACACATCCGAATCTGCTCCTTAGAGAGTTGCTTTCAGGGCAGCTGATGGGATGGTCCTTACAGATGACACCGCAGTTGTGACCCACTGGGCTGGCTACTTTGAGCAGTTGTTCAAAGCTGATCCTCCAGCTAGGACGTTGGACATCTCTGGGTCCACAGTCCTTGAGGCTGATCTTCTAATTAGCTGTGAACCACCCAATCTTACTGAGATTGCACAGGTAGTGAACCAGCTGGGGGAGGTGGCTGCAGGGATCTGTGGTATCTGGGGTGAACTTCTCCAGGCTGGTGGTAAGGCTGTCCTCCTGGCATTGCAAGCAATCTTTTCTTCCATTTGGGAGACTGGCATCATCCCAACTGACTGGAAAATGGGACTTGTCATCCCTATCTGGAAAGGGAAGGGGGATTGCCTGGATTGCAGCAACTGCTTTTGGTGCCAGGTCCTTGCTAGGGTTGTCCTCAATAGGATCCGTGATCACTTGCTCACCTACCAGCAACCAGAACAGTCTGGTTTTACGCCTAAGAAGTCTACCTTCGACAGCATCCTGGCACTGAGGGTTCTCATGGAGCGCAAACATGAATATCGGCAGAGTTTCTTTGCAGCCTTTGTCGATTTTCGCAAAGCGTTCGACTCAGTTGATCGAGCTGCCCTGTGGGACATTCTGAGAGTTCACGGGATCCCCTCGAGGTTGCTGGATATCATGGGCGGCCTGCACACTGGTACTGTGAGTGCTGTGCAGAGTGGAGGCAGGACCTCTTTGTTTTTCCCAGTTGATTCTGGGGTTCGTCAGGGGTGTGTTCTGCTCCTACTCTGTTCAATGCTTGTATGGACTGGGTGTTGTGCAAGGTCATGGGGTCCCGCGGCTGTGGGATATCTGTTGGTGAAGAAAGATTCACGGATCTTGACTTTGCTGACGGTGCTGTGATCTTCGCGTAGTCAATGGAAGCTCTGGTCGGGGTGCTCAAGGGACTGAGTGCAGAGTCTGAGGGCTTGGGCTTGCAAGTGTCCTGATAAAAACCAAGATCCAGGCCTTTAATGACCTCTTGGGCATAGCCATCAGTAGTGTGTCTGTTTGCAGAGATAGTGTTGACCTTGTTGAGAGGTTTCCTTACCTTGGCAGTGACATTCATGTCTCTAGTGACTCTTCCTATGAAGTCAGTAGACGGATTGGGAGAGCATGGGGGTAATGAGGTCGCTGGAAAGGGGTGTGTGGCGCTCCTGATATCTATGCAAAAGAATGACGGTCCAAGTCTGTAGAGTCCTGGTGCTTCCTGTCTTGCTATATGGTTGTGAGACATGAACGCTATCCAGTGACCTGAGACGGAGACTGGACTCCTTTGGTACTGTGTCTCTTCAGAGAATCCTTGGGTACCATTGGTTTGACTTTGTGTTGCTCATGGAGTCCCGAATGAGGCACATTACCTGCATTGTGAGGGAGTGTCAGTTACGGCACTACAGCCATGTGGCATGTTTCCCCGAGGGTGATCCGGCTCATAAGATCCTCATTGTTGGGGACCCAATTGACTGGACCAGGCCAAGGGGTCACCCACGTAACACCTGGCTGCGGCAGATAGAGGGTCATTTCCGGAGGGTGGGACTGGACCGTGCGTCTGCTTGGGGAGGTTGCAAATCGGGATCCCGAGTTGTTTCGTCATGTAGTTGGTGTGGCAACACGCTGTACCAGTGCATGCTCCCCAACTTGACTTGAGCAGTGTTAAAAAGTTAAATTAAGTCAACTGTAATAATAAAATATTAATCAATAAAATATGAAAACGTCCAAGGGCATGAATATTTTTTTATAGCCAATGCAGATCATTTTTAGAAGCTGTTTTAGTCTGAATCTTGAAGTTCCAATATCAAAAGTCTGGTTTGTTTTGCCGGAATATTTTGTTATCATTTCTTCTGCTTCTTTTAAACGTGAATGTTTGTTTTTGTCACCAGGTGGACATATGGGTCAAATTCTCTTCCTACAGCAGGCTCTGTGGGAGGTGGATTAGGACGCCGAGGACAGCGACAGTTTCAAATGCCTTCCCGTGGGCTGCCACCCAATCGTATGGCCCTCATGAGTCCTTCTGGCATTGGAGGTGCTTCACCTAGGCACACATTAACTAGTCCTGCTCTTGGAGGGCAGGGCAGGCAGGTAAGTAATTGTATTCACAAATGTTGTGTTCAGATTTTACAGGGTGTCTACATGTACTGTACCATGACATGCCCAGGTACAAGATTACAAAAAACATTTTTGGGTGAATGTATTCCTAATGTAGAGTTATGCATGAAAATGGATAATAAAGTAAGCGTTTAAGTGAAGTGCAGAGAAAGTGACAAGAGAAAATATATACAGAATCATATTGTGAGTTACATAGTGGGGAGAAAATATTTGAAGAATTGTTGCATTATTGCTCAAGTGTTCATTTGAAAAGGTCTAAATAGCTATAGCTTTGGTGCTTTAGAGTAAAGATGTGAATAGGCAGAAATATGCTTGCATCTTTCAGCTTTCCGTTGTAGATAACTCTGCTCATCCACCGTTTTCCCCATACTTTCCTGATTCTTTTAGTTATTTCAATGTGTATTTCTTCTCTGTGTTGTATACTGGGATCCAAGTTAAGATCAATTAGAATCTAAGTTGTTGTGTGACCATTTTACTGGAGTTTAAGGCTAATCTCACCCAGTGAAATTACAGCATGTTTATTCTATCCTTGTTGTGCTGAGCTTCATTCCTTACCTGCTTAAGATATTCTTTTACTTGTTCACACTCTTCGTGGCCTTCCACTTACTTTGTTCAGTAACCACATAATCATCCAGACAATACAATGCCTTTACTTTAACCTCTGCTGTGGTATTGTCAAAAATCACTGCAAATAATGACTCCGTGCAGATCCCTAGTACACTCCCATTCTGACATTGAACTCTTCTGTTTCTCCACATGTTCTCAACTATTCATGTAACAGCTGATAGGACCAAGAAGGAACTATCAGCAAACACAACACTGGAAGGCTACTGCAGCAGGATATAGCTTTTCCTTGTAAGTTGCTCTTTGATAGAAAAAACAAGATCGGAAAGATTTTGTTGGTGGTGACAGTTCCTTCATCTTGAATGTAAAAAATCTATGTAGGATTATAAATGTTTGAGACAGTGTGGAGATGGAAGGAAATGGGCATTAATAGCATTACTTGTCTCAACAGATTTGACAAACAGTAGAAACAGTGTTTGTGGAGCCTGTCTTTATGAATTACTTGGTTAAATAAAAGAATAATTCACTACTTTATTGACAAAGAAGACCCCCAATCTCTCTAATGACTAATGCCCTTAAAGATACTGTCATATCATACATATTTAAGAGGTATGAATAATAAAGGAATAACCATTTGCTAAAGACCAATTCAGGATTATCTTTGAAGTCATTGCTGCCCTTGTTCAGCTACTAATACTAATTTATTCTGGTGGTTTAATGTATTAATCATTTAACATCAAACATTATTAATGTAGCTATGTTTTCATTTGTTGATGTTTCCAGGGAAAAACTGCAAATATATCTTAAAACTGTCTGTTTTGTATCTCTTTCTGTAGAATTTGTGGTTTGCCAACCCAGGTGGGAGCAACAGCATGCCAAGTCAGAGCCGCAGCTCGGTCCAGAGAACACACTCTCTACCCGTCCATACGTCCCCCCAAGCCATGCTCATGTTCCAACAGCCAGGTTAGTTTCTTCCCTTGATACAGGTACATCCTAGAAAAATTACTGGGATTTAAAAAAAGTGTTTCAGTCTTAGGCTTATAGGGTCATTGTTGTCACATGTATTAGGCAGCCATTAAGACTGTCACTGTAGGCAAATGAGAACAGAGCAGAGAGTAAATTAAGCATGATCTGTGTGCCTAAGAGTACACTATCATCTTAAAACTGGTGTTTCTGGAGTTGAATTTCAGATACTTTGAATTGGATTATGTAATAAAAGGCATGGACACTTGTAAAGAACAAATTTTACCTTGTTTTTATTTATATTAAGACACAAATCCCGTAGTCTTTTAACTACTTTTTACCTTTCATTGAAGACACACCTTTGCTACAATATTGTTCTTTTTCTTCACAAAAGATTCAAAAGTTGTAGATTAAACTTTGTACTATATTTGGGTGATGGTGGAGCAGGGGTTATTGTTGATGTATGGTGCTGAGACATGGACAATAATTAAAAGAGTGGAAGAGGAACTTAAATGGAATGAAATGAGAATTCTGAGGTCATTTTATGGCATCTCACTGCGAAATGAGGAGGTTAGGAGAAGAGCAGGTGTGGTCAAGATCATTAAGACAATTAGAGAAGCTATACGGAGATGGTATGAGCATGTGGAAGGGAGAAGCAAGAAGTGGCCGTGGTTTTAGTTTTGATTTAAATTAACTAGCATCCCCTTTTATTGTAATAATTTATATTGAATTCTTTTTGGAGCAGTAACTGGGATACATGAGTCATGGATTACATCACTGTAATGATGGAAATCTCCTGCAGAGTTGATTGAAGAGCATAATACTCTTCCTAGACATGCTGGCTCACTGATAGTTTATTCATTCCAAACACACTGACAGCACCAATGGCAGGATACCATTACACAGTCTGTGACATGCTTTTTGACAGGTGTATATACTTTCAAAATAATCTGCCATCTCTTCTTTCTCAGCAGCCTCAGAGGCTGCATTCTTTCCCAAATATCAAAAAAATGTGAGGTGATGCACAGGGAGACTGAGCAGTAGTAGTGGCTATTGAAAAGTCCAATATATCTTGCCAGTTTTCATTTCATTCACTCATTCAGACTTCACGCAGCACACTTGTGGCTTTGGTTACAGCTGTTGCACCTGAAGCATTAAGACTGATTTATGCTTCTGTGTCATGCCTACGGTATAGGCATGTGCTTACGTGTTGCATCAATGCGAACCATGTTCAGAATCCTGCAACTCTGATTGTCCAGTCTGGTAATTATGTATTTCCTGAAATGAGTTTCCGTTTGTCTTCTGCTCTTCTGAAGTAAACGTAGATCAGATTGAGGAAAGACGTGTCAAAGAAGTAAGAAAATATGCGTTTTTATGTGATACCTCATTACAACACTACAAATACAATTAGATGGCATCCAATTTGTGGTGTGAAATATTGACTAACATTGGTTTGGAAGTGGAAAAATGTGAGGAACAACACCTTTGCCTGCGAAAGAAAATGTGTAGCAAGAGGAGTAGTGATCCTGCAGAGCAAAAGCTGCCTGCATTTTAATGAATCATTCACTTTTCTTGCATGCTACAAGCACCACCAAATAGCACTGAAGCAAGTATAAAAACTACTTCGGACAAAATGTAAAGCATATAAACCTATGAATCTACCATGTTGAATCCCACAACGAAGGAGGTTGTCAGATTTCTACATTTTGTGAGAGAAACTTTGAAAGGATTTGCACTTTCTGCTAAAGAAGCATTTAAAGATTAAAGTGTAAGTGTGATTGTGTGTACAGTGCGTTGTCAGCTGCTCTGTTGACAGTTGGGATACAACTGTCTTCTGTAAACGGTATTTACTGCATGTTTAATAATGTGGTTTATATCATGGCAAAAAATATTCATTGATGATGTAAGTAATCAATTGTCAGTTGCCTGTGATCTCAACTATCAGCACAAGTCTTGACAGAAGCAAGCAAGACAACAACCAAAGTTTGCACAAGAACTGGAATAAATGGAACAAGAGGATTGGGACAAACTGCCTGAAAATTTCCTTATAAAACTGCATAACAAGAGAAATGATACAGTTTTAAAGGCAAAGGGAGATCACACCAAACGTTGATTTTAGTTTTTTACTATTTACTGCTCTTTATTATAGTAATTGTTTTGATACTTTTCATTTCATTATTTTTAAAAGCTTTTCCAATTTAGACTTTTTACCATACCACTTGGGAAAATTTGAGATTCTACATTCAGTGTAGGAGATGTAAGGCATGGAGAAGCTATTGGCAGGGCTTTTGTCCATCCCTAGATCTGCCAGTCTCCACGTCTAATGGCTGTATCGTTAGTGACATTTCTTGGGATTCTCCACAAAAAGCTGTCTGTCAGTGTTCACCTTTTCAATCAAAAACTTGTACATTTCCCTGTTTTATGCAAATAGCAGCAGTCTTTCTTTATCCATTGACAGTTTCAATTTGAAGATGTCTGACTTCTTCATTTTAAAGCAGATTACTGTTTTCAGTTAACATGTAGACCGAATATATATTGAATGTGTGCTTTGTGAAAGAAAATTATTACAAACATTGTCTAGAGAGCTGAAAGTAATTATTGGTCTTGCTTTAATAAAACTTCATTTGTGAACTGAACCTTCAAAAATTGGTTAAAATATTGGAAATCATCTTGACAGTAGAAATTCATCTTACATTACAACTTAGTAATGTAATGTGGGAAATAGCTGAGGTGTCAGTCAGGCCAACCCCATTTAATGAAAAAGAAAAAGCAGTAGTTAGTATGCACACAGGCACAACAGAAAACAGGCCAATCCATCCACCAACAATAAATCACAGGCAATGCTTACAGGTTTTAAGTCACACAGGAGTTCTGTCCTCAACTAGGCACAGTTCCAAAATGCAAAGTCTTTCTTCTGGCACATCCCCTTTTATGTTCTCCCAACAAGAAGGGGCGTGTCCTTCTCTGGGTGCAGTCGGCCGGGTCAAATGCCTTCACAGGGAGTCTTCTCAGAGATGCAGGTGGAAGAGAGAAGACTGTTAGTGACAGGGATTTTCTCGGTCCACGGATATATTGCTTATCTCTATTGAGCCCTGAAGGGACACACCTTATATGAAAACTTAAGTTCCCCATGACTAATCCAGAAAACAATGAAATCCATAATTTTAATAAATTTGAAATCATAACAGAAACAGCTTTTGCTTTCTGGCATGGAATTTTGAGAATGTCCACTCAAGATGTACAATCAGATTTGTTCAAAGTAATACAAACCTCATCACGCAGAAGAAATATTGATACATTTTTAACCTGTATATGTTTGGAGAAAATCAAAATGATTTGCTTATATTAATGTGTAAATATACAGTACAGGCCTAAAGTTTGGACACACCTCCTCATTCAATGCGTTTTTTTTATTTTCATGACCATTTACAGCACTCCATCACTCTCCTTCTTGGTCAAATAGCCCTTACACAACCTGGAGGTGTGTTTGGGGTCATTGTCCTGTTGAAAAATAAATGATCGTCCAACTAACCTGACTTCTGCACAACACAACTGCTGGTCCCAACCCCATTGATAAAGCAAGAAATTCCACTAAATAACCCTGATAAGGCACACCTGTGAAGTGAAAATCATTTCAGGTGACCACCTGTTGAAGCTCATCGAGAGAATGCCAAGAGTGTGCAAAGCAGTAATCAGAGCAAAGGGTGGCTATTTTGAAGAAACTAGAATATAAAACATGTTTTCAGTTATTTCACCTTTTTGTGTTAAGTACATAACTCCACATGTGTTCATTCATAGTTTTGATGCCTTCAGTCATGAAAATAAAGAAAACACATTGAATGAGGAGGTGTGTCCAAACTTTTGGCCTGTACTGTATATTGTAAAAAATATTAAATGTAAATTTTAGTACAGTATGCTGAAACTCTATAATGCTACCAAGACATCACCAAGAGGCTGTGCAATTAAACTTTTCAAAGCGCATCCTAGAACTGAAGAGATTGTCCTATTTTGGGAAAATAATAGAACTAGACCAAAAGTGCTATCTCTTCATGGCCTCCCATATTGTCAAGTGTATCAGTATCTCACATGTTGAAGGAATAAAGTAATTAAGTGTCATTGAATTTGGGATGTTAACCAAGCAGCATAAATTAATTCAACCTGTAATATCTTGTTATGGGAAAGTATTGCATCTGCTTAAATTTCCAAGATGATAATTTGCAGGTTTCCTTTTCTGTCCTTTTAACACTAGAATTACCAGAACCTACGAAAAAACTCGTAGATCCGTCCCAGCTTAAATCGCTTCTTAAAATCGTTCACAGCTCTCCACCAGCGTCTTTTGTCATGTAAATGTGCTGATAAACTCAGGCTGCAAGCAGCCGGCTATTCCATCCCCCCACCGACTTAGAACATGCACAAACTTCTCCCAGCTCAGGCCTTGATTGATTTTCTGGGAGTGAAGTGGAGTTTTAGAGTGGAAATAATAGATCATTATTTGGAACACACGCATTTCATGTGTGTTCCGTTTCTGCAGTAATCTGTGTAAACACATTTTTAAAACAGAAACGTTTTTCATATTCTAGTAGTAAATGATAAAATGTTGACATAAACTATATAATGTATGAAGCCTGAAGTCCAAATATCAAAGAAACACTTTCACAAAAGGTACAAATATAACAGAACAAATGCGCTTTTATTCTAAAGGGTAACTGCAGAAAAAAAGCCGCCTTAGCAGGCCATACTGACGCATATTCACTACAACTGGCGCGGTGGCGTAATGGTATCAGCTGCTGACTGGGAATCAAAAGGTCATGAGTTCGATCCCTCACGACTCTGTTTTGAGAAGTAAACATTCGAGCTATAGAGCGCCTTTATGTGAAAAATTAGATCACATAAAGATGCGCTACAGCTCAAAGGTTATTTATATGGAGACGTGCTATAGCTCGAATGCTATTTATTTGGATCACATAAAGACGCGCTATAGCTTGAATGTTACTTATTTGGAGATGCGCTATAGCTTGAATGTTATTTGTTTGGGTCACATAAAGACGTGCTATAGCTCGAATGTTATTTATTTGGAGACGCGCTATAGCTCGAATGTTATTTATTTGGCACGGACATGCTCAAAAAAATCATGTGTAATGCCACAAAAAGTGCATGCAGACACTTCATTTCGCTACCATTGGTAAGAGAATGTATTGTGATACACTGCAGATCTAGCGTCAGAGCAAGAATGCACATCGCACTTTTGCCATCGCTGTACTTTGTATATGTATATGGGAAGCTCTGCATTTTACATGTGCCTTTACGTCTGTGAGTAAGTGAGTAAATAAATAAAGGTAACTAAAGGTAAATAAAGAACTGAAGCTTGTTGATGCTGCATCATCTTTTCTTTGTCCATCGCCTTTTCCTGTAAGAAGCGTTGTACACACTTCTCTCTATGCTGTGGTTTCTGTTACACACCTGAAAGAAAGAGACAATATATGTGATAACATCATCGCACAAATGCAATATTATTTGAAAACGAACAGCGTCAGA
Organism: Polypterus bichir lapradei; assembly: GCA_026402145.1. Taxonomy (NCBI): domain Eukaryota; kingdom Metazoa; phylum Chordata; class Cladistia; order Polypteriformes; family Polypteridae; genus Polypterus; species Polypterus bichir. The sequence goes on along the minus strand of JANRMT010062796.1, from coordinate 110,710,751 downwards.
TCGGGTTTGAATTTATGCTGGCGCTATTACTTAGAGTCAGATCAGGAGCTTATTCAGTGCAGGCAAGAACATGCAGGTGGCCAGTTGCTGTGTGCTACATACAACATGCTGGCGGTGATCAACGCACATTTTAAAAAAAGCTTGTGATAGTACAAGCAACCGGCCACCTGCGTGCGCCTGCCGCACTGAATAAACTCACGCCTTCTGGTGCACGATGTCAGCGCAGCAGCGGAATAAAAAGAAGGAGACAAATACATGTGACATTTTGAAGAAATCATTTTATTACCTGAATAGTACCAATCAGAAAACATTGTTGCACTAATGCAATATTATTTGAAAACGAACAGCGTCAGATCAGCTGTAAAAGTATGGCATTTCTAAATGTTTGCTTTTTTTTCAGTCTGATTCTCCTAGTCAGACTGTATATTTGTCTCTTATTCAGTGTGCTTATTCAGTGCGGCAAGAACATGCAGGTGGCCAGATGCTGTGTGCTACAACATGCTGGTGGTGATCAACGCACATTTTAAAAAAAGAAAGAGACAAATATATGTGACGTTCTGAAGAAATCATTTTATGACACGATTTACCTTTATTTATTTACTTACTTCCTAAAGCCACAAGTAGTGTGCAGAGGGCATGCTCAAAAATGTGTGTAATGCCACGAAAAGTGCCTGCTGACACTTTAGTATGCAAGCAATGGTATGTGCATTCTTGCTCCGATGTAGAAGGGAGCCGAGTTTACCTCTGTTATAGCGCGTCTATGTGAAAACAGCAGTGAGAGATGCGGGGGTGGGGTGTGTTTGGGCTCGTGAACGCGGCTGAGATAATAAAACTGACTTAAAAAAAATAAAAAACGCTAACCTTTACAAGTATCATAAATTACACCGGCTGTTACAGACTGAAATCAAATGTATGTTTTTATTCTAAAATAGTAAGACTAAGAGCAGTTTACTTCTCAAAACGGAGTGGTGCAGAATCGAACTCGCGACCTTTAGATTCCCAGTCAGCAGCTGATTCTATTACGCCACGGAGGCAGTCATAATAAACGGGTGACAATGTCGCATGTTAAGGCGGCTTTTTGTTTCTGCAGTTATATTTTTGAATAAAAGCGCAATTGTGTTTCTTTGATATTTGGACTTCAGGCTTCATAGATTATATAGTTTATGCCTACATTTTGTCATCTACTACTAGAATACAAAAAATGTTTCTGTTTTAAAAATGTGTTTACACAGATTACTGTAGAAACGGAACAGACATGAAATGCGTGTGTTCCAAGCAACAATCTATTATTTCCACTCTAAAACTCCACTTCACTCCCAGAAAATCAATCAAGGCATGAGCTGGGAGAAGTTTGTGCACATTCTAATTCGGTGGGGGGATGGAATAGCCGGCTGCTTGCAGCCTGAGTTTATCAGCACATTTAGAGGACAAAGGACGCTGGCGGAGAGGTGTGAAGGGATTTAAGAAGCGATTTAAGGTGGGACGGATCTACGAGTTTTTTCGTAGGCTCTGGTAATTCTAATGTTAAGTGAGTAGGTTTCACTTTTTTGTTTAACATTGTGATCTAGAAATTCATGGTGCAATATTCTTAATGGTCATAGGTGTCTTATTGGGCTAAACTAACAAATGATAAAGAAGTGCATATTTAAATGAAACCTAATGAGAAATGTATCCTTATCTTTATACACTAGTGTTTTAATAGCTACACCTTTAAATTGTCATCTGTTTATTATTTTCTCCTATGATTAAAACACAAGTTCAATCCGAACATCTTGTTGTGTCACCCATGCTTTCCTAACTCTTTGCACTACCATTCTTGACTTTGGCAGGATTTGCTTTATGTGGGCATTTTAAAAATCAGTAGTTGCAAGTTTTATATATGTCAATTCTGAATTATGTTGAATTTTTATATTTATATTGCTCAAAAAAATTCAGGGAACACTTAATCATGACAGTCTAACACCAAGTCATTGAAGCTTCAGGGATATCAATCTGTCCAGTTAGGAAGCATAAGAGATTATTTGGGGCAAATGAAAGTGATATCAGGTGCACCGAGAGTGGTTTATAGGACCAAAGTGGTAATTATTGGAAAACTGAAATGTATAAAATTGAGCTTTAGGTTAAAAGCAGGGTTACTTCTTATTATAGTTGAAAGCTGCTTAATGTAAGAAAAAAATGACGAAAACATTTCTAAGTTATCTTATTGTAAATTCAAAGGTATACTGTAATGGGCTGGATATTAAAAAAAGAAATAAAGAGCCTTGTCATTTTAAAAAATCTAAAATGTAAAAAACTAAGTTAATAATAGAGGCTGACAAGAATGGGTATTGTAATTTTTCACATAATAAATTGGTCATTCCAGTGCATGTTGCACAACCTACACAAAGCTGTAGTAGTAGACTTAATTATCTTTCTCTTCCTCAGAATGCCAGGTTCCGGGAACAGATTTGGAAATTAATCCCACGCTGGAGTCACTGTGCCTCAGCATGACAGAGCATGCATTAGGAGGTAAGTAATAAGTTTTACTGCTTTTAGGTGATCAATGTGAATGAAATTACACACAAATTTTGTTTTTCACTCTATACACTTTCAGTAGTTAGACTCAACTAATGTTACCTGTTGCAAAAATATCTTTCAACCCAAACCCTTTTCCACAAGTTGCTGCTTAGAAACATGTAAATGTAGAAATAAACAAATGTACAAAGACAATAACAAGGCCTTTGTAGTACTTTTTTCCCCATTATTAATTTTGATTACAATATAGTTGATACAGAATTGTTGATTATAGGTTAAGTAATGGGCCATCCTCACCTCTTATGAAGAGTTTTAAAATTAGATATCAGAGTATGTCATGGTCACTTAAAGACCTTGAAACCTATAAAAAGTTAACAGAGGCACATAAATCAGAACATTTTCTGACTTGTAGGAATATTCACAATGTTAACTTATAAAAAGTATAAAGTAGACAATATACTCTGCAAGACAAATTAAAGCCTCATCTCATTGATATGCTCAAATTATAACATTTGGCTGGCTAATCCACCTATCCTTCAGAAACATTCTCTGAATGTAGTAAACATATTAAAAAAAAAATCAGCATTTGTTATATTTCCTTTGCTAACTCGGGATAGTTCATTAGGTAATGTGGGACCCCAGGTAGCATTCTCCGTATTTCTTTTTTGGGCTAATCCACTTGCCTTTTCACTGCTACTACCAACTGAATTGCAGTCTTATTAACAAGCATTAAATATATGGGGCAGTAAACCTTGATGTTGTTCACTGTTAACACTCCTAAGTCAAACTGAAAACTCTAAACCCCCTTCCTGCTTTCCCTGATGTCTTTGTGCAGAATATTTTGCAAATGCAGATTTCAAGTAAGGTGGGTCCTTGCTTCATAAAGTATGTAGTTGGGCCTTCTATACTTAACTAAAAGGAGTTTGAGAAGCACACTGTTAAGTCCTCATAAAGTGTTTTGTTTTTCAGGCCTTTTTATATCTTTCATTTCCAGATAAACAGTGACATGGCCCTTCCTTAGATCCCTTAATAAATCTCTGTTACACATAATGATAGAGTAGTATTTGCACATTCCTCTTGTGTCATGTTAGTTGGGTTTGATTTCAGTACTGGCCCACTCAGTTGCATCAGTTTTGTCTCCCTAATTTAAAGCTAATGCAATGTTGCTGGGACATTGTGCTTTGAATTTCTTGTCTTGTTGAAACATCAATTTCTATAGCACCTGTTTGTCTAGTTTTTTTTAATAAATTGTACCCAATTCATTTTTGACAAGATTGCTAATCTTGGCCACTGACCAGCATCCCCAGAACACAATGCTGCTACCACCATACGTTAGTACAGTACAGTAAATATAATGTAAAAGCAGGCAGGCACGGGCACCCTTAGCCCCAATGAAGGCATTAGGAGTCTCAGGATAAGCAGCAGAATCAAGATTTACACACACAAAGATTCACTACAGATGCAATGAGCGAGCAGCCTTCTGCAGCTCTACATTTATTTCTGTTCTTATCACACAAGATGTTATTCATCCTCATTTGCCTCTTAATATTCCCCTGCTTTAGTTCTGCCCCTAGTTAATTCCACTATTATTTCTCATTTAAGTGGTTGTCAAACCCCTCTCTTTCCATCATGTGTATCTGACAAGGCCTACCTGTACTCCCTACTAGCTTGGCACTTGCTAGTATTAGTTACAGCCAAAGAGTTCACATTCCCTCTCTAAGCAAGGGGCCCATCCTTTTCCAGCTCTCCTGCACATCTAACCTTTGGCTTATGAAATATTGGTGGTTTCTAGTTCATACAGAATAATACAAAATATGAAGACAGAAGTCTTTTTAATCTTAACTCTTACATCTTAATGCTTAGTAAAATATGGTATTTACTTTTCTCATGTGCTTGTAATACTTTTGTAGTACATAGAGATTACCAATTTTAAGTATACATTTTTCTATAGTAACTGGGCTGCTTCTGTAGGCTTGGAACTGATGTAGTGTAGTATAGCAGGTATGGAACTGCCTCTAAACTATATTTTCCAGTTCCATTCCTGTTTTTGTTCCTTAACATGACCACAAGCAAATCACTTGACCTCCATGTGTTATACACAGAGCTTAAATTCATCTTTGAAACTGGGGGGTTGGTGGTTTCTGACTTGGTGGAGTGAAAATGTGTTGGTGGGATAGAAGGGACCCAGTTTAAAAAATACTTGTGTATTAATATTTCACATTTTTGTAAGTCAGACCTTATTCTTTCTGATGTTTGCGGAAATGTATAAAATGTTGAGTACATATCTTTTAAATAGTTATTTCTACTATTTTAACTTTAACTAAATAATTTAATTTTCCACTTTGAGATTTCCACACACATTTAGCCAAAAGACAATCTTGCAAAACATTTGAAGAATATGTATTTTTTTAATACTTTCATCTATACTGTGCTGTTTTTCCTGCCAGAGTATCTTTAAAGCAGTTGAATGCCATCTTAAGGTTGAGAGTGTGAATACTGTTACAGTAATCCCTCCTCGATCGCGGGGGTTGCATTCCAGAACCCCCCGCGAAAGGTGAAAATCCGCGAAGTAAAAACCATTTGTTGATATGGTTATTTGTATATATTTTAAGCCCGTATAAACTCTCCCACACTATTATAAACATTTCCTGCATAGTTATACAGCATAAACCCTTTGTATTCTCTTAGATATTAGGTAAGATTCATTGAAATTATGTATGTAAACACACTGTTTATATACAGTAAAACCTAAATATTATTTTAAATATATATCGAGCATCTCCGATATCACATATGTTACAGCCATTACGGCAGACAGGCCACCAGCAATAAATACATACAATGCAAGAAAAATTGTATACAGTAAAATGTGTGTACAGTGACACTAAACTATGTACATGTAATAAGTACTGTACGTAGAAAATTAATTATGGTTACTCACCAACAATGATACGACATCTTGTCCGATAACGATGAGTTTAATTTTACTGCACAACAAAGGAGAGTGTTACAGCTCTTCTAAAGAAGCCCCTTCAGGCGATTGTGTAGTACCGCCGTTGTTCTTCTTCCGGCAGTCTTCAATCCAAATCCCTAAAGCAGATTCCATCCAGACTACCGCCTTATTACATCCACTTACAACTCGTTTTGTACCCTGCTTAAAGGACACTGCGGCCATATATCTTATATTCTTTTCCTCCTTTTTAAATAAAAAGAATCGTGGACTCATTGATGCCAAAATGGTGTCCTGCAGCGGTGTAGCTGTTCCCTTCCTTTAACATATCCAAAACTTTTGCCTTTTCGGCAATCGTTAGCATCTTCCATTGGCGCTTGGGCACGGCCCCTGAAGCAGTAGCGGGAGCAGATTGTTTTGGAGCCATAACGAAGGGCTTGACTATGCACAAAGATAAATACAAAAGAGCACAAAAGTTAACTCTTTACACAGCGAAACACGTTGAAGCTGAATGAGCGAGACGAAACTTCCTGGTTAACGCAGCAGAATTGAATTCTGCGCTCCATCGCTGAACCAATCGGCACAGAGGAACTTAACTGCTTCTCTGATTGGGTAGCTTCTCAGCCATCCGCCAATAGCATCCCTTGTATGAAATCAACTGGGCAAACCAACTGAGGAAGCATGTACAAAAAGTAAAAAGACCCATTGTCTGCAGAAACCCGTGAAGCAGCGAAAAATCCGCATTATATATTTAGATATGCTTACATATAAAATCCGCGATAGAGTGAAGCCGCGAAAGTTGAAGCGCGATATAGCGAGGGATTACTATAATTTAAGAAATTTCAAAATCTGCATTTAGTTAAAATATAATTCATAATTATACTTGATATGTCCTTGGCTTAGGTGGCACAGTACTACAGACTCTTTAGCTCTGCCACTTTACCGATCCAGAGTACTTGGTCAAACACCTGATTGTCAGAGTTTGAATGTTCTCCTTGTGTCTTTTTTTCCCCTGACTACACCAGTTTTCTGCTCATTTTCTTAAAGACTTGTATGTTTGGCTAAATGGTCCCAGTGTGGGTCTGTACGTGAGTGGACCTTGCAATAAACTAGTACTCTGTACATGCCCTTTTCCTACATTGTACCCAGTACTGTCAGGGAAGGCTGTTTCTACCTGCTCCTCTGAATTGGAGTAAATGTGTTTAAGAACAACTGACTTTATTAGTTTTCCAGTGAACATATTTGCGTTGAGATTACCGAGAACTGTTGCCAAAGCCAAAAGCCATTTATAATAAGAATGTAAAGGTGAACTGTGGCATCTGAGGTTAAAACATCCTACAAAGTCCTCATCTTTATTTTTATATGTCCTTATTCTCAGAGTTGAGAGGTGGCAGCCAATTTTACAGTCAATTTTCCTGAGTTATCCTTTAGCATTGTTTATTTTTTTGTGTGTCATAGAATTTTATTTTAATTATCCAGGTTTAAATATAGCCAGTCTGGCACAGACATATTAAAGAAATGATGATTACGAGTGTCTGTAAGACTAGTCACAATGCAGCTATGAATTGACAGCGGTCACTTCATCAAATAAGTGCAGTGAAGCTGAGTATGATTTCACTAAACAATCGAAATCAATTTCCTGAATTTATGCATTGATTTGCAACAATGTTCTTCAACCTGTTTTAGCTAGATTTAGTCAGGTTGTAAGGCTCAGTTTAAATACTAGGCATAATAAAGACAGAGGAGCAGCTTCAGCGACAGACTGCTGTCATTGTCCTGCTCCACAGACAGACTGAGGAGATCGTTCCTCCCCCACACCTATGCGACTCTTCAATTCCACGCCATAGGGTAAACGTTAATATTATACAAAATTGTCTGTCTGTTATACCTTCATTGTTATCACTCTTTAACTTAATATTGTTCTTTATCAGTATGCTGCTGCTGGAGTATGTGAATTTCCTCTTGGGATTATCCATCCATCCATCCATCCATCCATGTGGCTCAGCTCCACTGAAGAGCTGTGACGGTGTGTGTTGGCTCCATGCCCCCTCTCTTGTGTGGGAGCTTCTTGGACCCGACACTGTCAATAACATAACCATATGAGCTTGGCAGATGCAGACAAAACAAAAATAAAGCAAGGGGATGATGTAAAGGTGTTCAGTGCTTTTATTAAAAACCAACTAAGCAAAAGTGTTCCAATGTTAAATGAATAATCCATTAAAATAAAAAGTGAATTAGTAGAGGTTAAAAAACAGCTCAAAAAATATTCCTTTAAAAATGATGAGGTTAAAAACCAGAGACAGTCTATAAAAAAAACTGTGAGCACCAATGCTTCCCTATAACCTGGCATCTCCTCCCCTTATCCTGTCCAGACCTTGCAGAAGGAGGAGACGCCCGCTGACGGGTGCAGTCAACCTTCTTATCTTGGCACCGTTCCCTTCCACAATTGCTTTAGCGTCTGCAGGGCAACCCGATGAGCCCCACACATCACTCCCATTGCTCACCTTCGACCCTTGAGAGGAGATGCCGTCACTCAGACTGCTCCTACTCCCAAGAAAGAGCTCAGTAAGAGTGCCCCTTTCACCGCCTCCAGCTCCCATGGCCTTGAGGCTCACTCCCGACTACCTGCCTCACTCCATAAGCTCAGGTGCTCTCGCTCTTCATCTCTGTCTCTCTGTCTTCCTTTAACTTTTACCCTCCTTTTCTTTTTCTTGGTCACTGGCCAATCCATTTTCCTCTTGACCGCCGATCTGCCTTCTTTTCTCTTTATTTTTCCTCCTCACACTCACACTTCCTCTTTTAAGACAGAGACATGGCACACCTGCGGCAATCAGCAGCTCCTGGCGCCAGTTATGGTTATGGGCGATCCTGCACCTGTTCACTAAGTGCAGGACCATCCACTCCTGCATTGTACACAGGAACCACTCTCGCCATGCTACCATGCCCTCACACAAAGATGCAATTGTGGGAATTATTTATTTAAAACATGCCAACTAACTGAAGATCTCATTTTACCACAAGAGCCGATTGCTGAACTCCACAGTTTCCTGCTCTGGTCAAGAACAACTGCAACACGTAATGACATCCTGCACATAAGAGCTTAGCAAAATGTCAACAGTTAGGGAAAAATGTCCTAAGTAATGAATAAGTATTCTTGTAAAAGGCAAGACAGATTACTTGCCACATAAATACATGCAGGAAATTTGTGCATTAAAAATAGGACTTTGAAAAAATTACTACATTAGTGTGGAGTAACCACCATCATGTGCCACATTTCAAGCCTTAGTATGTATTGTTTTAAAGTTCCTGTGGATTGTGTTTGATAGTCTGTAAGTTTTAGCACTGTAGATAAAGTGGAAATATTATGAAAGTATGTGCCTTATTGGTATACATCCCAGTATGCTGTTATATTGCGTGATAGATATTTTTACAGTCTAGCTTCAGCTGTAAAGTCTTTCACAAAATGTCTTGTGTGCTTCCCATTTTTGCATACGTTACCTGCAGTGTCAACAATTTAACTTTAAAAAGCTGCCCTTTACATGGCATATTTATATAGTACCCAATATTTGCTGTATATATATATATATATATATATATATATATATATATATATATATATATGTTGACAATTTATCTATTTCTTTACAGATGGAATGGATCGGACGTCAACGATCTAAAAAAAACAAGATGCCCACCGAAGAAAATGAGCTACACTTTATATAAAAATAAACACTTTTGAGTCCTGCACGGCTTCCCAACACAGGAGCTTGAGGACATTCACCCTTCAGAGTACGGAAAATGGTCACTACAGAAAAGAAAAAAAACTGTGTATATGTTCTCTGATATTTTTCTACTTTATTATACTTAATAACTAAGGTTTATTATAAAAATACAGATTACTACAATTTAAGAGCAAACTGCAACAGAGAGAGTGAGTTTGAATACTCTGATTTAACATGATTAGTAATTCATTATATACATTATTGTCTCCTATGAAATGAGGTAATTATAAAAAATATATATATATATATATATATATATATATATCCACAGCTGTGCCCCAAGGTTCCTGGCAGTGTTAGTACATTGTGCTGGTCATAAACTGTGAGGTATGGAAAACAAGGCCATACTTGTTAAGAGAGCAAGTGCCATTTAAATATGGTGAAATATCTTACGTGTTTATGGTGCTTTTAAAAGTTGATAACCCTTAGTATTCTATTTATTTTTCTCCTCACCTCAGATTGTGTGCTTCCCCATTTGTGCATTACAAAAAAATATCAGAGGCCAAACAGGCCGACTCATGTCTGCATTTTGGTTGCATTTGGTTTTCAGCCCATCTTTCCTAATGTCTATCTTTGTACTGATATGTTCCTTGTTCCTTAGTAGGATGTGGCTTCTTGACGTCAAACAAGTTCACATTTCTTTTGTTACGCAGTAGAGTTCAAAGTCAGGTATTTCATGCCCTTTAAAACCTACCTTCTGACAAACACAATTCACCATACATCAGTTTTCCTCTTTGCGATTTTGGTTATTAGGTATAAATAAATCTCAGTCTTTAAATCTATAAAATAAAAGATCAAAACTTTATGCCGAAACAAATTCTGTTAGCTTGCTGGTGACCCACTGCATGTTGTTTGACTTTTGAATTGAATCTTCTTCTTGCAATTGTAGGATGCATCAAGTCACTGGGGTAAGGAGTACACTTGAAGTGGTGTTAGTTGGGCATCTTTGTTTAGTGCATGTTTTTAAAGAGCAGTACTTGATATGACAGTTGTCTGGTCAAATTCTGAGGTCATTGTTCGTTATTTTAAGGCAAGTTGTACTTGTTTGGTAGCAAGAACCCAACGGTTACTTAAACATTAACCCTTACACAGATGATTAGTTTAGTTGGCATGCTTTCATCATTATGAATTTTAAATTATTTTAATGGTATAGAAATTAAATCTTTTTCCAAATTAATTTTTGTTTTGTGTTTTTGAACAGTTTAATGAAATTTCTGTTCAATATCTACATGGATGATTGTTTCTGTCTAGACACAATTTCACTTTTGGTGAGACTTCAGTAAATAACTACCTGTTCAGTTCACAGATTTCTCCATAGCCAGTGTATTTTGCTTTATATAAAGAAGCCCAAGGAGAACACCCAGTCACCTCATTTTCCATATCATTTTTTTCTATGGGTTCACTCTGAGCTTTTTTGCTACACTTGAAATTGGGAGGATCTGATTCCTGTACTGCTTCAGCCCGCTGTTGAATGCATTTGTCTGAAATGTTGAAGTTAATAGCTGAGTTTTAACAAGAAGCCCATCATTTAGCCTACACCCAGTTAAAAAGAAGCATTGTTTGTCACATAAATCTGCAGTTCCTATTCAGTCCTACTGTCCACCTTCAATGATACAGTATAAATTAGAATGTGTCAGTCCTATAGAAACTACATCTCAGAAGCATTTTAAGGGAAATCAAGGGTTTATGTGTGCAAAACAAAGCATTTTTCCAGATCTGTGACTTCCCCACAATAATGCTTAAAGCTTTGTTCCCACCACTGTTCAACTGGATGCTAGAGACTGACTCATCAGGGGTTTTTTTTTTTGTTTTTCTCTTCCTTTAAGATGGTCAAAGTGAGGTCCACAGGTGGTTGTGTGTTGAGGTGATGCTGTGCAAAGAGATGGCTTGGCTTCTTTGAACTGCAGTAGTGATGTTGAATGCTCAGGTTTTCCCATTTAATAGAGAGGAGTGGGCCAATGGAGTGGTCACTTGTGGGCAGAAGGATTTGTGTAACGACTGAGTAGAATCTTATACTGAAGTGTACCTCTGTTTTATTTCTACATTTCTTTCCATAACATATGCAACAAATAATGAAATCAGACATTAGTGTCCAATGCAAAAGCCTCTAAATGCTTCAATTTAGATATCTTTGTCTGCTGCTGCATTTTTATTACGCTCGGTAATTTCAGAAATCTGCTGCTTTTACTTTTGCCCATTGTTCAGGAGGAAAGGTAGCCATGATGTGCAAATAAAAACTTCATAAATGTGAAGTTGCATGAAATTATTATGCATGTCTTGTTTTAAAAGCTGCATTTAAGCAGATTCTTATCAGTGAAGGGGAAATGTTGTTATCCATTTCAAAGTTCCAGAAATCAGTTGAGATGTCAGGTGGTGTAAGGTGAATAGGAATGTAGTTTTAGAGAGACAGCAGCAAGTTGATTTGAGGGAATCACCTTGTGGACACACACACACCTACTGTTTTTGCACGTGTCATTTGTGGGCTTTGTTTCTTGTTAAGTCTGTTTTTCCTGTACCATCTAGTCCCACCTCTGTTTTGTGTAGTGGCAAATAAAAAAAAAAAAAAACTATTTTGCTTCAGTGGTTGCAGACCAGTTAGCACATTAAATGTGTTTTTTACTTTGTATTTCATACACATAGACCATCCCCCTATCACCCCCAGGTGTAATGCTAGTTACTTTTAACAGGGACCCTCATTGTTGTTTTGCACAATTCTTTTGGGGAAACTAGCATTATCTCTTTTTATGTGTGTGGACATCTGATCATGCAACACAGATAGACATTTCATATGCTTTTATGGCAGATTCAAGATGGTTGTACTACCACTATGGACTCAAATGTACTTGTAGACTGTGCAGTCTTTGATATGTCCCCTAGTGTGAGATTGGTGTAGTAAACAGTTTTTACAACAGCTGACACACGGTGTGCCCAATTAATTTGTGTGGTATTTCACTCTGAACCTTAAACCCAGAGCAGAGCTCTCAGTGCCTTCACTTACCAGTGAGTATGAAACTGTGAATATACATCACAATCAACCTGCACACGCATCACTGTGCACCAATTCTTCTGCTTCCTCTGTGTCTCAGTTCTGATAGGCGACAGTGCTTTTATGGGCTTTGGATTTGAAAGGCCAAGTGAAGAGAAGGCCCGTTTTACCTTTACAGGGTGCAAATGACAAGAGAACCAAATGTAAAATATCAAAATAATTTGATAAGGAAAAGTAACTTGCACCTAAACCAGTCTACCAGGAGCCTCTGGGCAGCTTAGCTTCTTGCCCAGTTCTTTGACTCTGTGATATGCTACTGACCTTTATTTTAACTGGACTGCTGGAGATGACCGCTGTTGTGTGTGCATGTGATTAGCACTCTTACACAATATAACGATTTTTTCATGTTTGTCTTTTTTTCCCATGACACACTGAACTCCAATGGCAGCAAGTCTCTGCCTGAGCTCAGGACACTAGAGCAGTTTGCTCACTTCTTCCTTCTCTATATCTTCTCTGCCATAGGGGAGTCTGAGCCAGAAAAGGTGTCTGAATAGTTCCACAAAGCTAGAGACAGGAATAAAATAGTAGATTAAATAAAAGTTCAAAATGCCATTGGTAAAAAAAGCTGTGAAACTGCCAGGCCGCTGCCAGCTTCTCCTCCTTGGTAAGAGGAGCTCCTTTGTGTTCCCTTAAAACATTTCTTTATTTTTGGCTACTTGTGACCGTCGAGTGTGTTTGTGTGTGTGTGTGGTGTGATGCCTACAACTACCTCATTGACTCCAGAACATCCTCATCAGTTTCTAAATGCAGAAATTGGCACAGACAGCATAGCAGGAGGGAGAGAGAGGCTGAGTTCACTTCTGTGTAAAAGCAGGCATGCAGGTTTAAGATTTTGTGTGTTGCAGGCCCTTTGCTGAAAAGAAAGGGTTTGGTTTTTGTGTTCCACTTAGTCATATGTTCAACTATGAAATCTCAAAACATTTTAAAATGCATCTTTCTGGCTGCTTTTGTACTGCACAAAGTTGTGTGTGTGTGTTTCCCCAGCAGTTAATGCCTTCATGAAATTGAACTTTTGGTAAAAGAAAAAGATGGAAGTATAAAACATTCACTAGGAGACACCTGCAAAGTATGTATGGAGACAATAGTTAGCTATTTATTTCTACAAAAATTAAAAACAAAGGTCCTCTTAAAAAATAGATATGTTATTTTAGATACATTTTATTAAAAATAACTTTTGTTATTGCTATGGCTGGTAACCATGAGTACATTACAAAACTATTGTGTAGTCGCTTGGTTTGTTTTTGCTTTGCTTTGTAAAGGCAAGTGAGCATAAAAGTATTAGTCTTTTTTTTTTTTCTATGTAAAAGCTGTGCTTATTTTGTAATTTTATTTTGTTATTGTTTGTACCTAACGTGGGGTGGGAGGAGAATGGGGGGAACTTCAAGCTGCCTTTACATTGACACTAATGCAACTTGTAAGAATTGAGAAAAAGAGCTCTAGGGCATGGCTTTCTGTTTTGGAATTATCAGGCGTGTGTGTTCGCCTGGGACACTGCTTCTCTGACGATGAGATTGGGGTGGGTGGGAGGGTATTTGTGTGAACCTTTGGACTCTGAAACAACAGCTTTATAAGCATGAAAAGTCAACTGTGGCATCTCTTCCTTTGTTTACTGCATGTGACTGTATTAGCTGTAAATGAGGGTTGTTGTTCCATCAATCCTTTGACTTCCTTTTCTCTGTTGATGTCGTCTCTCATTGTTGGACTCTTTGCTTTCACACATTCATATATGTCAGCTTTATATTGCTTTATTTGTTGTGATGTCCTTCATTTCATGGCAGGTTATCAGTTTGGTACCTTTTCATTCGAAAATAAGGTTTCATTGTACATAATCTAAAACATTCCCTCCTTCACCAGATTTCAGCAGAGCACCACTCTTAATTGTGCAAAAAGTCACTATTTTACCTTCAAGTGAAATATCACATTCATTAAAATATGCCCCAAATGAATGGCACTCACTAGGGTCATTAGAGTGGAAAACTATACTAGAATGAATTAATATGATGAGTAAATTAAGTGAGAGAATGGCAGCCCTGGGTCATCTGATGAGCGCATGAATTATCATAATCACTAGTTCCAGGTGAAGGGTTGCTTAATTGCAGACATGTTTACTTAGTGAAATCAGAATATCGCCAGTCACGTTTCCTCTGTTGTTAAGATGACACCACCAGTGACAAAGTGTGTTGTGTTTATCACTCCTTTACCACACAACTGTGAACATGAATTTGAAACTCTGTGGCCAGGTAGCTTCTCTGACAGGGACTTACTCTCCTGGGTTTTAGTTATTTTCATTTAATCACGTATGATTGGATAATTGGATGCCATTAGTTATAGACAAAGTGCAGTATAATGATGGCACTATAAATTGATGTACTATCACTGGACTTAACTTAGAGAACATAATTAAACCAAAGCAGGAAAGGTTTTAACATCGTATTTCTTTTGTTAGCAAACTTCATTGTTTTTTCCATAGATGTCTGTTAGAGCCACATGTCTGTAAATGAGCTTTTCATTCTTTCTGCTGCTGTTTTTCTTCCAAAGGTTTAGGAACACTAA
>JANRMT010062796.1:110682420-110695806 GCA_026402145.1 Polypterus bichir lapradei | reverse complement strand
CACCCTTCTGTGTAAATGCAGCTTTATGTTGTGTTTTGTACTGGCTTCAGGTACAGAGCTCTGTCCTCATTATTCAGAATTATTTATATACCTTACAGCTGCATGCAGATGATATAATTAAAAAGATCCAACCTATTTAAGAAAGGTGTGTCTGTGCTTCCTTTTGATAACCATGGTCACGAATGTAGATGGTCTGCTCCATCTTGCCTAATGTAAAGAAAGCTCCTTAAAGGTGAGTAAACATGTCTTTTTTTTTTTTTTTCAACTTATTAAAGCGACAGCCAGGTCTTAAGGCCTGAGGCTCTTGGGAATAAGTTGAAAGATGAATGCAAACTGAAAAACAAAATATGCCAAAATCACAAAGACAGCAAGCAGATCGTTTGTTAAAACCAAATTATGTCAAGAAGAGATGAGCAAGAATTTAAAAAAAAATACTAGACAGTGTAGTAAGAGAGAGAGCCGCAGAGTCCTAGAAGAATTTTCACACACTCTTGAATTCCACGAAGCACGTGATAGCAACGTAAAAACTAATCATGTTGGTGATGTCACAGAATGCAACCTAACGCATCATGCCCCTAGCAATGGATCATTATGTTGTGCCATAGAATAGCAACATTGTAATAATAGTAATTTATTATTTATAGAGCGCCTTCCTCACACCACAGGTCACTATATATAGAAGTAATAAGAGGTCAATAAATTATATTTGTGTGTGTGCACACTTACATACACACAAAAAAACAGCAAAATTAAGCATTGTTTAAAATGTACAATAAAAGCAATGATTGATTTGAGTTCTCTAAAGTTACCAACTTTCATATGCATTTCTCAAACCCATTTGAAAATAGACTTGAATGAGGAAAAATGAGTAACATTTACTCAGTCATTACAAGCATTGAAGTTTTAAACAATATTTTATCTTAAATACATTTGGAGTATACAACTAGATACCTGGCAGGTGGATTATGTGACACTAGGAATTTGAGATTTTTTCATGGACATTTTTGTATTATTTGCTGTTTGTTCTGTATTGTTCCCCATTGTCGCCTGTTATGTCCAAGTTTGTTATCTATATTCTAACTAAAGAACACGAGATTAACTTTTTTTTCTCTGCCATCAGTACAAACAACATGGGATATGTCGTCTTCTTCACTGCTTTCTTTTGGCTGCTCCCGTTAGGGGTTTGCCACAGCGGATCATCTTTTTCCATAACAACATGAGAAATGTAATAGGTTAAAAGAGTATATATTTTGGGTGCAGTGTGTTCCTTTAAGGGCAAGATGGGACACAGCCCCCATCTCACAACAGCTGATGCTATTATGCAAAAAATTAAGTAAGCAGTAAAGTGGCTTTAGTAATTGAACATATTAATAAAACATATAAACAAATTCAACCAAGAGATGAGAACCAGCACTAAATTGAGTAGCAAAACTTGGAATGATTGCTATGCTAATTAATTTGAGAAGGGTGCAACATGTAATACCAGTCCTATGGTTTATAATATGATACAGAACACTATTGACTAAAATCCTACACCTTCCTTTCCCAATCTCATTTCATATTTCACTCCACATTATGCATATATTAACTTTGGACTCTTTTTACTGACCACTGCTTGAGCTTTTTCCTCTTTTCCTGACTCTGATTAACTTACAGAAAGCACCAACTGCTTGCTGTCCTAAGTGCTGACTTCACTGCTGAGACTCCGCAGGGGTCAGTAGGTTGTTGACTGATTTAAAGCTGCACTTGTTTTTGTAGGACATTCTTCAGTATTTTAAAAATTGATTGCCAGGTGTAAATTTACTTGCTTGAGCAGTTCTTGGGAAATTTTCAAATTATATATTGTTTACCTGCAGTTTCCATTTTTAAAATTTTCATCTGATCCCTTTTAAATGTTTCAGGCATCTGCTACTTTAGGATCTGCTTACAATTTCTAAGTAGTTAGCTGACATACATTAATAATTGTTCCCTATAATCTCTTTCTCTGTCTCAATCTCTCCTTATACAAATATGCATATACTGTACATACATACACATACTGTACATATACAGTGACATGTAGGAGACATCCTGCACTCCAAACCCTGAACACAACCCTTTAATCTTTTTCACAGCACAATTTTATTAAATGGGTTACGTCTTTCCCCCAATCAGGGCATACATGGATGACATGATGGCAATCCAACAACAAAAGCTTAAACCAAACACTGATGGATAAACTGCATGAAAACACCCAGATGGACACGAATGGAGATAAAACTCAGCAAATCCCACAGAATCTCCATTGTCAGAGGGTCCAGAAGAAGAAGCCCATCAAAAGCCTTGGATGACAGTACACTGCAGCCTTCAAAGACCTTGAACACGTGGAACAGATCAGGCAGAACACAATTAGTGGCCTTAAGAAAATGAACAGCACTGCTCTCCTTGGACATTTAAAGCTGTGGTACTTCCAGTTTGGTTTGCTGCCCAATCTCATGGGGCCAATTGCCATCTATGAGGTCACACTATCTCTTTTGAAACGATTGGAGAGAATGGTGAGCGCACAAATGTCTTGAACTACCAAGATGCCTCAGCAGCATAGGCCTGTATGGAAATGGAGCCCCTCTCTGCCTATATCAAGCCTTGTAGAGGAATATAAATGGGACAAAGCAAGACTAGATGTGACAGTCAAAGAGTATGAAATGCTGTGGAAATCCTCGGGAGGAAATGGGATGCAACCTCGGCAGTGTCAGAAGGAAAGGCTACCTTCAGACACCGGGACGTTGTGGAGCAAGTCCAACATGGCAGAGGGGCACTTGGTTTAGGGCCAACAACACCCATGTGGCAAAATGCTTCACCAAATGAATGCTGGCATCTGGTGGTGGAGGAGGTGTGCTGCCAAGTGAAAGCAGCCAGATGTGCCAGAGCAGTCTCCCAAGCCCAACAAGGCTGCTGGATGAGGAGGGATGGCATAGATTGACGTAACATCACATGGAAACGAACAGAATAAGTTTCATTGTTAGAGTCACATATGATGTGCTGCCCTCCGCAACAATTCTACGTCTTTGCCATGGAGAAGACCCAGCCTGTCACCAGTGTGCTCCCTGTCAACACTCAAGCACAACCTGGTATGTTGTAAGAATAGTATAACACAAGGAAGATACACGTGGCGCCATTATCAAGTACTGAGGTGCTTGGCCTCTGCATTAGAGGACAAGAGAGTGTCAACCAACACCATCGCCCTAAATGACCAGGCTACCTTCCCGCAACTAACTAACTAACTAACATCCTTCATCCAGGCAATAGTGTACCAATCCCTCACTTTCTGACTCATGCCCACTGAGTACAGCCAGAGATTGGGAAATGGATGGCGACCTAAATCAGACTCACCTTCCCATCTGAAATCACAGCCACCAATCTGAGCCCAGACTTGGTCCTTTGGCTTAACTCCTGCTAAGGTGTCTTCATCATTGAGCTGACAGTTCATTGGGAGGATGCCATTGATGACTCCATATGAATGGAAAAAAGTTATGCCAATCTTGCAGCTGAGGCAGAGGAGCAAGGCTAGAAGCCTAAGGTGCGTCCAGTAGAGGTGGGCTTCAGGGGCTTTGTAGCCACTTTCACTACAATGCTGCTGAAGGAAGTGGGCATCAGAGGGCAGTCCCAGTGGAAAGTAATTAAGGAACTTGCGACAATGTCACTGGAAGAAGCAGTCGCTGGTTATGGCAGAAACGAAAGGAGACAGTATGGGCTGCCAAATGACCAACCCCAGGTCTGATCAGATCGGCTGAGGGTGTCGTGTGGCAAAAGGCCAAAACACCCAATGAGGCCAGGGTACACAACTGATGATATGTTGTATTGGTGGAAACATCACTAAGTGGTCTTTATCAATGTTATCCTGTCAAAGAAGACCTCTCCGACCCCACTCAAGGCAAGTGCTGTGCTGAATTGTCGGGGATTGACATATCTAGTGCTTTTAAACAAACTGGGGAACAAATTCCTCCCACTTGTCCCCAGATAGGAACTCCACTCCCAACTAACTCACGGCTTTTCAAACCAGAGCTACAGTCGTGGCCAAAAGTTTTGAGAATGACGCAAATATTCATTTTCACAGAGTTCGCTGCCTCAGTTTATATGATCGCAATTTGCATCTACTCCAGAATGTTCTGAAGAGGATCAGCTGAATTGCAATTAATTGCAAAGTCCCTCTCTGTCATGAAAATGAACTTCAGTCCAAGAAATTAATTTCCACTGCATGTCAGCCCTGCCATGAAAGAACCATCATTGCTTTGCACAAAAAGGGCTTCTCAGGCAAAGGATAGTGAGATTGCACCTAAATCTACCATTTATCGGATCAGCAAGAACATCAAGGAGAGAGGCTCAGTTGTTGTGAAGAAGGCTTCAGGGCACCCAAGAAAGTCCAGCAAGCATCAGGAGCCTCTTCTAAAGTTGATTCAGCTGCGGGATTGGGGCACCACCAGGGTGCTCAGGAATGGCAGCAGACAGGTGTGAGTGGAGTGAGGCAAAGACTTTTGGAGGATGATGGCCTGGTGGGTGTCAAGAAGGGCAGCAAAGAAGCCAAGAAAAACATCAGGGACAGACTGATATTCTGGGATTGGACTGCTGAGGACTGTGGGGCTAAAGTCATTTTCTCTGATAATTTGTTTGGGGCATTCAGAAAAAAGAAAAGGTGAGCAGCGCTACCATCAGTCCTGAGACCATTCTTGTGTGGAGTTGCTTCTCAGCCAAGGCAGTGGGCTCACTCACAATTAGGCCTAAGAACACAGCCATGAATAAAGAATGGGAGCAAAACATCCTCTGAGAGCAACTTCTCCCAACCATCCAAGAACGGATTGGTGAGCAGCAATGCCATCTCCTGCATGATGGAGCACCAGGCCATAAGGCAAAAATGATAACTAAGTGGCTTGGGGAACAAAATATTGAAATTTGGGGTCCATGGCCAGGAAACTCCCCAGACCTTTAATCCCATTGAGAATTTGTGGTCAATCCTCAAGAGTCGGGTGGACAAACAAAAACCCACCAATTCGGACAAACTCCAAGCATTGATTATGCAAGAATGGGCTGCTGCCATCAGTCAGGATTTGGCCCAGAAGTTAAATGACAGCCTGCCAGGGTGAATTGCAGAGGTCTTGAAAAAGAAAGAAGAGCCAACACTGCAAATATGGACTTCATGTCATTGGCAATAAAAGCCTTTGAAACTTATGAAGTGCTTGTAATTTTACTTCAGTGTACCATAGAAACATCTGACACAAAGATCTAAAAACCATGAAGCAGCAAACTTGGTGAAGACCAGCACTGGGGTCGTTCTCTAAACCTTTGGCCACGGCTGTCAGAGTATTTGCAGTGCCGTCAGGACGTATTTCAGTGTTAATTGTAACCAAAACAGGACAAAGCAACAAAAGCAAATTGAGAAAAACAGCTTTTCTGAGACGGCAGTCCACCCTCACTGCCCATCTGTTATAAGGGCCATCTCAGCCAAGATGTCAGCCCAACAATTCGATTTCCATAAATCACCCAAATGAGTACACGTTTTCTTCATTTTTTTCTTTCTTTCTTGGGAGAACTTGTCTCATTTCCTTTCATTTCAATTCATAATTATCATAAGGATGTGCAGTGGAAGGTAATCTATGCACTGTACACTAAACTTAGGGACGTTCTTCCCAAATTATTATTATTCTGTTTTTAATTGAATGCAGAGCTCTTTTCATTTAGACATCTTATTTCTCTTATTTTGTGTACACAAGCAGTGTTACCCCCAGCAGTACTTAAGGTGCCTGTAAGTCTTACATCAGCTGAGGGGCTTGGGGGTGCCGGCATGTTCCCCCCCCCCAAAAAAATGTCTCCAGGGCTTCATTTGTATGAAGTGACAGAGCTTGTCAGCTACACTGAAAGGTTAAAGCTTCACGGCTCAAAAGGGGGCTTTTTAACAGGTGCAAGGATTCAACTTATTTGGGTGTGTTGTGGGCCGCTGCTGTGCTTGCCGGTGCCATTAGACGACTGAAGTTCTAGTTGGTGCAGCCCCAATGTTGGCACACACTGGCTCAGGGCTTAAGATTCATTACAATACAATTTATTTTTTGTTTAGCCCAAAATCACACAAGAAGTGCCGCAATGGGCTTTAACAGACCCTGCCTCTTGACAGCCCCTCAGCCTTGACTCTCTACGAAGAGAAGAAAAAACTCCCAAAAAAAAAAAAAAACCCATGTAGCGAAAAAATGGAACCTTGGGAAAGGCACTTCAAAGAGAGACCCCTTTCCAGGTAGGTTGGGTGTGCAGTGGGTGTTGTCGGAGACGCCCAGGAGGACCGGAGGAGGGCTCACGCCTTTCCCAGACCATGTGGGGTTGACGGGTACAGAGCTTTGAAGCTCAACCTTGTAGGGGCCCGCGGTCACCGCCAGTGGGCGCCCTAATGCCTGCAGAGCCCTGAACCTCAGCACTTCCACCACACCCGGAAGTGCTGGGGGGGAAGAGGAGCAGGGACACCCGGAGTGCTTCCGGGGATGCAGTCGGCACTTCTGCCACACTGGGGCGTGTCGGTGAAAGATTGCCGGGACACACCTGGAGCACATCCGGGAGAGCATAACAGGGGCCATCTCCCTTCATTCAGGGCTAGAGTCGGGTAGAGGAGGACAAGGCCTTGGAGGAGAGGAGAGAGGCGGCCTGAAGAGTAAGAAGGCCAGGACTGTAAATATGCTAAATAAATGTGTGCTGGGTGACATTGACGTGTCCGCCTGTCTGTGTTCGGGCCGGCTACCACAGTGTCAAAAAGAAAGGGGGGTCAATACAATTTAATAACACCTGCTGGCCAGAGAATTGTGCAATTGTTCATACAAAGAACCAAAAGTAATGTAAAAGTAACACTGTTTGCAGCACATGGCATTTTATAATAACACAGCCCAACAAATAAATATTTTTTTTCTTGGTGTCTTGTTTTTTTAGGCCTGTTCCTGGTGTTATTTGGGGCGCTGATTCAGAAAATTGCATCGGAAAGACCGCATCAGCTCTAATTTGTTTACCGAAGACGACAACTTAATATTCTGCAATGACATTGGAAACCTTCTGGAGAAAATCGGTCTTTCAGAATATAAACCAAGTGAGTGGTGAGAAAGAGAAAACAAACATTAACTGTAATGATTATAAGTAGTTACTTCACAATACCAGGTACTGTATGTTGTATCCATCATGCTGCAGAAAGCTACAGTGGTGCTTGAAAGTTTGTGAACCCTTTAGAATTTTCTATATTTCTGCATAAATACGACCTAAAACATCATCAGATTTTCACTCAAGTCCTAAAAGTAGATAAAGAGAAACCAGTTAAACAAATGAGACAAAAATATTATACTTGGTCATTTATTTATTGAGGAAAATGATCGAATATTACATATTTGTGAGGGGCAAAAGTATGTGAACCTCACGGATTAGCAGTTAGTTTGAAGGTCAGGTGTCAGATGTTTTCAGTCAATGGGATGCCAGTCAGGTGTGAGTGGGCACCCTGTGTTATTTAAAGAACAGGGATCTATCAAAGTCTGCTCTTCACAAATCCTGCCCAGGGTTTGTTTCATGCCTTGTGCCCTATGTTGGCTGGGATTGGCTCCAGCAGACCCCTGTGACCCTGTACTTGGACTATAGAGGGTTGGATGATGGATGGATGGATAATTAGCATTGAATAAAAGTAAAGTCCGATGGACAGGGAGGACAGAAAAAAAAAAAAACTCCAGATGGCTGGATGGGGCCCGAGGCCATAAGACCACCTGACCAGCCCCCTCTAGGCATTCTACCTCACATCAATGACCTCAGTCAGTGCTCATGGTATTCAGGGTTCACGTGGAAGAACTTGATGACGGTCACATGGACTTCTGGCTTTCAGTTCTTCAATGTAGGGACATAATGGTGCTCTGATCAGGTGGTGGTGGCGCAGATCAAAGACCAGAGAAAACCAAAAGAAGAACAGAAGAGAAAGTAGGGGTTAGTACGGATTATGGAGCCACCAGGAATTATAATGATAACTAAATGCATGTACAGAGTATCAGGATTAGCAGTGGTGTTGTTTTCAGATTATGGATGCCACATACCAGACTAGCATTTCTACTCCCCATATTTCTTATCATTTGCACCTTTAAGCCCATTTTATATAAATTGCGGTCACTCACAGGATTTTTCCTGACACTTTTAAGCCCAACTTCAGTCCCACCAACTTCCTACATCCGGAATGCCAGCTGTCCTTCCATTGGTAGCCAGGATGTTGATTCACTCCGGCGTGGGGGTCCATGCACTACCACCCTACATCATAGTTGGTCTCCCCTTAGTGGCTCAGTGGGAAGCTGCATCCCATTCTTGACGTCTCTTGTGTCCAGCAGGGGGCCGCGTGCTTGTTTTAGAAATGCAGGACCCACTTGAACCTGCTTACAGTGCCCTCCATAATGGCTCTGACTAACGTATGTTTTTTCTTGATTTCCTGCTCTATAATTTAATATTACAAATCAGACAACTCAGATGTGATTAAAGTGCGTGTTTTGGCCACAGCATGTAGAAGTGATAACACTTTTTCTACACGGCTCCTCCATTACAGGGCACCATAATGTTTGGGACGTGGCAATGGCAGGTCTATTAAGGCCATCATGCCCAAGCCATGACACCTCCAGCACCATGTTTAACAGACCAGGGGCCTTATGTATAAACGGTGCATACGCACAGAAATGTTGCGTAAGAACGTCTCCACGTTGAAATTGTGATGTATAAAACCTACACTTGGTGTAAAGCCACTCACTTTTCCACGGTACCTCATACCCTGTGTTACTCAAGTTCTCCGCTCGGTTTTGCAGACCTGCGACACCCAGCGTCAAAGCAGTGCTACTGTTCCTGTGTGGTTACCCTTTATTTCTTAGATGCACATTCCTGACGCGGCTTTATAAATACACTGAAACTAACCGCATATTGTTTATTAGTGTAATGCATCAGATTGTAATGAACCTGTAACAATATAATGGTCCAGGGAATAGCCATAGTATTCCAAATACCAGAACTGCTTTAGCGTTGTTACTCTCACTGCACCTTCTTCTTCTTCTTCTTTCAGCTGCTCCCGTTAGGAGTTGCCACAGCGGATCATCTTTTTCCATATTACTCTCACTGCACCACTCGGAGTATTTATATCTCTGTATTTGAGTGGGGCATCATAGCTCTACTGCAGCTGATTGGAAAGAGAATTATCAGGATACGGCATCAAGCACACGCTGCCTCAGCCACGGCAAAATACTTTAAAGCCTTTCCTGTACGGACCTCGCGGTTCAGAAACAGTCGATCAGTCCATCAGCTGCTCCTTGTAGAACTGTCTGTACTTATCACTACAATCACCTCACTGTAAACCTGCACTACAGTTATAATATTACACAACCTGCGCCACTTTATAAAGCGCGTATTTACATATGATGACTATCATTTTTAAGATGAAATGCAGCAAAATATGTTTATTACATTATACAGATAAAACTTCATTTAACTAATCTGTATTGTTAATAACTAAACATGTGAGGACATGGTGTCACAGCGCTAGCGACGAGGTGGCGCCCCATTCACGTATTGTTACTGCCTCGCGCTCTATTCTTGCTGTTGCTGGTGCGACACTGGAAGGATAGATGGATAGAATAATTAAACACGTACTATAAAGATATTTCAATGTTCCTTAAAGGTTTTGAAGAATCGGCATTATAAGCTTACAGATGGCTTAACGTCTATCACAGAGCTGATTGTGTGGCGATTGGGTATTTGAAGAAAGAAAAGCAAGGACAGGAATTTGAGGTTAGTACGTTTGAAAGAGACAGGACTGCTGCAATAAAGTATTTCACGGCACAGCAGGCATCTTGCGTGAGGCAGGAACAATCACTGCGCCACCGTGTGCCCGTGTTTAATAACACGCTTTAACTCCTATCATCATGAAAATGATATCATGTATACATCTCAGTATTTTAATTATTCAGAGAGCTGTAATATCACGAATGTAATGGATTCTGTGTCCTGTCGGATGAAGAGAAAGCGGGGAAGCACGTAGTGATTCACACACACAGAGCACATAGAAGATCACATACAATACAAAGCATTTAACGTGCTACTTTAGTTATAATGTGATTTGAGAAACTAGTAAGTAACGATTTTAAGATGAAGTTTATGATGTTCTACTTTAATGACAAAATAAACTACGTGATTAAAGTGGACATTTCAAAATTAAAGTTGACATTTCGTGCTTTTTTCCCCCCACTGTGTCCCTATTTTTTTTTCTCTGTATCCTAATAAGCTTTCATATGACACTCAGACGGTGGGCCACGACTCCCCTTTTCATGGTGACTTTGATATGTGACAACGTCTCTTTTTATTTTGGGCACTGTGTGACTTTGTGAACTTGAGCTTTCGAGTTTCTCCAACACGCTATGTCACTCGATCAACTTCCTTTTGTTGATTATTCCACTGTTTTAAACCAACAAATAGTACGTTTTTCCTTTGCCTCCACTTGGTATTCGCTGAAATTCTTCTATTTTCCCCCGTGCCTTTCCCATTGTCTTTTCACAGAAGGCTGAGCTTAAGGGCGATTTATATTGATTTGCATATTCATAGAGGTGTAATTCTGGGAGGAGTTGGGGCGGGGCAGAAGGCACATGCACGAGCGTTCCTTTTCACGTTGATTGGGATTTATGTAGCGGAACAACATGGAAGTTTATTCCATTCCCGCTTTTGTGCTTATGCCATGTTATAGTGTGAGTTCTACGCACGGCGTTATACACGAGGCCCCAGGTGGTCTGCTTTGGATCTCGGGCAGTTCCTTGCCGTCTCAAAACGTTGCTCTTGAAGGTTCATTTTTGTCTTAACTGCCTACAAGACCTTTTTTCCCAGAATGCTGCAGGCTCTTTGAAGTCCTCATTCTCAAACTGTAATCTGCCATCCTGGGTTTGTGGCCTCCTCTGTATTTCTGTTCATGAAGTCTTCTGCTAATAGTCGTCTCTGAGACGTCCACATCGGCCTCCTGCAGACTGTGTCTGATCTGTCGCACAGCCATCTGGGGATTTTACTTTACCATAATAAGGATATTTCTGTCATTAGCTTATTCCTTGGCCTAGCAACCCCTTTGTGATTACTGAGCTCACCAGTGTGGTGTTTCTTCTTCATCATATCCCAGACAATTGATTTTGGTCATCCTAAGGCTTTACTGAGGTCTCTAATGGTTTGATTCTTGTTTTCCAGCCTCATAATGGCTTCTTTGACTGTCATTGTCACAGTTCTTGTCCTCATGTTGAGCAACAGGCAGCTACAGACTCCAAAGAGATGAAGCAAGCCAAGGAATCTTATGAAGCCATGAAACCCACCTGGGGAGTCCTAAACACCCGGGCCGCCAAACATTATGGTGCCCTGAAATGGGGCAGGGATCACGTAGAGAAAGTGGCATGTGACCAAAATGTCCACAAATCCCCTTAAATGAAAGTCTGCAGTGGCCACTTTAATCAGGTCTGAAGTGCATGAACTGTGGAGCAGAGATGGAAGTCTGTCTCCCAAACATTATGGAGGGCACTGTTCAGGTATGTACTGGATGTGAATATTTTATTTATATATATTTTAAAGCTCTACTGTATACTCTCCTGACCCACCCATTCTTCGGTGCATTATTTCTGGTTTGGTGGAGCGCAGAAGACATTCTTGTAGCTTCTGGGTCAACGTTCCCTGACATGCCATAAATACCCATACTTTTCACAAACAGCCCACTCACGATGTGAAAACTACCAGGTATGATAAAAAAGAAAAGACATAATTAATAATAATTCTTTACATTTATATAGTGTGGTAAGCCACTTCAACCAGCACAAAATGATCTATTTATACTGTATGTTGAAAATCCAAAATTGTAGTAGCTTATCTACAGAGTCAAGATGATACCCTGCTGACAAACAATAGGACAGCCAGATTACGTTTTGGGGTTCTTTATCAGATTACATCTTTGAATATGAGAAATCGCCCAAAAAATAAAAATTAAAGGACAAAATACAAGTAAACTATCTATCTATCTATCTAAACAGAACGTCCCACTCAGCCAAGTTAAAGGACAGCATGTTGGCGCCCTCTTGTGGGAAAAATTGAAAATCACAAGAGCAAGTTGTTAGGCCAGCAGAGGTTTTTGGTATTTTTATCCTGGTTGAGCAAAAGGGGGGGGGACATGAGGCGAATACAAACAGGGGGTGGGTTTCATCCAGCTAGTGGTCTTCCACTCTACAGATGGAAAAGTTGTGAGGAAAATCATTTCACCTGTCTGGTAGACCCTCATATTGCCTCATGAAGAGAGCGTGTAGGATGCACCACATGTCTGCGTTCACAAGAATCAGAAATAAATGCAAAGTTTTGTAGGAATAGTTGTGGTGGATTTCGTGTGATGCTCTGACAGCCAAATTCTATCCGTTATTATAGTGCCTTTCATCCATCCATCCATTTATCTATCTTGTTATTAATTGATACGTTGGTGTTTTCTATTATTGATTATAATATATTTTATTTAAAAACTAATGTAACAAATCTATTATATATTGATTTTCATCCATCCATCCATCCATGTTATATAGAGCCTTTCATCCATCGCTCTATTGTAATGCGAAACATAGAAACATGTTGAAGAGTTGGGGCACCTTGGAGGCAAACTGTGAAAAACTGATGGAGGAAAAAAATAAGAATAAGACTGCAAATCAGAAGCACGTCTCTTCAGAATTGAGTCAACCAACAGACTGGCTTAATATGGCGGTGGAATCGCTTAAGAAGACTGGTGGACGAGTCAAAAGTGGAACCTTCAGGAAGAAATGAGCTCCATTGTACAGCTTTCTACAATGAGAATGTCACGCCAATAGTCCGATATGGTGGCGGTGAAGGTGGGATGGTGTGGGGATGCTTTGCTGTTTCTTGGCTTGAGTGACCTTCCATAATAGAGGGAAGCGTGAATTCAGCTCTCTACCTGAAGGTACTGAATGTGAACGTTCTGTCCATCGGTCCGTGATCTGAAGCTCTGCGGTGTAAGCAGGTTATGCAGAAGGACACAGACATGAAGCACAACAGCAAATTCACCACTGAATGGCTGAAGAAAAAAAAACACAAACACAAAATGAAGGTTTTGGAGCGGCCTGGTCAAAGTCCTGACTTGAAGCCCATTATGATGTTGTGGTGGGACCTCAAATGGCCCAATCATAGTCGAAAACCTTACACTGTGGCGGACTTGGAACAAAAAATCTCTAGAGAAGTACGGGCCAACATTTCTCCACAAGGTGCTGCCAAACACGGATCTCCTTTGACCTGAGGTGTTTGTTTGGAGTTGCTGCTAAAGGAGGAAAACCCAAGTATTAAGTTTAAGGGGGGGGGGGGGGGGGG
>JANRMT010062796.1:110669165-110682320 GCA_026402145.1 Polypterus bichir lapradei | reverse complement strand
AGGTGTTGTTGAACTGGGGGGCAGTTTCTATTTTACATGGGTGTTACAGGTGTTGAACTTTTCTTTTTTCCTACAATGCATCCAAAATGATCCCTGTAGAAAAACTGCGTGTTGCGTTTTGTATTAAAATAAAAGAGAAACAATGGAGTGTCACAAAGGAGCACAAACAGAGGAAATCACAATGGGGACAAATAGGTCTTCACAGCGCTGTGACTGGTTGTGTGTATACTGTATATATTTATGTTGCGGCGGATGGCTGGGGCCGTTGGGTTGTAGCGGTGTCTCGGACTCTCGTAGGGCTTCGTGGGAGTTGGAGTTTGGTGCTGCCCTGTTGGTATCTACGGGCATCGTCAGCGGGTGCTAGAATTACAGCCGAGCCCTAGAGAGCAGCTCTTCTGCTATACCCAGAGGGATCTGCCGCTCTCCTATACACAGACACAGCAGTCAGGCAGGGTCGGGGGACAGTAATACTGTGCCCTGCGTATTTATAATGTTCCTTGTATCACCCATCGACAGCAGGCGCTTATCGCATGTCCACAATCTTTTCAGATTCGCTTTTATGGCAAACTGCTACAGCGCTGGGAGACTGCGATTGCTTTGGGACGCTTTTCTGCCTGTCGTCCCGTTAGGTGGAATCCCACAAGAATTTAGAAACTCACTCACACCAGCCATGATGCTTTTCAAAGGTAAAGTGCAGGTTAATTTGCTTTATGTATTTTTACTTTATATTTTGTATTAATCATTTTTATATTGAATAGGTTGTGTGGAACGAATCATCCAAGTTTCAATTATTTCTTATGGGGAAATTCGTATTGATACTGTATACTGCACGAGTGCTTTGGACTGCGAGCACATTTCTGGAACGAATTATACTCGCAAACCGAGGTTCTACTGTAATTAGTTGCGGTAGAGTCGGGAGCAACAACAAATAGACTACGCTCACGCTCACAACTTGCAGTTCTTGTTGCCGATTGATGCGTTTTTTTGGGGTTTTTTTGCGGTGGGACGTCGGATAATACGGAATGTCGGATAAGCGAGACTCTACTGTATATAATTCTCATAGATAGGTAAATAAGTGAAAGGCACTGTACAGTAGTTGTGCAAGATGTGAAAGGCGCTATATAAAAGATGGATACATGAGGAGCTTTACA
This sequence comes from Polypterus bichir lapradei, assembly GCA_026402145.1. Classification (NCBI taxonomy): domain Eukaryota; kingdom Metazoa; phylum Chordata; class Cladistia; order Polypteriformes; family Polypteridae; genus Polypterus; species Polypterus bichir. Next base: position 110,681,169 of record JANRMT010062796.1, on the reverse strand, counting down.
AAGCCAATGAGAATGAGCCAAGAAAGCAGGCGACAGGTGGTGTCCCCGAGGCCGGCTGTTCTGAGTGCCCACCCACAGGGCTAATTAGCCTAATCTGCATGATTTTTGGGGATGTGGTGGGACACGGGCACGTGGAGAACATATAAACTCTTCATGGACAACAGCAACCTATGAGATTTGTACTTGGGATGCTGGACGACCTGTGCCACCCATAATGGCACCCATCTATCCTTTTTCCAAGCACACTTTTTTTTTTTTTTTTTTAAATGAAGGGCTGTTGGGGGCCAACCTTGGCACCGTGGGTTCCCGTCTCATTAGCTGTTCTTACTCCTGCTCTGCCACATCACCAGACACTTTAACGTCACTAGAAAGGCTGATGTGGATGAACAGCAGGAACACAAACCAAAAAATGAACCTGCGTGACTGGCACAGAGATGGGAGTTCAAGTCCCTGGGGCTGGAGATGCCCCGCGACTACGTTTTTCTCTGTAGTTTAACTTTCTATGTCAGACAGTGCCATCTAGGGGTCAACAGCATAATTTGACTTTGAATTTTTAAATCGAAATCTGCTGTAACTGATGGACATGAAAGGCCCTAAAATTAAAGGGCATTCTTTCCACATTTGGCCACAAACTGGAGCCCTGAACAATTTTACTGGGGGTGACAAGCACATGTACTTGGACACGGTGGTCCAACGCTTGGCACCAAACAGCCCAACTGACTGGGAAATTTGGGGTCATCCATTACCAAGGAGATGCCCACATTGTACATTAGTAGCCACATTTGAAGACAACACCACTGAGGCAATGAGGACATTAAAAAAATCGCCTGGGCATCACTTTGAAAATGCTAATCACAAAGAAACAAAGCAAAAAGCAGTGGGCATCGTGTCAGCTTGCCACCTAGTGATATTAAATTGGGCAGTTGGTTTCTATTTGCCTACCTGCCAACATTAATGAGGGCATTTGCCTTAACTTATATAGCACCTTTCACCAACCACTTCAAATATCAAATGTGGGTGGGCAATCTGAATCCGAGGGTGAAGCTGCCCATTGTTGGGCATTTCACAACATCAAGAGGCAAACCGTGTCCAAAGTACAGCTGCGGCCTGTGGGAAGCCCTCCATCTTGGCACCAGTTGTCCTCCCAAGTCTGCCAGTAGGCTAAGGTCTGGAAGCGGTGCCAATGAACTCACTGGCAACTGCCTAAATCCACACGTGCCAAACCATCCAGGACCCCTCCCCCCAAACGTGCAGCCTTCCTCCCTCTGCAGACTTCCTGCTCGAAAACCGCTGCTGTGTAGAAAAGGAACTCAGATAGCCGAGCGCATCCTGTCACAAGGCTGCAGCCGGAGGAACACCTCTGCCACCGAAAAGAGGAAACCGGGCGACTCGTCTCCTTCGAAAAATGGTAAGAAAGGCGCCTTTATTTCCGACCTCCAGTTTGGGCAAAGCAGGAAGGCTCAATGAAATCCTGCAGGTAACAGGGCGCGAGGTGGGCAGCACAGCGGTGGGTCACATGGGCATGAGCACCTCAGTAGGTGGGCCTAAAATGTCCAGAAGCTCAACACTTGGTGGGGGAAGTACAACTCCTCAGCCCACCCGGCTCGAAGAATCCAGAAAGTGGTCAGACTAGAGGACCACTGCGTCACTTGGGCAGTCACCAGAAGTGGCCAGCAGGTGGAGGCAGAACCAACACAAGTTAAGTGACATTGAACCATGGGACGCGTAAGTGGAGGGCACATGATGCCATGCCACACCTCGGAGTCCTCCATGCCACTGTCACCTGCCAAAAACTGATCCATTTTGTGACCTGCCTGTCCAGTTCAGGGTTGCATCCTGGCCAAGGGCACCAGCAAAACGTCAGAAACCGAACTGAAAAAGCCAACTCCACGGCTGAAGAATTCTAAATCTGAGAAATGAAGAAACGAATACGTAAAATAATTTAATAATGGCTAGAAAAATAAATAGGAAAGCACTTTAGAATTGAGAAAAAGAGTGAGAAATGAAAGGCGCTATATAATAAGTCAGTGATTCTCAAACTGTGGGGCGGGGCGCGAAGATGTGAAAAAAAGAAAACAAGAAACAAAAATATGAAAAATCCATCTATTGAAACCAAAACAAATGAGCTTAAACTACATTCTGATACTAGAAAAATAAATATCGACTTAGATAAATGTCGATAAAAGTTAAGTACGTATTAGTAAAATCTGCATCTATGATATCATTAATTAAAAAAGAACAAATTGGTATTAGTGGGCTCCTTTCAAAAAAAACGTTAGGGGTGCGCAATTAAAACTGTTATGAAAACTCGGGTCGCAAATACGTGAAGGCTGAGAAACGCCGGAATCTGAGCACCGAGAATCAAACCAATTAGGGGGCGCGTTTATTTGGCAATGACGACCTGACACCGCTAACCCCGCGTGTAGCACGCCCGGGGGCTCCGCTCGTCCCCTCGACGCTGCCGCCGTTTCTTCTCCGCCCACATTCTGGAATCTTCCCGGAGTCGCGGGAAGGTTCTCAAAACCTGCGGACTTTCTGCACTCAGCGCACCTGCATGTCAATCAGGCACTCGGCCCCGCCCATCTTCCCCGGACACTCGCTGACCGCCTCAATACGAAAGGCTGTCCTCGTCATGGCCACGAATGCACGCAGCAGCGACTCTCCTCCCCCCGGAGTCTCCCGCTTTTACCGCACGACTTGAAACTTATTCGACTCAGACGGTCTTTTGCTGTCATCCCTTTAGCTCGTGCTGATGCTGCTCGTAGTTTGGGTGACTCATCGTGCGATTTGTCAACGCCGTAAAATTATGAAAGAGACTACGGGCATCCGCCGAATTCCTAACAACCGCTTCTCGAGAGAAAGCCCTTCAGTCCTCACCGCCGCCTCCGCCTCCTTCTTAGAGTGAAGCTCGGTGTTTGCGGATACGAGGATCGGCTGCGGTCAGATCTTAAAAACCGCGCCAGTACCGCTAACAGCCGACAGCCTTCGCGGTCATTTCAAGTAGACCGGGAGCTGAGCTGGGCGGGGCGTTGGCGGCGCCCAATCACAGTCGCAGTCTTTCTCACAGCTGATGCGACACCCACATGCCGCGGTTCACTCCTCGTGTCACGTGTGCTGCTGACGTGTCCTCGCGCCTTTTGTTGAGCATTGAAATGGCGAAGCAGTCGGAGCTCCCGGAGATCGAGGAGGCGGCCACATAGAAGTGCAGGTGACCAGTTTTACTAAACGGGATCGAATGGAGGGTGAAGTCTTCATCTTTAGGGCTGCCTTTGAGCGCTGATGCGATTGTTGAATTGATTATGCTGATGGTGTTTTGTTTTTTCATTTAAATTTTTGGTGATTATGTGTTTGTGGTGCAAAAAATTGAAACCTTACAAAGAAGTTTTCAGGAAATGATCAGCTTCACAAACAATGGAAACCCTGTGCCAAAACCCTGTCTAATAAAATGAAAGATGGCTATATCATTTAGAAAACCAGTAGTTTGTGTGTGAAAAATAATTTGGGCTACTGTTTGTTATGAAAGGCGCTATATAAAATGTCAAGCTTGCATGTGTTAAGTCTACCTGCGGTTCACATTGCAACGTCCTGGGAGTCTCTTCACCAACTAATGTCTCAGCATACAGACATTAAATACATACTGTTATACAAAAGGCGCTATATTAAATGTCAAGGTTACGTTTCATGCTGTCCACGGCTCCCATTGCAGCTTTGTGTGGTGTCACTTCACCCGCTGGTGGTTGCGACACCAAGACACTGAAAAAACAATACTGTGCATGGAAAAGAGAGTGCTTGTTGTGACAAGGCGCTATATAAGCGTGCCTAAATCGTAAGTATAATGTCCACCATGAGTTGGTCTCATGTCACTTCACCCACTAGTCTTACAGCACAGAGTCACTGAAATAAAATGGTATAGCATGTGAGAAATAATTTGGGGTAGTGCTTGCTAGAGCAAGACGCCATATTGAACCTCAGGTCTTCATGTTTAATTCCCTGCCACCGCTGTCATTGTGTGACACAGAAAAGCAGTGCTGTCTGTGACAAATCCTTTGGGCTAGAAAGGCGCTATATCAAGTCCCAGCAACTTTTCCTCCCCCTTCAATGAGCTGCTGTTTAATCTTTTGTAAGTCACCTGACTTACCAGAGCTCATGCTGGTAAAGGTGCTCAACGTGGAAAGGCGCTATATGAAATCTCAGAATCACAGCTTCGGCCCCCAGTGCTGACTTGGTAGTTATGAAGCCATAACAATATGGAGACCCCTGTATTCCAATCCATTTATTCAGCACACAGTTAAGTGCAGCCAGTGCCTTTCCTGGTGGCATTGGGTACAAAGTAGGAAGTAAACCAGGAGGGGCTGCCAGTCTCTTAGAGGGCACCCTCACTCGCTCGCTCGCTCGCTCATACTGGGCCACTTTAGAGTCACCAGTTCACCCAATATGCATTTCTCTGGACGTATGGAGACATGGGCAGAATGGGCCCACTCCACACAGACATTTGAACCCAGGGCTCAGCAGGTCCACAAAGCTTTCAATGACATGTAACCTAGGGGACCCAGAAAATCACAGTGTGTTGTGTTTTCTATAAAAAGGCGCTATATACTTGTGAGGCAAGGGAAGGAATGAATGCAGCGCCCCCTTGAGGCTGTAGTTCAGTCTGGCTCTGTGTGCCCCCCTGCTTTCTCCTTATTCCCACCTAACTGGTCAGTCCTGTGTAACTGAATCCAGCTCCTGCTAATCCAAGTCCTTATGCTGTCTGAAAATGACCTTGAGTTGTGTCTGCTATGGAAAGGCGCTATATACCTGTGCTCTCTATTCCCATTTCTTTTAGTCCCTACAGTGCAGCATTGCCTCCTCAACAAGTGACTGGGGCAGCGCCCCCTTGAGGCTGTGTGTGAAGGCTGGCACGGTGTGCCCTGTTGTGCTTTCTCCTGGTCCTGTCAACCCCAGTGTTTCAAGTGCTAATTGTGTATGAAAAGCGCCTTGAGTTGTGTCTGCTGTGGAAAGGCGCTATATACCTGTGCTGTCTTTGATGAGGATGAGGTTAGGATCACACACTGATACAATGCATTGCCACACCACACGACAAATCAACTCAGGATCCAGATTCGAACCCGTGTGCAGCCATACAATGGGTGCCCGTTTTTTTTTTCACTCCCTACAGTACAGCATTGCCTCCTCAACAAATGACAAGGGCAGTGACCCCATAGTCCTGTCACCCCCCCCTCCATTGTCCTGTTCTGCATTAATGAGTCCAGCTCAGAGTGGTCCAAGTCCTAATTGTGTATGAAAATGACCTTGAGTTGTGTCTGCTATGGAAAGGCGCTATATACCTGTGCTCTCTATTCCCATTTCTTTTAGTCCCTACAGTGCAGCATTACCTCCTCAACAAGTGACTGGGGCAGCGCCCCCTTGAGGCTGTGTGTGAAGGCTGGCACGGTGTGCCCTGTTGTGCTTTCTCCTGGTCCTGTCAACCCCAGTGTTTCAAGTCCTAATTCTGTATGAAAATGACCTTGAGTTGTGTATGCTATGGAAAGGCGCTATATAATTGTGCAGCCTGACTGAGTTGCTTCACCTGTCGGTGCCCAAAGTGTACAAATGCACATAACTCAGATCCCACTTCTGACCCCCTATCATACATTACTGCCTCCTCAGCAGGTGACTAGGGTGGCACCCACTTGTGGGCTGGCATGGTGTGCCCTGCACTTTTCTGCCTGTTCTCCTCTCTCATTGCCCTGTCCAGGATTCATGAGTCCAGCTCTTGAGGATCCAAGTCCTTATGCTGTGTGAGAATCCTCTTGAGTTGTATACTTTGTGGAAAGGCGCTATATACATAGGCAACGTGAGTGAGTCACTTCAACTGCTGGAGCTCACCGGGTAAAAACTGCAAGTCGCTTTGGATAAAAGGATGAGATGAATGGACGAACAGCAGATCCCTGCATTTCTGTAGCGAGTTTTAACGCAGTCGTGCCATCTCGTTTGTTTCTGCAGTTCTCGTCTCAATTCTTCTGCACCAGGGTACGTGGGGTCTCGACTGACAGATGGACAGACGCCTGTGTCCTCACGCAGGAACCCCCTGTAACTCCATGTCATGACCCAGGATGGTCTCTCCACCTCGCCCGGCTGGACCTGACCTGACCTGAACCTTCCAGCAGAGAAGGACAATGCAGAGGTGGACAGTGGCTGCACACTGGACGGCTTATTTGTCCCCCACTGTCCCTGTCATTTTTTAATTAAAAAGCTTCATATCAAGCATTTCAAAATGTCTTTATATTGTGCCTTTTATTGATAATAGGGGAGGAGGAACCCCTGAATAATTTATGGGTAAAAAAACTGTCAGAAAATCTTCATGGACCGTGAGCACCTCGGCCGTATGAGTGGACACAGGTGACCAGAAGTAATCAGCCAGTCACATGCGAAAGGACATCATATGAGCAGGCTGTCCTCAACCACCTGGTCACTGAAGTCACACACGCCGTGAAGGAAATGGAGGCGTCACAAGGGCAAGTTAGCTTAAGCCCGATATGTATATTTGGGGGTCAGGTGGTTGCCCTCAGTCAATTCTCGGCGGGTGTCTTCGTCAGTTTACAAAAATCCGAAACGAGAAGCTCTGCCTTTTATCAGTAAACCGCACATCCTGTTGAGTAAGGCGCCTACCAAGGCCTCGCTTTACGAAAAGTGCAGGCACTGACCGCGACTTTAACAGTCCATGGCACGCAGACCGCATGGCAGCGCCCCCTTGAGGCTGTAGCTCAGGGTGCAAGATGGCTGGGCCTGAAGACTGGCTCTGTGTGTCCCACCTAATCGCTGTGCCCATCACCTGGAGTTTTGTTCTTTATGGAAGGCGCTATATAGATGTTTGATGTTCAACAAGATGTCGGAGGTTCACTAATTCTTAACGCTTATGAAGGTGTTGTTTTCTAAACGATGTAAATATTTCTGACGTTTTGTTTCTTTTAACCAATTTTCCTCCTCTGATGATGAAATGAAAACCTAAAACCACAGGATTTCAAAACGAAAAACCGAAATGGTCAAACATCGCAAGCAGATAAGGGAAGTCGAGGAACTCAGAGTTGTACGGTGAAGGATAGGAAGCAGGCTGGCGTCACATCTCAGGCGGGTTCCTCTGCTGGCTGCGGTTCAGAGTTACCTTCTATGTCTTTTTTGTTCATCTTTGTTAAAGTTACTTTTGTTTGCTGCCTGCTTTGTTTTCTGTGCATTTGTTTTATGTGTTTTGTGGGCTGGTGCCCAAAGAGGCGGGACCACCTGCCAATCACCACCAGGTGCTGCTTTCTGCCCAGCAAATCCTGAGAGTCTTCCACAGGTCCCAGTGGTTCATTTTGTTATGATGGGGAGTCCTAAAGCATTTAAGTCTCAAAAGTACTTCCAAAAATGCACACTGGAGGGGGAAATCCAGCCAAAACCCCTGGCCAGATACAAAAAGGGCCACATAGAATCTTTATAAAATAACAGTGAAGCTCCATGGAGCACAGAGGCAATAGGTTTTGCCCAAAACCAGAAGGGAGTCCAATACAACCAAAAGTCCCAATACAGAAATAAACACAAAGTCCAAATAAGAGGATAAAGTCAAAATCTGAAAATCACAGAAAACGTAGAAAATGACAGTAACTCCCCACTTGCTAGAGCTTTCAAAATGAACCACCGGGATCAGATTTATAGCACCTGGTTGTGATCGACAGGTGGCCCTGCCTTTTGTGGGACCACCCACAAAACTCAAAGAACATTGTCCAGGCGTAGAAAACAAAACAAAACTGACCGTAGCGACTCAAAATTGAACAGTCAGTCAGTCCGTCATTATCCAACCTGGTCACGGGGGTCTGCTGGAGCCAATCTCAGCCAGCACAGGGCGCAAGGCAGGAACAAACCCCAGGCAGGGCGCCAGTCCACCACAGCAAAATTGAACATAAAAGACGTAAAAGGAGACATTTAGCCCCAGCCCTGGGGAGGAAACTTGGCTGAGATATAACAGCCTGAACCTTCACGACCTGGCCAAAAGAGGCCCTCCCCAAGGCTGCAAGTCCCCAAACTGCTACCTGCAGGCTGCGGCCTTCTCAGGCCTAACAGTGGGGGAGCCTGCTTGTAAAGTTCCAAAAATTAAAAAGGTGTCAAAATGGCCAACAAGTGAGAGAAACTTTAAAACCTCTGGCATGAAAGTACAACGGGAATCTTTATGAAAGGAATTTATTTAAATATAAAGAGCAGCATAACAAACTGCTCAAAAGAGCAAATAAAGGATTTACCTAAAATGGCAATAAAAACCGCAGCCCAGGCCCAATGCACAGGCCAGCAAACAAAAAATCCAAGAAACCAAAAATCAATCAAGAATCATCAATCGTCTCAGTAAACTCCGCTACAAACTCAATGCCACACTGCTGGGCCCTTCTCTCTGGTTGGCTTATAAAGCAACAGAGAGGAAATGTCAGGGTGGCCCCGCCTCCTGGGGCTCCACCCACAAAGTGCAAGGAAGATCGGTGCATAACTAATGAATAATATGACAATATTAATAACAAAACCAACAATGAAACGGTGAATACATAGAAGCAGAGAGGAAACAGCAACGAAGATGTGGCAGCAAGCCCTCAGGTACCTGGCGCCCCCCTAATGACCAGAGCACCTGGGGGCTCGGCTTTCATTCAATTAGGAGCCCCGTCTTAGTAGTCAAGGAAGACGAAAAGTGAGCAATCAGGGATCAAAGGGTGCAGAACAATAACGAAACCAACCAAAAACAAGAAGACGGGTGAAGCCCTGCAGTTGTCTTAATGCACTGGATGGAGTGGCGGCACATCCGGCCGCATTATTCATTTTTTTTTATTTTCTGAATTCCGGAATATTCCGGCAGTGGAGTTGGAGTTCAGTTCCCACCAGACGCCCCTTCACCATGGGGTACCCAAGTTTTTGTTTGTACCAGCACCCCCTACAGGCCTAGTGATGAGTGTCTACGATGCCCAATGTGCCCGGCTCTCCGGGTGAAATTCTACCTTGTAATCCCGGCTGCCGGACTCTTAACTAATTAACGGAGTTCTTCCATTTTTTCTTTTGCCAGTCCGACTCCTTGGTGGTGTGTGATGTCGATGAGAGCCTCAAGGAAAAACTGAAGAAATTTCGATTCCGCAAGGAGACCAATAACGCAGCCATCCTGAGTAAGTCCTCAAGTCACTGGTGTGGGGTGTGGGGGGTGAGCTGGAGCTGGAGCTGGTGGTCTCATACATCTCCTCGAGTCCATTTTAGCTTTGCTGTTGTTTATTAATCTCATGCTCAGTCATGTCGATGTTATTTTCGTGCCTGGTATCGAGTTGTGTCTTCCTGACTTGTGGGAGTTTAGACTCCATGGGTGCCGTTTTATTGTTGGCCATGGTGTCTGTCTGCGGTCATGTGACCACCGGACGTCTGACATGTGACATCATCGAGTCACGGTGATTTAAGATGGTAGTCCGGTATTCTGCGTGACGCTGGTCTACCTGGAAAACCAAGAGACGGACCCCGAGACGACCCGTCAGAAAGACAAAAACGGGCAGAGGTTCATTAAGGGAAAGTCCAAAATGGGACAGAAGACAACACGTGGCAGTTGGACTTATCCAGTGTCACATGACGTGACTCCTAGTGTTGGGGTACGTCGGACCTGCTGACTGTGGTTGCCTGACGTGCTGGACATCGCTGGGCCTGTCACATGCAGTGACTGCGTGATGACTGCTGGGCTCGCCCCTTTTCCTGTCAGCCAATGGCGTGCTGTGTGACGCGCTGACAGGCCTGACAAGCTCCGGCACAATCTCCGCTCTCATGGTTCTTTTTTCCTATTGAGTTATGGCGTGGAATACATGAGACATCAGACAGACGAGCATCTTTTGTGTTTGTGATGTCCCGTCGTCCTCATAGCTGCTTTAAATGTTTTGTGCTACTGGATGAGCTTCTGATGGTTTTCAGCTCTCACACGCACACAGAGCTGCCGCTGCGACTGAAGACAACGTCTAAATTGTTTGAGGGGCATGTCGTGAACTAGCTGGTGTGAGATGCCAGGGATGTCACATTAGGTGACACATTAGCGTGGCACCGACTACCTCCAACTCCCTAAGATCGAGTAAATGAAGGCTGTGGCTGAAAATCGCTGGAAAAGTCGCCTGACGTGGCCATCGTGACGATCAGACGCCATACAGTCGGGGGTCACGTGCCCACTGAAGCAGCAGGCCACAAACACGACGGCACCCAGGGAAAGCAGTAACAAAATGGCAGTGATTGTGAGAATTCAAAATGGAGTCACGTAATGGTAAAGAAAATTTAAAAAATCAATTAAACGTAATGAGAAACAAAACCACCTGTCGAATCATCCTGAGAGTGGGCTTGGACCTTAGGGTGTCTTTGGACGAGGGCTGTTGGTTTACGGTCTGCTCTTGATACCACGCTGTAGTTTGGGACTTTTGACGCCGGTGCCGTTCACACTTTGTTTTCTGTTGTCACCTCCTACTCTGGTTTCCAGTTCTTGCTTTTGAGGTCTTCCTGTCTGTATCTCTGACGGTTTAAGGTCAGGACAGACGCTCAGCCACCATTTCACACTGAGGGCCATCGTCACAGGCGTTTACATTAATTTATTTAGCGGGTGGCCACGATAATCCACTCTAGGAGACACTAAAGGCACTATATAATAGATAGATAGTGTCACTGTGCCCGCCGCTGTGCTTGGCAGGACTCGGGCAGTGCATGCTGGGATATCATACTTGGGTGCCTGCCTGGGAGTGACTATGCTGCGGCTGCCACCAAATGAGAACTGAATGTAATGACCTGAGCAGACCTTTCAGTTTGTCCACCTCATTGGTTGTCATTCTGCTTGTCTGTCCATCTGTCCAGCTGCCCTGTATGTCAGTCCATTCAGTTTCACTCTCTGCCTGTCTGTTCAGCTCTTTCACTATGTCTTGTCTGTCAGTCTGTTCAAATGTCAGTACATCTGTCCACCTAACTGAGTGTCCACTTGTCTGTCTGACTGACTGACTGACTGACTGTCTCCCACCTCACTGGCCTGGCTGTAGGTCTGTCTGTCTGTCCATTGTCCTGTGTGTCTGTTCATCTGTCCAGCTGTCTGTAAGCGCCAGTCCACCTCATCAAGTGTCTGCACATCTGTCCAACTGGCCTGTCTGTCTGTCTGTCTGTCTGTCTGTCAGTCAGTGACTGCATGTCTCTCTGCTGGCCTGTCCAACACTCTGTCTTTGTCTCTCCATCTAAATGACTCTCCATGTCTGCCTTTCTGTCTGTCTCTCTGGGCTCTCAAGCTGGACAGGTAGCTACAGGACCGATGACGGTCAATGACTGCACTCGCATCATTTGGTTTTCTTTTCTCTTGCAGTGAAAATCGACAAAGAGAAACAGCTTGTGGTTCTGGAGGAGGAATACCAAGTAAGTGGTGACAAAGGCGTGGATGGTGACGGGTGGGCGAGTGGAGTGACGATCAATGGGAAATGCAATTGGGACAATAAGGCAGGCCATATCCCCACCTATGTCCCTATCCCTGTCCCCATCTCCAGCTCTGTCTCTGTCGCATTGTTCATTTCAAAGTATAGATGGATGGATAGATAGATAGATGTGAAAGACACTATATAATAGACAGATAGACAAATAGATAGAAGGCACTATAGGGTGGTCCAGATCTAATTATGTAATTTTCATTACACTATAACTTAAGTTTATTACATATAGAATTCACAAAGAATTCTTTTTGTTGCCGATAGATGGCAGCGAAATCAGTGAATTAATTCAATGTAAGTCCATTTTCGTTTATTACAAAATATTTCGAACAATTCTTTTGTCTTGTACTGTTTTCCTGCATTGCATTAAAAGTTGCATAATTAGATCTGGACCACCCTGTATATGATAGATAGATAGATGTGAAAGGCACTATATAATAGATAGATGGATAGTTAGATAAAAGGCACTATATAGTAGATAGATTATCTATCTATCTATCTATCTATCTATCTATCTATCTATCTATCTATCTATCTAT
>JANRMT010062796.1:110653688-110669155 GCA_026402145.1 Polypterus bichir lapradei | reverse complement strand
TATCTATCTATCTATCTATCTATCTATCTATCTATCTATCTATCTATGGTCCATACACATCCCAGAATGATTAAAAAGGATTGAAATTAAAAAGAAGCAAAAACTTCTGACTTGGCAGTGCCAGTCCCAGTGAGGCGCTATAGGGGTATCTTGTTCTTGATATGAAGGACCCCCCCCCCCCCCCTTGTGTTTCTCCACTCACTTCTCCTGAATGATTTCCTTCTCTGAAAGTCTTCGGTGTTGGTGTGTCACAGAGAGGATGTGCAGCGTTGTTCATAATGGCACTCTGGTTTGTTTTCATTTTCTCCTCCTCGTCTTCCTCCAAGGGGTCCAGATTGTGTCTAATCCTCCACTTCAGTCTTTATCTAATAGGCAGACTGCAGTGGGGCCAGGTGGTCTACCACAGGAGGACTCCTATAGTCCAGGACCAGCCTCTCAATGGTCTTCACGAGGCGAGATGTGGGAGCCACTGGTCTGCAGTCTTTAGATCAGGAGGTGCCCGACGTCTTTGTAACAGAAGCAATGTAGGATGATTTCCACAGCAGTGACACTTTCTGGAGCCTTAGTGACAGGCTGAGCAGGTTCTCATATAAGACCAACATAAATAATAAAATCAACCATCTGACGGCTTCTAGTGATGGTTCCCAGCTGGCACATGGGTGAAGACTCGGGGGTCTTGTAGAGACCACTGACCCTGCATTCCCGTAATCAGGTTTCAGGCTAGCATCAGGAGACAAGGTTCAGTCATTTAAGTGGCATTACGGCGCCTTCAGAGCCGAGTAGCCATGTTCGAGAGTGTGCCCGGCGACAGACTGGCGTCCCTGCCAGGGTTGGTCAATGGCTTGTGCCAACAGCACCTTCAGAAAGGCCCCAGACCCTTCTCTTTTTGCTCATTTTGTTCTCTTGAATCCAAATCACGTAAATTTGTTTTTTTTTTTTCTTCATCCAGCAGCACTCAGCATCCCAGAATAAGTGAAAGTGAAAACAGGATTTGAGACATTTTGCAGATTTAATAGAATTAAAAAGGACCCATCCCATTGACACTCAGCACTTCGTTGAAGCCCCCTTGCCAGCGATTCCAGCCTGGAATCCTCTCGGGTCTGCTGTGACAAGCTTCACTCACACCTGGATGTGAGGACTTGCTGCCATTCTCCTCAGCAGACCCCCTCGTGCTCTGACTGGGTGGATGGAGACCATCGGTGGGCCGCTGTTGTCAGGTGTTTCCTGAGATGTTCGACTGGAGTTCAAGTCTAGGCACTGGCTGGACCACCCCAGATCGTTCTCAAGCCAGTTGTCCCAAGCCACTCCTCTTGTGACCCTCTCACCCGGTCTGAGGTGTTCTGCAGGTCTCTCTCTCTGTACTTTGTCCCATCCCAGCTTCTCCTCAGCCCTGTCTGGTCCTCCCAGAACCCGCCATGTTTTACTGTTGAGATGGCACTGCGCAGGTTTCCTCATGACATGACACTTCGAGTTGGGGCCAAGTGGTTCACCTTTGGTTTCGTCAGAGCAGAGGGTCTTCTTTCTCAGTCTGTGGGTCCTTTGGGTGCCTTTCTACAAACTCCAAGCAGACGTCCATGTGTCACTTACTGGGGACAAGCTTCTGTCTGGCCTCTCTTTAAAAAGGGGCGGTTAGAGGTGGTGGTCCTTCTGGAAGTTTCTTTCTTCTTCCCAGAGGTTCTCTGCAGTTCAGACCACCGAGTTCTCAGACCCCTCTCTTATGAATGTCCTTCTTCCCCAATTGCTCAGTTTGGCCGGGTGGTCAGTTCCAGTTAGAGTTTGTGGTCCTTCCAGGACTTCTTTCATTTCAGAATTATGGAGGCCACTTGTGCTGCAGATGTTGCTGTGGCCTTCCCAGATCAGCACCTCGTCACAATCCCACCTCGATGCCCTGCGAGCAACTCCTCGGACCTAATAGCTTGGCTTTTTAATCCACCTGTGGCACCTTCTCTACTGTAGACTGGCGTGTGCCCGTCCAAGTCATGTCTCATCGTTTGAGCTGACTTCAGGTGGACTCCAAAGAAGGGGTACAAACATCTCAACGATGATCCATAGATTGAGAAGCACCCAAGACAAATCTCAAGTGTTGTAGCAGGGGGTCTCCACACTTGTGACTATTGGGGTATTTCTTTTTTTATTATTATTTTTTTTAATCCATTTTCACAAATTCCTCCAATTCTGTTTCAGTTTGCCATTCTGGGGTATTGAGTGCTGCGATGGTCTGGCGCCCTGCCTGGGATTTGTTCCTGCCTTGTGCCCTGTGTTGGCTGGGATTGGCTCCAGCGGACTCCCGTGACCCTGTAGTTAGGATATAGCGGGTTGGAAAATGGATGGATGGATGGATGGATGGATGGGTATTGAGTGTTGCTTGACGAGGAAGAAAAAAGAAATGAATTGGAAAGACTTTAGCACAATTAAAACGTAAAGGGGTCCGAAGACTTGGTGGAAGTGCTGTTGGCACAAGGCATAGACCAACCCTGGCAGGGATGCCAGTCTGTCACTGGGCAAACTCTCACCTATGGCTGCTCTCCGGTCATTTTTGCATCAGTAGACACATAACATTAATACCCATGAAGACATGGGCATGACATGCCAGTTGTCATCAGTTGGGCTCAGTTGTCATACTTAATCTTAGCACAAGTTTCCATTTTACCTTTTAATTTTTTCCCATGGTGCCCTTTGGTGGTCACTCACATGATGCCAGCTTTGGGCAAATATCTGGTGCCCTCTTGGGGGGGGGGGGAGGGGTGGTTGGTCAGTCACAGGACTCTATGCTATGGTAAGACTTTATTTTAATATTTCTCACTGGTGCCCTCAAGTGGCCATTCGCAGGACTTTAGATTAGGGCAAGTTTCCATTTGAACAGTGCCACACTGTCCTGAAGTTGAACCCGCACTCCTGGCGCGGGGAGTGTGCAGCTTTAACTGGTCTGGGTCCAGTAGGAGATGTGGAGGTGTAAATGGATACCAGGTGAAAGAAAAGTTCTGTGGCAGGGTGGCTTATGCCAGGGATGTTAGGGTAAGTCTATGTGAGGAGCAGTGTAATTTGTCCAGTGACCACTAGGGGTCACTATAGCCTCTTAGAGCAGTTTTTCTTAAAACCTTTTTTTTTTTTTTTGGTGACCCAATTTTTCCACTGACTGTCCCTTGGAGATTTGCCACCGCAGGTCATTGTAGAACAACGTCGACCACTTTAGCTGCCCGTGGTGACCCATCACGAAAACACTCCGCAGCCCGTCTGCGACCCTCTCCCATTGAGTTCACTTGTGAATCTTAACTCTGCGCGACCCAAAGGGTGGTGACCCATAGTTGAAGAACCAATGTCTTATGTCTTAGAGGGGTCCATCCATCCATTCACCCGTCTTCCAAAGCCGCCCTATCCTGAGCAGGGCTGCAGGGAAGCTGGAGCCTATCCCAGCAAGCATAGGATGCAAGGCAGGATATCACAGCATGTCATATGAATGGCTGCCTGAGCAGCTGTCTGCTATCTGTTGAGGAAGGTGAAGAGGAAATTGAGGAAGAATTAAAACAGAATGAATGATAAGGCACCGGGGGGGGGGGGCAGCAGGGGGATGACGTTCACACCGTCCTCAGTTCCATAAAGAGTCCCACCCAGCAATCAACAGAAGGAGTAGAAGAACAACGACAGGAATTACAGACCTGCTGTGTGCGATAGGCACCATGAGGGGGCGCCAGGAGTGACTTTCGCATCCTCTGCTCTGCTCTTTCATGTCTGCCCTTCACCTCTTCTGTCATTTCAGGACATTTCTCCGGATGAGCTGAAGAATGAACTTCCAGAACGACAGCCGAGATATCCTTTACTGTTCTCATCTCTGCAGTGCCTGCCTGCTTCAGTAGTCGAATTTCACGACGGCGGCCGGCCGCTCATTTTAACGTTTTTAACATGGCGCCCTCTGGTGTTCAGTCACAGGACTCTAAATTAGGGTGAATTTTTATTTGGACTCCTTGGCTTGACGTCCTCTGGTGGTCAGTTGTTAAACTCCAGCGTAGGGCAAATTTGGTTTGAACTCTTTAGCCTCAGTTGTCATACTTCATCTTAGCATAAGTTTTCATTTTAACTTTTTATTTTTTTCCCATGGTGCCCTTTGGTGGTCACTCACATAATGCCAGCTTCGGGCAACTGTCTGGTGCCCTCTGGGGGTCAGTCACAGGAATCTATGCTACGGTAAGACTTTATTTTAATGCTTCTTCCTGGTGCCCTCTAGTGGTCAGTCACAGGACTTTAAATTAGGGTGAGTTTCCATTTGAACGCCCTCTGGTGGTCAGTTACAGGAGTTAAAATTAGGATGAGTTTTTAGTTCAACCCTTTGCTGTGTTGGGTGGTCAGTCGTGAGACTTCACTTTAAGATGAGTTTTTTTTCCTTCTTGTGTCCAGTCAGAGCTTGAGATGAATTTTCTTGTGAACTTTTTGGCCTGGTGCCCTCTGGTGGTCAGTATGCAGGACTCCATGTTATGACAGGCTGTCATTTTAAATGCCTTTATCTTAAGGTAACTTTTCATTTTAGTTCTTTTCTCTGCCGCCCTCTAGTGCTCAGTCACAGGACTCCAGCTTATTTTAATTCTTCTTCCTGGTGCCCTCTGGGGGGGGGGTCAATCATGGGACTCCATCTTATGATGTTTTCAGTTCAATTCTTTGGACTGGCACCCCCTAGTGGTCAGTCTGCAGGACCCCCACCTTATGACCGGTTGCCAATTTCAATTCCTTCAGCTCAGTGCAGCTTTCCATTTTAATGCCCCCTGGTGATCAGTTGCAGGACTCCAATGTAGGAGGATTTTTCATTTGAACTCTTTGCCCTGATGCCCCCTGGTGGTCAGCTGCAATACTCCAGTGTAAGAAGACTTTTTGTGTTATCTCTTTGGCCAGGCCCCCCCCCGGTGGTAAGTTGTGATCCTTTATCTTAGGACACGTTTCCATTTTGCCTGTCAATGCGCCCTCTGGAG
This sequence comes from Polypterus bichir lapradei, assembly GCA_026402145.1. Taxonomy (NCBI): domain Eukaryota; kingdom Metazoa; phylum Chordata; class Cladistia; order Polypteriformes; family Polypteridae; genus Polypterus; species Polypterus bichir. The sequence goes on along the minus strand of JANRMT010062796.1, from coordinate 110,664,197 downwards.
GTCACTAGAGAGACAGCAGCTCAGGGTTAAGTTTTCATTTTAACTTTTTTTTTATCTAGTGCCCTCTGGTGGTCAGTGTTATACTACGTTTTCTTTTAAATTCTTTTTTCCTTGTCGCCCCCTGATGAGTTTTTATTTTAACCCCTCGGTCATGTCAGGCACCCCGAGTGTACTGATGTGCTCGGTCATCATGGCTGCCCTCTGCCACCCTCCTCACATTTTCCTTGACAGCTTTACACATTTGTCGTCTACAGCTACAAGTACGTCCATGACGATGGCAGAGTCTCGTTTCCCCTCTGCTTCATCTTCTCCAGTCCTGTTGGTGAGTGCAGCGGCTTCGACTTTTCTTCATTTCATGCATTTACAATCTCCATTAATCCAATTCTTGGGCCTGAGGGCAAGGCTGGACCCACCCAAGATGGGCACACCACACCAAATCCATTGTGTTTATTGCTAAGCGGCCTTGACACTCACAAATCCAGTGCCCGTCCCATGATACTGAGACACTAAACAGTCGACCCTGACCTGCATCGGGTAGCTTGGTGCAGATTGTGTCACCATGCAGCCCAGACTCCTGAAGCTGGTCACTTCTCTCAGCGTGTGGTCCAAGTTGGCATATCAGGGCAGTCATGGGTGAGGATGGGTTCATTCTGAGGTCAGTGCCCAGTCTGCCAGTCCATGTGAGTCATGCTCACCACCAGGGCTCTTCTTATCCAGCCTTCTCAGGGTTTGCAGGTCATACCCACCATAGACGAGTGCAACTCCAGCTGGCATTTTCCAGCCCTTCATTCCCATACCAGTTTGTTTAGGTCTATGCTTGACTGGCATTTTGTGCCCACACAGTGGCTCTATCGAGCTCGTCTATTTTGAGCAACACCCTGGCTGGATCCTGTTCCCAGTGTTAGTGCCAGTGTGCCAGGGTATGGCTATCAAAATGACCAAGCCTCAGTCCTAGGATCGCTGGCACAAGTTCATCCTCTGGTGTCTGGGGTGCTGCCTATCCTGATAGTCCTGGGCAAAAGGCAGGAAGCAACTGTTAAATGTATCGCCCATTCAGGCTTACCCACCTGGTGCCAGTTTAGAAATGCTAGTTAACTTGACCGAAAAACCTTCAGGGGCTTGGAGCTGAACCACTTGGCACACCTGCTCATTTGCCATGCTCTTAAAAGGAGGGCGTCATCGCTGCTCCTCTGTCATGCCCCATTTATCTATTTTTTATTTATTTACCCAGGTTGTGATCATGTGACGTTACTGTGAAAGGCGCTATATATTTATGTATTTTTTAAAGGAGAAATACTCTCTTGGTTGACTCTCATCTGGATGAGGTGGCTTTTGCATGAATGTGGGTTGTGCCCCACATGTTGGCACAGTCTTCCTGCCACATGGCAAAGATATACTGTTAAACTAACTGGCCCCATGTGCGTGCCATAGTGCCCAGTGACAGACTGGCACCCCTTATATGGTCTCTTTCTTCGCCCCTGGGTACCCATTAAAGCCTCCCAAATGCCAGTTATATGAAAATGAAATCAACTGTGCAGTACACGTGTTGAATGCTTTGGCGTGGGCTTCACCATGAAAGGCACTATATAGGAAACATGAGATTACAGACTCACTGTGTGACCCCGAGTCACTAAGCCTGCCAGTTGTACTGCTACAGAAACATGATTAATAAATAAATAAATAAATAAATATATAAATATCATGATTAGATTATTAATAAACATTCAAAATTTCCTTGACCCATTAAACATGTTCATTTACTGCTCGCTGTTGAAAGGCACTATATAGTTATTTTAAATAGGCAATCAGATCACATACAAATTATACCTAAAGTACAAGACATTGACTGTCATCTGGCTGGGCTGCCTTTTGTATTGCTTTGCTATGCCCCCTCACATTGGCACTGTAAAGCTGACTGGCAGTTCTTAACTGGCCCAATGTGTGTGCCATAGTGCCCCTCCTACAAGGTCTCTGCAGCCCTGAACTTAACATAACAGCCAATTCAGCGCTCTTCGCTCTTAAGGTTGTGGACAGCGTCACTTTCAGTTTCACTGTCACTGTCACTGTCACCATCGTGTTATATTTGGCTTCTCTTCTCCAGTACTGTGTCACCACCCAGTGGCAGAGACTTTGAACTGCAGCTGACAGTCCTGCAAATCACTTCAGCTGGCGGTGCCCCAGTTGCAGCCACCCTGGGAATGCATTGGGATGGTGTGTGTGTGTCTATGATGTAAGGCGCTATATAAAAATGTAAAGATGATGGCTAAGTGCCCAGTAAAGACTTCCTGTGTGTCCGTGCCATTGTTAGGCATGTGACAGTAAATTGTAATGTGCTGCAGCTTGAAAGGAGGGAGGCTGGAAGCGGATGCTGATTACCACCCAGATTGAGAGCCAAATGCAGCCGTGCAATGGGTGCTACGTCAAGGCGCTATATAAAACCAGGTAAGTTGTCATGTGCTCCTGACTGAGTAAGGAAGTCGAACCAGCTGTTCTTTACTGGGCCTGTGAAGCAGCACTCTGGACTATTGTGTTAAAGGCACTATATAGCAACACAATCCTTCCAGTTTGTGTCTCATTTCTGCCACCCGGTGTGACCCTGCATGGCAGGGGGTCTTTAAAAGAAATATAAATGTAACTGTAGGGTACCCTGCCAATAAAATGCTTTTGCATGTATCACCGTGAAAGGCGCTATATAGGACCAGGAGACTCCAGAGTCCCACAGACTCCATTTTAACTCTTCTCTCTTTGTCTTCTGGGAGTCTGTTGTGTTACGTCTCTGGCCTGGCGCCCTCTGGCGGTCAGTTCCAGTTTCCCTTGTCCCTTTTGTTTTTCCTGGCGCCCTCTGGTGGGACGTTGTGAAACTTCAGGATAGGATGATTTTGAATATTTTTTTCTCTCTCTGGTGCACCCTGGTGGTCACTCTTGAGATGCCATCTTAAGATGAATTTTTAATTTAAAATTTTAGCCTGGTGCCCTCGGGTGGTCAGTCACAGGACTCCATCCTATGATAAGTTTATTTTAATTGGTGCCCTCTTGAGGTTGCACTCCTCTTAGGTTTAGTTTTAACCCTTTGGCCACATTTGCCACCCTAGGTGTACTAAGGTGCCCTCCTCTTGTTTTCCAAGACAGACTTTTACTTGTGTCGTCTACAGCCACAAGTACGGCCATGATGATAGCAGAGTCCCCACCGGAGTAACACGCTGTGTGAAAGGCACTATATAGAAATGCAGTCTTTCCAGTTTGGTGGCCATTAGTGCCTCCCTCTCTGAATTTGCATGCCGGGGTCCATTTCTAGGAATATGAAGGCAATTGCGAAGTGCTGTACCTTGAAAATGTTGTTCATTGTGAAAGGCACTATATATAAACTGAGTGACCCAGAATGAAATATAACATCAGCCAGCTTTGCTGCTATAGCACTGTGATTAACATAGAAAAATTCTGATTACGTTATCTTTAAATAAAGACATTTATTCCTGGGAATCGGGCCCCGTGTGAAAGGCACTATAAAGAAACACCTTCTTTTTAGTTCAGTACCCATTGATGTCTTCTGTGTGACCCTGCATGCCATCTGAAGGAGCATGAAAGCAGCTGTGAGGTACGGCATGGGCTTCACCGTGAAAGGCACTATATAAAAACGTGCGATTACAGACTCACGGTGTGACCCTGAGTTACTAAGCCTGCCAAAAACATGACTGATAAACAAATATACCGATTAAATGAATAATAAATATTCACACTTTACTGGGCTCATAAAGTACGTGCCCTAAGACTGTGCCCTCTTTTGAAAGAGCGTCTCTCCAGTTTAGTGCCCACTATCACCCCCCCAATATGCCAGAGATCCAATTTGAGGATCATAAAAGCAGCAGTAGTGTAGTACGCTGTACCCATACATGCTCTGGGGTGCTGCGTGATATGAAAGGCGCTATATAAAAGTGTGACATTGGCCACTCTGTGTATGTGCCCTGTGTGACCCTGAGGGCATCATTGGATCTGCCAGGGCTCCACCTGAAGCACTGCACTGTAACCGTGAAGCGCCTGATGTTGAGTGAAAGGCGCTATATAAAAACACTAGGATGGAACATCTGCTTCAGCGCAGGCGCATCACTAAGTCAAGTAGTTCGCTCTCACAGCTGGTATTAAAAGTCCTGGGTGAAGCACCAGCCCATCCAAAGTGGGCATCAAGGGGATGAAGCCTCCCCCCTCGCCACCATTATAAATATATTTGTGAAACTGAGTGAGTCTCCTCACCGGTGTTGTGTGTGGACAGCGGATCTGCTGATGAAAGGCGCTATATGAAAAGAACACACCTCTAGAATTCTGTTAACTGGGGGCGAATGAGAGAAAGACAGAATGACTCAAGTGACAAGTCTGCGCTGTCCCTGTCCCCATTGTAACAGATGTTATAATGAAGCCACTCCCCTTTTTGTCATTTTGATCTGGGGGTCTCCCATCACTAATGGCCGTCTCCTCTTCCTCTTCCTCACTTTCTGGTCTGGCTTTGTGGCCTTGACTCTCCAGCTCATCCTCAGGTCGGGGCCCTCTGGTGGGGAGCATGTGGCATGACGCCCACTGATTGGTATTCACAGTGTGGCACCTATCATCTGAAATATGATCACATCTCCATCTCTGTGAGCCCACGTTGTGCACGGCGGGTTACGCGCATCTGTGTCTTCATGCATTATTAATCACCACCGAGCTTGCCCGCCTCGCATACATTTTTTATTTTTTCTGTTCTATTATGGGATAAAAAGGACCGACGGGGAGGAGGTGACAAGGCACAGAGATGCCAGGCTGCTGGAGGATTAAAGCTGGCATTAAGTGTGGCTGCCGACATTTGACAGGAGTTTTAATGTTTCTTAATGAGGATCTGGCTAGTTAGGTGGGCAGCAGAGCCAGAGAGGTCCACAAGGAAAGAGGACGAGAGGGGGGGCTTTGGGGGGTCAGCACAAGACCCCCCCATTTCAAGCAGTGTGAAGCCAGGGGAACCCATCACAGTAAACAGGGCACTACAGGGACACACCCACATGACTCCTCACCCTGGCGAATAAGGCGGAGTCAATGATTAGCAAATAAATGGGACAGGGCGGAGTCAGTATCACAGCAACCAAGGCTTAACAGGGACACTCCCACATGCTGACAAAGGCGGAGTTAGCATTACAATGATTGGCACATAACTGGGACCCACTCTTGTGATTGACCCCCCCCACTGAATGATGAAAAGGGCGGAGTCAGTATCACAGCAACCAGGGTGCAAAAGGGACACACCCACATGACTCACCATTACTGCGATGCAGAAAGGGGTGGAGTCATGAAAGCTGAAGTAGGTGGAGTTACCATTACATCACCTGACCCCAGTTAGATGCTTAAAGGGGCGGAGTCAGATCACAGTGAATACTGAAAAGGTGGAGTCACCATTACGGTGAGCGAGACTTAACAAGGACACGCCCACATGACTCCACTTGAGTGAGAGGCTGAAATGCATAAAATTCACCATTTAACTGATTGGTTTATAATTGGGGCACACCCACAGGTCTTGGTCCCACTGATTTGCTAAAAGGGGCGGAGTCAGCCGATCAGTGACAAGGCTTAACAGGAACACATCTGCACAAGTTGTCACCTATAAATGCTGAAGTAGGCGGAGTCACAATAATGATTGGTGCAAAACTGGGACACGCCCAATGAGATGCTTACAGGGGTCAGACCACAGTGACCGGGGCTTAACAGTGACACACCCTCCTGAGTGAGATTCTCAAAGGGGTGGAGTCACCAGTATAGTGATCAGTACATAACTCGACTCAACTTACCTTAATGAGATGCTGAAAAAGGGAGGAGCCAGCATCACAGTGACCGGAGCTTATCAGGGACACGCCCACATACTTTGTCCCCACTTTATTAAGCCAGGATATCATGTGCTCACCACATGTTCATGACTGAGGTCGTTTTTCTTGACACAGGAGTGGAATTTTGTGTGAAAGGCACTATATAGAAACACAACCTTTCCAGTTTATTGCCCATTTCTGCCACCCCAGTGTTTGACCCTGCATGCCAGGGATCCTCCTATAGCAACATGAAAGTAGTTATAGTGTGGCATGCATGTAAAATGCTTTGAGTGCCCCACCATGAAAGGCGCTATATTGACCTATGTGACTGCAGACTTTCCCTTTGTCTTCTGGTAGTCTGCAGTGAGGTTTCATGTTCAGGCTTTGGCCTGGTGCCATCTAGTGGCCACTCATTGGGCACCATCTTTTGTCCCACCCATCCCAATGACAAGTGACAGCACCTTTCCTTACTGAACACCTTTAGCACAGTCGAGGTCTGTGAAATGACTTCAGTCACAGTGATCTGACTGCACAGAGGACCTTGTGTTATGATATAGCGCCTTCGATAACGCACAGTACAGTTTAAATACTCTGTGGACACTCGTACAACTTATTCTGATCAGAGAAAAGTCAGTGGCATGAAATGAACAGGTGAGCTTATACAGTTCAGAGAAGTCCGAGACCCTTCATTGGTGTTGCAGTTTCATTTCATATTCCCCCCAGTATGAGCACTGGCTGTCAGCACTCACTGAACCGGAGACTTTGTTATTTACAGGTCTGTAGCCACTAGAGGGCAGCGTTATCTCTTGGAAATACTCAAAAAAAAAAACAAAAATCAGCAGGCAAGGGTCCTGAGAGCCAATCACACAATGGATGTTCAATTCTTAAATCCAGAGGTCTAAAATGCTAAAACCTCAACTAACGTTTATAAGCCGAGAGCAACGATGCCCTCTTTAGCTGTAGGAGCTGAAACTGTTCAAGTTCTCATGAGCTGCCAATCGAGTCTGTCCTCTTAGCTCAGAGGGTTTGATGTTCTGCTTTAGTCACATGCCATTTAAGGATGGCACTTAGTGGCAGTGCTAATTGAAGATGGGAGCCATGAGAAGGCATCTAAGGGGGTGTGGAGTCACACTGACAGTGACCGGGACTTAACAGGGACACACCCCCATGACTCACTCAGGCAATGCTGACAGGGGCGGAGCCACTGTTACAGTGCTCTAAGCTTAACAGAGACACGCCCACATGAGAAGTTGAAAGGGGCGGAGTCACCATCTTAATTACTGCTGCTTATACTTCCATGAGCCACAGATCAGACTCCATTCAAACTCTTAGCTGCCCTGTTTTGACATCCAAAGAAATTGTGTCCCTGTTAAGGGTGGCCTTGGCACTTGGAATGCAGGGCTGCCTTATCCATTGAATGTCTCTGTGCTTTACTCAAGGAGGAGGTGTGTCTACATGTTGAAAGGGGCGGGGTCACAATGACTATAGCTGGAGTTTAATAGAGACACACCCCGATTGCACACCTGTAGTGACTTACTTAAAGAGGTGGAGTCACATTCACAATGACCGGGGCTTAACATGGACACACCCACATGACTTGTAACAGGTGACAGTGCCTTTCCTTACTCCTTTCTAAAGTTTTTATATTTTTACAGTGGCCAGTGACATGATTTGACTGCATTGTGACACAATATAGTGCCTATAATAATGAACATTGTTCCAGGACAGTTTGTAGGTACAGTAGAATTTTTTAATACAGCGTACTTCTCTCTGATCAGAATGATATCTTTGAAGACCAGTTAATTTTCTACAGTATAGTGCCTTTCACAGAGAAATCCAAGACCCTTTATTGGTTTTGCTGTTTTGCTTCATACTCCCCAGTGTGAGCACAGACAGGTGGCCCTCGCTTTGGGTCACACAGGAGTCTGAACCTCTGACCTTGCCATTTACAGGATTTTAGCCACTAGAGGGCAGCATTATCTCTCAGGCATGCTCAAAAGGGGGTGGAGTCACATTCACAGTGACCGGGGCTTAACAGAGACACACCCACATGACTAGCCCCTCCTCCAGTTGATAAAGAGGATAACATAAAAATTGCTCTGTACAATCAGTATGGCTCCAAAGCTAGGCATCCCATTTGCCCGGATGCTTTTGATGCCACCCGTGCCAAGTCTGGTGCCCAGCTCTTACCTTCACTCTGTGTTTTGTGCCTTGTAGGATGTAAGCCGGAGCAGCAGATGATGTACGCTGGCAGTAAAAACAGACTGGTGCAGGCTGCAGAGCTTACCAAGGTAAGGGTGCTGGCATCTCTGGGGCTTTCAGTACCTGGAAAAGGTTCAGTCACGGCGGGCACATTGCCAGGGTCTTGATCGAAGACTGGCTGAGATCTTAGTTTTGCTGTTCTTGTCAGGATTCCATTACAGAACATGCAGCTTTATTTCATGTCATTTTATAAATATCTATTTTTACTTTTATTGTTAGCTTTCATGGCACATGGCTACGCCTTTCAGGTTTTTAATGAGCCTCTCATGTCAGCCCTTCAGAAGGACCCAAAGGTCTATTAATGAGGGGATAAAGGCCATTTTATTTATATAGCGCCTTACCTGCACTCAGACATTCAGAATGTAACCTCAAGTGATGGACCCTCCAATCACAAAGGGATCAGCAGGCTCATCCAATGGGGATCCGCCTGATTAGCATGTGCAGCCAGGCAGGCAGGTAAAGCATCCAATCAGAGCTCGTGGTTGTGAGGTTTTTCTTTGGGGTCTGCCCATTTCTTAGGAGGTCCCACTTAACACATGATGGTCTCCGTCTAGGTGTTTGAGATCCGGACCACAGAAGACCTGACCGAGGACTGGCTGAAGGAGAAGCTCTCGTTTTTCCGTTAAACTCTGCACCGTTCCGTCTCCTGAGGGCTGCAATGTCCACGTTCAAGATGGCGGTAAAGGCTGCAGTTACGTTACGGAGACGTCACACCCTCCCTCCCTGTCTTCCTGTCTGCCTGTCTGGCATTTCGTTTTAAGATATCGATCCTTTGGTGTTGTCTCCCATAATTTGATCACTGAAATAAAAGATGAAAAAATGGCTGTGGATTGCTTACTGAATGGTATCTCAGCTCACGGGTCCTACCAGCTGCCTCCTGGTGGTCCCCACGGAACTCCAGGATTGTTCTCCTGCTACACAAAAACTCGCCAGCTTCACCTGAGGGGCTCGACGCAGTCCTTCAACTCCAGAACTCGGAATTCCACGTCCCCTCCTCTGTAACTGTGACACTTGAGGGCCAAAGATCCACACCCACTTCACCAACAATTCACCAATCAAAACGCAGCACTTGCTTGAGCCTGCCTTCTGCACTTTGATGGGTCCAAATGACAGTTTTGATTCCACGGTGTGGTATGTGGTGGCACTGGCATAAACACATGAAGAGATTGTAATGGCCGCCGTCTGTTCCTCATGGTCAGTGCCCGTTTGTGGGGTATCAATTGTGGACCCTCACACACTTGTCTACTCACTCCGTTGTAGTTTTGTTTTAATACGTTGTGATTATCTCTTATATAGTGCCTTTTGCGTTCATAAGGATCACATGTCCAGCCCCTCCTGACTCACCTGTACGAGGAAAAACCCCACATATGAGAAACCATTGGATGTGTCTTGAGGTCTCATTATGCCAAACTTCAGACTTTTTGGGGTTCCCCCTTATTTTTGGCCCATTAGACCCAAACAAAACCCCTCATTTTTAGACCATTTATGGACTCTAATGTTTGCACCCTTTACCATGATGTGTCTTCAGCCACAGTGACCAGAAGGACATGAAGTCGTGCAGGCCACACCATCGACCACCACCTGATGGGGTAAGAGGGGTCAACGTTATTCATCTTAACAGTACCAGTAACTCAGGTATGAGGGGTCTCACTGTATGCTGCGTCAGTCATAGTGTTGATGTTTGATTCTTCACCGGTGGTCCCGGCCCACTATCAGCCGCTCCCACAAGGTTAGAAATGACAAATTACAAAGCTACGCAATTCAAGGTCAGTGATGATGAACCTTTACTAGCCCCTGTGGCTCTCCCTCAGATGGGGACAAATGACACATTTCTATTACAATCGAGAGCATTTCAGCTTTAAACATTTACATTGAAGCACATTTTAATGTTTGAAATATTTCAAGCTATTGTTTAATTTGTATTTCTACCTCATTCAGTAAATATTTTGAACATCCCGAGTTACGGCGGCTTACACTAATTTAGGTTTTGTGTTTCAATTAATCAAACTATTATATAGTGCCTTTGCATCTCTCTATGAAACAGCGCCAGTCACATCAGCCTACATCTCTTTTATACTTCCTTTTGATATCTGCTCTCCACGTCTGTCATTCTTATGTTGTTCCTTTAGTAGATCTGTTACATAAAGTCTTTTATATATATTGAGCAATCTCTTATATAGTGCCTTTTAAATCTATTGATTATCTATTTTATATCTCCTCTTGCAGGTCACTATAAATAAGTACCAGTCACATCTACTTTTATATCTCTTATTATATTAAGTTTCATATTCTTTCCACCTTCATAAAAGCATATGTTTCTGTGTGTCTGTGTGGTTGCTAAGTCTCTGTCATTCCAACAGATGGTGCATCACAAACATTAGCACTGCCTGTATGAGTCCCATACCAAACAGCATATAATAGAGACCTA
>JANRMT010062796.1:110631697-110647354 GCA_026402145.1 Polypterus bichir lapradei | reverse complement strand
GGTAGGGAGAGAGAGAAAGAGAGAGCAACACTGCAGGGAAGGGGTGGGGCCTGTGAGAGAGAGAACGAAGAGAGGTGAAAGAGAGAGAGAGATGATGTCAGAAAGGGTGGCATTTGGAAAAGAGAGAGAGAGAGAGAGAAAAACACTGCCAGAAGGGGTGGAGCCTGTGAGAGAGAGAGAGGGAGAGAGAGTGATGATGTCAGAAGGGGTGGAGCCTGGGAGAGAGAGCGAGAGAGAGAGAGAAAAGCTGTCAGAAGAGCTGTGCAGAGTGTGTGTGTGTTGTGTGTGTAAGCGAGGGGTGATAATGAGGCCGGGCATAGTCGTGCACCAGGAGGAACCAGCATAGGGTCTGACAATGAGTCCAAGCATTTCTTCCTGATACCTAATGGCAGTCAAGATGCCGTTGTCTAGCCTGTAGAGGTCTGTGCATCCCTCCATGGACATGCCTCCCCAGATATACCATCACTGACCCCCCACCAAACCGGTCGGGCTGAATGATGTTACAGGATGATAACGTTCTCCATATCTTCTCCAGACCCTTTCATGTGTGTCACGTGTGCTCACGGTGAACCTGCTCTCATCTGTGTAAAGCACAGGGCACCAGTGGTGGACCTGCCAAATCTGATATTCTATGGCAAATGCCAATCAGGCTCCATGGTGCCCACTAGAGGATGTTGGGCCCTCAGGCCACCCTCATGAAGTCTGTCTCTGATAGTCTGGTCAGAGACATTCACACCAGTGGCCTGCCTGCCTGCCTGCCTGCCTGCTGGAGGTCATTTTGTAGGCTCTGCCAGTGCTCATCCTGTCCCTCCGGTGGCTCCTGCTGATGGGCTAAGGACCTTCTACCAGGGGCCCTGTCCAGCTCTCCTAGGGTAACTACCTGTCTCCTGGAATCTCCTCCATGCCCTTGACACTGTGCTTGGAGACACAGCAAACCTTTGGCAATGGGAGGCACTTATTGATGTGCCATCCTGGAGGAGATTGTAATGGCTGACCCCTTACCCAGCTGGCGGCTACACCTCCAAGACCTGTGGCCTGGATAATTTACTGAGGTGAATCTTATAAATCAAGCCGTACCGCTAACAAATACAATTTTCCCCACAATCGACAGATTAAACATAGGCACACAAAAGCAGACATGTAAAGATAGGTGATTAATTATATTAAATGAAATAACAAAAAATACAAATTTCACACGTAGAAAATAAATACGTATAAACCACCAGCAAAGCCATAAGGTGACAACACGTTACATATACAGTATATACAAAAACAAGAGCCTGCCCTGCCCGTCACATACAACAAACAACACGAACAACAGCAATGAATGAGCGTGAACCTGAGTCCGAGTATATTGCTGTCCTGCGTGCGGATGACTCGTCAGCAGATATGTGATGTGTTTGTGTTTCCCGGAACAAATGGAACAGCCTCACTGGGAATCCTCGGCATGTGGTGGATGATGTCATCCGACCCCGGGGTCTCTGGCGATGATTGAATCGAAGTAAGTCCGGCGGAATGAAAAGAAACTGGATCCAAAAAAGCGATGTGGAAAATTACAAGTAAACTTGGTTCGTAGTTGTAAAGTGAAATCTCCTCGCCTCTCTCTGGTCCCTCCTGATTGGTTATGTAGCGATGAGCTGGTTGTACGTGATTAATTGTGTTTTCCATCTTGGGGCTGCGTTCTCCCTCCATCATCCGTCCCCTCCGTATTTACGGGGACAACATTCACTGACGCACACATAAACAGCAAACGGGACGGTGGAAACAAAAACGCACTCGGCACAAACATTGACAACACGGATTTCTGTGTAGCCCCGCTACAAGCTGTGTAGGGTCCAGGTATGGCCTCATGACAGCGGTAGTGACACTGACCGTAGCCAAATGCAAAACGAGTGACAAAACAGACGAGGTGGGGAGAATGCCAGTGGCGTCCCTCCACCTGTTAACCCATTCATTCCTGTTTTGGTGGTCGTCTCTCTCATTGTTGCCCCCCCCCCCCCCTTAGTGCACTGATGAACAAGCCCCTCTGCTACGTCACTGAGCAGATCAATGGCCCACAGGTGTCACTGACTTGATTTTATACTCTCATTATAAAGTGGGCCTTTCATTTTTTCAGCAGTATATGTGAGTGGCATCCAGGTGGGCGGGGCTAAGTGCCCAAATGAAGACCTTTTATTCGTGTATTTGGGTTTATTTTATGGTTCATCGAGTAAAGCGAGAGTTTCTTTCTTTAGCAAGTAAGCTCTAGTGTCAGGTTTGGCTCTCAACTTCTGATTCTTGTTTCATCCTCGTGGTTTGGTTGCCCTGTTTATCTGGCATCACTCGGCTCTTGTCATGGATTAGGAATCCAAAACAGTAAATAGTGCCAAAGCACAAAGACTTCTAATGATGCCCACTAGAGGGGGATATCACAGTCAAACCCCGGCTAGTAATAAAGACAGGCACTGAATCTTTATCTTTTACAAAATGGATCTGCCTGTAACAAGAAGGCAACGACGTCCCAATGAAGATTCCAAACAGAATTTCAAGAGGGTCCAAAGTCTAAAATAGAGAAAAGGCAAAACACAAATAGCTCACCAACTCCAGAGCGCCTTCACCATGAACCGCCAGGAGCTTTTGGTAGACCCTTTGGATTTAGTGGGACGTTCCTGGCAGTGATTGGCAGGTGGCCCCGCCTCTGGGGGGGACCACCCACAAAAAACACGTGAAACACTTCATATTTACATGGACAAAAGCAAAAATAAAGAAGGATGCACACAATCAACACAAAGACAAAACAGCAGACATCAAACGTGGATTTGAACCCTGGCGGAGCCTCTGATTTGCTGTTTTCCTGTCATGAAGGAATAGAACATAAACTGCTGGGGGACATCATGGGAGGAGAAGGGTTAAAAACATCAAGGGAGGGGCACCTCCTGGGCATCCCTGTCAGGTCAGCCATCGGCGGCCTCCCGACATTCACAAGCATCACAAATGGCCGAAGAGGAAAACGTCGATGGGGCGCCTTGCACTTTCAGAGAGAGAGCACCTCAGGTGGATTAAGAAGAAGGTAAAGATGCTTGTGCCACCTTAACATCTCACAGTGACCCTCAGACACCCCGTGTCTTGTGACGCCAGCTGCCTGAGTGGTTTATAGTGTGCTGATTGCCACATGTTTAGAGTCTAGTGAACTTCGTCCTCATTCGTGCCAATCAACCAACCACACGTCTGCACTCGTGAGCTCAATGATGAAGAGGAGGAGAAGAAGTAAGGGCAGTTCATAAAGCAGACGGGTGGGCAGGTCGAGATGTCTCAGTGGCAGTCAGCTGGGCAGGGTGAGATACAGTAACGTTCACTGGCTCCTGACTGTCACCTGTTCAGAGTCCACTGAAATCCTTCTAATTGCCCTCCTCTGGTGCCACGATGAGTGAGCAGAACTACCTGGCTTTGAAACGTATCTGAAAAATCGGCATCAGATGACATCGGAAAGTGCCAGCTACGTGCCAGTGTGGCAAAACATGATGTCAAAGTTGGCCAGTTAGGGACATTGGCAATACCAGCCATAGTGAATACTGAGAAGGTGACATAATGTGACATCAATGCATGCCAGCTGTATGCTACACTAGAGACTATTGATCTGGAGACAACACATGCCAGCTGGACAAATAATGTAATAATAATTTTGATCAGTCACTTATGATCGGTGCCACCTAGGGACTTCATGTGATGTTAGCAGGATCTGGTGACATACTAACACAATACCAACCTGTGCCATGTGCAGACATCATGCACTTTGTACATGTGACAATAACGACCCTATAAACCTATAAAAATCTATAATGTGGCATCAGGTGCCAGCTTTTCTAGTGTCACAGTGGTCCTAAAACCAACATCAATGTATACTTGAGATTTAGCATGGCATCAAAAGGTGCCAGCTGGTCGGGTATCGCCTTTCTATTTTACTCTGAACAGTTGCCAGGTATGATGGACAGCTCCAGTGTCACCAATACCTAGCTGGTTTACTATGGCGCCTGTCTGTCACCACCTGTGCCCAGCTGCCTCACTGTGGCACTTCAGTTCAGTGGTGGAGCTCATTTCAAATCCTGCTCTAATTATTTGTTCTCCACTGCTGTAGTCTCCCATCTCTTGTGCCCAGTCTGTGATATGGTTCCCCCAAATGCCCATCTCCTCAGCTGTGTTTGTTTGGTCTTTGAGAGTGAGCCACAGTGGTCAGAGTTGGCCTGTAGGGGGCTCCATATGACCATAGCATGTCTGCCACCCAGAGAGGGTGAGTTCACATGCCCACAGACACACACACACACACACAGACAGACACATGCCGTCCCTCTCATACACCCTCCTACACACACACACACACACACACGCGCGGGCGGACCCTCTGCTCTTCTGCCCTGCTGCTCCTTTCATCTCCTTTCTCTCCGCTTTGTTTTAATTGACTGAAATTGTGTGCAGTAATGAAAATCCCGTTCCCCTCCGAGACCCCCCTAAGTCCCTTGATGCCGTGCCCGCCAGCGTCTGCTATTACTTAACGTTTGATTATTGGAGGCCGTACTGCCTGTAATGAGCTGACCCCGCGCCACCTGCCTTGTCTGACGGGTGTCCTCTACGTGTCGCATATTCACCGTTCTCAGTGTTGTGTTTAACAAGATTAAAAAATGGAGGGTTGCCTCGGGCCAAAGTTGTCTAAAAATAGCAGAGCTTGAGAGCAGTGCCAGCGTGACAGGCCTGTCCTTGACGAACAATCTGTGCTGTGTGCTTGTAGGCATTGTGGGGGGGGGGCACCCTAATATGACACCTGTTCATCTGCCACAAGATAATTTACGGATGGCACCAGCTACTCACCAGGTGGCCCTGTGGTTGGCATGGGCACTCCTGGAGTGCAGTTTACTTTCAGGGTTTGGTGCCACGTACAGTACAGAGGAGGTTTTGCAGTAAACAGTAGCTGAAGTACAGGGCCTGGCGAGAGAATGGCTGAAGTGCCCAGCGTGTCCGTTTCTCTGCCATCAATCTGAGCAGGTAAGAGTGTGCACTGGCAGAAAGGGGAGGGTTTGGCAGAGGTGGCAGCCTGATGTGGGCTATGGCAAACTTATTGAGACACACAAACCTGAGCCCTGAGGAGGGCTGTGGTACTGGTGGTCACACGGGGTGCCATCTGCTGACTCTTAATGTATGATTTGGGCCCATTTAATTAGGCACCGTTGTTGAACTGCTTTTTCACCATAAGGGTTTTGACTTATGCACTTTGTATTGGGGTCCCCACTTGTGTCTTTTGTTGTTATGGTTACCAAGTACCAACTGGGAGCAAACTGGTGAACATCGTGAGTTTGGTGGCCTCAGTTTGTGCTGCGCTTTACTATTTGGGCTCCTTGGCTTGTTTGTCAGGAGTTTCTCAGCTACGAGTTTTGGTTTCTGATTAGGACTTTGATGAAAGACAGGATGACCCCTCAGAGGACCACTGACCCTTGACTACTCGATGTGACCGGGGAGCCACCCAGCCAGGAGTAAGTGTGCTACACCCCACCACCACCCCAATGCTGAGACAGTTGGTCAGACTGATTTAATTGACACTCCATCGGTGTGGCTCTGGTGGCGCCCGCTCTAGACTGGAAAGCACAGGGATGCCAGTTCAACTCATAGGGCTGACTGACTGCCAGACTGCCAGTCGAAAAAACAAATCTCTTCATTTCTGGCCCAGCCATCCAAACCCAATAAAAGGACCGCTCAAGGTGTGCATAATACGTTTATATCAGGACATCAAAATACAAGAGAGAGCTGAAGACAAGAAGATGAGGATCAAAACGCCAAGGTGAGTGGCAGCCGTCTGGATTTGGCATTCGGGGCAGAACTGAGGGGGAAGAGGAGATGAAGCCATTGGGGACGAACATAACAGACTGGACAGTGTGGTGGACTGGTGGGCTCCACAGAGAGAGCAAAGGGCAGTTAACAATAGTAATATTATGCCATCATATAAACCAAATATCCATTAGGACCCGATCTATATGCAGCGCTGCTTCAAAGTATGAAGACCCTGCAGGGACGGCCATTATTTTTATATTAAAGATTAAAATGTTTATGTAAACTCCAATTCATAATGAAGACGTTCCAAATTGTGACAACTTCATAAGTATCTTTAGACAAAGCCCCCTCTAGCAGCCCCCCAAGGACCCTAGAAGGGCCGCCTTCCAGAACTACAACTGCCTGCAGCCGTGTGGGTGTCCAAATAGGCGCTGCGTCTATTATATAGCGCCTTTCATATCTATCTATCTATCTATCTATCTATCTATCTATCTATCTATCTATTATATAGTGCCTTTCATATCTATCTATCTATTATATAGCGCCTTTCATATCTATCTATCTATCTATCAGTTATATAGCGCCTTTCATATCTATCTATCTATCTATCAGTTATATAGCGCCTTTCATATCTATCTATCTATCTATCTATCAGTTATATAGTGCCTTTCTTATCTATCTATCTATCTATCTATCTATCTATCTATCTATCTATTGTGAAGGATGGCCGGCCATTTATCCAGGCCAATACCCCCAAGCCGCCAGGTGGAGCCCTCCTTGCAGCGTGGAGGTCCCCAGAAGACCAGCAGGGCATCATGGACATTGGAGTTTTTATGCAAAGCCCTGCTGGATGCCGTGGGGGCCACAGGAGGGAGCTGCAGGGAGGACCGAGGGCTTCTTCGTGCCCTGTGACCCGGAGGTTCGTCACAGGAAGAGCGACGGACTTCTGGGTTGAAGAAAAGGACTATTTACCCTGACCCGGAAGGAATAAGGACTTGTGGACTGTTGGGCAGAAACGCTTCCGGGTCAGGAGATATAAAAGGACTGTGGGAGCTCCCAGACGGTGAGCTGAGCTGGGTGGAAGGGTGGCAACGCGTCTGGGAGCTGGAGGATTGTATTATTGTAATTTAATGAGTATTGTGGTGGAGAGTGTGCTTTGTGCACTGTGGCGACAAAATAAAGTCAACTTGAGGACTTTTACCTAGTGTCTGGAGTCGTGGACAGGGGTTCAAGGGAGCGAGAGCGCCCCCTATCGTTCACACTATCAGTTATATAGTGCCTTTCATATCTATCTATCTATCTATCTATCTATCTATCTATCTATCTATCTATCTATCTATCTATCTATCTATCACCTTTGAGCCCACCTTGTCTCCTATGGAGTTCCTCCCTGTGTTCTTTATTGCACCTTTCACAGTTAGTGCCACCACAGGACTGTGTGACACTCTGACACTTTCCGTGTGGCACTGGCACCAGCTTTTGGCCGTAGCCCGTCTGTGTTCCAGAGAGTTGATGACATAATGAGACCCCATGGACAATGGGACAGGCACATGTGGGGTGTATCTAACACTACCACAAGGGTCTGGGGGACACTTCAGATGTCAAGGTAGGACACTGACGCGTCTGGGGTGGGACGTCACCTGTGCCCAGCGGTGGCCGTGTAGCACAGCAGCATATGAAGCTCAGCTTTGTTCAGCTACAGAGAGGCTGAGTGAGAGGAATGATGGAGTCTGTGCAGCCTTCTGTACATTTTCTCAATAAAAATAAAGATTTTTCTATGCCACACATGTAAGGCCTTTCCAATTTTCTTTTCTGGAACATAAATGAATTCATTTATTGAAAGAATTTATCACAAAAACATACACGCCAGCTCTTTTAAGTTCCAATGGGAAAGCTGCAAGCCCCGGGCAGAAAGCCTGCGCAGTATTAAACTTTAATAAACGCATCAAACCCCAAATAAATCATCTACAATAACTGCTAATGGGTGTGAGCTACACTTTAATGTTGCTTTTATTAAAGTTTTCATATTTTTTTCAATGCATCATTCCAAGTTAAAAAAAAAATGATAGCTGAATAATTAATATCAGGGAAAGTGATAAGAAAATTGGAGGAAAAAAGAAAATGTTAAGAAAAGAAAGAAAAGCAGCCGAAGCGGCGGTCCGAGTCACCAGCACGACGGCTTCAGATCTGTAGGGAGGGCAACCCAAGACAAAATATGCTAACACGTCCTATGTGGTGATTTCTCATTGGGTGGACTCTCCCCACTCCCCGCCCACTTGTGGCCACGCCCCCAGGCCTGGCAGGCTGAATGTCAGACTCACTCGGGGTCGTCCTTTTATTTTCAGTGTCCTTTCTCTTTTGCTTTGCTACTTTTTAATCAGTTTGTATTTAAGTTTATTTAATCTTTTTTCTTTTCATTGTTATTTTCCCCATATTTAATTACCACAGAAAAGGAATAAAGTTATTTTGATTACAGGCAGGCAAAACTCTGAGAGGGCCTGAAAACTGTAAATACATGACATACATGCACAGCAGTACGAAGTGAATGCATTCCTGTCTGGTGGCACAAATACAAACGGACCCTGTCGATGGACAATGGATGACTCCGAAAGTTAACAATGAAATTGACACGCACGCGCGATTCTGAGACAGCCAACAAGCCCAAAGGTAAGGCAAACATCGCGCGATAAGAGTTGTTGAACGCTAATAACGCTTCTCTCTCTTTCTTTCTTTTGTCAGTCGGCAGGAAGAAACATAAACTGCCCTTACCGGTCCAGCACCCAAAATGGCCTCGGCTACACTTCCTTACCCATCCCTTTTTTGATGATGTCACTTCCTTTGTTTCAATTTCCTGTCCCCGTTTTGTTTGTGTAAATAATCCCCGCGTTCCTGTAGCGGGTGTCAAATGTTTGTTTCGAATCCTTTGTTTAAAATGTTTTTCTTTTTCCTTGTCCGCGGACGTTAAACAGGGCATTTCTTATAGATGTGAAAGGTGCTATATAGGCGCCAGACCCGACATAGACTGACAACAGAGGCAATTCTTCAGCCATGGGGCACGTCTTCCCCGTGTCCCACCGGCTCAACACATCCCGCACAAAGTGAATCCAAACCAAAACGCACAAATATACTCCTTCCTCCACTCCTCCCAGGCAGCTTCATCTTCATCGTCCTCCTCCTCCTCCCTCCTCTTACAGCCCACCCAGAAGTGCTTCAGGTGATGATTAACCCAATCCAGGCTGCATTCCTGCCTCGTTAAGCCGTGCGGCTCCCCCTGATGGTGGCCATGGAGCCCAACAGGGATGAGCCCTGAAGTCCCAGGCCTGTGGCCCCGATTTAACTCAGGGGGGCTGCCAGCACACGTTCCGGGGGACGTAGTGTGCATCCCATGGCTGCTCCCCCGGATCCATTGTCAAAGGGGCATCCCGGCCGGGCATGGGACCTGGCCGTCCACCACACCATAATGCATTGCTTCTGTCGTTACTTTTCTTCTTGGCGTAACTGCCAGTCTTTTCTGTTTGCAGTTACTTATAAGCTTAAATCAATAATAAATAATTCATGCAATAATATTTTACTCTAAAAGTTTTGAGAACAACAAATGCAAATCAAACGTTTCAATCATAGAAGCTGCTGCTTTCTTTGGCAACATAAGCCATCAGACTTATGTTGTTATGTTGTTTCCTTTATGTTGTCTTCTTCTTCTTCTTGAGAAGGTGCTCTTTATAGCCACCATATTCTTTACTACTGGTTTTAAGCAGCATTTAAATAATAATAATAATAATAATAATAAAAAGATTATCATTACAATCAATAAGGAAATAGTCCTAATAAATTCAAGTCCTTTCAGCTGTCCAGCAGGGGGCGCTACAGAGTCCCAAATCCCAGACACAGTCACACCCAAACCAATCACAGCTTGAGATACGCCCCTTTTTATTAATAAACTAGCCGTCCCGTTGCTCCGCCCACTTAGTAATGAAACAGGACAGTGAGGAGGGTCCCCGCTTCCCCCTCCCATCAGCCCCCCAGTCTCGGATTAGTGTGAATTTATCGCTCCTGCAAGCAAATTATGATTCTTAGCGCAATGAGAGAAGTCGCAAAATCATCCAGAATGTTCAAGAAATAATAAAACAAAAACCCGCTCTAAATCCATGAAGTGGTCCTCTTGTGAAAAGCGGACAGACGACAGACGTTGGATTTTAGAGAGAGAGAGAGATGTTATCTTCACAGATCAAAATAAGAACAACCAAAGTAAAGAGAAAAGGAAGCAAATCCTGTCTCTTCACACTCGTCCAGTCAGGCCTCCTCCACTTCCTCTGGACTTCCTCTGTCTACTGCTTAAGATGAGGTGGCTACTCTTATCTTCGACCTGGCAATACTTCCAGGGATAGGAAGGAATTCTGGGTCAGACAAGAGTCCCCCAAAGATGGCACCATGTCCCCCTGCAGCGCCACTCACAGAACCCAATAGGGCTGTGTTCTGGAAGTCCAATTCCCATGATGCCATGTGGGTATCCAAAAGGGACCCGAATCTAAGGGACACTGCCCTCTAGTGTACTTGGGGGGGGCATTGTACCCGGATGTTGGTGTCTCTCCTGGTCCTCCCATCATGCTGGCTTTCCTGCCGGGTAAGGATTCTTGTATCCGGTCGGAGAGCCACCTGTCCTTTCATTTCCTTATCTCATGGTGTGCCATCTCGGTGAGGAATCACCCCCTGAGATGCCCGTCCATCTTCTTCAGCACTCACACCAGATGTAAAAAGTTCATCAAGCTGAAGATCCAGTGGTCATTGCTGTCACCACCAAAGGGCAGGAATTTTATGGTAGAAATTAACATATAAATTAAAGAAAGAGGGTGGCACGGTGGCGCAGTGGGTAGCGCTTCTGCCTCGCAGTAAGGAGACCTGCAGGTTCACTTCCCAGGTCCTCCCTGCGTGGAGTTTGCATGTTCTCCCCGTGTCTGCGTGGGTTTCCTCCCACAGTCCAAAGACATGCAGGTTAGGTGCATTGGTGATCCTAAATTGTACTTGGTGTGTGTGTGTGCCCTGCGGTGGGCTGGTGCCCTGCCCGGGGTTTGTGTCCTGCCTTGCACCCTGTGTTGGCTGGGATTGGCTCCAGCAGACCCCCTTGACCCTGTAGTTAGGATATAGCGGGCTGGATAACGGATGGATGGATTAAAGAAAGAAGCTTGATACAACTTCAGAAACCAGGCAGCAGAAAACTTTGCATCTTTAATGATCTCTTTAGAAAACTCGAGAGGAGGGAGAATTCATCACAGCACTGTGGTAAGGTGAGGTCCGCGGCAGGTTGGCGTGTTTTAAATAATGAATTCCTGCAATCACGTCTTTGGTATCGTAGCGAGAGCGGCTCCTTTGTGCGATGCGGGAGTGGAAGACCCTGCACCCTGAATGGATCACCTGTGACCCTAAATGGGTGCCAGGAGCTGCTGATCACCATAGCTTTGCCACATCCCTGTTTTAAAAGAAGTGCCAGTGCAAGGAGGGAAAGGAAAATCAGAGGTCAAGAGGAAAACGGACTGACCTGTGACCAAGAAAGAGGAAAAGAGGTTAAAAGGAAAAGAGAGATGGAGAGCAAGAGAGCCTGAGCTTATGGAGTGAGGCAGGTGGTCCGGAGTGACCCTCAGGGCTGTGGCAGCCGCAGGCTGTGAAAGGGGGTCTCTTACTGGGCTCTTTCTTGGGCGCAGGGCCGACCCGAATGATGGCGTCCCCCCGCAAGGGGACGAAGATGAGTGGTGGAGAGACATGTGGGGCTCATCGGGTTGCCCTGCAGATGCTGAAGGAAGGGTGGCACGGATCGGAGCCCAGATAAGACGGTTGACTTCACCCATCGGTGGGCATCTCCTTCTTCTGTTATGTCCGGACAGGGAAGCATTGGGGCTCACCGTTTTATTTTTTATGGACTGTCCTCATTTTTAAAAGAATATTTATTGAAATGTTTTTAACCTCCACCAGCACCTTTCACTTTTTATAGATTATTAATTTATGGAACATTCTGAAGCACTGCACTTTGGGATAAAAGTACCTTTTCGCCATCCCCTTGCTTTGTGTTGTCTGCCAAGCTCATCCAGTGACGTGATCGACGGTGTCGGGTTCAAGGGGCTCCCAGACAAGGGTGAGAGCGTGGAGCCGACCCGCAGCGCCACAAGCTGTCTGTTACGGAATGACCAGGGTGGTCAAATGAATGAGGGCAGAGGTCTGTTTGATGAGCGACTGAATTAACATAACATGTGTACATTGGCTCTGATTGGTTCGTTGGAACCAATGGATATAATGAGTGATATTAGAAATAAACTTGATCCGTCAAGATAGAGGTAAAGAATTTAAGAATAATTATTCACTCTGACCTAAATTTTAAATCACACATTAATCCGATCACTAGGAGGGCATTTTTTTACATAAGAAATATAACAAAAATGAGATCCCTTAGAACTCCGCAAGATGCTGAAAAATGATTTTATGCTTTTGTTTTTAGTCAGGTTACTGTAACGCACTCCTCTCAGGATCACCCAAAAGAAGACATCAATCGGTTACAAAGAGCGCAGAATGGAGCTGCTAGAATCTGAACTAGAAAAAGAAAATCCGAGCACATCACCCCAGTCTTAGCGTCGTTACACTGGCTACCCGTGTCTTTTAGAATCGACTTTAAAATACTGCTGATGGTTAACAAAGCCTTCAATAATCTGACTCACTCCGTCCTGTCTCTCACCTTCCACTCCAAATTGTAACCTTAGATCTTCAAATGAGGGTCTGCTTAGAATTCTAAGAGCTAAACGTAAAAGAAGTGCTGAGGCGGGCAGCCTTCTGCTGTTAGGCGCCTCAAATCTGGAGTAGCTGACCAATAGGAATTCGCCAGGCTGATACGGTGGAGCACTTTAAAAAACTGCTAAACATCCATTATTTTAATGTGGCTTCCTCGTAGCTTCATTTTAGTGTAACCCTGATATTCTGTATATGCTTTGAATTGTCATTTTTATCATGGCTCCGCTATCCGTGCTGACCCCTACTATTCTCTACTGTTCTTTTTCTGCTTTTCTGATCAGGGCGCCATGCACTCCCTACATTGATGGATTGAAGGCCAGAGGTCCACATGTCCTTCATCGTCTAATTCTTGCACGTGAAGCCTGAAAACCACGAGGACTGATTGAGATCATCGATGTTAGGAGAGCTGGGTGGTCTCGTGGCCTCGGACCCCCTGCAGATTTTTTTTTTTCCAGCCTTCTGGAGTTTTTTATTTTTCTATTTCCTGTCCTCCCTGTCCATTGGACCTTACTTTATTCTTTGTTACCGTATATACTCACGTATAAGTTGGGTCTGCGGGAAGTGGAAAGGAGGAGGACTCGCTCTCTATGTGAACACAAGGTGGTGCAACTCAGGACATGTAGACGTTAAAATCTCCACTTGCTGCAGGGACATCGAACTGTTGGCCGTAGGTCTGCGTCCCTATTACTTGCCCAGAGAGTTTGGACACGTCATTGTTGTTATTGTTTATATCCCCCCTCAAGCGAACGCGGAGATAGCGGGTGACGTCATCCCCGAGGTGCTTGTGCTAATCGCTATAGACTTTAATCATGTGACGCTGGACAAAACATTACCTGCCTTCTCCCAGTATGTGGACTGTAACACCCGGGGAAATAGGACTATCGACCTACTGTATGCCAACGTTAAAGACTCATACAGCGCCACCCCGCAGATCATAACCTGGTTCTGCTTCAGACTCAATACAAACCAAGAGTGAGGGCGCTACCTACAACCACACGCTCATTCAGGAAGTGGTCCCCTGAGGCAGAGCAGGCTCTGACAGACTGGAACTACTGACTGGGATATCCTGCAGGGGTCACATAGTGAGAACATTGAGGAGGCTGTTGACTGCACTACTGACTACAGCAACTTCTGTATGGACATTGAAGTTCCAGTAAAAACAGTACGCTGCTGTGCTAACAACAAGCCATGGATTACAAGTGACATCAAAGGCCTTTTAAACCAGAAGAAAACAGTCTTTAAAGGCGGTGATCAGCATGAGCTCAAGCGCATGCAGAAGGAACTCCGAGTCCAGCTCAGGGTGGCAAAGGAGCAGTACAGGAGAAAGCTGGAGCAGAAACTGCAGAATAACAGCATGAAGGAAGTGTGGGATGGGATGAAGATCATCACTGGCTACAGCTTGAAGTGGGGTTCCACCATCGAGAGAGACGTGGAGAGAGCAAACCAAATGAACAACTTCTTTAACAGGTTTGACCACCCTAACCCACTCTCACCTCGGAGTACTGCACCCTCCACCCATCCTTCTGTTGTTACCAGCATAGGAGAGACATCCCCACCCAGAATTACAGCAGCGCAGGTGAGCAGAGAGCTGAGGAGACTTTGTGCCAGCAAATCAGCGGGTCCAGATGGAGTATCGCCACGACTGGTGAAGGCCTGTGCGCTGGAGATGTGGAGTCCTCTACAGCAGGCATGTCAAACTCACTACCATTGGTGGGCCGCTTCGACTGCCATACATGTGTCAGCGGGCCGCACTGTAACAAATACTATTATACAAAGTTACTGCAGCTTTCTTTCCAATACTGAAAACTTTAAAAAATATAACACTTAAAGTTTAAAGTTTAAAGAAAAGCAATTTATTTCCATACACTCTCAACAGCGTACAATTCGAGTCTTAGCCTCTTAGCTAGGTCCTTATATTATTATATTATATTCATTTCTTATATAGAAGTCTTACAGTGTGAGATCGATTTCTTTTGTCCCGACACTTGGCATCTCTTGTTAGTAACCAGTTCGTCAATATCAGGCTTGAAATCTCGTGCAGCTGCAACTTTTATGAGGGGTGACAGGCGCTCGACAGTACGTCTTGAGCGATGTGAGGTTTTGGTAGCTTTCCCTAACAATTACTCACAAAGGTAAGTGCTTCCGAACATAGACAGTACTCGCGATGCCAACTTACGGATCTGCACATACGAGGGTGGCAGGTAAGCATACAAGTCTGGCGCACCAACTTCAGAATAGAAGCTGACTGCAGTTCAATCAACTCCATTTGGATATTCACAGGCGCATTCTCAACGTTGGAAGAGAACAGCACAAAGTCCTGTTCGTGTGAACTGAAATCACGAAAACGCTCACTGAATTCATTGCTCAGTAATTCAAGTTGGAAAACAAGTCCTCCAAAAATCAAAGTTTACTTCAAAGTTTATATTGTAAAATAAGCCGATATGCAAAAAGCCACCTGACCTACACTAATTTTACAAACTGAAAATCACAAAAATCTGTTAATAAACAACTCAACAACTTCTCACGTCCGCTTCAGATCTTCAGATCGTCTGCACTAACTGTTCGTTACAATACTAGCACAAAATTACATAAAACTAGAGCAAAAAAACGTGAAAAGATTCGGGCTATTACTACTCGTGATGGTCAGTTCTGCCCAGTGGCCAGCAGCCCAGCCAGTAGTGTAGCCTAGCAGGGGCGGCTCTAGGCTCATGGCGGCCCTGGGCACAGAAAGAATCGGTGGCCCCTTCGCCCGCCAATGCCAATATGGTATCTTATGCACGGCGGATGGCCACGTCCGTTGCGGACACTGCATACCCGCCTCGTGCATATGACACTCTTCTATATGTGCGTGTCCGTAACTTGAAAACCAAGTGGCGGCCCATGATATTCTCATTACGGCAGAACGTTATAATACTACATATAGCTTACTGCTCCAACTCGAGCGACATTAGTAAATACAGCGTACTAATTAACAAGAAACACAGTGTTTTTCGGCCACATTGCTGTCAGCTCTGTCGTTATTTTCTCTTTCTGTTTTATATTCAATATATATTGGCATGGCGGCCCTGTGCAGGTGCACAGTTTGCAAAT
>JANRMT010062796.1:110615151-110631687 GCA_026402145.1 Polypterus bichir lapradei | reverse complement strand
TCTATCTATCTATCTATCTATCTATCTATCTATCTATCTATCTATCTGGTGCACATATGGTCATTCTTCCACAACTTGTAAATATTTTCTTTTCAGAAGCGTACAGTGCACACTGTCAAACCATGGCGCTCAAATATGTATCCAGCCATTTAAAATTCAGCCACCTAGTCTGCTTTGAAGTGCGTATAAACTTGTTTTATTTTACCGTAGCCAGTCAAAGACTTGGTGGTCTCAGTCACTGGGTAAGTCACATTCGAGGATCAGCTGTGTGGGACAGCCTGTGACCGATTAAGATTGTGTAAATGAAGGCTAAAACTGAAAATCGCTGGGAAAGTCGCCTGATCTGACATGGGCTTAACATCCTTCTCGATCACTTCTTTCCATTGTGTGCTAGTGATGGTGACGAGTCCACTACGGCCCCCCAGGTCCTTTTCATAAGCAGTCCTTTCAAGTTTCAGAACTCCCATTGTGTATTCACAGTTACCATTTGTACTTTTCTACATGTAATATGTCACATTTCCTTGCTTATTCTTCTTGTAGTCAAGCTAGGGTTTAACGTGCTTTGTTTCATCCTTGGGCAGCACAGTGGCACAGAGGGTAGCGCTGTTGCCTCTCATTTAGGAGACCAGGGTTCACTGCGTGGAGTTTGCATGTTCTCACCGTGTCTGCATGGGTTTCTTCCCACAGTCCAAAGACATGTGGGTCAGGTGCATTGGCGATCCTAAATTGTGCTTGGTATGGGTGTGTGTGTGAGCCCTGAGGTGGGCTGGCGCCCTGCTTGGGATTTGTTTCCTGCCTTGGGCCCTGTATTAGCTGGGATTGGCCCCAGCAGACCCCTGTGACCCTGTAGTTAGGATATAGCGGGATGGATGTTTAATCCTCTTTTTTATTATTGTTCATTGTTTACCATAACTTTTTATAACATTGTTTTGTTCATTCATTATTTAATTATGTATTTACTGTTGCTATTGTTCTTTGAGTTATTATCTTGTATCTGTGTGTGTCTTGTTTTGTTGCTTGTATTTTGTTTGTGGATCCCCAAGAAGCAGGGCCACCTGTCCATCACAGTTAATGGACCGCCCCCTTAGTCTTACAGAGGCATGCTGGGAATGGAAGTCCAGTGTGGTTCATTTGAATGCCCTCTGGTGAATGCTGGTGACTTGTATGTGTTGTTCTCTTTGTGATTTCTGATTTGTTTTGGCTTTTGACCTTTTCTGCTCTGGATCTTGGATATTCTTAAGGACTTTGTCTGACTTGGATTGCCTTCTGTCGTTTTTCTTTATTTTTGCTCTTTTCAGTCCTTTTATTTTTCATTTTCATTCAATTATTCCAGCTTTAAATGTTTCTTGTGGCATTGCTCTATATAAACCAGGGGATTGCAGTGATCCCCTTCCTTGTGGGCCATTTTGAGTGTCTTAATTGGTCAGAACCATAATGAGAATGGGCTATGATGCCCCCAAAAAGCTTCAGAGTTCAGGCCTCCTCTGCCTGCCTGCACTCCATTGGGCTTAATCCCTGCTTTACTGGCTCGCCTCAGGCCTTGTAGGCCCAAAAGGGATTTAAGCCTTAGAAAATACTTAAAATGTCCCAAAAATATGTCTAAAGCCCCAGAAGAGGGGGATAACAGAAAGTTAATAAAAAAAAATAAAGAAAAGTTTGCATTAGCAGAAAAGAGGTACAAAGAAGCTTCCAAAAGGCAATCCAAGGCAAACGAGTCCCAAAACCCTGTAACAGAATCCAATAAACAGAACAAAAAAATGGAAACAGAATTTCAAGTAAGAAACAGAGTAGTCACCGTAACTCCAATGCGCCATATGTGAGCTCTCCGTCGGCTTCAAACTAAATAGCCTGAGGGCGGGCTCAGACCGTGGCCACGCCTCTTGAGGCTCCACCCACAAAGGACATTCAACATAAGTCGATTTAAAGAGACAGAACACATTTATAAACAGAAAAAAATATAAAATATCTAAAAATAAGGCACATAACAGCACAAGCAACAGTAAAATACATAAACCCATAGGCTATAGTTTCATAGCAATTACAGGTCTGGTGTAGGCCAAAGCCAGGCACTCAAGTAAAAGTTAGGCTGCCTTTGGGTGCAACTCTCCTGGGCTGGCTGGTGGGATTCTGATCTGCTTCCCTGGGTTTTAAATCGCAAATAATTTGCCATAAATCTGCACCCACCTGTATGTTTATTCAGGACCCTCTGTAGCATTTTATCTTATTGGTGATAATCTAGCCTGCCATCCTAGTGTGGTATATGATGCAGGTCGGCTTACATGTCACATTCTCAGCATTAATTATGGGAAAGGGCTATGAGGTCAATTTAGCCCACCATTTTCTATTTGCATTTGACGAAGAGACCCCTAAAAGGCTTCTCGTGATTCTTTCTTATTTACTTATTTTCTTATTTACATCCCTTCAGCTTCAAGTTTGACTTTAATTCTCGTGTTTCGTTTTAGTTTTGGCGATTTGAGCGCCTTGATTTCCTGGTTTTCAATCCTAGCACGTCTTGTTTCCCCGCCATGTCTTTAAATACTACACTGACGTTTTCTTGGTAAATTCTGCCACAGGTTCATTTCAGTAACAGGTAGGGCGTGCGCTCGTACAGACAGAACAATACAACTACAATACAACTTATTTTTTTGTGCTGTGCTCTTCACTGAGATCAGCCTCAAATTTCGACAGTCTATTGGACAAGAGTGTTCTCCTTACCTCTCTAACTCGCTGCTGATTGGCTAATAAAGCGTTCATTAAGTCAAATCAGTACACATGGAAATGAACCCTCGTGGCTCTGTTAGAAGACCCCTCAATGTAAGTCCCTTCACTTTGATAACTTTCTGGGGGTGGACTGGCATCCTGCCCAGGGGTCTTTCCTGCTTGAATACATACACCAGATGACTCCAAATTTAGATCAAGCCGGTTCTCCTACTTTGTGTTTTGACTTGCTGTCATCGAGGGTCTCTTCCGTTGATATTTTGACTCACCAAGGTCCCAATCTCGGGTGTCACACCGAGCCGCAGCTCCCCACATGCCCGTGGGTTTTATTGACTTTGTTTCTCTTTTCTCGTGGAGACTGGCGTGCCAACTGCCTGCAAGTCAAGCTGTAATCCTGACAATGACTCTTTGTTTAATCTCATTTTAATAAACACGGCATATGGTCAGATTAGACATGCAGAATAATTAATTACACTTGAGGAGTTTATTTGTCTCCCTCGCCTGTCCGCCATCATCTCCCTTTGTGCTCTGCAGCTGAAGTCATCCCTCTTTGCTTGGCGCCGATGTTCCCGGCCTCTTTGTCATAATAACTGTTGACAGAAAACAATGCAGCTGTCTTTCTGCATCAAGGCTTTCAATTATAATTGGAAATCCAATTTTATGGTCACCAGCTTTGGAGCTTCGGCTTCATTCCCGTGCGCCTTTGAAAGTACACTTTGGCTTTTTTTTTTTTTTTTACTTTCCCACTTAGAAATCGCCTTGGCGTAGGCACGCTGCCCACTCTGTCTGGGAGGGGTGGGATTGGAGTTGACATGAGAATGATAAATGGAACAATCAATCAACCAATCAGTCAATCAAGCACACAATTACAGAGGAAAACACGTGACACTGATGATACACTCTTACCAGGGTTTATCTCTTTCTTTTTACTTCTTTTACTGTTAAAATGATATTTCTAAAGGTATGGTTTGTCTTTTGCCTTTTTCTTCTTGTATTTATTATGTTTGATTTCCATTGAGTTCTTATTCTTGGTGTGTGTTGAGCCTGAGGGGGCGGGGCCTCTTGACTCTGCAGCTGTGGCCCCTCCCTCAATCCTTATATAGGCAGCTGACTCTCTTGTGGAGGAAACACAGCAATGTTCATGATGGACAACAGAGAGCCTTCGAAAAGTACTCAGACCGTCCTTCACATTTTACTGTCAGATCCTTTAGTAATAAAAGGCCTGAGGCCCCACAAAACAGGCTTTGCTATCCAATAGACCTTCAGCCTTCCTGGGCCATAACACAGGGGTCTCCAACCGGTAGTTTGCAACCCCTTTCCAAGTAGCTCGCCAAAGGGTTAATGAATCCTACATAAATTTGAAAACTTGTTTAGTCAAATATCTTTCCAAAAAATCCTATCACGATCCTTTAAACACAAAATCACGACCCACAATCTGGATTGCAGTCTCTCTTTTCAATGTGGCATACACTTAACTATTTCAGGGCTAATGTCGACTTTTGTCAAAATTCAGGAGTAGAGGATGGTAATCAGCTGTAAACTGCAAGAAAACTCACCGTTACATTTCAGTTTGACTCTCTTTGCTAGAAATAAAGTTACAAAGCTGTGTTGATTTAACCTCGATTCCCTGCACGTGCATAAGTAGCGAAGAGCAAACAACCTGTAAAATGCCACCGCCATCTGCTGAGAGACCAAAGTGAATGTGCAAAGCAAAATTATCCATGGATGTTTTATGTAATTTCATCGAATCGGACTCTGACTCGTCAGACTCCAAGTTTGATGGAAGTGATCTGGAGATGGATATCAGAATTGAAAGTGAGGTACCAGCATCATCTGATCTGTCCCCAGCTGATTGTGGCACTGAACGCTTTCGTGTAGCTGATGCGCTTACAGCAGCGTTTGCCAGGGAGGACCACCGCTTATGATGAGAAGAGGTACAAACCATATTGCGTCACACTGCAGCCACCACCACCACCCACCTGCTGTGTGAAGACAGCCAGGCAGCTGGCCCACCGTGCATTCCTGCTGACCATCGAGGTGTCCCCATGCAGCTTCTGCCACCAGAGACACCGAACATGCGCCAACAGCAGCCACAGCACATAGCAACAGACGTTTTATGTTGACTTAGGTGTAAAACCACTGCTTTCCTTTTCAGAAAACTGAGTTTTTTGGAAAAAATATTCAGCCCTCAGAGAGTTAAGAGAATATCCGGACTCAAACTCATCAAGACCCAAGTAACACTTTACTTTAAATATCAAACCAAGTTGAATTCAGTTGTTCTCTCATTCACTAACTAAGCGGAGTTAAGGCAGACGCCCTAAAGCTGGCGAGTGAGTGAGGAAGGCCCCTTCCCTCGGCCCGCTGCGTGTTTCCCGGATTTACACAATTAAATCGGTACGGCAAGCGAACTCTGATACATAACGAAATGAGAGAAGTCGCAAAATCATTCGGAATGTTCAAGCAAATTACAGAAAACAACCCGATCTAAATCCGTTAAGCAGTTCTCTCGTGAAAAGCGGACAGACATACAGACAGAGAGACATTGGAATTTATATTTTATATATTAGTAAACCTTCAAAATAATGTGCAGTTAAAGTCTCAACAGCATTTCTGGAGCTCAGTAGAGCGAGATAACTAGAAGAATCTTCACCAAGCAGCTCTGAAAATGTCTGCTTTGTTTGGGTCTCCGTACCTCTGTGAGTCTGACGTGAATGTCATGAAATCAAAGTTCGGAACACGACTGACAGACGAACATCTCAATGACTCCATCAGAGTGAACCTAAGGGGGCTCCACTCCACCAGACACCTCAGTGCCAGTCATGTGACTAACTGAAAAACACATCACACGTGCAACTGGATCTGTGAAGAAAGTGACACAGTGGCATGTGACAAAATGACAAATGAAGAAGTCAGATCTGTGGATTTGGAATTGCATTGTTTTGTTTTGACAGCATTCATGTTTTAATTCAATAGTGTGAGATACACTAGAAAAGGCATACAGACGTACAAAATGCACTTGCAGGTGACTAAATATTTTTGTGATGTTTTAATGTAAATGTTCAGGCAAAAGAAGCTTATTCAGTTTGTTTGGGTTGAAATAAGCTATGAGAATAAACGTTAGAAAACATGAGGAGCTGTCGGCCATTTTCATTTTGTAAAAGTAGCTCTCAGTAGAAAAATGGTTGGAGACCCCTGACATAACACGACGTGTGCTCCTCCAGACGCTACTGCTATGCAAGCGTTGTGCTGTTTATACTTGCGCGTGTCCTTTATGCTAATCTGGAAGATTCCACCAGGTGGCAGTGTGAGATATCACCGTGAGAAAATGTTCAGCTTCGCTGTGTTGTGAATTGCCCGAGTCATCCATTAACTTCTGAGGACACCTTGCCTCAATATCTCTGAAAAGGATGGATGTTTAATGAGTAAATCCATAAATCCAAGGCCGAGCCCATTCCAGCAGGCATCGGGTGTGAGACAGAAAGAAACAATCCCTGGACGGGGCATCAGCTCATCGTAAGGTGAGTACACAACACACATACACATCAGTGTCATTTTAGCCTCACCAAATCCCCAAACCTGCATATCTTTGGAAGGAAATTTGAAGGCCACTGTGGAAACCCACCAGGAAAAACATACAAACTCCAGGCAGGGAACTTCAGGGATGTGACTCTCTACCGCTGTGGTAGAAATTTAACATCTTATTAAAGAAAGAAACATCCTCTGACAGGACAAATCAGTAATCAGGCAGGAGAAAAGCTCTTCATGGTATCTTTTAATTACTCCTCAGCAAAATGCCTTGAAGGGAGCAGTCAGTTACAACCTGGTCAGCCTGGTCAGAGAATAAAAGAAAAGAGGTTAATTTTATAAACTACCGTGGTTGGTTCGTTGGTTTACACCCAAATGATTTATATAAAATAACAGTCTATTATATTATATTCTGCTTCTTCTTCTACCTTTTGAGATGAGCCACCACCATTGAAATTTCTGTGCATCTAACAAGTGTCCATTCTCGTTTATAGGACATCTGCTGACTTCTTAGTCATCTCTTAGTCATCCTGTAATGGCCGACTCCTTTCACAGACCAGCAACTACACAACCAAGACCTGTGGCCTGGCTAAACTGAGGAATCGAAAGACAACACCAAGCCGTACCCTTAAAAGCAGTCTTTTACTACAATCGCAATTAAACAGGCAATGCAAGTCAGAGTGTAAAATTATGTGCAGATATATTGAAAAGTGATAACAATATATATTGTGGAAACCGTACCCCCAAACACAGACAGACTGACACCAAGATGTCCAAAGCACACTTCTTTATTTTTCCACTGCACCACAATGCCTTCTTTCACCAACTCTCTTTTCTTTCCTTTCTTCTTCTTCTTCTTTCTTTCTCTTTCTCTCTCTCTCTCAACCTCCTTCCTCCTCCTCACAAGTTTCGTCTCCTTCCTCCCAACTCTGGCTCGTCTGCTAGAAGGAGGCGGCCCCTTTTATCATGGCCCGGATGAGCCCCAGGTGCTCTCCTTGACGTCACTTCCTGGTGTGGCGGAAGTGTCAGGAAAGCACCTGGAAGCACTCCGGGTCTTCTTGGAATTATTTCCGGCAGCACTTCCTGGTGTGGCAGAAGTGCTGCCATCCAGGATTCCCTTACTGTCCGGGCGCCCCCTGGCGGTGGCCACGTCCTCTCAGGAATGTCCCAGGTCCCTCCTTGTGGCCCCCAGATAAGCCCGGGCGGCTGCCCTCTCGTGGCCGAGGAGTAATACTGACCATCTCGGGGACTATCCTGGCCGGGCAGTGTCCCCAGACATCTGTGACAATATATATATATATGTTATCACTTTTCAATATATATATACACACAAGGACAGACAGGCAATCAATAATATAAATACAGTCATTTGAACCCCAGTCAGCCTGCATAATAATGGACTCTCCTTTCAACAAAAAACATAACAGTGGTATGTCTTTCATTTCCTAGGAACATCGGAGTACTGCTGTGTTTTCCAAACAAAGATTTTTAGTGAAGCAACATTTAGTTGTATGAAATTAAATCAAATGTGAAAAACTGGCTGTGCACAAATGTGGTCCCCTTGTCATTGTGCTGATTTGAATGCCTATCACTGCTCAATGCTGATCACTTGGTTAGATGAGCTCGTTAAGCCTTGAACTTCATAGACCGGTGTTTCCAATCATGAGAGAGATTTTTTATGAAGAATGGTCAGAAATACCTCCATCCAGAATCCAGACACTCATCAGAGGCTATAGGAGGACAGCGTCTAAAGGCTCAAGGGAGCAAAAGGAGGCTCAACTAAGTACTGATGTCATATCTCTGTTGGGGTGCCCACATTTATGCACCTGTCTAATTTTGTTATGATGCATATTGCATATTTTCTGTTAATCCAATAAAGTTAATGTCACTGCTGAAATCCTACTGTGTCCATAAGGCATGTCATATATTAAAAGGAAGTTGCTACTTTGAAAGCTCAGCCAGTGAGAAACAAAAATCCAAAGAATTAAGAGGGCTTCCCAAACTTTTTCATATGACTGTATATTTATATATGCAATTCCCTCCAGCAGCCCAAAAGCACAAGTGAAATATGTTATATATATATACTATTTATAACAAGCACACAAATATAAAGTCATCAAAACAATACAAAACCCTCCCTCGTCCCTAAACATAAATGAATAAACACAGAACACGAAACACAGAACACAGGTCAAAAAAAAAACTGCAATGAATGGGTGAAATAGAATGAGTCCAAAGTTATTAATGTCCTGAATTCAATGAAATACTCTTCGATATGCTAATTCCCAAAATAATTCATGATGATCTCACCATGTGAGTCCTCGGCAGTGGTTGAAATAAATCCAAAC
This sequence comes from Polypterus bichir lapradei, assembly GCA_026402145.1. Classification (NCBI taxonomy): domain Eukaryota; kingdom Metazoa; phylum Chordata; class Cladistia; order Polypteriformes; family Polypteridae; genus Polypterus; species Polypterus bichir. Next base: position 110,623,096 of record JANRMT010062796.1, on the reverse strand, counting down.
TCCAGGGTTTGATCTGCACAATGAAAAAAAAAACAGACTGTAAGGTTGCGCAAAGTAAGCGATGACTTGGTGAAATGGCTCCTCTCTCTCCCTTGATCCTTCCCTCCTCTGATTTAAATAAAAATATCCCGGATGGAATTGGTGAGACAACAGGATTTACCAGTATTGGGGTCGCTGCCTCCCTGCTTCATCCTTCCCCATTTGTTTCCCGGGGACAACATTTACAAACAAACATGGCATAACATACAAAACATCTCCACACCACAAAAGCAAAATGATTGCCCGCTGAGAGCTCCCTGGTTCTCCCCTTATAAAGGCCACAGGCGGACTCAGCCGCTGGTTTTGGCTCCACCCATAAAATACATGGAACAGAATGACATTTAATGACATAGTGGACAGTAACCATAAACTATGACAAATGATAATTCATAATTAACAAAAACAACAATTAAACAGTTAAATACACACATTTACACGTTTCGTTATGTTGCAGTGTTCTGTTAAAATCATTTCAATTTATTTTTACAATACCATACAATTTATTTTTGTGTAGCCCAAAATCACACAAGAAGTGCCACAATGGGCATTAACAGGCCCTCCTTCTTGACAGCCCCCCAGCCTTGACTCTCTAAGAAGACAAGAAAAAACTCCCAAAAAAAAACCCAGTAGGGAAAAAAATGGAAGAAACTTCAGGAAAGGCAGTTCAAAGAGAGACCCCTTTCCAGGTAGGCTGGGCGTGCAGTGGGTGTCAAAAACAAGGAGTCAATACAATACACAGAACAGAACAAATTCTCAATACAGTATAAAAATAAAAATATTACAAGTACGGAGCAGAATTTAACAGTAGATGATATCACATAATATGATTTGGATTTGTTTAGAGTCCTGGGGCCTCAAGTGTAAATGGTGCATACATACAAAAATGTTGCGTAAGCCCGTTTCCACGTTCAAATTGTGATGTATAAAACCTAAACATGGAGTAAAGCCACGCACATTTTCACAGTAGCTGAAACCCTGGCGTACGCAAGTTCTCTGCTCGGTTTTGCAAACTGGCGGCAACCAGTGTCAAAGTAGTGCTTTTGTTCCATTATGGCTTCCCTTTCTTTTTTAGATCCACATCCCTGATGTGGCTTTATAAATACACTGAAATGAACAGCATATTGTTTATTAGTTTAAGGCATCTGATTGTAATTAACCAGTAACAATATAACGGTCCACAGAATGGTCAAACTATTCTAAATACCACGGCTGCTTTAGCGTTGTTACTCTCACTGCACCACTTGGAGTATTTATATCACCGAATCTGAGTGTGGAATCACAGCTCTACAGCAGCTGATTGGAAAAAGAATTACTGGTATACAGCATCAAGCACACGCTGCCTCAGCCGCGCCGTCTATTGAACTGCTCTCATACGACAAATGCTTCAGAGCCTTTCCTGTACGGACCTCGCGGTTCAGAAACAGTTTCATCTCAAGAACTCTAAACGCACTCAATCAGTCCATCAAGTGCTCCTTGCAGAACTGTTAGTACTTATCACTTCAATCACCTCACTGTAAACTTGCAAAACAGTTATAATATTACACAACCTGAGCCACTTTATAAAGCGCGTATTTACATATGATGACGATATCATTTTTAAGATGAAATGTAGCAAAATGTGTTTATTACATTATACAGATAAAATAGTAACATAATTTAAACAATCTATATTGTTAATAATTAAACATGTGAGGACACGGTGTCACTGCGCTAGTTAGTACAGGGATTGTTCCTGCCTCGCACTCTATTCTTGCTGTTACTGACACGACACTGGAAGGAGAGATGGATAGCATAATTAAACACGTACTACGACGATATTTCAATGTTCCTTAAAAGTTTTGAAGAATCGGCGTTCTAAGCTTAAAGATGGCTTGTCTATTACAGAGCTGATTGTGTGGCGAATGGGTATTTGGAGAAAGAAAAGTAACGACAGGAATTTGAGGTTAGTAAGTTTGAAAGAGACAGTACTGCTGCAATAAAGTATTTCATCAAAGGTCGCGCACGGCACAGCAAGAATCTTCCATGAGGCAGGAACAATCACTGCGCCACCGTGTTCCCATGTTTAATAACATGCTTTAAGTGCTATCATCATGAAAATGATATCACGTATACATCTCAGTATTTTAATTATTCAGAGAACTAAAATATCACGAATGTAATGAATTCTGTGACCTGTCGGAGGAAGAGGAAGCCCGTTTAAGAAGCACGTAGTGATTCACACACACAGAGCACATTGAAGAACACATACAAAACAAAGCATTTAACGTGCTACTTTAGTTACGATGGGATTTGAAAAACTAGTAAATTAAATTAAACGATTTTAAGATGAAGTTTATGATGTTCTGCTTTAATGACAAAATAAACTGCATGATTAAAGTGGACATTTCAAGATTAAAGTTGACATTTCGTGCTTTTTTCTCATTGTGTTCCTATTTTTTTTCTCTGTACCCTAATAAGCTTTCATAAGACACTCAGACGGTGGGCTACGACTCGCCTTTTGACGGCAACTTTGATATTTCACAACTTTTTTATTTCGGGCACTGTGCGACTTTGTGCACTTGAGCTGTCGAGTTTCTCCGACACTCTATGTCACTCGATCAACTTCCTTTTGTTCTTTATGCCACTGTTTAAACCAACAAATGGTATGTTTTTCCTTTGCCTCCACTTGGTATTTGCTGAAATTCTTCTATTTTCCCCCATGCTTTTGCCATTGCCTTTTCACAGAATGCTGAGCTTGAGGGCTATTTATATTGAGTCATTATATTTGAATATTGCATATTCAAAGAGGCGTAATTCTGGAAGGAGTTTGGGGAGTGGCAGCAGACGGGTGCACGTGCGTTACTTTTCACGCTGACTGGGATATATGGAGCAGAAGAACGTGGAAGTTGGCAAATGAACAGATTTATGCATCTGGATTTTTTTGTGCGTACGCACATTTCCGCTTTTGTCCTTATGCCATGTTTTAGTGTAAATTCTATACATGGCATTATTCATGAGGTCCCTGGAGACTTCAGCCATCAAGCTACCTCCCCCAATTGGCCATTCCACAGTTGACACATCGCTGGGCCAGCCAACCTGATGAATGACCCCTCTATCCGATGATTCCTGTGATTCTCCATCAGGGATGACTTTACCTTAGGTAAGCAAAACAACTTGGCAGGTGGGCTGTGGCACCAAGTGTCACATTTGCGTACCAAGAAGAGAAACAGAATCGGTGAGGGTTAGTAACAAATTCTAACTGTCATGTTACTTATGTTTTAGTTCTAATGACTAACAAACGAGATGCAGTCTGTTCAGTTAATCAGCAATTCTAGTCAGGGTGTACTAAACTGAAGTAGTGAGTCTTTGAAAGCTGAGATCGAAAGGGCATCTCTTATAGTAGCAGGCAGACCAGGAAACATTATGTTAATTTTCACTCGTATACAGATGACACCCAGTTACACCTTTAATTTAGATCAAATGAAGTTTTTCCAATGTTGTCTTTAATTAATTGTGTTAGTGAATTAAAAGAGTGGATGGATGAGAACGACGTGTCTTTAAACACCAATAAAACAGAGATGTTACAGTGCATCCTCAATTTTTTTATTTTTAATAAATTTGCAAAAAACCTCAAGTAAACTTTTTTTCACGTTGTCATTATGGGGTGTTGTGTGTAGAATTCTGAGGAAAAAAATGAATTTAATCCATTTTGGAATAAGGCTGTAACATAACAAAATGTGGAAAAAGTGATGCGCTGTGAATACTTTCCGGGTGCACTGTAATTGTTGGAGGGAATGACGCTGATCACAACAATATTCTGTCATCTTTTAACTCAGTTGAAATCCCCATTAATTTCACTGAATCAGCCCGCAATCTCGGCATTCTCTTTGACTCTAGCAGGTCATTTAAAGCACACATTACAAAGTTGTCGAAATCGTGTTTCTTCCATCTTAAAAATGTTGGGAAATTAAGGCACTTTCTACATAAACAGGATTCTGAGAAATGAATTCATGCATTTATTTCTAGTAGGATTGACTACTGCAATGCGGTGTTCACTGGATGTTTAAACTGTTCTTTATACAGCCTCCAGGTAATCCAAAAAGCTGCTGCCAGAATTATTACAAGAACAAGAAAATACAAACACATAACTCCAGTTCTTAAATCCTTACACTGGCTCCCGGTTAAGTTAAGGGCAGATTTCAAAATCCTCCTTTTAACATATAAAGCCTTAAATGGCCGAGGTCCAGCTTACTTGCCTGAACTTATCATGACTTACAAACCTGAGCGCACATTAAGATCTCAAGATGCCGGTCTGCTTAGGATGCCAAGGAGTAAAAAAATAACAGTGGGAGGTCGAGCTTTTAGTTAAAGGGCCCCTAAACTGTGGAGTGGTCTGCCTGCTACTATAAGAGATGCCCTTTCGATCTCAGCTTTCAAAGACTCACTACTTCAGTTTAGCACACCCTGACTAGAATTGCTGATTAACTGAACAGACTGCATCTCTGTTGTTAGTCATTAGCACTAAAACATAAGTAACATGATAGTTAGAATTTGTTACTAACCCTCACCTATTCTGTTTCTCTTCTCGGTACTCAAATGTGCCACTTGATGCCACGGCCCACCTGCCAAGTTGTTTTGCCTGCCTAAGGTAAAGTCATCCCTGATGGAGGATCGCAGGAATTGTGGGAAGGAGGGGTCCTTTCATCGGATTAGCGCTATTTCACCTGTGGAATGGCCAAATGGGGGACACAGCTTGATGGATGAGGTCTCCAGGACTCTAAACAAATCCAAATCATATTATGTGATATCATCTACTGTTAAATTCTGCTCCGTACTTCTAAAATTTTTATTTTTATACTGTATTGAGAATTTGTTCTGTTCTGTGTATTGTATTGACCGCCCTTGTTTTTGACACCCACTGCACGCCCAACCTACCTGGAAGGGGGCCTCTCTTTGAACTGCCTTTCCTGAGGTTTCTTCCACTTTTTCCCTACAATGGTTTTTTTGGGAGTTTTTCCTTGTCTTCTTAGAGAGTCAAGGCTGGGGGGCTATCAAGAAGGAGGGCCTGTTAATGCCCATTGTGGCACTTCTTGTGTGATTTTGGGCTATACAAAAAATACATTGTATTGTATTGTATTGTATTCCACAGTTTAGGGGCCTTGTAACTAAAGGCTCGACCTCCCACTGTTATTTTATTAATCCTTGGAATCCTAAGCAGACCGGCATCTTGAGATCTTAATGTGCGCTCAGGTTTGTAAGTCATGATAAGTTCAGATAAGTAAGCCGGACCTCGGCCATTTAATGCTTTATATGTTAAAAGGAGGATTTTGAACTCTGCCCTAAACTTAACCGGGCGCCAGTGTGAGGATTTAAGAACTGGAGTTATGTGTTCGTATTTTCTTGTTCTTGTAATAATTCTTGCAGCCTCATTTTGGATTAACTGGAGGCTGAATAAAGAACAGTCTGAACAGCCAGTGAACACCGCATTGCAGGAGTCAATCCTACTAGAGATAAATGCAGGAATTAATTTCTCAGAATCCTGTTTATGTAGAAAGAGCCTTAATTTACCAACATTTTTAAGATGGAAGAAACACAATTTGGACAGCTTTGTAATGTGCGCTTTAAATGACCTGCTAGAGCCAAAGAGAACTCCAAGAATATGGGCTGATTCAGTGAAATTAATGGGGATTCCAACTGAGTTAAATGATGACAAGATAATGTTGTGATCAGCGTCATTCCCCCAATAATTAACATCTCTGTTTTATTGGTGTTTAAAGACAAGTAGTTCTCATTCATCCACTCTTTTAATTCACTAACACAACTAATTAAAGACAACATCTGAGAAACTTCATTTGATCTAAAAGAAAGGTATAACTGAGTGTCATCTGCATACGAGTGAAAATTAACATTATGTTTCCTAATGAGAGATCCCAGTGGAAGCCTGTAAAGTGAAAACATTGAAGGTCCCAGTACTGAGCCCTGCGGGACACCATATTGATCTTCTGTGTATAATGATGGAGTACTGTCAGCACATTTCTGTACATATTGGAATCGGTTTGATAAATAAAAACTAAACCAAGCGAGCGCAGTCACTGCCTGTGAGCCCAACATCATTTTCTAGGCTGTGCAGTAAAATAGAATGGTCACTGGTGTCAAATACTGCACTTAAATCTAACAACATAATTACAGAGGAGTTTCCTTCATCAGAGGACATCAGAATGTTGTTTACATCCCCTCATCCAACAACGTTCAATAATCACGAATGACAAATTCAAAACAGGATTTTAGGAAACTGTTGTAAATTTATTAAAACTAAAGAGACAGAAAGATCCTGTTAATATACAATAAGTATTCAGAACCTTTGCTATGACTCTGGCGCTGGTTCATCCCGTTCTGTTGATCACCATGAAGATGTCTGGAGTCCACCTGTGGTCAGTTCAGTTGATGGGACTGATTAGGAAACACATGCTGCCTGTCCAAAGAAGGTGTGGTAATTGATCTGCCCTGTTATGATATGTTTAATAGTAATTGTGAAGTTTGGATTTCATATCTTACAGTCATTAAGTACATTTAACGCATTTACTATGTGATTTGAAGGCGATCGGAAGTAACTTAGAGCAGCTGTGATAGGATGGAAGCAGACTATCAGCAGGAAACTGTATGTTTTGTAACAGCTGACCCAATCATCTGGACCAGCAACAACACCGTGTTATTTGGGGACGTCTTAATGTGTTTTGTGCCAAGTTGCGTCTTTATTCATGTTAATAATTAATTACATTTATATAGCGCTTTTCAAGGCACTCAAAGCGCATTACATACAAGGGGGGGGGGATCTCCTCAACCACCACCAGTGTGCAGCATCCACCTGGATGATGCGACGGCAGCCATAGTGCACCAGAACGCCCACCACACACCAGCTTACTGGTGGAGAGGAGACAGAGTGATGAAGCCAATCAGTGTATGGGGATGATTAGGAGGCCATGACGGTCAGAGGCCAATGGGCAAATCTGGCCAGGATGCCGGGGTAACACCCCTACTCTTTTCGAAAGACATCCTGGGATTTTTAATGACCACAGAGAGTCAGGACCTCGGTTTAACGTCTCATCCGAAAGACGGTGCTTTTTTACAGTATAGCGTCCCCATCACTATACTGGGGCATTAGGACCCACACAGACCACAGGGTGAGCACCCCCTGCTGGCCTCACTAACACCTCTTCCAGCAGCAACCTAGTTTTTCCCCAGACGGTCTCCCATCCAGGTACTGACCAGGCTCAACCCTGCTTAGCTTCAGTGGGCAACCAGTCTTGGGCTACAGGGTGATATGGCTGCTGACAATGTTGTCATGTTGTCTCCTTTATGTAGTCTATGGTGCCTCTGTGTAAATGTTGTCCCCCTGGAAACAAAGGGGGAAAGGAGAATGAATGCTGTAGGACCGTGACCCCTTAAGGTAAGTTTCCTGTCTGCCCATCAAGTCCATCTGGGTTATTTTCTATTTAGGCGAGAGGAGGGAATTAGGAAAAGATAGAAGGGAAAAGGAGAAAAACCAGAACACAACCCCGAAATGCATCACAAGAGACAGAGAAACGCCGATCTGGGTTGTCACATGTCGATGCACAGCTTGCTGCTCTCAATGCCAGACTTGTAACAATCTCGCCATTCTCATAGTAGTATCAGGACACACCAAGGACCATACGGTGACACTGTTTCTCTTTTATTTTAGGAGAGAAGCGAACAATCAAATGTTTCCATGTTGCAGTTACCTCTGGACAGTTTCGAACCAGTCCACGGTCATTTCCATGAATCATTCTCTAGGCAATTTCCTGGACTTTACGCGTGATGTGTTTCTTGTGCGTCATATTTGTTTTATGCTCTGTGGAGGGTCGAGGGAGGGTTTGCACTGTATTTTTATTGCTGTACTGTTTAATAT
>JANRMT010062796.1:110600125-110614751 GCA_026402145.1 Polypterus bichir lapradei | reverse complement strand
TCCATTTCCTGATTCCATTCCTTACAGTTGAAGCTGACAGTTTAAACCTCTGAGATGGCTTTTTGTAGCCTTCCCCTAAACCAGGAGACTCAACAACCTTAGTTTTCAGATCTTTGGAGAGATGCTTTGAGGATCCCATGCTGTCTGTCACTCTTCAGAGGAGAGTCAAAGGGAAGGAAACACAACTTGCGATTGACCACCTTAAATACCTTTTACCAGTCATGATTGGACACTCCTGTCTATGAAGTTCAAGGCCTAATGAGCTCATCCAACCAAGTAATCAGCATTGAGCAGTGACAGGCATTCAAATCAGCAAAATGACAAGGGGAGCCACATTTTTACACAGCCAGTTTTTCACATTTGATTTAATTTTGTACAACTAAATACAGCATCACTAAAAATCTTTGTTCAGAAAACACCGCAGTACTCAGATGTTCCTAAGAAATGAAAGACAAGCCACTGTTATCTTTGTCGTTGAAAGGAGAGTCCATTATTATGCAGGCTGAGAGGGGTTCCTAAACATTTTTATATGACTGTATTTATATTATTGATTGCCTGTCTGTCCTTGTGTATAATATATATATATATATATATATATATATATATATATATATATATATATTTGTTATCACTTTTCAATATATCTCCACTTAATTTTACACTCTGACTTGCATTGCCTGTTTAATCGTCGATTGAGGAAAAAGACTGCTTTTAAGGGTACTTCTTGGTGTTGTCTTTAGATTCCTCAGTGTGCAGGCTGAGATGGGTTCCCAAACTTTTTCATATGACTGTATGTGTATCACACCCCAACCAACCCCGACTTAACATACAACCCCAAAAGTGTTCAGCAGAAAGTAATAATGAAAAGAGAAAGTGCAGCACAAAGTTAATACACAATACAAACCCTCCCTCGACCTCACACTGAACACGAACTCAATCAGACACACAGAAAATACAAAACGCACATAAAAGTCCAGAAGATTCAACAGAAAATGGATAATGTTTGTGAACCTGGTTCAGCTGGACAGAAATTGCATGGATGAAAATGATGGCTTGTTCTTCTCCCCAAACAGCAAGAAACAGTCTCACCGTGCTTAACCTCGGTACGTGACGTGATCCAGAACCCCGGGGTTTTGCGGTGCAAAGATGTTGTATTTGGGCGTTGAAAGTGGCAGGTAGACAAAGGGGTGAATGATTTGGATCACTGCTTTCTTCTGTCTCTGTAGTGAATTGGCGGTCTAGTAGAACGGGATTTCTGTCCTTCCGTTTAAATAGCGAATGACCGGATGCAGGTGATGGGATTAACAGGACCAATTATCGTGAGGGACCACGGTTCAACAGTGTTATCCTTCCCCTTTGTTTCCAGGCGAGCATATTTACATACACACAGACCATGTAAACAGGACAACGCTACGAAAGATGGGACTCAGCACACAATACATTTACGAAGACATTAATCATGTAGCACCACTACAGTTTCAATTCTTTTTCATTAATATATATACTCACTTTATTAACTTACTTACTGTTTGCCTTTTTTGCCTATCTGATTGCTGATTGGGGAAGTAATTGGAAGAAGTACGGTTTGTCTAAGTCTAACGCCCCTCAGGTTGCCAGGCCACAGGTCTTGGCGGTGTAGTTGCCGGTCCGGACGACAATTTCATTTACTGTATGAGAAAGGACGCTGCCTTCAGCTTCTGTGCTGATAAAGGAAGGAGCTGAAAATGGCAAAGCAAACACGCGATGCTGGACTTCAATGATCTACGTGTTTTTGCTTACCTTGCTTACTTATAATTGAGTAGGATTCATTTTGCCCCACGTCTGGCTAGCAACTGGAAGCATCCAATGATGATGAGAAACTTTGTATGATGTAAGTGATCTAATTTTGTATCTTGTGAAATGATTGGACAGACACAGGAAGGGGTTTGGGGGCAGCCACCCGTATACTTGAATCAGGCTGCCAAAATGAAAGTTTGGTTCCAAATGACAGACTTCAGTCCAACAATCGAACAACAACAATAGGCAAACATGGCGGTTTTAAAGCCAGGCAGGGGAAGTGATGTCATCAGGGTAGGAACCGGAAGTGGCGTCATCGGCCCTGGAACAGGATGTGATGTCCCCGAGTTCAGGCAAAATTTCCCATGCTTGGTCTGCCAAGGAAAAAGATGAAGGATTAGTGCACTCTGCCACCCCCTGGTCTGACACAGAATTGTCGCTTTGTAAGCCCTTCAGCTGCCTCCCATGCACACGTGTGTGACAGCCTTTTACTTGTGTATACAAAAGAGCTCAACTAGCAGAAAAGCAGGGTGTGCATCTTGTTACAGAATATGGTGTGCGTCTAGTTACTCACAGCATCCATTAAGAGGAGAGCTCCCTCTTCAAAGACAATAAATGGCTTAGGATTTAAACTCCCTCCCAACCTGTTTTCTCATAAAGGTTTTGGGTCACCCAATGGGGGTGACGGTCATTACTACCACAAAGATATCGCAGGTGAGCAAAAACCAAGCCATGAGGTCAAAGAAATTGCCTGCAGAGCTTGGAGATGGGATTGTATCGACGCACAGATCTGAGGAATGTTACACAAAAAAATGTCTGCCGCTTTGAAAGTTCCCAAGAGCACAGTTGACTTCAGAAATTTGAAATGCAAGAAGTTTGGAACAACCACAACTTTTACTAGAGCTGCCCTCCCAGCCCAACTGAGCAATCATGGGAGAAGGGCCTTGGCTAGAGTGAGAATCCAAATGGTCACTTCTGACTGAGCTCAAGAGAACCTGTGTGCCCAGAAGTACAACCAGCCATCCCCTCAACACTCCACTAATCTGGACAGATGCAACATACTGCAAGTGAGCCCCCTCTAAGATTGCGGACTGATGAAACCAAAGCTGAACAGTCGAACTGTGTCATGGTGTGAGGACAACAACCTCATCCTCAACACAGACAAGACGAAGGAGATAATAGTGGACATGAGGAAGGAGAGGAGACCTCACTGGCCACTGTTCATCCGAGGGCTTGAAGTGGAGAGGGTGAGCAGCATTAAATACCTGGGCGTCTACATCAGTGAAGACCTCACTTGGACTCTTAACACCACACAACTGATCAAGAGGGCTCAACAGCAGCTGTACTTTCTGAGGAGTCTGAGGAAGTTTGGTAGGTCGACTAAGATCCTCGGCAACTTTTACAGCTGCATTGTTGAGAGCATCTTGACCAGCTGCATCACAGTGTGGTACGGCAAGACACTACTACTATGGACCACAAACGCATGCAGAGAGTGGTAAAGACTGCTGAGAAGATCACCAGGACCCCACTGCCCTCTCTGCAGAGCATCTACAACTGCAGAGTCCGCAGGAGAACTGCCTCGATCCTCAGGGACCCCACTCACGCCCAACACGAACTGTTCACACTTCTACCCTCAGGCAGGAGGTACAGCCGTATGAAATGCAGGACTTCCAGGCTAAAGAACTCTTTCTTTCTGTCTCAAGGCCATTAGACTCCTAAATAACTGACTGGAGTTTATAACCGTGGTCCACCTCATTCTATCGACCTCACACAACTGGATTTGACTTGTACATCACACACCGATCTGCACGTTACACTTTATACTTCTATTCTGTTTTTATATTTTATGCTGCCTCAATTACTTATTATCTATCTGCTACTTATTATTTATGTTTACCTTTATACGTTGGTTTTGTCACTTGGTGTGGATAGCAAAGAAAGAATTTCATTGTACAGGGAAACGTGTTTCCTTACTGTGCACATGACAGTAAACTTTGAACTTGAACTTGAACTTGTTGGGAATCAAGGTGCCATTCATCATCACCCATTCAGTGGCCATAAATGGTGGACTCATCAGGGTTGTGGGAAAGCTGAACAGAGCAAACTACAAACCACATTCTTTTCTCTTTTAAATATATTTTTCACTGATTTTAATTAGAAACAGATGACATTCTATCGATACAATGGGAAACAAATACAGCTTATTTTTACCTCCTCTTTGCTCGATCAGCCGCTGGCTTGCTGCATCTCGTGCGGCTTTTCGAATGTTTTAAAGCCTGTACAGCAGCTGTCCTTTTGTTCCACTGCCTTGTCTCTCTTCTCCCCCAGACTTCCTCACACACTATGCGATCTCTTTTCGCTGTTCTGTTACTTCACCAGGTAATATTTTCCATTTGTTTGCGCTAATGTGATCTTCACTATTATTTTTTGAGACTTTTGAATTTTCTTACTTCCATTATCTTTAATCCACTCTGCATGGGTATCGTGAAGTCCAAATATCAAGTAAACGCTTTGACAACAGGTACAGGGGCGGCACGGTGGCACAGTGGGTAGCACTGCTACCTCGCAGTTAGGAGACCTGGCTTTGCTTCCCGGGTCCTCCCTGTGTGGAGTTTGCATGTTCTCCCCGTGTCTGCGTGGGTTTCCTCCCACAGTCCAAAGACATGCAGGTCAGGTGCATTGGCATTTCTAAATTGTGCTTGGTGTGTGAGTGTGTGTGTGTGTGTGTGTGTGCGCCCTGTGGTGGGCTGGTGCCCTGCCCGGGGCTTGTTTCCTGCCTTGCGATGTGTGTTGGCTGGGATTGGCTCCAGCAGACCCGCATGACCCTGTGTTAGGATATAGCAGGTTGGATGGATGGACAAAAGGTACACATATAACAGAACAAGTGCGCTTTTATTCACAAATAAAACCGAAGAAAAAAAATCTGGTTAGGGTACTTCATTGCCACAACTGCTTTGGTAGTACAGCGGTAAGAACTGCTGACTCCTAATCAACAGATTGCGGGTTCGAGCCTTCACATGTCCCAAAATAAACGTTTTCAGTAGTGAGCTGCTCTTTTTGTTACTCTAATACAATAAAAACATAAATTTGATTTGAGTCTGTAACGGCCGGTATAAATTTATGGTATTTGTAAAGGTTAGCGTTTTCTTTATTCAGTTTTATCCTCTCACTTGCGTTCACACTCCCCACAAAGCTGTCGTTCCAATGACGTACACTAACCTGATTTCTTTTTCTCCGGTTATATTCTTGAATAAAAGCGCAATTGTTCAGTTATATTTCTTTTTTTTGTGAAAGTGTTTATTTGATATTTGGACTTCAGTCTTCACACATTATATACTTCATGCCAAAATTTTGTCGTTAGTACTAAAACATGAAAAAAGTGTGTTCAACATTTCTTGCATTTCCTTTCATCCTACACTTTCATAGATCATAGACACACGTGAAATGCATGTGTTCCAAATAACGAGATATTATTTACCCTCTAGAGCTCCAGGCACCTCACTCCCAGATAATCAAGGCTTGAGCTGGGAGAGCTTTTTGCCCGAGTTGAGCTCCGTCAAGGTGAGGGATGGGACAGCAGGCCACTTGCTGCTTGTGCTGATCAACGCATTCACAACAGAAAAGATGCTGATGAGGAGGTGTGAAGAGATTTAGGGTGGCCCGGGATTACGTGTTTTTTCATAGGCTTCGGAGATTCTAGTGTTAATATTTGGGCAGCAGGGTGGAAATACCGTAGGGCTTAGTTGTTGGCTGATTCTACCAATCCCTCATTTCAAAAGCGTAGCGGCTTCCTTGCTACGTAAATCTGTTGGCAGCTTCCATGCTTGCTTGAAGTCAGGGATGCGCCATAACATGGTTGGATTGAGTTGTGTTTTGGGAAGGGGAGAGTGGGCACACCCAGCAAGTGGGGTTTCCCCTTACACCTTAAAGCCTTACATGGTCTAAATCCAAAATACCTCTGTGACCTCCTTCACCCCCGTGTGGCACTAAGAGGTCATCTGGACGATGACTCCTCGTAGTTCCGAGATCTCGGCTGAAGTTGAGGGGGCACAGAGCTCTCTCAGTTGTTGCTCCATGGCCTTTTCACATCAGATCTTCATCCTCTATCGGGGTTTTTAAAAGTTGGCCTACTTGTTTTCTTCTGCCTTTCATTCTGTGTAATGGGATTGTGGTGGATGTTATAAGTGGTTGTTTTATTAATCTGCTCCTGCTTGATTGTTTGCACTGTGTTTATGTTAATGTTTCTTTGCAGAGTACTTTGGCACAACCTCTGTTGTTTTAAATGTACTTTTATAAATAAATGATCTAATATAATCTAATCTACCTTGTAATTCCTGTCTGTTGGCTTATGCTTTCCTATTTGCTTTGTACAGTTAGGTCCATAAATATTTGGACAGAGACAACTTTTTTCTAATCTTCGTTCTGTATATTACCACAATGAATTTTAAATGAAACAACTCAGATGCAGTCGAAGTGCAGACTTTCAGCTTTAATTCAGTGGGTTGAACGAAAACATTGCATAAAAATGTGAGGCAACTAAAGCATTTATTTAACACAATCCCTTCATTTCAGGGGCTCAAAAGTAATTGGAAAAATTAAATAACTGGAAATCAAATGTTCATTTCTAATACTTGGTTGAAAACCAACGCCAGCCTGAAGTCTTGAACTCCTGGACATCACCAGATGCTGGGTTTTCTCCTTTTTAATGCTCTGCCAGGCCTTTACTGCAGTGGCTTTCAGTTGCTGTCTGTTTGTGGGCCTTTCTGTCCGAAGTTTAGTCTTCAACAAGTGAAATGCAGGCTCAGTTGGGATAAGATCAGGTGACTGACTTGGCCATTCGAGAATTTTCCACTTCTTTGCTGTGATAAACTCCTGGGTTGCTTTGGCTGTATGTTTTGGGTCATTGTCCATCTGTATCATGAAACGCCACCCAATCAATTTGACGTCATTTAGCTGGATTTGAGCAGACAGTATGTCTCTGAACACCTCAGAATTCATTTGGCTGCTTCTGTCCTGTGTCACATCATCAATAAACACTAGTGTCCCAGTGCCACTGGCAGCCATCACACTGCCTCCCTCCACCGTGTTTTACAGATGATGTGCTATGCTTTGGATAATGAGCTGTTCCACGCCTTCTCCATCCTTTTTTCTTGCCATCATCATTCTGGTAGAGGTTGATCTTGGTCTCATCTGTCCAAAGAATGTTTTTCCAGAACTGTGCTGGCTTTTTTAGATGTTCTTTAGCAAAGTCCAATCTAGCCTTTCTATTCTTGAGGCTTATGAATGGCTCACACCTTGCAGTGCACCCTCTGTATTTACTTTCATGCAGTCTTCTCTTTAAGGTAGGCTTGGATATCGATACACCGACCAAGCCCTGGAGAGTGTTGTTTGTTCACTTGGTTGGCTGTTGTGAAGGGGTTTCTCTTCACCATGGAAATGATTCTGCGATCATCCACCACTGTTGTCTTCCGTGGACGTCCAGGTCTTTTTGCGTTGCTGAGTTCACCAGTGCTTGCTTTCTTTCTCAGGATGTACCAAACTGTAGATTTTGCCACTCGTAATATTGGAGCAATTTCTCGGATGGGTTTTTTCTGTTTTCGCAGCTTAAGGATGGCTTGTTTCACCTGCATGGAGAGCTCCTTTGACCGCATGTTGTCTGTTCACAGCAAAATCTTCCACATGCAAGCACCACACCTCAGATCAACTCCAGGCCAAGTTTTCTCTGTCCAAATTTTTTTTGACCTAACTGTATTTCAATAAAAATGTGATCACAAATAAAAAAGAAAAAGAAAAATCCAAATCAGCATGCATCACAGTCAAGAGAATGAGATAAATTTGAGGGCAACCACTCCAGCAGTGGCTCCAACTCTTCTTGCAGAGCCATTGTCTGGAGCTTTTGTCAAACACGTGTGCTTAGGAGGCAGCCAACAAGCCCTAAGGTCACGTGATCTACCACGAGATGAAGGGTTGATTTTGGGTACTAACACCTCTCTCTCTCCCTCTTAACGGACTCAAAGAAGAAATCTCACGCACTTACCTTCAATACTTCCATTTTTTCAAAATGGCTGCTCAACAACAATCCCACTTCCGGCTCCCATGGATGACGCCACTTTCTGGTCCCACTGTGATGGCATCACTTCTGGCTCCCATGGATGATGCCATTTCTGGTCCCCACCATGATAACATCACTTCCGGTTCCACAATGATGTCACTTCCTGCCAAATCACATCCTATCACCATGTTGTGTATAAATCCTCATTTCAACCCTGTATTCTGTCAGATGCTTTGGTTTTCGATCATATTTGATTTGATATTTCATTCTTTTTTTTCATCACGTCTGACAGACATAATGTGGGGCAAACACCTCAACTCTTTGTTACGTTTCCTGTGTGCAATTATTTATTACATCCTGTAATTGCTCTTCTGGCTTCTTATTTCGCTCACATCCATACATTTTTTATTTTAGGTGCACGGGAAGGTGCTGCCATTTTCTTCCCTGCTGTATTCCTCTGGAGTTTCATGGAGATGTCCCTGCAGGTGCCCTTCAGATCTGATGTGGGATCTCTGACAGTTTGTGTCATACAGAGTGTCCGCTCCACTGTGAGGAGACGTGTCGCTCTGTCACTTTTATACGCTTTGGTATCTGCAGGATTCATTTGGTTATTAGAAAAAGCTGGGCACAAAATGAATGGCAAGCATCAACTCTCCTGCGTTATCTACATAAAGGGGAAATGAGCTACAGGGAGACAATTCTGCTTCAGATAAGATTGCACTCAGGTGTATCTCTCAACGTCTTTACTGTCCGTGTACGGATTTCAGGGCCTTCTTATCTGCTCAAAATGAATGATGTTGACAATAACAGCAACGACACTCATTTCTCTCTCAAATAGCTTCACAGTTGTGTTTATTTGTATCACGTTTGCGTGAGGATGTACTTTTTCCCTCTGCGCTGTCCTTTAATTCAAGAGAAATGTGTGGAGAAGGAGGTCAGAAGTATCACACCCACCACACGATGAACCACCCAGATTGGGATCTGAGTGCAGCCGTGCAATGAGTGAATCCTCAGCACCACACTGAACAGTGGGAGGCTTTTTACGGTGGCTGGAGTGCCAATCCTGCCATCAACCTCCAGGTTTGGAGGACCTGTTTACAGGGCTGGATGGGACAAAGCAAATGCATGTTAAGGATCTTGCTCAAGGGCCCAAAGGAGTAGAGTCACAGCTGGCATTTAGGGGATTCGAACTGACAACCTTCTGATTGCCAGCGGACACATCATTATTCAAGAGAGGGCACCTTATCGTTAACGGACTATTGAACAGTTAGCTGAGCAAACCGAGGAGAAACACGAGGCCAAAACAGGATGAGCCGCCAGTTAGTTAGACTGAGACAGCAGTGAGACCCGACGATCATCTCCTCTTACTGCTGCTCTAACACTGGATCAAGACCTGACTACATGGGACCATACTATCTCAGGTACAATGACACAGAGCCTAGGCACTCAAAAGAGCAGAACAGAGGAGCCTAAAAAGGGAACCTTCAACAAAATCCAAAGACAAAGCAAAAATAGTCAGAAAAACCAAAAACAATACTTACAGTGCAACTCCAGGCAGACTGCAATGACCGCGCTGGCTGAGCTTCCTCTTCTGCGGCGGGATGAGAAGTGATGATGTCAGGGTGGCCCCGCCTCCTGGGGCTCCACCCACAAAGAACATGAAAGACAGGCAGACTTACAGGGTCAGCACACCCTTAACCGATATTAAATAAAACATCAACTGAAATAACATTAAAAAAATTAGAACATTAGAACAATCGTGACGAGAACAGGCCATTCAGCCCAACAAAGCTCGCCAGTCCTGTCCACTTATTTCTTCCAAAAGTCCCTAAAGTCTTACTGTCTACCACACTACTTGGTCGCTTTTTCCAAGTGTCTATCGTTCTTTGTGTAAAGAAAAACTTCCTAATGTTTGTGTGAAATTTACCCTTAACAAGTTTCCAACTGTGTCCCCATGTTCTTGATGAACTCATTTTAATGTCACCGTCTTGATCTACTGGACTAATTCCCTTTATAATTTTAAACACTTCAATTGTCACCTCTTAGTCTTCTTTTGTTTAAACTATAAAGGCTCAGCTCTTTTAATCTTTCCTCATAACTCATCCCCTGTAGCCCTGAATCAGCTGAGTTGCTCTTTTCTGGACATTTTCTTGTTCTGCTATGTCATTTTTGTAGCCTGGAGACCAAAACTGCACCCAGGACTCCAGATGAAGCGTCACCAGTGTGTCATAAAGCTTGAGCAGACCCTCCTGTGACTTGTACTCCACACGTCAAGACACTGTATAACCTGACATTCTGCTAGCCTTCTTAATGGCTTCTGAACACTGTCGGGAAGTTGATATTGTACAGTAGAGTCCACTACGACTCCTAAATTCTTCTCATAAGGTGGACTCTCGATTTTCAGATAGCCCATTGTGTATTCAAACCTCACATTTTTACTTCCTATGTGTAATTCTTTTCATTTACTGACATTAAATTTCATCTTCCACAAATCTGCCCAAGCCTGTCTGCTATCCAAGTCCTTCTGTAATGATATAACGGATTCCAAATTATCTGCCAATCCACCTATCTTGGTATCATCTGAAAATTTAACCAGCTTGTTACTTATATTCCTATCTAAATCATTTATATCTATTAAAAATAACAGCGGCCCCCACACTGACCCCTGCTGGTCACCACTCTTAACATCGGCCGATTCTGATGAGGTTCCTCGCACCATCACCCTCTGCTTCCTGTGGCTGAGCCAATTCTGCACCCGTCTACAAACATCACCCTGAACTCCCACTTCTTTTAGTTTGATGCCCACCCTCTCATGTGGCACCTTATCAAATGCTTTCTGATAGTCCAGATAAATAATCTCATCTGCTCCTCTCTGATCGTATCCTTTTGTAGCAACCTCATAGAATTTCAGCCTGTTAGTAAAACACGACCTCCCTCTTCTGACCCCATGCTGACTGATCCTAATAACTCCTGTCCTTGCCATGTGTTGCTTAATCTTATCCTTAATAATTCTTCCCATTAATTTTCCTGTGATGCATGTTAAGCTTACTGGCCTAGTTGCTTGGGTCTGCCCAGTCACCCTTTTTATATAATGGGATGATATTTGCCATTTTCCATTCCTTCTGAATCTCACCAGTGCGCAGTGACTTCCTAAAAATATGTGTCAAGGGTTTATATCTGCACTCGCTAGCCTCCTTAAAACTTCGAGGGTAAATGAAAAGTGATTACTTACATTTAATAAAAACAACCGTCAAACATAAAATACATACACACATTTTTAAACGATACTTAATAAGAAGCAGGCCAGCACCTTAACTAACCTGACCAGAAGAGGCTCACCAAACTCAAAAAAGACCACCTTGTAGCAGTGCTGCCTTGACAAGAACTCCATTTCCCAGCAGCCCAAGGAGGCTTTCCCGCATAGGCTGACTGAAACGTAAGTAGAAGCTGCTGGGGATGAAAGTTGAAAAGGGAGGCCTGGCGTAGCGACTGAAGAGATTGTGTTTTTGTGTATCCTGTCCAACGTGACGTCTAAAAAGTCAATTGGGCCCTGGATCATTTCCCGTTAGGATTAATGGATTATCTCGTGCTTGCCTGCTTGTCGTGTGAATAGTGGTGGATTAATCGTTGTACGTCTTCAAAAGGAGCGCTCCTGGAAATCTCATCCCTCATCGCTCAGGACTACTGCTAGGACTGCTTCATTCATTTTCGACGGAAGCTGTTCTCGGGATTCTCATTTTCACACCATACCATTTTACCTGCTTTTGCTATCATTGGACTGTATAAGGACATTGTCGTGAGTGTTTATTGTTGTGGTTCATTGTTATGTTACAACTGTATCGCCATAGGGGAAAGGGGAGGTTTGTCTGATTGTTGTTGTTATCAACAGGTTTACTTACCTCGGCAGTGACATTCATGTGACTCTGGTGACTCTTCCTATGAAGTCAGTAGACGGATTGGGAGAGCATTGGGGGGTCATGAGGTCGCTGGAAAGGTGTGTGTGGTGCTCCCGATATCTGTGCAAAAGGATGAAGGTCCAAGTCTTTAGAGTCCTGGTGCTTCCTGTCTTGCTATATGATTGTGAGACATGGATGCTATCCAGTGACCTGAGACGAAGACGGGACTCCTTTGGTACTGTGTCTCTCTGGAAAATCCTTGGGTACCGTTGGTTTCACTTTGCGTTGCCCATGGAGTCCCGAATGAGGCACTTTACCTGCATTGCGAGAGAGCGTCAGTTACGACACTACGGCCATGTGGCGCATTTCCCAGAGGGTGATCCAGCTCATTGTTGGGGACCTGAGTGGCTGGACGAAGCCAAGGGGTCATCCACGTAACACCTGGCAGTGGCAGATAGAGGGTTATTTCCGGAGGGTGGGACTGGACCGCGTGTCTGCCAGGGAGGTTGCCAACTGGGATCCTGAGCTGTTTTGTCATGTGGTGGGTGTAGCAAT
Organism: Polypterus bichir lapradei; assembly: GCA_026402145.1. Lineage (NCBI taxonomy): Eukaryota > Metazoa > Chordata > Cladistia > Polypteriformes > Polypteridae > Polypterus > Polypterus bichir. Next base: position 110,602,472 of record JANRMT010062796.1, on the reverse strand, counting down.
GCGCTGTACCAGTGCAGGCTCCCCAACTTGACTTGTTGTTTTGTATTGGGTTTTCATTTAAGATATTATTTTTTGTATTCATTAGTTGGTTTTGTGTTTCTGTCTGTGAGTGTGTGCGCGTCGGGCCAAGACTTGGAGCATCCCTGGAATATCCACCAAAAAAATAAATAAGTCACTGTCTGTTCGACGGTGTGAATCTTAGTGGCACCAGACCGCTACAACCTACTGGCTTCAGCCAGATAAGGCACCAAAAAACGCACAGCTGGAAAAACAACTTGAAATGTCCAGAAAAAGCCCCCGACCCCCCCCCCCCCAAGTAGCTTTTAACACCATTCTGCCTCATTGATTGGGTGAAAAGCTCAAGGCTATGCATCTTGACTCTCCCACAATCTCCTGGATCATGGGCCAACTGGCCAACAGACAGCAGTTTGTGAGGCTGAGGGACTGACTGTGTGTCAGTAAAGGTGGTGTGTAATACTGGAGCCCCTCAGAGATCTGCCCTGTCCCCCTTCCTGTTTACATAGGCTGCATTAATAATGGAGGAGAGTCAGAGTAGAGGAAGGGTGTGGGGACCTGCCACTCAATGCCAACAAGACAAAGGAGCTGGTGGTGGACTTTAGGTGTGCCAAGGAACCTCTGAGACCACTCAGGGGGAGGACATGGAGGTGGTGCAGAGCTACAAGTGCCAGCAAACTGGACAGGCCTGACAACACTGCGGCTCCGTATAATAAGGGCCAGAGCAGAATGGACTTGCTAAGGAGACCCCCGGTCTTTTGATGTATGCAACAAGGTGCTGGAAATGTTCTACCAGTCCATTGTAGCCGGTGTGGTGTTCTATGCTGTGGTCTCCTGGGGAAACAAGTTTAGGTCAAAAGAAGCACAGCGTTTAAATAAACTTACCAATAGGACATGAGACATAACTAACTTTTGTAAGTACACTGCAAGGAATGAGCATGCAAAATTTCAGCTTTCTACCAATATGGAAAGATTGAGAATTAGTGATGAGTCAGTGAGGGCTTTGTCTTTTATATGTATAGATAATAATATACATCCATCCATCCATCCATCAATTATCCAACCTGCTATATCCTAACTACAGCGTCACGGGGATCTGCTGGAGCCAATCCCAGCTAACACAGGGCACAAGGCAGGAAACAAACCCCGGGCAGGGTGCCAGCCCACCTCAGGGCGCACACACACGCACACACACCAAGCACATACTAGGGACAATTTAGAAACGCCAGTGCACCTAACCTGCATGTCTTTGGACTGTGGGAGGAAACCCACGCAGACACGTGGAGAACATGCAAACTCCAAGCAGGGAGGACCTGGGAAGCAAACCCGGGTCTCCTAACTGCGAGGCAGAAGTGCTACCACTGTGCCACCATGCCGCCTAGATTATAATAATAATAATAATACATTTTATTTATATACCACCTTTCCTGGTGTATGCACATTTTCTTGTAAATTAACTTCTTAAATCACAATCATGTTGTAAATGTGTGTATGAGAACATGCCTTGAGCCCTGCCCAGTTGCCACCCTGAAATAACCATATAAGGACTATGCTAATCAACCTCATCCATATGCAATCAGGATGCTGCAGATCTTCATATAACAGATAGAATTGACAGGCACTTAATGAATGATGGATGGATAGAAGTGATAGGCAATGTACAACAGATAGACAGATGAATAGGAAAGGCACTATATAATAGATAGATATGAATGGCATTATATGAAGGCTACATAGATAAGAAAGGCACTACATAAAAGAGAAATAACACACTGATGAGGCCTCATTTGGAGTTTTTGTGCAGTTTTGGTCTCCTGGCTACAAAAAAGACATAGCAGCACTAGAGGTGGTCCAGAGAAGAGCAACTACTGTAGGCTGATTCCAGGGCTACAGGGGATGAGTTATGAGGAAAGATTAAAAGATCTGAGCCTCTACAGTTTAAACAAAAGAAGATTAAGAGGTGGCATGATGGAGTTCATCAAGAACACAGTGACACAGTTGGAAACTTGTTCAGGGTAAATTTTGCACAAACATTGAAAAGTTTTTCTTTACACAAAGAATCACAGACACGTGGAATAAGTGACCAAGTAGCGTGGTAGACAGGAGGACTTGTAGGGACTTCCAAAACTCAACTTGATGTTATTTTGGTGAAATTAAGTGAATATGACTGGAAAGTTGTGTTGGGCTAAACAGCCTTTTCTTGTCTAGAATGTTCTAATGTCCTAATGTTTCAATAAATAAATCAGGAAACACTTTACATAATAGATAGATAGATAGATAGATAGATAGATAGATAGATAGATAGATAGATAGATAGATAGATAGATAGATA
>JANRMT010062796.1:110556838-110595174 GCA_026402145.1 Polypterus bichir lapradei | reverse complement strand
ATCTATCTATCTATCTATCTATCTATCTATCTATCTATCTATCTATCTATCTATCTATCTATCTATCATATAGTGCCTTTCTATCTATCTATCTATCTCTCTATCTATCTATCACTATATAATAGACAGACAGACAGACAGACAGACAGACAGACAGATAGATAGATAGATAGATAGATAGATAGATAGATAGATAGATAGATAGATAGATAGATAGAGTACAGTCATGATTTCCCCATCATGCTCTTTTCTGCCAGTGCCACCAGCAAGACCCCAGCCAGTCTTATAATGCGGCCAATCAGTTTTTTTCTGGCGTCTAGTATTACGTTGCCAGCAGACTGCAGCACAGAACAGTTCAGTGGTCTCTATAGACTAGTCGAATGTCCCCAAGCAGCTTGTCAGTCACACATTGAAGGACCTCAAACACTTCAAGCAGGAGAGCCTTTCATGGCCTGTTGTGGTCCGGAAGTCCAGTCCAGCCTGTTGCTCAGATGGCGCCCAAGTAATTCACACCTTGACCTCCATTATGCCAAGTGATCTCATGAGCCCCCTGGCAGTAAGTCTCTTGTCGTGCTGTTGTCCCTCCACTACCCTTCTGTGCTCCTCCTCCTCCTCCACCTCATCTCCATTGTCAATGCTGCCCACAGTGGAGGGTTCTGTAGACGATATACACAGATGCTGTACTTAAAACATGTGATATAACAGTTGAAGATGAAGGAGGCAGGGTGGTTGCCTGGGGTGCCCTGGCATTGCTGACCCACAAATGGTCTCATCTGATCAAGGACATCACCGTGAGCCCAGGATGGCCCTGTTAAGCTCATCTGGAGTTTTGGCAGGACTCGTCTCAAAGAGCTCAAACCTCAAGTTTCAAGTTACATTTGGCCATTAATGTGACAGCAGGCTGGTGTTTATTATTTGGAAAATCAAAATCAGTGCCATTTATTGTGGGCCCCCATTACCACCGTGTGCCGTTGAAGCTCCTTTAGTATAAAATTGCAGGATTCGTTATGAAGTGACTCAGTTGATCCCCTCTAGAAGAGTGTCATCACTTCTGGCTGAAGAGATTAATGAGCACAGACACATCGCTGGGAGCGCCGCTTTTGTAGCAAGCGCAACCTTTATGGAAAAGAACTAAGTGGCTAACGTGACAAGAGCTCGCAGCGAGCCGCTCTCCGGGGCCGAGTCATGAATGTGTAATGTTCTCTGGGATTCACCTTGCATATTAATGTCAGGGCGCCTGTGCCCTCGTCCGCTGGTGCCAGGCAGCAATTAAAAGTGCACGTCGCCTCTCTGACTGGCGGCCAAGATCCTCGGCGCCCGGGGGAGAGAGAAGTGTGGCCGGGGCGGCAGACGCTCAGCGTGACGTGAATGATGACATGTGTTGCTCCCAATTCTGGCAGTAGATTGCTGTGATATTTTTGAGAACCCACCGCGGTAATAAGATGTCAACGGACCCCCAAGAAGCCGGTTGATAATCCCGAGATAAGACGAAGCGGTCATTAGCATCACTTGATTTACTTGAGAATGATTTCTTCTTCTTATGATTATTCCTTTTATTTAATAGTAAAAGAAAATGAAATGCCAGTCCTGACCCTGAAAGCACCGACTCCATTAAATGAAGGCAACATGACGCTCAAAAGATGGCTTCACCCCAAACACTTGTCCTCAAAGCTTAAATAGTAATATGCTACAGAGGACAGCACGGTAGATTTGAGAGGCAGATTGGGAGACGGACGCAGACAAATGTAAGACAGACTGGCACTGCCCATTTTGCTGTGCTTTGGCACATGAGACTTGTCTTGGCACATGAGCCAGTGTTCTGACTCAGCAGGAAAACAGGAGAGTTGAATTTGAGAGTAAAACAAAAGAAAATAAAAATAAACCGTCGAGAACGTGACCCTGACGAGAGGCAAAAGCAAAGTCAAAAAAACGGGCAATAAGTTGTAGCCAGGCAATGCAAGAAAAGAAAGTGCACCACATCTAATTGAACGTAAGTTTGGATAAGGTGCCGCCCTTTTATACTGGAGACCCTAACCCTAGAGACGAGGGATGTGACCCTGACAACGGTACACAAATGGCTCCTCTTAAAGAAACAGGCTACAAAGCATCCGTTTACTGCCTAAATCATGGGAGCCAGACCCTCTTAATTCAGGCAAGAGGGCCAGTTCTCTTTACCAGGGGCTTCGTGCCAAGTCATCTGTAAGCTAAGAACGCTGGTTTTTCATAACTTTTAAGGAACATTGACACATTTTCGTAGTATATGTTTAATTATTCCATCCATCTATTCATCCAGGGTCGCGCCAGTCCCAGCAAGCATACAGTATACATTATTCATATGAAGTTAAAATTGTATCTGTATAATATAATATATATGTTACCGGCAATGTATTGTATAGAATGCCCAGACAATATATAAAATGCCTGCCATTTTTGGGCAAAGTATGAAATATCCAAATTAATTTAATATTATATATACTTTCCGGGCGGCACAGTGGCGCAGTGGGTAGCACTGCTGCCTCATAGGGTTCATTTCCTGGGTCCTCCCAGCGTGGAGTTTGCATGTTCTCCCCGTGTCTGCGTGGGTTTCCTCCCACAGTCCAAAGACATGCAGGTTGGCTGCATTGGTGATTCTAAATTGTCCCTGGTGTGTCCTTGGTGTGTGGCTGTGTGCCCTGTGGTGGGCTGGCGCCCTGCCCAGGGTTTGTTTCTTGCCTTGTGCCCTGTGGATTGGCTCCAGCAGACCCCCGTGACCCTGTGTTAGGATATAGTGAGTTGGATAATGGATGGATGGATATACTTTTCCTAGGCATTGTATAGAATGACAAATGCTATTTGGGCAAAGTATTAAAAGAGAGTCATGAAAAGGCTTTTATTGAAAAGACGTACAGTATATGAAAATGAAAGAAGTTCAAAATAAAGTATTGGAGTTTCTTATTGAGGAAAACAAGAGAAAATAAAATATGAACCTACTTGTTGCAACAAGGAAGGAAAGAGTTTTATTTAATGCGTTGCCAGTATTTGTCTTTGTATAGAATGCCTAGGAAATGTGTGACATATTAATCGTTTCATACTTTGACGTCCAATTTTCGCCATTCTTATACAATGCCTGCTTTCATCTTAAAAATTATATCAAGAGCTCCAAGAAGATAGCGCTTGGAAATCTAAATCAACCTAGAAGCCAGAAGTCATCATCTGTAAATATGCACTCTCTTCTATTGAAATGAATTGAATTCCTTTATTGTTATTGTCTGGCACAATGAGATGCAATATGCAAATCCTTCATAAATTTATTTCCCTATAAAATAGTCTCTCTATTATAATAAAAAAATCCTGGGACATGACGAGACTTTTTCAGAGAGACACTTTCACGCCCCGCAAGATGAGACTTTCTGCCAAGAGATTTAACCAGGCCCAGGGCCGGAAATAAAAGACAAAGAGTAGAAGACAAAGCAGAATGTCATAAAGAATTCAAAAAACGTTGGTGCGATACACACACAGAGCAAGTTAGAGATAACGGAAGTACGAAAATTCAAAAGTCTCAATAAAATGATAGTAAAGATCGCATTAGTGCAAACAAATGGAAATTATTAATCGGTGAAATAGCGGAACAGTGAAAAGAGATCGAATATATTGTTCAGATTTAAACTTTAAGTTGGAGACTTGTAGATTGTCTAATTCATGTTGCCATCAGGGAAAAGTAGTGTTTCTTCCCAATGAAGAGGCCTATCCATGAGAATTAAAAGATTTGTTGTTTGGTGGAAGTGAAATCCTCATAGGCGAGTGGCAGAGACGTGAAGTGGCTGGCACGTAGTGCAGGCCAGGGGGATTGGTGAGCAAAGCATGCAGGGGGCAAAGCCTCCTAGTAATAATAATACGATAAAAAACAATGAAAACGATGCAATATGAAAGCATAAGTACAATATATATGTACCTATAGTGCAGATATCCCTACTGTAGTGCAAGCTTGTAGCAGTCCGGTGCCGCTAAGATTCACACCGTCAAGAAGATGGTGATTTATTTATTTTTATGGAGGAGATCCCAGGGACGCTCCCAGCCTTGGCCCGAACCGCCCACAGTCACAAACAGAGACAAAATAATGCACAATGGAATCAAACAACAATTAAAGAATATAATGAAATTAAATGAAATAAATGGAAACAATACCACCCCTGTACCTCTACGGCGAAATTACATTAAGCACAAACAACCTCCCACAGCAAAGTCCATGGAAAACAGCACCGGATGTAATGAAATGATGACGATACTAAGTCCGGAGATCTGTACGTTGAAAGGGAATGAAAAAACAGTCCTACCGGTAGACACTGTAAAAGTGAAGATGGGTGGATGGTTCTTTTCTTACACAATCAGTCGTCAGCACACAGGTTAGACAGAAGACAATCCAGACCCCAACAACGAAACAATCCTGGACACAACGACTAAATACGGTTAATCAACAGAAGGCAGCCAGAGCACAGAATACAACAAAAAACACCTTTTTATCCCTTCTTTGGACACCTGCCCTCCTTTTAAGCCACTCTGACCACCTTTGACCTCTGCAGGGACTGCTGGGAGATGCAGTTTTAACTAATAGTAGCACTGCTACAAGTTTACAGTGAGCTCATTGTAATTCTAAGTACAAACAGTTCTACCGGGAGCACTTGATACACTGATTGAGTGCGTTTGTGACTCTTGGGATGAAACTGTTTCTGAACCCAGGGGATATATTCAAAAAAGTTTAAGTGCTTTTATTAAAACAATCATCAAAACAAAAAAGTGCAAAAGTGCGTTGTCCAAAGTTCAATTAATAAATACATAAAAACAGTGTCTAGTGGGGATAAAAGCCGTCCAATAAATAAATCCATTAAAATCCGAGGTTACAATGTGCAGAACTTAAAAAGCAGTGTCTCTCTCATTATTCTCCATCACTCTCTCCCCAGCTCACCATTACTCACAGCCGGCGGAGACCAACAGCCACAAGCTCCTTCAGCTAACCTCCGTCTTGGCCCCCTTCCGGATGTCTCTGCCAGACCATCGAGGTCAGCTCTCCTCCCTCGATCCTTCGTGCACCCGCAGTCGCTCCTCAGATCCCACGGAAGGACACCTCTCTGCTCACCTCACTCACTGGTTTTCAGTGGGGCGAACTAACCCCTAGAGCACAACTGACTAACGCTCCTACGCGGGGCCCCAGCTCATGGTGTCTCCTCATCCAAGGTGGCCAGATCGTCCTGCCAAGCTCCTATTCATTCACTAACGTTAACCTCGATTTTACTTTACCTCCATCTACCTCTCCATACATTGATCTCTTTCCCCCCTCTCTCTGGTTCAACCCGTACATATACACCTCTGCCAGGGCTTCCTGGGCGCAGCGCCTTAATCACACACCTCAGGAAGCCAATGAAGCAATCAAGAATGACCGCACCCACACATGCAGGTGCGACTCGCTCCTATTACTCCACTAACTTCCCGCGGTCGTGCGATCGCGCCCACAGAGAACGGCACAGCTATACAGATTTTAAAAAACCCGGCCCTTTTTCTTGAAGCCGCGGACCCGCTGTACCACAGCTTTATGCCAAGTTTAGTTTTTATGTAGAAACAGGCATAGTCAAAGTTTTTGTGCATACGCACCATTTATGCATGATGCCCCTGGTCGTCTTTGGAATGTCACCTCTGCCCCTTATCTGATAAACAATCAATTGCAAACCCACTGCAGAGTTTTTTTTTTTCATTAATTTCCTATAAATTCCAAGTTTACGTATGTACCTGTGTGGTAATCCGCCTACCAGGCATTACCATTTTAATGAAAAAGTCCTATGAATAGGGTAAAGGAGACTTTTCAAAATTCATTAAAAGTCATTAAGTGTAGGGTGCGTTTTTGTGGTCATTTTAACTTTGACTTCGGCAGGTTCACGCAGTGGGATGCCGGTGACAGGCTGGGTGTGCCTCCAGGTCAGGCCTGCTGGTCTTAAAGGCAAGCATCTCTCTAGTCCTGCCGCTGGCAAAGAGAGGTGCGAAGCGATTTTAGTTAAGAACATCTAAAATCATCAGTGAGAGAAAGGGAATCCCCAAGGAAAAGAAGTAATTACTTTTGTAGTGCGCATCGGCTCAGCACTCCAGTTCACACTCATGCTTGCTTGCCCATCCACGAGGTCACTAGCCTTACTTATTACAAGCATTGCAAGGGTTAAAAGGAGCACCTGTGCAGAAAGCACCTGCGTCTGCCGCGATTGGTTAAAGGGAGCATCGTGTCACAGGATTGGGTGAAGACTTGTGCCCTGACTATAAGAGAGGGGGCTTTAGACTCAGTGGTGTGGTTGGTATAGCTTGTTTCATTTAGTTTACCTTATTTTTGTCAATTTCTTGTAAATATATTATAGATATCTCCTAGTTTAGCTTTATTTTGGTGGAGATATTTACAGTATATAGATTTTGGGTTTTGGTGCACGTTTGGTTTTTGTTCTTGTATATACACTTATTTTTTTCCCCCTTGTAAATATTTTTGCCTTTTTTTGGACTTATTTTGTTATTTGTGTAGCTTTTTCCCCGAACTACTTTTCTTTTAGAAAGACTAGCATTTTTGTCTGTATTTCTCACTGTGTATACTGTATATTGCTCACTATTTTTGATTGGGACATTTTGTGTTGTTGCACCTGTAAATAAGCCCACTCTTGTTTGGAAATACCACCTTTTTGTGTCTGTGTCTCCATGTCTGACTTCTCACAGATCTGGGTATGTACTACAAGACGCCCACTGTGTGGTCTGGTGCCAATCTTGCCACTAGAAAGGTGTCACAACCTGTCCTGCATTACAAGTAAAACATTGTTAAATCTGTTCCACCTCTTCTCGACTGTCTCCACACTTAAAAGCTTATCCCAGTCAATCCTCCTCAGACTTTGTCACATCTGCTCAATTTTAGTCTTTGCATCCACACTCTTACAAAACACTGAGAACTGTATTACTTTATGGTCACGTGACCCTAGTGTTTCAATCACCTTGACACCCTCAATTCTATCCTGATTATTACAAAATACTAAATCCAGACAGGCTTCACCCAACATTGGTGCTTTAACATACTACGTCACTGATTACTTTGTTAGAGGAATCTGTGAGCAAGTGACACACCATCTGCGGTCTAGTGACCCACGTCCTGCTTACAGAGGAATCGAAGTATTACGCACATCCGAATCTGTTCCTCGGAGTGTCGCAGTCAGGGCAGCTGATGGGACGGTCCTTACGGATGACACTGCAGTTGTGACCTGCTGGGCTGGCTACTTTGAGCAGTTGTTCAAAACTGATCCTCCGGCTAGAACGTTGGATATCTCTGGGTCCACGGTCCTTGAGGCTGATCCTCCAATTAGCTGTGAACCACCCAACCTCACTGAGATTGCACAGGTGGTGAACCAGCTGAGGCGAGGAAAGGCTGCAGGGATCTGTGGTATCCGGGGTGAACTTCTCCATGATGGTGGTAAGGTTGTCCTCCTTGCATTGCAAGCAATCTTGGCTTCCATTTGGGAGACTGGCATCATCCCAACTGACTGGAAAACGGGACTTGTCGTCCCTATCTGGAAAGGAAAGGGTGATTGCCCGGATTGCAGCAACTGCAGAGGGATAACACTGCTCTCGGTGCCGGGTAAGGTCCTTGCTAGGGTCGTCCTCAATAGGATCCGTGATCACTTGCTCACCTACTAGTCTGGTTTTACATCTAAGAAGTCTACCATCGACTGCATCCTGGCACTGAGGGTTCTCATAGAGTGCAAACGTGAATATTGGCAGAGTTTCTTTGTAGCTTTTGTTGATTTTTACAAAGCGCTCGACTTAGTTGATCAAGCTGCCCTGTGGGACATTCTGAGGGTTCGTGGGATGCTCTCAAGGTTGCTGGATATCATGTCCGGCCTGTACACTGGTACTGTGAGTGCTGTGCAGAGTGGAGGCAGGACCTCTGTGTTTTTCCCAGTTGATTCTGGGGTTCGGCAGGGGTGTGTTCTGTTCCTACTCTGTTCAATGCTTGTATGGACTGGGTGTTGGGCAAGGTCGTGGGGTCCAATGGCTGTAGGGCATCTGTTGGTGCAGAAAGACTCATGGATCTGGACTTTGCTGACGATGCTGTGATCTTCACAGAGTCAATGGAGACTCTGATCATGGCGCTCAAGAGATGTAGTGCGGAATCTGAGTGTCTGGGCTTGCGAGTGTCCTGGATAAAAAACAACATCCAGGCCTTTAATGATCTCGAAGACACGGCCATCAGCAGTGTGTCTGTCTGCGGAGAGAGTGTTGAGCTTGCTGAGAGGTTTACTTACCTTGGCAGTGACATTCATGTCTCTAGTGACTCTTCCTATGAAGTCAGTAGATGGATTGGGAGAACATGAGGGGTTATGAGGTCGCTGGAAAGGGGTGTGTGGCGCTCCCAATATCTATGCAAAAGAACGAAGGTCCAAGTCTTTAGAGTCCTGGTGCTTTCTGTCTTGCTATATGGTTGCGAGACATGGATGCTATCCAGTGACCTGAGACGAAGACTGGACTCCTTTGGTACTATGTCTCTCTGGAAAATCCTTGGGTACCGTTGTTTGACTTTGTGTTGCTCATGGAGTCCTGAATGAGGCACATTACCTGCATTGTGAGGGAGCGTCAGTTATAGCACTACTGCCATGTGGCGCGTTTCCCCGAGGGTTATCCGGCTTGTAAGATCCTCATTGTTGGAGACCCAAGTGGCTAGATAGAGGGATACAGGGTCATTTCCAGAGGGTAGGACTGGACCAAATGTCTGCCTGGGGGGTAATCAACCGGGATCCCGAGCTGTTTCGACATGTAGTGGGTGCGGCAATGCACTGTACCAGTGCATGCTCCCCAACTTGACTTGACTGATTACTTCTAAAAACTCCTGCTCTTGTACTCCGCCATTTGCAAGGTTATCCTGGTTAATATTCGGATAATAAAAGTCTATAATATCTATAACTATAATATCCCCCTGTATACTTGCCTTTCTAATATCACTAAAAAGATGTGTGTTGAAATTACTGTCTGGATTGGGTGGTCTATAACACACTCCTAAAATAAGGCCTCTTTCTCTAATGCTTTCCAGGTGAAACCAGATGTCCTCACTAAGATGGGGCTCATTGTGCAACTGAAGAGGACTAAATTCTGTTTGACATAAACATCAACCCCACCTCCTTTCCTGTTCTGTCTGCCCTTCCTAAAAAATGTGTATCCCTCTATGTTGTACTCATCCCCATCGTTATTATTTAGCCAGGTTTCTGTAATTGCCATAATATGGTAATTAGGCTACTCTACATACGTACAACTCCAACTCGCTTGTTTTATTTCTGATACTTCTAGCATTAAGGCAAGTGATTTTTAATGTTTTGCTCCTTTAATTTTTAAACATTGGCTTAGAATTTACAATACATTTACATTACCGGGCATACAAGAACTGTGCCCAGGTGCTTCACCAGTCACAGCTTTATGGCAGAATGGGAAAGAGAAAAAACAAAATGCACAGAACATTTCAGCAGGAGGCACATGGGAGACTCTGGAGAAGATGTTTCTGTGTTCTGATGAGACTAAAGTGAACCTTTATGACTATCAGACTAAACGCCATTTGCACGATGCACTGCCGAGCTTCAGCCCACACTTAAGGATAAGAAGCTTAGAGATGTGCTCCCAAAACCTCCTGGCATGCAGACAACCATGTGATGTGCAGCGACTAATTTGTTTGTGAATCAATGTTGTGTCATAATAAAAAGTGAAGACCTCCAAGGGGGTGAAGATTTTTCTTAGGGGGCCTGTGCCCCCCTTACCGATCCCGACCCAGAATCCCGCTCTCAATGAGATGCAGCATCTCAGCTCGGAAGTTTCACTCATTTTTTTTTTCTTACTGTTTTCTACTTCCTTCCCAGCGGGTGTCTAAAGAGCATTCAGACCTTTTCAGACATTTCTTATTTGTATGTTTTGCACAATTTGAGTGTGAAGAGGCAATTTCGACATCTGAAAAACAATTCTTCCTCGAAAGAGTTAAGACGTTTCACTTTCAGTTTAAATCAATTTCATTTACAATTTTCGGGAAGGAGAGAGAGGGAGAGGCGACTGAAGAAAGTGAGAAAAGGAGAAGTTGTGGGCTCAATCTGAAAAAATAAATCTCGAATGCTCACATCTTCCTAAAAATAACCGGACAGGCAATCATTTTTTTTTAGCTCAGCCGGTTCAGTAAGCAAATGTCTGGGCTCAAAGAAACTTGTCTTCCTTGTTAGCGAAAGTAATTTGCAATGCTGTCAACTTAACCTTGTGCAAAAAAATATTTCTCCGAGTCCCATGTCACAAGTGTATTGATCTGGGCAGGAAAAGTCAAGAAAATCAATTTAGTCAGAGTAAGTGTGCTGTTAAAATATGAAGAAATAATACAAACAAAAAAAACGGCGAAAGCAATAAATGATGGCATCGCACGAAGCCTTTTGTTTAGCCTCGTCGCTCAAACTCTCTCAGCTACCAGGCGATGGGTACTCCGTCATCTCGGGATGACACTTGTGGGTGACTGGACGCACTCGATCCATCAAAGGAGGAGATGAGGGCTCTTCACTGGAACTCACTGCCGACTGCAGCATTTCCATACCAGTCTCAGCAACATGGTGAACTGCTGTCCTCACGGTGGTAACTTGGGACACAAAATGACTGGAGCAGTTCTGCCCACTCATCTCACGATGAACACAAACCAAACCTGGAGAGTGATTAATGGCATTGTGTTCTCCATCCATCCATCTATCCATTTTTCTGTCCCTTATCCTATGTATAGGTCATTGGGGCAGCAGTCTGAGTAAAGGAAGGAATTATTAAGGATAAGATTGAGCAACACCTGGCAAGGACAGGAGTCATTAGGAACAGTCAGCGTGGGGTCAGAAGAGGGAGGTCATGTTTTAATAACATTCTGGAATTCTATGAGGAAGCAACAAAAGGTTACAAACAGAGTGGAGCAGATGAGATTATTTATCAGAACTTTCAGAAAGCATTTGATAAGGTGCCACATGAGAGGGTGGGCATCAACCTAAAAGAAGTGGGAGTTCAAGGTGTGGTGTGCAGAATTGGCTCAGACACAGGAAGCAGAGGGTGATGGTGCGAGGAACCTCATCAGGATTGATCGATGTTAAGAGTGGTGTTCCACAGGGGTCAGTGCTAGGTCCGCTGCTATTTTTAATATCTATAAACGATTTAGATAGGAATAGAAGCAACAAGCTGGTTAAGCTTGCAGATGATACCAATGTATCATTACATGTGTCACTAAATGTAAAGAATGACACATAGGAAGTAAAAATATGAGGTTTGAATACACAATGGGCAGTCGAGAGTACACTTTATAAGAAGGATTTAGGAGTCGTAGTGGAATCTAAGCTATCAACTTCCAGACATTGTTCAGAAGCCATCAAGAAGGCTAAAGGAATGTCAGGTTATATAGCGCCTTGATGTGTGGAGTACAAATCACAGGAGGTTCTGCTCAACCTTTATAACACACTGGTGAGGCCTCATCTGGAGTCCTGGGGGCAGTTTTGGTCTCCATGCTACAAAAAGGACATAACAGCGCTAGAGAAGGTCCACAGAAATGCGACTAAGAAGATTCCAGGGCTACAGGAGATGAGTTAAGATGGAAGAATTAAAAGAGCTGAGCCTTTACAGTTTATAAAAGTAGATGAAGAGCTGACAAGAACATGGAGACACAGTCAGAAACTTGTGAAGGGTAAATTTCACACAAACATTAGGAAGTTTTTCTTTACACAGAGAACCATAGACACTTGGAATAAGCGACCAAGTAGTGTTGTAGACAGTAAGACTTTAGGGACTTTCAAAACTCAACTTGATTTTTTTTTGGAAGAAATAAGTGGACAGCACTGGCGAGCTTTGTTGGGCTGAATGGCCTGTTCTCATCCAGAGTGTTCTAATGTTCAAAGATGCCCAGATGTCCCCTTTTCTCTGTCATTTCCTCTGAGGAGTATTTTATCAGCTATAAGATTGAATCTTTCCAGCGTGTGTTAAGTCTGCTCTGAGGTTTTCTCTTGGGTGGGCATACCTGAAGCACCTCCCTGGAGAGGTGTCCAAGATCAGACATCCAAACCACCTCAGGTGGCTCCATTCAATGTGGAGGAGCAGCGGCTCTACCTTTAGCTCCTCCTGAATGTCTGTGGTCCTCAAAGGCTGAATCTAGAGACCCTGAGAAGGAAGCTCATTTCCGCCACTTCTATTTACAATCTGCAGTAGTTTCTACAGTCGCTACCCTAAACTCATGACCACACGTAAGGACGAGAAGGTAGATCTTATCAATGGACATCTCAACTTTAATTACTCACCGGTAAGTAATTGTAGCTCTTGTGGTGGACAGTCAGGGCCCTTACCCAGCCCCTTTGATGGAAGGACCTGTGGATAGGACATATTTGGGGCAATACTTCCCCTGGAACACAAGAGGGCAACCCCTCAACACTGGGGCCACGGGTTTAGAGCTTAGAAGCTCAACCCTGGTGGGGCCAGTGGCCATCGCCAGGGGGCATCTGAACAGTTCTGGACTCCTGAGCTGCAGCTCTTCCACCACACTTGGAAGTGCTGTCAGAAGAAGATCTGGGTGCACTGTAAAGGAGGCCGCCTCACTCCATTCGAGGAGCCAGAGTTGGGAGGTGGAGGACAAAGTTTGTGTGGAGAGGAGTGGAGACGGCAAAGGAGAAAGAGAGAAGAAAGAGAGAGCGAGAAAAGGGGTTGAGCAGCATTGTGGGAGTGTGTTGTACTTGTGGGGAACGGGGAAGACGTTTGGCCCAAGGGAAAAAAAATAAACGGTGTGCTGCTTTTGCACTTGTGTGCCTTTGTGCCCGTCAGTGTTTGGATTTGGGAAGCTGTAGGTCCCAGTGGCAATTCACACTCTCTTTTCTCTCGGACCCTCTAACACTGACGTAACTCCCCTAGCGTTATGCTTACACCTGGATAAACATGTTTGTTCAACAAGATATCTCTCTATTATAAAAAAAATCTTGCGACGATACGAGACTTTTTTTCCTGCGACGAGACGTGATCTTTTGAAGAGAGACACTTTCATGTTCCACTAGATGGAAAAGTCACCTCATACTTACAATCTTTGGAAGCAAGTCCCGTGATACACATGCATAGCAGGTAAGAGATAATGGAAGTAGGAAAATTCAAAAGTCTGAAAAAAATGAAAGTAATTTAGCGCAAACAAATGGAAAATATTACTTGGTGAAATAACGGAACAGTGAAAAGAGATTGCATAGTGTTTGAGGATGTCTGGGGGACAAGAGAGACAAGGCAGTGAGACAAAAGGACAGCTGCTGTACAGGCTTTTAAACGTTCGAAACGCCGCACGAGATACAGATCACACGGCACGGCAGCAGCAAGGCAGCAGCTGATCGAGCAAAGAGGAGGTAAAAAACCACAACTGTTATTTGTTTCCCATTGTTTCATCTCTAACAAACAAACTGTAATTGTCTTTACTACACTATTGGCACGTAGACTTATCTTGCTCAATTGGAAGAATCCTAACTCTCCTATTCAAATCAGTGGGTAACTGATGTTTTATATTATTCGAAATTGGAAAAGATCAAATTCTCACTTACAGGATCTGTGCAGAACTTTTTAAACACCTGTCAGGATCTCATCAATAACATTTTAGAATAAGCTTTTATACTGGGGAGAAGGCCAGAAGGAGTTGCATTGCATCTTTGTGGACCTGGAGAAAGCATATGACAGGGTGCCTCGAGAGGAGCTGTGGTATTGTATGAGGAAGTTGAGAGTGGCAAAGAAGTACGTATGAGTTGTACAGGATATGTACGAGGGAAGTGTGACCGTGGTGACATCTGTGGTAGAAGTGACGGAGGTGGGATTACATCAGGGATCAGCTCTCAGCCCTTTCTTATTTGAAATGGTGATGGACAGGCTGACAGATGAGATTAGACAGGAGTCCCCATGGACTGTGATGTTTGCTGATGACATTGTGATCTGTAGAGATAGTAGGGAGCAGGTTGAGGAGACCCAATTCTGCCACCAACCCCCTTTTGGGATTTTTTCCTGCAGGTTGGAAGGAACAACAAAAAAAAAGAATCTTATTTTCAAACCATGGAGTAATTTACAGGCAGAGCAAAGCTTAAACAACTGGAGCCTCGGCCTCAAGGGGCTAACCAAACAAAGGGGGTCCCTGTCTGTGGCTGTACTGGGTGGCGCTGGTTCACTTATCAATGACCTTTTCTTTTACTCACCTATGGGCTTCTTCCCTTCTTTCCTCCCATCTTTTGAGTCCTTTTTCTAGATGCCACCTTCAAGCTCTGAGCTCTCTGTGAAAATGGCCAGAAGTCCCTGCTGCCATGACAAATTCTGTGTCCACCAGTATCCATTCAAATGTCCTGTCCTTTGTGACACTCCCCCTAGTGGTTCTCAGATGTTCCTGAATGCTCCCTATTGCCACTGAAGTGCAATGGGGAATACCAGCTTGGTTGTGGTAAATAATACCCTGTAGTGGTCACGGATAAGCAAGTATGGATAACATTGGGGTCTTTACTGGCTCAGGTCTGAGTGAGTGGTGCTCCCTGCTGAAAATAATTGGTGTTTCTACCTCCAATACCCTCGCACCATTTATTAGATGTGAAGTAAAGCACTGAACGAAGCGTTGCAGAACAGCGTTTCTGTGGTCTTGTGAGATTATAGGTGATAAACGACGTCTCTGTAGACTTTCAGGTCAGTAGCCCAATCACTTAGAATGAATCAAAGGGGCTTTATTGAAGAGGCATTGCTGCACTTCATAAGAATTATATTTCAAATAATAGTCTAAAAAAATATGGATTCCCAAAAAAAAAAAGTGGCAGTCCTATGGGCATCGCTTCTGCTTAAGGCAACGTCTTAATGAAAAATTCATTTTGGGAAAGAAAATACAACAGAGGAGTGATAAAGGTGTCGGTGAAGGAGGAAGAAAGCCTCGGAATTACTGCGGAAACGTGCCTGGGGTCGGCAGAAATAGTTTTATCCCACTGGGAACTGGAAGTGATCTCACCGAGCAGCAAGACTTAGATGTGTAATAACATCTCCGTTGTTCCCTGAGGGCTTGGCCTGGCCTTGGGGACAAAAGCAAAGAAGGCATCCTCAGAAAAGACACGACAAGAGCAATAGTGACGCAGTCACCTGCTTTACCACTTCATGGAGGGGGAACGATGGCAGGAAGAAGCACAAAATCCGGCATGCCTCCCCATTTACTTAGGAAAAAGTGCTTCCTGACGGAGTATGGATCAGCAAGAGGGCCGGCTCTTCAACAAAGATTTTCTTTTTTTTTTATTTATTTATGTTTGCCCCCAATAGAGTCCTCTATTCACTTTGGAAAATCAGGAACTTTCACTCACTTTACTAGTCATTAACAACAGAAGGACAGATTAATAGAAAAAACAATTCTGGAATGGAGGTAAAGAATTTAGGGGTAACTATTGACTCTGACCTGAATTTTAAATCACATTTTAATCAGATTACTAGGACAACATTTTTTCACTTAAGAAATATAACAAAATTTAGACCTCTTATACTCGTATCATTGAAAGATGCTGAGAAATGAGTTCACGCTTTTGTTTTTAGTCGACTAGATTACTGTAACGCACTCCTCTCAGGACCACCCAAAAAAAGACATCAATCAGTTACAATGAGTGCAGAATGGAGATCCCAGAATCTTAACTAGGAAAAGAAAATCCAAGCACATCACACCAGTCTTAGCATCATTACACTGGTTACCTGTGCCATTTAGAATTGACTTTAAAATACTGCTGATGATTTATAAAGCCTTAAATAATCTGCTCCATCTTATATTTCACAATGTCTTACACTTCAAATCGTAACCTTAGATCTTCAAATGATGGTCTGCTTAGAATTCCAAGAGCTAAACTTAAAAGAAGTGGTGAGGCGGCCTTCTGCTGTTATGCACCTAAAATCTGGAATAGCTTGCCAATAGGAAATCGCCAGGCTAACACGGTGGAGCACTTTAAAACACTGCTGAAAACACATTACTGTAACATGGCCTTCTCATAGCTTCATCTTAGTTTAATCCTCATGCTCTGTGTATTCAATTAATTATCATTATTATTCCTGAACCCAGCCACACGGGATGCACAAACCAGTGTGTTTCTTCATGCCAATCCCAAGATCGGATAAATGGGGAGGATTACGTCAGGAAGAGCATCCAGTATAAAATTTTTCCAAGAAAGAATACATGTGTGTGAATTTGAGGGAGGTCAGTGGAATGTAGAGTTGGTGAAGGTGGATGAGTTTAAATACCTGGGATCAACAGTACAGAGTAATGGGGATTGTGGAAGAGAGGTGAAGAAGAGAGTGCAGGCAGGGTGGAATGGGTGGAGAAGAGTGTCAGGAGTGATTTGTGACAGACGGGTAGCAGCGAGAGGGAAAGGGAAGGTCTACAGGATGGTAGTGAGACCAGCTATGTTATATGGGCTGGAGACGGTGGCACTGACCAGAAAGCAGGAGACAGAGCTGGAGGTGGCCAAGTTAAAGATGCTAAGATTTACATTGGACGTGACGAGGATGGATAGGATTAGAAATGAGGACATTAGAGGGTCAGCTCAGGTTGGATGGTTGGGAGACAAAGTCAGAGAGGTGAGATTGCATTGGTTTGGACATGTGCATAGGAGAAATGCTGGGTATATTGGGAGAAGGATGCTAAGGATAGAGCTGCCAAGCAAGAGGAGAAGAAGAAGGCCTAAGAGAAGGTTTATGGATGTGGTGAGAGACAACATGCAGGTGATGAGTGTAACAGAACAAGATGCAGAGGACAGGAAGATAGGGAAGAAGATGATCCACTGTGGCGACCCCTAACAGGAGCAGCCAAGAGAAGAAGAAGAAGATCATTACTATTCCTGGTGGCTCTATAATCCGTACTAACCCCTACTTTCTCTTCTGTTCTTTTTCTGGTTTTCTGTGGTGTTGATCTGCGCCACCACCACCTGATCAAAGCACATTGATGGACTGAAAGCCAGAGGTCCACATGACCATCATCATCAAGTTCTTACAATGAGAACTGGTTGTGAGGTCATTGAATTGAGGTAGAATGGCTAGAGGGGGCTGGGTGGTCTTGTGGCCTCGGACCCCCTGCAGATTTTATTTTTTTCTCCAGCCGTCTGGAGTTTTTTTTGTTTTTTCTGTTCTCCCTGGCCACTGGACCTTACTTTTATTCTGTGTTAATTAGTGTTCCCTAATTTTAATTCTTATTTATTTTGCCTTTTTTTCTCTTTCTTCATCCTGTAAAGCACTTTGAGCTCCATTATTTGTATAAAAACGTGCTATATAAGTATCGGGGTATAGCCAGAGGATGAACGAGTCCACAAATTATAATTATGGGTATGGGGGAGTTCAAGCATGAAATCCCCACAGGCCCAACCACCATTTTCACAAATTTTCATGACAGAATCATCACTAGTTGCTCGAGACGGAACACTTGAGAAGAACCATGAATCCTGATGTCCAAAGACCTGTTTTTTTCTATAATTTGCTTGAACATTCCAGTTGATTTTATGACTTCTCTCATTTTGCTATGTATCACAGTTCGCTTGCGGTAACAATTTATTTGCGCAAATCTGGGAAAAAGGCTGTGGGCAGAGGCCTCACTCACCTGCCAGCTTCGGGGCGTGATACTTAACTCCGCTTAGCTAGCGAACGAGAGAACAATTGAATTCAACTTTGTTTGATATTTAAAATAAAGTTTTACTTAGATCTTGATGAGTTTGAGTCTGGATGTTCTCTTAAGTGTATGCCACATTGAAAATTAAGGGTAGGGTTAGGGTTCATCAGCAATTCAGATTGTGGATCGTGATTTTGTGTTAAAAGGATCGTGATATGATTTTTTGGAAAGATTGCCCAACCCTAATTTGACTAATCAAGTATTCAAATTTATCTAGGATTCATTAACCCTTTGGCGAGCTACTTGGAAAGGAGTTGAGAGCTACCGGTAGCTCGCGAGCGAAGTGTTGGAGACCCCTGTTCTAGACTATGGAGTGAAATCTTCACTTTCTTGGCAGTCAGTCACATGGAGTAGCCTTCACTCAGCAAAGAAAAACAATCGAGGAACACGTCTTGTGAGAAAGTTTTTTAGGTCTTGCCATTTTTGAACTGAACTTTAGGAATTCCAGGACCTTGTTGCCCAAGTGAACGGTTTCAGCAGGGCTAATGCAATGACAAAGGTCTCTCTAATAACCAAGTAGCATTTAAATGGACTAATGAAGGATGAATGAAGAAGCTGACCATTGGGACACTGAAGGAATGACTGCTGTAAATGGCGCTTTACGGCCATACTGTGTAGTAGGCCTACATAGCTCTGCAATCGGGTTTGCTTTCTGGACTGCCGTCACTCTATCATAGGGTCTGGATGATGATAAAGAAATATCCCCTCAGGCATTATAGTTGACAACTAAGTCTGGGAGGACCCTGCCCGGTAAGGACGCCAGCTGCCTAGAGAAGGCGTTATGTTGCTATGATGACCTAAGCAGGAAATGGGCACTTTTCTTTTTAAGGGAAACGGTTCACTGAGGAAAAAAAAAGAGGGAGAGAAGGTATGGAGCTCGGCTATCTATGCCTAAGAAGACGGCGCGATCAGACTTCACCCAGTGATGTCTGCTATTTGGGGGGTAGCCATCCAGCAGATAGAAACAGTGAGGTGAATCCCAGAGAAGAGGCAAGTGTTTTGGTATATGGACCTGTGGTGCTCCCGTTGGTGAGTCGGACTCGTGTTTATAAATTCTTTGGGATAGCAAGCAGGCTGCCATATTCGCTGAGGTCTGTTTTTTTTTTTTACCTTACAGCCTGCAATGAGAATTGTATGACAGGATTCATCGCCATTTCACAGAGACTGTATTTAATCCTTCTCTCCTTGATTTCCTTTTCTTTTGTGTGTGTTTCATACCAGGGATTAAGATTTGGCCACTGGAGAGGGCATCCGGAGAAAAGGGGACCACAAAATGAGCATGTTCATGTAAATGCATAAATATTGGATCCTGGATTACAATACACTTGCTTATTGGTATTGTAAGTATTGCTGGGCATGGAGAGAGGGGAAGAGGGGTCGAGGACCAAATTTTTTTAATGCTAATACAGTATATCTTTTAAAAATCGTCCAATTCCCTCGCAGGTGGTGAAGTGTAGCGATCACACCCCTTATAGTGCGATTGTTACAACTGTATGTGAATAATAAATTAGTAGACGCTATTAGAAACACAGATGATGTCTTGGCTACATTTGTAATCAATTTAATTGTATCTTGATAACAAAGGTATAAATTTCTATCAAAAATGTGTCAATGTCTGGGTGTGTTCAGACTGACAATAATACACTGGCATGTTTCTTGATAAAGTTGTTTCCTTTTGCCCATTTTTGAACCCAGAACTGAACTTTAGGAATGGCAGGACCTTCCAAACAGAGTGATGAGAATAACAAGTGTCAGCGGTGGTAATGCGATTATGGAGGTTTCTCTAATAACCAGTTAGCATTTGAAGTGATAAAGAAGAATGACTTCAGGTGGTTGGCCGATGTGACTCTGAAGGAATGACTACTGAAAAAGGGGGGGGGGGGGGTGGCTTGACAACCAAATGTGAATAATACATTAAAAAAAATAATAATTTCAGGTAGTAAGAGCCATTAGAAACAATAGCAGTGCCTAGGCCATATGATTGAATCAATTAATTGGTATCAAGATATAAAACAAATACATTTCTATAAAAAAAATCAATTTCTGGCTGTGTCCGGACTGAAAACAGCAGACTGGCATGTTTCTTGATAAAGTTGTTACATTTTGCACATTTTTGAACTCAGAACTGAATTTTAGGAATGCCAGGACCTTCTTAACTGAGGTGATGAGAATAACAAGTGTCAGAGGTGGTAATGGAATTACAGAGGTTTCTCTAATAACCAGTTAGCATTTAAACAGGAAGGATGTGCTGAGGAAGTCAACCATTAGGACACTGAGGGAATGGGTCCTCAAAATGGGGCTTTGCAGTCCCATGTGCATTTTTCTGAGGTCTTCACAAGTGAGCAAGTGGATAACCTCCCAGCGGTAACAGGGACTACTAAGGAGGTGCTGAGGGATTTGGAAATTATAGAGAGAGAAGAGCTGCTCAGATTAAATAAGCTGAAATCAAACAAATCACCAGGACCAGATAATATTTACCCTTGGGTTCTTAAGGAGGCTAGCGAGTACAGATAGAAACCTTGACACATATTTTTAGGAAGTCACTGCACACTGGAAAAATTTGGAAGGACTGGAAAATGGCAAATATCATCCCATTATATAAAAAGGTGACAATGCAGAACCAAACAACTACAGGCCAGTAAGCTTAACAAGCATCATAGAAAAATTAATGGAATGAATTATTACATCTGGCAAGGACAGGAGTTATTAGGAACAGTCAGCATGGGTTCAGAAGAGGGAGGTCGTGTTTTACTAACATGCTGGAATTCTATGAGGAGGCAACAAAAGGATACGACCAGAGAGGAGCAGATGAGATTATTTATCTGGACTTTCAGAAAGCATTTGATAAGGTGCCACATGAGAGGTTGGGCATCAAATTAAAAGAAGTGGCAGTTCAGGATGATGTTTGTAGATGGGTGCAGAATTAGCTCAGACACAGGAAGCAGAGGGTGATCGTGAGAGGAACCTCATTAGAACTGGCCGATGTTAAGAGTGGTGACCAGCAGGGGACAGCGTCAGGGTCGCTGCTATTGTTAATATATAGAAATGATTTAAATAGGAATATAAGTACAGTAACAAGCTGGTTAAGTTTGAAGAGGATACCAAGATAGGTGGATTAGCAGATAATTTGTAATCCGTTATATCATTACAGAAGTACTTGGGCAGCATACAGGCTTGGGCAGATTTGTGGCGGATGAAGTTTAATGTCAGAAAATGTAAAGTATTACACATAGGAAGTAAAATTGTGAGGTCTGAATACACAATGGGCAGTCAGAAAATCGAGAGTCCATCTTATGAGAAGGATTTAGAAGTCATAGTGGACTCTATGCTATCGCCTGTCAGACAGTGTTCAGACACCATTAAGAAGGCTAACAGAATGTCAGGTTATATAGCGCCCTGACGGGTGGAGTACAAGTCACAGGAGGTTCGGCTCAAGCTTTATAACACACTGGTGAGGCCTCATCTGGAGTAGTTTTGGTCTTCAGGCTACAAAAAGGACATAGCAGCGCTAGAAAAGGTCCAGAGAAGAGCGACTTGGCTGATTCAGGGCTACAGGGGTTGAGTTATGAGGAAAGAATAAAAGAGCTGAGCCTTTATGGTTTAAGCAAAAGAAGATTAAGAAGAGACCTGACTGAAGTGTTTAAAATTATTAATTACAATACAATACAATACAATTTATTTTTTGTATAGCCCAAAATCACACAAGGAGTGCCGCAATGGGCTTTAACAGGCCCTGCCTCTTGACAGCCCTGCAGCCTTGACGCTCTAAGAAGACAAGAAAAAACTCCCAAAAAAGACCAGTAGGGAAAAAATGGAAGAAACTTTAGGAAAGGCAGTTCAGAGAGAGACCCCATTCCAGGTAGGTTGGGCGTGCAGTGGGTGCCAAAAAGAAAAAGGGGTCAATACAATACAATAAATACACAGAACAGAACAAATCATCAATACAGTATAAAAATAAACATTTTAGAAGTACGTAGCAGAATTTAACAATGCCCAAGCCTGTATGCTGCCCAAGTACTTCTGTGATGATATAACGGTTTCCAAATTATCTGCTAATCACATGCTGTAATATGTTTAGAGTCCTGGAGACCTCATCCATCAAGCTGCCTTCCCCATTTGGCCATTCCACAGCTGAAACAGTGCTGGGCCAGCCAATCCAATGAAAGGACCTCTCCTTCCCACGATTCCAGCGATCCTCCATTAGGGATGACTTTACCATAAGATGGCACAACAACTTGGCAGGTGGGCCATGGCACCAAGTGGCACATTTGAGACATTGAATTAGTCCAGTGTATTGAGACGGTGACTTTAAAATGAGTTCATCAAGAACACGGGGACACAGTTGGAAACTTAAGGGGAAATTTCACACAAACCTTAGGAAGTTAGAGAAGGACAGACACTTGGAGTAAGTTGTGTGGTAGACAGTAAGACTTAGGGATTTCAAAACTCGACTTGATGCTTTTTGTGGAAGAATTAAGTGGACAGGACTGGTGAGCTTTGTTGGGCTGAATGGCCTGTTCTCGTCCAGATTGTTCTAATGTTCTAATGTGACAATGAATAATTCATTAAAAAGTCAGTCACTTCATGCAGTAATGGCCACTATAAGCACTAAATATGTCTTGGCTGTATTTTAAAATCATTTTAATTGTATCTTAATAAAGAATCGTGTGAATATGGATGTGTTCCGACTGGTGGCGTACCCTACATGGCTCAGTGTGCCAGTGTCATCGTCTGGCTTGCATTTGTTTTCTCTTTTATTAACTTTAAATCCTTGTCTTCCACGTTTCTGTGTTGTTTCTCTATGCTTTAGTTTTTTATTCATTACTCATGTTTTGCCTCTTCACATTTCTTTATTATTTACTGTCAGTGTGTACTTAATGCCTCTATTTGTAAATCATTTTTAATGGTATGTTTTTTTCAATTTCCATGAATAAGATGAACATTTCTGGGTGTATCCAGACCTTTGGCAGGCAGTGTCCATCCCAGCCTCTACACCGCTATGAGACAAAGGGGACGACTCACAATCTCGGGGACCTTCAGACATATTGCTTCAGGTTCTCTGCCTGTGTAATGTCATACTATAAACGATCACCAAGTTTTGTTCCATAAATTTCCTCTTTGTTTGTCATTTTCTATCCTAATAGTCGTGCAGTTGTCTTCACAGCTGGACCTCACTCGGGTATTTAAAGCCTTCAAAGCAGAAAATCGGATCTGCGTGTGCCAAGTGTCACAAGTATGGCGAGTAATGATGAAGCGAGCAGCAGGCCGCCGTTCGCCGAGTGGGAGCGATCTCCTCGGGGAATTCCAGGCTTTGGCAAGCGTGCAAATGCTGATTGTTTTCTTGTTAAGGAAGGGGATCTAATGGAGCCTTCACTTCGGCTTTTACTGTTTCTTTTTTACCTCGACTCAGGGTATGCAAACATGATTAAAGTTACAACCGCAATCTAATTGAGAGGATGTTTAATTTGCAAATTCATTAAGTTCATTAAATTTACTTCTTATCCATCATCAGCTCTTTGGGGGTGTAACTTTACTTCCTGTTTCCTGTGACTCCGTCTGCCGCCACTGGGTGAACGGCTGCCATGGTGCCCTGTGCCTTCACTGGCCTGACTTTGAAAGTAAAGAGCACGGATGAAATAAGATGACTTTACAGCAAGGGTCATCTCAGTCATGATGAAGTGCATACAAAATGGTGAGAAGGATGTCAGACCTCAAAAAAGAAGCAAAAGCAGAGCAGGACCTTCACTGAGCTGCCTCGAGAGAGGCCTCACCCCAGGAAGCCTGAGCCCCAACACGTAATAGGCCCAAAAAAGGGTTCAAACACACTTGAAATGTAACAAATCTACAAAAATGTCATTCAAGGGAGAGGAAAGAGTAAAAACCCCTGGTGTAAAGAAAGGACTGTTAGGATATTTGAACGTAAAGTAGTAGTAAAGTACAAAACTAGAAGACATTGTTCCATAGATCCGATAGAAACAACAAAGACGCAACATTTGCATAAACACACACTCCCGATCAATACAAAGAAGAATAATTCAACCGTATATAAAATAACAATGCAGAATTTAACATTTAGTAGCATCCCTACAAGTAACAGAGTTTAAAATGATTATAGCTCTAGGAATAAAAGAGTTCTTAAACCTGTTGCTCTTGACCTTTGGAAACCGAAGTCTGCAGCTTGATGGCAACAGCTGGAATTTCGAGCAATGAGGATGGCGTCTGCCTGACAGAACTGAGTCGGCGTTCTTTCTAACCCGTTTGCTGTCCATTTCAGTGACAGACATCTGCTGTGAAGCGATCATTTTACTGGAAATTTTTATAATGTGGTTATTAAGATGATTTATATTCTTGGTGCTGAGGTTTCCAAACCAACATATAAAAGCAAATGTGACAATGGATTCAATAAAGGACTTGTAAAAAAGTGTCATTCTGGTTTTGTCCCATTTAAAATAGTGGAGAAAGAAAAGACGTGCCTGCCTTTTTTTTTTTATTACAGATTTGCGCTGTATTAAGGTCAAAGTTTAGTTTGTTCTCAGTGATTGTTTCCAGATATTTGCAATGCTCTACCATTAATTAATGGCTTTAATTAAAGTTGAGAGAGTGCATGGTGGGCAGCACCTGAAACCTACAGCCGTATTAGAGGGTCAGCTCAAGTTGGACGGTTGGGAGACAAAGTCAGAGAGGTGAGATTGCGTTGGTTTGGACATGTGCAGAGGAGAGATGAGGGGTATATTGGGAGAAGGAATTTAAGGATAGAGCTGCCAGGAAAGAGGAAGGCCTAAGAGAAGGTTTATGGCTGTGGTGAGAGAGGTCATGCAGGTGAAGGGTGTGACAAAGCAAGATGACGAGGACAGAAGATGATCCGCTGTGGTAACCCCCAATAGGAACAGCCGAAAGAAGAAGAAGAAGAAGATCTTTGACACACAGAGCATCTGAATTCTATTCTGATGTTTGTTGCTTTCTAAAGAAGTTCAGAATTTGTTATCTTTTGTTTCTCTGATGGACGGCACCATTTTTGGCTATTATTTCTATTTATTCTTTTTTTTAATTGAATTTTTAAAAGCATATAACATTCCATACAATCAAGTCAAACTTGATAGGGTCAGGTTGGAGCTCCATCCGATGGTCAGCTCTTCCCTAAACGAGACGATCCCTTCAGGGAGCATTTATAGTCACTGAATCAGAAGGGGCGGAGTCAGCTGCCCTCATTGGACAGTTACTCTGAGTTGCAAAGTGGAAGAAGAGACAGTATGATCAGCGACGGCGCCCCCTCGTGTCCTGGAGTGGCAGTGCTTACCTCTGATGAGCCCAGAAGGTGACCTGACACGACATTAATAATAATTCTTTGCATTTATATAGCACTTTTCTCACCAATTGCAGGTTAAGAGCCTCGCTCAAGGGCCCAACAGAGCAGGGTCCCTATTGGCATTTACAGGATTGGAACCGGCAACCTTTCCGATTGCCAGTGCTGATCCCTAGCCTCAGAGCCGCCACTCAGCCCTCATCATTGAGGATGAGTGAAGCCTCTGACCTCGACATTAGGAGATGACTTTCAGTTACTAATATCATTATGTTTTTAGCCAGGATTTCTTCCCTGGCTTATGTTTGTTTATTTCTTTTTGGTCATTTGGTCAAGGACAGAAAGAAAAAAAAGAAAGCAGCCCGTTCGACTAGACCACCAATTCACCACAGAGCCAAGAAAAAGCAGCAACCCAAATCATTCACCCCTTTGTCTAGCTGCCACTTTCAACGCCTGACAAACAATATCTTTGCACCGCTAAACCCCGGGGTTCTGGATTACGCCACATACCGAGGAGAAGCACGGGGAGACTGTTTCTTGTTGTCTGGGGAGAGGAGCGAGCCATCATTATAATCCATGTAATTTCCATAGAACTATTTTTCCAGCTGAACCAGCTTCACAAACCTCAATTTTCCGTTAAATCTTCTGAACTTTTATGTGCGTTTCGTGCTTTCTGTGTGTCTGATTGAGTTTTTGTTCAGTGTGGGGTCGAGGGAGGGTCTGTACTGTGTATTAACTTTGTGCTACACTTGTTACGTCGGGGTTGGTTGGGGTGTGACTTATATTGTTTGGAGTTTGTTCATTTCTTTTTTTTATTATTATTAATATATACCCCATCCATCCATCCATTATTCAACACGCTATATCCTGACTACAGGGTCACAGGGGTCTGCAGGAGCCAATCCCAGCCAACACAGAGCGCAAGGCAGGAAACAAACCCCGGGCTGGGCGCCAGCCCACCGCAGTTAATATATACTCACTTTATTATTTTACATACGGCTTGTTGTTTGGCTTATTTTTTAGTGTTGATTGGAGGAAGTTTATTTGGAAGAAGTACAGCTTGTCGGGTTTAACGTCCTCAACTTGCCAGGCCACGGGTCATGCCAGTCTTGGAGAGCGAGTCGCACTGTTACAAGTCATTATGGATGTCATGAGAAGTCAAGCAGAATGACACCTTTTAATTGGCTAACTAAAGAGATTACAATATGCAAGTTTTCGAGGCAGGCAAGATGAAAAAGGAGCCTGAGTTGCCTCAAAAGCTTGCATACTGTAATCTCTTTAGTTAGCCAATTAAAAGGTGTCATTCTGCTTGACTTCTCAATTTTAACTTGAGAATGTTTGCTTGAACTGGTATATTTTGGGCATTTTCCTCTTGTATTTGTCTGATGCCCAAAGACTACATAAAGGGTGCCTTCAGAAAGCCTTCACGCTGTCAGAGCACAAGTGTGCTGCTAGTAGTTGGGACCACCTAGGATCGTAGACAGAACAGAACAGAAAGTCTTTATTGTCATCACACCAGTACTGTGAAATTGTAAAAGCTACACCTGTAAGTGGTGCAAATACGACAAACAATGACAATCGAATCTCTCTATTATAAATGGAAATCCTGGGATGAGACTTTCTCTGAGATAATTTGAACTCCTGCGAGAGATAATTTCAGGTCCCACGAGATGAGACTTTGTGCCAAGAGATTTTGACAAGTCCCGCCCTCCTCTCAAACATTGACAGCCACGCCCATGGTCCAATCATTTCTCATTTGTGTGAATGCTATTGTTAAACACACTTCCTGCGCTCTCAGCTGCAAGCGGGGTTGGAAATAAAAGACAAAGACTAGAAGACAAAGTAGAACGTCATAAAGAGGTTCAAAAATGTTTGCGCGATACACGTGCAAGGCAGGTTAGAGATTGCGAAAGTATTAAAATTCAATGTTTGAGAATTGTAACCAATTGCATCTCAAATGTTGTAAGTTGCTTTGGATAAAGGCGTCGGGCAAATAAATAAACATAAATTGAACTTAATGATAGTCTTGCTGGAATAGTTAGATGTACAGTCATAAGCGTAGAGGGCATAGAGAAGTGGACTCAGCACACAGCCTTGAGGGGAACCACGCATAAGTGTGAGACGACCACAGAGATCTCAAGGTGTTGTTAAAAGAAGAAGATTTTTATTTGTAACAATCCTTGGTAAACCTTGGTTGAGGTGCAGAAAAAAAATACACAGTGAATTAAAATGAAAGAAAAAAGACTCAGAAACACTAAACCTGTCTCTAAAAATAAAAATAAGTCCAAAACACAATACAAAATCTGGGCAAAAAATGCAATAAAATAGCAAGGCTATCCTTCTTGTAAACCCCAAGGGTACTAGCGACCTTGAATATTATTTACAAAGATAAAGAAAAAAGTCTAGGCTCTGGTACAAAATACAAACAAAAAAAAAAAATGAAAAGCTCCTCTATTAATAAAGAAAATACCAGGAGCCCACAGTGACTTGTGGGAGGCCAAGTTACTCCAAATAGCAGCCAATCACTGAGCCACACAGCTACTCTTCCTACTGTGCACTCAGTTTCCTGCCAAAACACTCACCCACCACTCCAGTGTGGCCAATGGACCCCCCCACTCCCCTCGTCATCTTGGGGCTTAAATAGTGGAGAGCTTTCCAACTCTCAAAGTCTCCCCATTAATAATAATAATAATAATAATAATTAATTACATTCATGTAACTCTTTTCTCACTACTCCAAGTGCTTTACATAGAAAGAAGGGACCCACTTCAACCTCTTCCCACCTGGATGATGCTATGGCAGCCATTTCTGCGCCAGTCTGCTCACCATAGATTAGCTGTGAGGTGGTGAAGTATTGAGAGAGATAGCCAATTGGGGACAAGGGATAAACAGAGGACCAGAATGGACAAGGCTGTGGTGGGCATTTTTTTAGCCAGAATATCGAGATACACCCTACTCTTTTCGAAAGATGCCCAGGGATATTTAATGACCACAGAGAGTCAGGACTTCAATCTTATGTCTCATCTGAATCTTCTTCTTTCGGCTGCTTTCTTTAGGGAGTCAACACAGCGGATCAACTTCTTCCATATCTTCCTGTCCTCGTCATCTTGTTCTGTCACACACATCACCTGCATGTCCTCTCTCACCACATCCATAAAGCTTCTCTTAGTCCTTCCTCTTTTCCTCTTGCTTGGCAGCTCTATCCTTAGCATCCTTCTCCCAATATACCCATCATCTCTCCTCTGCACATGTCCAAACCAACGCAATCTCACCTCTCTGACTTTGTCTCCCAACCGTCCCACCTGAGCTGACCCTCAAATGTCCTCATTTCTAATCCTGTCCATCCTCATCACACCCAATGCAAATCTTAGCATCTTTAACTCTGCCACCTCCAGCTCTGTCTCCTGTGCCACCGTCTCCAGCCCATATAACATAGCTGGTCTCACTACCTGTCCTTTCACTCTTGCTGATACCCGTCTGTCACAAGTCACTCCTGACACTCTTCCTCGCCCACTCCACCCTGCCTGCACTCTCTTCTTCACCTCTCTTCTTCACCTCTGGTCATTCTACCTAACATTAATGATCTCAATCTGTCCTCATGGCTTTCAGGCTTCACGTGAGAGAATTTGATGATGATGATGGTCATGTGGACATCTGGCCTTTGATCCATCAATGTAGGAACTGCATGGCACCCTGATCAGTTGGTGGTGACATCTGTGCCACCACAGGAAAACTGGAAAAAGAACAGCAGAGAAAGTAGGGGTTAGTACGGATCGAGGAGCCATGATGAAAATGATAATTCAATGCATATACAGAATATCAGGGTTACACTCAAATGTAAAAAGAAAACACATTAATTGAAAAGAAACATTTAAATCAGCTTGTCTACCTTAAAACTATAAATAAATGTTGTCACACATGTGCGACTAGGAGGGAGCTGAAGCCACCAGGTGAAGGTAATTCCACACCAGGCCAGGGGGTGGCAGGGTACATTAAACCTAATTCTGCTATCTCTGCAGACCAAATATAGGAAATCTGGTCTGACTGCACATTGCCAGCGTCACCTCCGGTTCTGGCGCCAAAGACGACATCACCTCCGGTTATCAACGCCAAGGATGATGTCACTTCTGGTTCAGGCACCAAGGAGGATGTCACTTCCGGTGCCAAGGAGGACGTCACTTCTGGTTCCTGCACCAAGATGATGTCACTTCCTGTCCGGACTGTTTAAAGATGCCATCTTTCCTGCAATATGGCAGTTCAATTCCAGGCTCAAAACCATGCACAAGAGTGCCTTAAGTAAACCCAACTGCAGCCAGTGACAATCTATGGGTGGCTGCCCCACACCTTTTTGTGTGTGTCAAGGTTGTTCTTTCCACAACGTGCCTGAACAAAACCAAAAATGAACGGCACTACTGCCATCCTTGTGGTGAAAACAAATAAAAGAAACTTCAAGTGCTCATCCTTCCATGTTCCCACACGAGTGTGCGTGTACGCGTGGGCCAGTTTGGTGCGTCATATTCAAAGTTGTGAGATACTCTCATTAACTTGCAAATGTTGACTGGGAAACATAACGGGGGAATGAAACCTACATGTGACAATAAGTCTCTACCAAATGTCATACTTGGGGAGCAACCTAAGGGCTTAGGTAAGTGTGATTACTACCAGAGGGGACTGGGTGGTCTCCTGGTCTGGAATCCCTACAGATTTTATTTTTTTTCTCCAGCCTCTGGAGTTTTTTTTTGTTTTTTCTGTCCACCCTGGCCATCGGACCTTACTTATTCTATGTTAATTAATGTTGACTTATTTTTATTTTTTATTGTGTCTTCTATTTTTCTATTCTTCATTTTGTAAAGCACTTTGAGCTACATTTTTTTGTATGAAACTCGTATAAATAAATGTTGTTGTTGATTTAGCGCCGAGACACCAGGGGGCACTGCCTGATAATGCTCTCTCTTCTCCTTCTCCCTCTGCAGAAAGGAAGATTGACACCTGCCTCACTCTGGCATCACGTCCTGAGTTAGACCGCCTGGGCCCGCCTCTTGCTCCCAGAATTCCTCATGTTAGAAGCAGAACGTCTTGAGAGTTTACAGCTTATCATTTGTGTAGTACCACACGTATTCTTTTTACGCCTTGATATATGGGGTTTGCCTTTGGGTTTCCCAGACCCCTTTATCTTGTGCCTTTTTGTCTCCTTAAATGCTATTTTTAGTGCACTAGCACCCTAGTGGTGTGAAGGTGGGTGAACACTCCCAACATGGAGTATATGGCGGCTGCTCCTGAGGGCAATTCTTTAACGAGGCTCAGAAGCCCCTTCACTGTTTACCCATTTTGTGAAATTGCAGCCTTGTGCTAAAATCGGTTAAGTTCATTTTTATTTTTCTGTCATCAAGCAACACTCATCATCCCGGAATGTCAAAGCGGAATCAGGATTCCAGAACTTTTTGCAAACTGAAATGTCACATTGTCACAAATATTGAGACCCTTCACACTCCGATTCCAGCCTTGCGTCTTCTCAGGTGACAAAGTAGAGTTCATGGCCTAAGGAGGAGAAAATCCATCCATCCATCCATTTTCCAACCTGCTGAATCCAAACACAGGGTCACGGGGGTCTGCTGGAGCCAATCCCAGCCAACACAGGGCTCAAGGCAGGAACCAATCCTGGGCAGGGCGCCAACCCACCACAGGACACACACACACACACATACACATACACACACACGGGACAACCTGCATGTCTTTGGACTGTGGGAGGAAACCGGAGCACCTGAAGGAAACCCACGCAGACGGGGGAGAACATGCAAACTCCATGCAGGGAGGACCCAGGAAGTGAACCCAGGTCCCCTTACTACGAGGCAGCAGTGCTACCCACTGCGCCACCGTGCCGCCCAGTGGAGAAAATGAAAAGCACAATTACGTGCATATTGACAGCTTTAATAATAAGCCAATTATTCTTTTTTTTCTCGAGCCTTCAGTGGTCCGCAGCAGACGAGTGGAGTATTGATCCCTGTAAATGAATTGTCCCACCAGCCGATTGATAAGGCGGACCACACGCATTTTAGCCGTTGCCCTTTTTCCATTTAGGTGGTGGCAGTGGTAGCGGCAGTGCTAATTTCACCTGTCGGTCAATGCATTGCTATTTAAACCCGCCATTATTTATGCTTTAATGGGGGAAGAACAAGGTGGACTCTAAACATCATTGCTAATTTGACTTTTTTATTGAAGGAAACAGATTATGAAATATGAAATGCGGCTCGGCTACGCTTATTAAGCTCCTGCTCTTCTCTCTTTCCCCAAGCGGAATTTTTTCCCATTCCTCCTGACTTGCTTTCTCAAAGCTGCCCGAGTATTTCATTGGCCTCGTGTGTATGAGACTTGGGGTGAGTGAACATTTTAGAAATATGTGTGACTTCCACAAACACACAACCAACCCCATGGTCAGACCATCGACTTCATCCCTCGATGTGATGGCCAGTAGGGTCCAATGGGAATGGGGTGGCGCATAGATTGTAGTGACCTGAGTTTAAATCCGGCGCCTGGTTCTGCTGTGTGGGGTCTGCGTGTCCTTCCCGGGATTGTGTGGATTCCCACGTGTCTTACAGTTTTCCTTCAGAGTCCTTCCTTCACCAGAGTCACATGAATGTCACTGCCAAGGTAAGTGAACCTCTCGAGTGACGAGGTCGACACTCTCTCCACAGACAGACACACTGCTGATGTCTGAGTCCAAGAGGTCATTAAAGGCCTGGCTGCTGGTTTTTATCAGGGCACTCACAAGCCCGTTCAGAACCTCCATTAACTCCATGAAGATCACAGCATCGTCAGCAAAGTCATGATCCGTGAATCTTTCTTCACCAACAGATGCCCCACAGCCGCTGGACTCCATGACCCTTCCCAACACCCAGTCCATTGAAGAGAGTAGGAGCAGAACACAACCCTGACAAACCACAGAATCAACTGGGAAAAACACAGAGGTCCGGCCTCCACTCTGCACAGCACTCACAGTACCAGTGTACAGGCCGGCCATGATATCCAGGAACCTCGAGGGGATCCTGCAAACCCTCAGGATGTCCCACAGGGCAGCTCGATCAACTGAGTCGAGCACTTTACCAAAATCGACTAAATCTGCAAAGAAACTCTGCCGATATTTGCGTTTGTGCTCCATCAGAACCCTCAGTGCCAGGATGTGGTCGATGGTAGACTTCTTAGGTGTAAAACCAGACTGTTCTGGTCGCTGGTAGGTGAGCAAGTGATCACGGATCCTATTGAGGACGACCCTAGTGAGGACCTTACCCAGCACCGAGAGCAGTGTATCCAGATCCCTGCAACCCTAAAATTCATAGGATGGGGAAAACTGGAGCCCTGGCAGAGATACGGTGAGGACTTGCAATGTCCATACAGAAGATTGGAGCAGCAGTTCTAATCCCTGTGCCACCATGCCACCCTACTTTGTGGACACATAATGGAAGAACAGATTGCATTCATTATATTTGTCCGAAGCTGTCTTTGTCTGTGGTGGGCCAATGCTTCTGTCTGCTTTGAATTCCACCAAAATCCTCTTTCTTACCCCCATGACGTTTTGGCTTTCTGGCCACTAGGGGGCGCACCAGTTGCCCAAACCCCGACACAGACAGAGGCAGACACAAGTTTTGCCCCACAGTAGGGGTTGCACTTTTCCTTTGCTCCCCACAGCAGCTCAGTTCAAAGCACCAATACAAATAAACGCGGCCCCTTATTTCTTCCCTTTCTCTTCCTTGTTCCATCTTCTCTCCTCTTATGGCAAACTTCGTCCTTCTCCACCCGACTCTAGCTCGCCAAATGGAGTGAGGCGGCCCCTTTTTTAAAGTACCCAGTGTAATAATAACAAGCACAAGCAACAACAACAACAACAACATTTATTTATATAGCACATATTCATACAAACAGTAGCTCAAAGTGCTTTACATAATAAAGAATAGAAAAATAAACACAATATGAAAACAAAATAAATCAGCATTAATTAACATCGAATAAGAGTAAGGTCCAATGGCCAGGGGGGACAGAAAAAACAAAATAAAAACTCCAGACGGCTGGAGAAAAAAAAATATAAAAAGCAGATCAAGGCTTGGGGTTTTGGGCCCCGTATACTGTAAATAAACTGGTCAAAAATTTCCAAGAAATCATAAGACAAAAAAGAGTGGGTGGACCGACAATTTAAAGAGGCGAACCGGAAATTAAGAACGTGGAATGCTGGGAAGGCGTGGTGGTGGATGGGTAATGGACGTCATCAGTGGGGGACCAGAGGAGAGAAAGGAACCCAAAAGTGTTGTTCTCTTGCTTGTCCGGGTAGGATTATGGAGGTGGCGCTTCGTCTTTTCTACGGGAAGAGAGAGAGAGAGGTTAGTACCCCACCATTGTCCCCTGGCACGACTTGTCACAACGGGTCCTTAACCCTTATCCAGCCAAGGTATTTTCCGAACGAAGACGGCCAAGGTGGGTCCGATAGACCCATATACGTTAAACCATGATTTCTGACCATGTCGCAGGCATCAAGCAGTATTATATGTCAAAGGAATGGAATTTTTATTAACAGTTACAATCATTTAGTTAAGTGTGCCCAAAATAAACCAATTCACACAAAAATATCAACATTTATATATCGTCAGTGATACATTCACATAATTTTTTTCGCAAAAAAACATTAAGCAATGAGCTCATTTCCTAACTCAGCATGGATCAGATTTTAACAGTAGCAGTTACTGTTTTCTGACTTTGACAAGCCATCAGTTCAAAAAGTTTTATAAGAAAATATAAATGGCAATGTCATTGATAACAGTTACTTTTACTGCTTATTGCATTTATTGCACAACCGACGTGAAACACTGTGCTCGTTGCAAACGTGCTGCCACACTCATCACAGCACTGACGCTTGACGCAGAGGTAGCAGCGACTCTTCTTCTGACGCTTTGGTGCAGGCTGATCATCAGATTCACGTGGTGATGAATGAACAGTGTGAAGGACAGCCGGGTCCCATGCCCGGCAGGGACGCCCCTGCTGCTTATGTTTCAGGGAAGCCACCATGGGCAGTCCAATACCTCCCCCGGGACGCTTGCTGGCAGCCTCCCTGGCCGACGGTGATTCCCCAACCACCCGCAGGGCTCCATGGGAGATGCAGTCCTCCACAGTTTGGTTGGGGCCCGGGGTGGCCTCTAAGGGGAGCTGTCTGCTTCCAACAGCCCGTCTGGACAAGTCTTCAGCCCCACCCGGATGTGCAATCAGGACCAGGTGGTCAATCACCTGGAATGCTTCCGGGTGGGCTATAAAAGGGCCCAGCCACCACCACTCGAGGAGCCAGAGTTGGGAGGAAGGAGACGAAGCTTGAGGAGGAGTGGTGGTAAAGAAAGAAAGGAAGAGAATTGTTTTGTGTTTGTGCTTTGGGGCTGTGATTGGGCTGTGTGGCACGGGGAAGACGTGTCCCACAGCTGAAGAAAAATAAAGACTTTGTGTTTTTATACGTGCCTCCGTGTCTATCTGTGTCGGGTCAGGCGCCTATATAACGCCTTTGTTACAACAGCAATAACACTAAGTGTTGATCTGTGTGTGATATGAGCATGAACCAATGCTTCACTGATATCAGTTAGGAACATTCGGCGTCTGGGGTGACATCGTTTGTTCCAGTCTGGATAAGTTAAAGTCCATATAATGAAAGCTGCAATGCCACATACATCAAGGCAGTTCATAAAGAATGCAAAGGGCCATCGGTTTGTGCCCCTGTTGCACGTGTACCGGTGAACTTCCTGATCAAGTGTGCCCACTGCCCCCTTTGTCGAGTTGTAGTACGTGATCATTTCTGGCTTGTCAGCTTTGGTTTCATCGATTGAACTGCCATGGTGCATAGTGGAAGTAGTATAACAGCCTTACGTGGTTTCGGCACATATGACACTAGTGTCGTTGTTTTGGTGAACCCAAATACAGTTGACTGGGTTGGCCTGTCTGCACGTGCATGAAATTCCGGTGGTATGAATGCTTTGTTTTTTCTTACTGTGCCAACAATTGTCAGCCCTTTAGACAACAGTGAGAAAGCTAACTCGTCATCAGTGAAGTAATTGTCGCATGTTACATTTCGATTGCTCCCTTTGTAAGGTTCAATAAGTTCCTCAACTACTTGTCTCCCCACACCTGTGGCTCTGACTGTTTCCTTGCCTATGTATGGTATGCCATTGAGTGGGTAGAATGTTCCCGAGTCACATGCCCACCATATCTTCATCCCATATCTATCTGGTTTAGATGGGAGATACTGTCTGAACGGGCCACGTCCTTGAAAAGGCACCAGTTCTCCATCGACTGTTATGTTACCACCCGGTATGTAATGCTTACGTAAGTTGTTGATCCCTTGTTCCCATATTTCACGGATTGGTGTTTAGGCCTACTTGTCCTTTGATTGGCGAACACTCCTAGTCGACCTGTCATCCCAACGGATGTATCTGAGGAGGGATTTAAATCGGTTACGTCCCATTGTGGCTCGAAATATTGGGGGACCATACATGCTATCTCATAAAACTTCATAACTCTGATGGTTTGATCTTAGGTGACCAGCAGTAAGTAGGAGACCAAAAAAGGCCCAAATTTTCACTGCATCTGTATCTTTCCATGGCTTCAATCTTTTTTCGTTGGAAACTCTTGCGGCCTCCTTGTTTGGCAAAACATCACGCAGTCGGCCTTACTAAACAGACTGTTGGATTCATAGCAAACTGTTTGCTCACCTCTCAAGTGTTTCTAATTATAAATGACTAAAAATATGATGTCATCTATGCATAAATGTGAAAATGCTGCTTTAAGTCCAATGGACCTGGGTTGGCCATCTACTTCAGTACAATAAAAAAAAAAACTTTTTTTACATCGTTTACAACGTCACAGATTTTTTTTTGCTAGTATTATGTGGTATATATGGTTACTGACGAATTCTAATATTTTCTTAATTTTTTGGGTATGGGTTTGGCTAGGACCTTAGGCCAAACGCACGAATGGGTCCTGTAGACCCACTATGGCTGGATAAGGATTAAACTGCTCCCCATGCGCTTGTGCGTGACACCGGAAATGTGCTCCAGGTGTTCCACAATCTCCTTCCGGGTGTGCCCACCATGGCATCATAGCAAGCCTGCCCTCTATTGTCCCGGGACAGGTACTACCCCATGCAAGCTCCCCTTCCAGGTGCTTCCCTTACGAAGGCGTCCCAGCTGGCTGCCCGTTACACCTTCGATTTGCCGTTTTGCACGCATGTCCAGCGGGCTTATTTTCCAGCACTTTGTCTAGCTGGAGGTGGATGTTTACTTCAAAGAGATTTTATTTTCTCGCCACCTCCTGCCACGTGCACCTCGTAAAGCCCTGAGCAGGTCCTGTCGTAGACACTTTCTGTTAGTGTCTTTGTTATTAAATTACCGCTTCGCCCTCCCACGTTCAGACGGCTGACAAAACACAGCCAGGCGCTGACCAGATGAATCATAATCGGGACTGACGGTGGCATTACAACAGACTCCGTCCTAATGAGGATCAACCCTGGCGTGCCTCAGGTGGCAAGGCACTCTGTGCCCCAGGCATGGTCCCGATGGCGGCTGCCCTCGCTCTTCATTTGTCCCTCTCTGTTTAGTGGAGGATCTCAAGGGGGAAAGTAAGAAATTATTTGTAGAGATGTGTTTCACGGACGTCTCGCTCAATGCTTTGGTCACTTTATGTTCATGCGCTTAAGAGGAAGTTCAGGAGACTAGTGAATGGTAAATGAGATTGGGCACTTAGAATGATGCCAAGTATGCCAACGCTTATAAAAAATGTGATGTTTTTTGACTTTCAGAGTCAGTGTAGGGGAAGTCTGAATAAAGTTAGAGAGTTGGACCCTCCTCATCATGTGCTGAGGCACAGACACAACTCGACCTTCATCATATATAATCATATCTATCATATGATAATCATACAGTATATATAAATGATTCAGATAGGAATGTAAGTAACAAGCTGGTTAAGTGTGCTGATGATACCAAGATAGGCGGATTGGCAGATATTTTGGAATCCATTATATCTTTACAGAAGGACTTGGACAGCAGACAGGCTTGGGCAGATTTGTGGAAGATGAAATTTAATGTCAGTAAACGTAAAGAATTACACATAGGAAGTAAAAATGTGATGTGTGAATACACAATGGGCGGTTTGAAAATCGAGAGTACACCTTATGAGAAGGATTTAGGAGTCATAGTGGACTCTAAGCTATTGACTTCCCGACAGTGTTCAGAAGCCATTAAGAAGGCTAACAGAATGTCAGGTTATATAGCGCCTTGATGTGTGGAGTACAAGTCATAGGAGGTTCTGCTCAACCTTTATAATGCACTGGTGAGGCCTCATCTGGAGTCCTGTGTGCAGTTTTGGTCTCCAAGCTACAAAAAGGACATAGCAGCTCTAGAAAAGGTCCAGAGAAGAGCAACTAGACTGATTCCAGGGCTACAGGGGATGAGTTATGAGGAAAAATTAACACAAATAGCAGACATCCCTGGGTGAAGTTCGCCTTCACTGCCTTCCTTAGCTTAGATAGCCAAGCCCTTTATTTGTTGCTTCCTTCTTCCTCCCTCCTCTCGGTTAGCGGTTGGTCCACTAAGAGGTCCCATTTCCTGCCCTGGTTGTCATAGTAACATGATGCCTACCCTAGGCAGCTGGAAATCCTACAAAGTGGGGTCCTCCAAAACTTAGCTGTCAACTACTGGATTCTCCTTCAGCACAATCTCAAGTTCCTGTAATATTGTGCCAGCAGCCAGATGGAATCAAACCAGTAGTTTGAGAAACACCTTACTGGTCCTCCATTGACTTCTTCACCAAATACACAACAAATCCCAGCGTCATCTGCAACAGAGAAGAGACAACACCAGGATGCTGAATGTAGCACATATTTCCTGTCGTCGTTTGTCCAATGCCCATTTTCACAATGGCCAGTTTCACAGGTGGCTTTTGAATATCTCAAATTAGAAAAGAGCCTTCTTCTGCCTTGAAGAATTATGTCAGGATTTAATGTTTTAATAAAACCATCCAACAAAACAGAAGTAAAGTAATGCTGTTCACAGTGAGCACCATGACAAGAAGCTCTGAGGACCAAAAGAAAATGGAGAACAGACAAGAATGAGGCAAAGAAAATGATAATTGAGAAAGGATGAGGAAGTGGGCATGAATGTCTATCTATCTATCTATCTATCTATCTATCTATCTATCTATCTATCTATCTATCTATCTATCTATCTATCTATCTATCTATCTATAATATAGTGCCTTTCACATCTATCTATCTATCTATCTATCTATCTATCTATCTATCTATCTATCTATCTA
>JANRMT010062796.1:110502656-110541726 GCA_026402145.1 Polypterus bichir lapradei | reverse complement strand
TATCTATCTATCTATCTATCTATCTATCTATCTATCTATCTATCTATGGGTTATATAGTGCCATTCACATCTATCTATCTATCTGTCTATGAGTTATATAGCGCCTTTCACATCTATCTATCTATCTATATAAATATAAATATGTGTTAAGAGAGTACCTATCAAATAATACAAATCACAAATCACCTCAGGCACTAATGTCAAAGGTTTGAAAGCAAAGGTGCGTTCACCCGATGAGCCCCAATCAGGGTGAAACACACATTAGGCACTGTTTGTATTATTTGACAGCTGCTCTATGACATGCCTACAATCTGCTTCTCACCACTGAGAGGGCTTGGCGAATGTTAGCTGATTGGCTGACTAACCACATGCATTGCCTGTTAGGTGACCACCCAAATACTCAGATTGCAATTCAGACCTATGGATATACAGTATATACTGTCAGGATTCTGAACTCTTTTGGGATCCTGCACAAATGGGATGACACGCTGCAGTGTGTACAGAAGCGCAATTGTCGTGTCTGTGGAAGATTGCTTGGCCATTGCCGGGGCAACCTCAGGGTTACAACACTGCAGCAGAGCACCGAGGAAGCAAATCTGAGCTGACCGTGGTCGCGCTATAAGTGCCTGTTATCGATGGATGATACAAGGAACATTATAAATACAGAGAACAGTATTACTTGGACACAACCCCGCCTGACTGCTGTGTCTGTGTATAGGAAAGTGGCAGATCCCGCTACAATAAATATTCGTGTAAAGCTGAAAGCACCTGGGGTCTCTGCCTCAACTTAGAGAAGCCACCAATGTAATTCTACAAAGTGAAAATGAGGTAAATGAGTAATGAACACCCCTCCAGAAAGTGGGAATAAACGGATGGGAAAGCCCATACATCCCTCCTATGGAGTGGTGCTAAGATCAATGGGAGAATTCACTAAACACTCTTCTTGAAGGAGCAGTGTTCAGAATAATGGGAGTCAACACAAGTCATAAATTACTGGTGGCATTAGTTGATTGGAGAAGGTGACGTGATGTATTCAATGAGATGATGGTAATTACAAAAAGCTATAAATGCAGATGAATTGTTTAATTGATGGTTCACTCCATGGACTGTATAAAATAAAGACATGTTCTGCGTTCTCCTCTGGACTCCATGGCTGTTTTCTTTGAAGAGGGAGGGAAGTTTTTTCCGCAACAAGGGGAAGCCTTAGGATTGGTGATGTCAGGTTGGCCCCTCCTCCTGGGGGTTCCACCCACAACCAAAAACAAGAAACAAAGGCACATTTAAAAAGACAGCACATAATAATTGACATAAAAAGTAAATATGTAAAAATATGACACACGGGAACTCGGGACACAACAATATATAAAGACATTGATCACCCAGATTTGATTTGATAAAGCAGGCCAAGAAGCTTCAGGTGCAGCCTAGAAAACTGCATAAGCTTTACTCCAAAAAGTCAGGATTTGTGTCACTTTGTTATATTTTTTGCAACAGTCATGTGAAAAAGTAAGTACACCCCTTGAACTGCTTATTTTCTTTTTATAATATATGGACATACTAAGATTTGATCTTCATTTTAGTAGTATCTATAGATAAAGGTGATGTAACATAACAAACATCAGGCCACATTTACAGCTTGTTGTCCATAAATATCCATAAATACAAATTCCTTATGTGGACAAATGAAGTCCTCTCCTCCATTTAGGCCTCTCCAAGATCTTCTTGAAGACCAACTGGTGTGAAGTTCCTGGGATGACTGGAATGCCCTTTTATTATAATGCCCTACACAGGATGTTTCCCTCAGCTGGGCAACCTTCTGCAGACCCAGGAGGGCAGAGAACAGAACTGTATTTGTTCATTCAATTTATATTTATTAAATACAAAGGAACTCCAAAAAACATCTAATGAAGTCAAATAGTTAACAAATTTAAAATACATTTTAAATACAAAACAAAGTGAATCCAAGAACAGACAAACGCTCAGCGGTTAAGAACGAGAGTAGAAATTGCAGAACACTTTTGTTTTGTTATTGTGGGGATCACGGTGATGTCGGAGCTGCCGGCTGGGCCAGGAGCAGGAATAAATCAAACATTTCTGGAGGCCGATCTGTCCTCTCACTGTAGAATAGCTCTGATTACCAAGTCAAATGTGATCAATTGTGTTATGTGAAAGTTGGAATGGATTTAGAGGAGAACAATTGAATTATTGAACAGCCGAGGGGACAAAGAAAAACACAGCCATCCATTCTGAGCATAATCAATCAAAATGAGATGATTACACATGAAAGTTCTTTGCTTTTTTATTTGTTTGTTTGAGGACTTGAGCAGAAGAAAGAAAGAAAAAAAAAGATAAGCGAGTCAGGCAATGGGAGAAAGTGCCCCACCAGAATGGGACGAGTGCACCCGGCGACCTCACGTATTTCAGTGTGCCAACTGAGTGATGACTGAGGTGCTGACAATCGTGGAGCTCTACGGCTTTCTTCAACTGCAATGAGGAAAAAGAAAAATGAAAAGGCATCAATCGAAATCCGAACAGGCTGTGCTCAAAAGCAGGCAGTCTCACAAAAATCAAAACCGGAAATCGCCATCAAAGAAAAACAAACTCCACAAACGATTTCTGTTGTGATGTTGTAGCCAGGATTGTACCCTGAGCTCAAGGTTCTTGTTTCATTTCAATTAAATTCAGTTTATTTTTGTATGTTGTCACACACCTGTGATTAAGGGACAACTTCAGGGTTTGGCTAACTGTAATTACACGCTGAACCAGGGGTAGGCGCTGTCACTTACTATCTCTTGTCACAAAAAACAGACTCAAGAAAAGGTTTGGGGTAGCCACC
The DNA here is from genome assembly GCA_026402145.1 of Polypterus bichir lapradei. Classification (NCBI taxonomy): domain Eukaryota; kingdom Metazoa; phylum Chordata; class Cladistia; order Polypteriformes; family Polypteridae; genus Polypterus; species Polypterus bichir. Next base: position 110,538,890 of record JANRMT010062796.1, on the reverse strand, counting down.
TGTATAATATTTTTTGGCTGCAAAACGATAAATTGTTCACATTGATGTGCTTAGTACGGAGATGGCGGCTTTAAAGGCCAGCAAGGGAAGTGAGGTCATCCAGGGCGGAAGCGCAAGGGTCCCCCTTCCATAGGCTCGGACCCAGACGTGAATTTATCAAAAGGGCCGGAGGTTCCACACCGGAAGTGACATCATCAGAAGGCCTGGAAACCGGAAGTGATGTCATAGGGGCCACGTGGAATTTCCCGTGAACGGTCTGTGGGAAAGTGAGAAAAAAGGTCAGCACACTCCGCCACCACCTGGTCTGGCATGGAATTACTCTCATTTAGACCCTTTAGCTGCCTCCCATGCGTATGTGTGTGACACTCTTCTCTTCCTCCTGCTATAGAAAGGATGATTGACAGGCTTACCATTGATGACATGACTTCCGGTTACCTAAGACCCACATCTTCCACTTGCCAGTTTTTAAAACCGACTCTTCCACCATATTGAGGCATTCAAATCTCGATTCACATAGGAAGAAGACTATTCACGTTTGTTTTCTGTACTTAATTTTAGGTCTTGAAATTATATAGGGATCACGTCGGAGTCCCAAACCTTCTTGAGCTTTCTTGTTTTTTCTCTTACAATGGATAGATAGATAGATAGATAGAATGTCTCATAGCTGGAAGAGCAGCCCTGTTGGTCAGTCATCCTGAGAGGATGAAAGTCAGAAGATGACTCATTTAGTGCTTTACGCTTGCTTTCTTTGAATTTAAAATCTTTTAATTATCTGGGATTGGCTGCAAGGTGCCCCAGAAAATTAACGCTGTGTTGTTGTCTAATTACTATATATAGTAATAGCATAGTGTAGTATGGTAAGAGTATCTAACCATCCCTCCTTTTGTTCTTCTGCAGACTATCAGGAGAACCAACCAAACATTGACGTCACCATTAACCCGCCCTCTGATGATGCCACTTCCGGCCTTTCCCTCTCAGAACCCACCTACCAAAGACATCACTTCCTCTTCCGGCCACCATGGACCATCCCCTTCCTGTCTCTGCCACATAAATGCTTCTGTTTTCACTTCTGTATTCAGTTCTGTTTTGAACTCGGTTCTAACTACGTGTGTTTTTTTTTCAATATAAGGGGTGGACATCCCCAAACCTTGTTGAGTCTCCTGCTCTCCTTATTTACATTGCATAAATTTCACAAATTACTAAATACAGAATTAGTACACATAAAGACACATCTATTAAAACACGAAGAAAACAAAATAGCAGCTGATTAACATAAATGGAAACCAACAATATCTGTCCATTAATTAACTTCTGAACTATGGAGGAGAGGAAAACAAAAATTCAGTCAACAGTATTCCAGAAAAAATAAAAATCTGGAGGGTCCACAGTCCATTATAAGAGAGAGAAGCAAAGACAAAGTCAGATACATTGAGAGTCATGGAGACCTCAGCCCACTGAATGCCCACCGTATCTTGAGCGTTATCTCAGGAGTCTTTTCAATGGTCAAGAGAAGAGCTTATGAGTGGAAAAAGTGGCATCGGCTGGCACAGGAGGATGCTGAGAAGAGAAACTGAATAGAGGATGGCTAGTAATGGTTTATAAAAATTGTTTACTTATATTTTGGGACATATGACTAGCAAACAGAGATAAGGTATGCACAGCTAATCAGAATCAGCAGCTCTAGTCATGGTGGGCCAGATTAAAGTCGTGTGTCTTCAGCCTGACTCCAATGGGGCATCTCTTATATGAGCAGGCACCTCATTCCACAGATTTGAAGCAGCGTAGCTAAAAGCCTAACCTCCCTCTGCTTGGACTCGTTAATAAAGCTGGCATCTTGAGATCCTAAAGTAAACTCCGGTGTGTTAGTAATGATAACTAATTATATGTTCAGATAGTCCTGAGTTGTGATGGTCCAACAAAGTCTGTACAGTGGACTCCAGCATTACACTTTTTATGATCCAGGTGTGCCAAGATGGCATGAAGTGCAGGAGTTATGGCATCTTCTGGTGGTCGATTGTGACTGATCTCAAAGTCCTGCTCAGTTTGAAACCTGAAAAAGGAACAAACATTAGGAGAATTTTTTCAGTAAGAAACACGAGGGCTCATTGTGGCCTTAAATAATCTCGTTTACAAATCAGGATTGACGTTGAGAATTGTGCAGAGACAGCTGCTGCATTACAACTCCTCACTTTTGTTTTCTTCATAAGATGCTTTACCAGACAAATTTCATTCTTGCACCATTTACACGTTCCCTACCTTTGTAAAAAAAAAAACACAAATGAAGCCTCTGAGTAACCCACTGATGCTGAGAATCTCTTTGTACAGTCTCCCCCAAATCCCCCATTCTGTCTGACGCGTTGGCACAGCAGGCTGTTCGTCGTGCTTCCGCTAAACTTGTATTTATTTGCTGCTAAGTGCCGTTATTTGAGAATGAAGCAATTAATATGTTAATATCACTCCTTGGTGCGAACAGAGGGAATATGTATCCTGTCATCTCAGCGAGGCGTCTAAATAATTAGTCAGGCAAGAGCAAATCGGATAAACCTGAAATTGTAATGAAGAGTCTGGCAAACATTGTTTAGCTGCAGCAAGACAAATGCACCTTGCAATCTTCTTTGAAGTCACAATCCAGGGGATGTAGACAAAATAATTGGCACACTTGAACTCACCTAAAATCAATCTGTCTGAATTCCGAAAAAAGAAAAAAAAAGTAAGTAAACGGGAAGATATAGTTAGATATCTCCCTTTAACCCTTTGGAACCTGCCCTCCCCAGCATTTTGGCTCTATAACCCTATAACCCTAACCTCCCCAGCTATTTTCAATACTTTTGAAAATCAAAAAATTTGCATTTATAAAAGTAATTTCTTTAATCATACACTGCTCAAAAAAATTAAAGGAACACTTTGAAAATACATCAGATCACAATGGGGAAAAAAATCCTGCTGGCTATCTCTACTGGTGATGTGTTAGGAGCAAAAGGATGGCAGCCACATCATTTGATGGAAATGAAAATGATCAACTTACAGAGGGCTGAATTCAAAGACACCCCGAAAATCAAAGGGAAAAAATATGAAAGACAGGTAGGCGAGTCCATTTGGCCGAAATTTCATTGTAGCAACTCCAAATTGTACTCAGTAGTTTGTATGCCCCCCCCACCACATGCTTGTATGAATGCCTGACAACGTCCTAATGAGATGACTGATGGTGTGCTGGGGGATCTCCTCCCAGATCTGGACCAGAGCATCACTGAGCTCCTGGACAGTCTGAGATGTCAGATGGACCAAAACATAATGTCTCACCCACAGGTGGCCTGGTGGTCTGTTGGATTGAGGTCAGGCGATTGAGCCAATGTGCCAGTCAATGGTATCAGTTCCTTCATACTCTCGCCACATGAAGCTGAGGATCCAGCATAAGGTCTGACAATGGGACCAAGGATTTCATCCCGATAACTAATGGCAGTCAAGGTGGTGTTGTCTAGCCTGTAGAGGTCTGTGCGTCCCTCCATGGATTTGCCTCCCCAGACCATCAGTGACCCCCCACCAAACCGGTCATGCTGAACGATGTTACAGGCAGTATAACGTTTTCCACGGCTTCCACAGACCCTTTCACGTCTGTCACGTGTGCTCAGGGTGAACCTGCTCTCATCTGTGAAAAGCACAGGGTGCCAGTGGTGGACCTGCCAATTCTGGTATTCTATGGCAAATGCCAATCGAGCTCCACGATGCCCACTAGAGGACATCGGGCCCTCAGGCCACCCTCATGAAGTCTCTTTCTGATTGTTTGGTCAGAGGCATTCACACCTGTGGCCTGCCTGCCTGCCTGCTGGAGGTCATTTTGTAGACTCTGGTGGTGCTCATACTGTTCCTTGTTGCCCAAAGGAGCAGATACAAGTCAGTCCAGCTGATGGGTTAAGGACCTTCTATGAGTGGCCCTGTCCTGCTCTCGCCTGTCTGTCTCCTGGAATCTCCTCCATGCCTTTGAGACTGTGCTGGGAGAAACAGTAAACCTTCTGGCAATGACATGTATTGATGTGCCATCCTGGAGAAGATGGACTACCTGTGCCAGCTCTGTATGGTCCAGGTATGGCCTTATGCTACCAGTAGTGACACTGACCATAGCCAAATGCAAAACGAGTGACAAAACAGAGGACGAGGGAGAAATGTCAGTGGCCTCCCTCCACCTGTTAACCCATTCATTCCTGTTTTGGGGATCATCTCTCTCATTGTTGCCCCCCCCGCCCCCAGTGCACCAAAGCAGCTGAAACTGATGAACAAGCCCCTCTACTACTTAACTGACCAGATCAACATCCCAGAAGTTTCATTGACTTGATGATATATTCGGATTCAAAAGTGATCCTTTCATTTTTTTAGCAGTATATAATGATAATTCAAATCTTTAAAACTTGATAGCCATGTGAACGCAGTGGTAAACTCTCACTTTTTCCAGTTGAGGCGGCTGTCAAAAATCAAGCCTGTTATGTCGAAACGCAACCTTGAAACACTGAGCCATGTTTTTATAACCTCTCGTCTAGATTACTGCAATGCGCTTCTTTTTGGAATTAGCCAGGCCTCCGTTGCTCGCCTACAGCTGGTGTTAAATGCCGCTGCTCGATTTTTAACTGGCACAAGAAAGCATGAGCACGTTTACCCTGATTGTGGCTTCCCTTCACTGGCTTCCGGTTGGTTTTAAGATCCTTGTATTTGTTTTGAAATCCTTTAGTGATTGTGCCCCATTTTATTTGTCAGAACTGCTGCACCCTTATGTCCCGTCTGTCTCGCTCTCTCAGGTCAGCAGACCTGACGCTGTTACGTCTTCCTAAGACACGATGCAAACTCTGAGGTGATTTGGCTTTTTCAGTTGCAGCTCTAAAACTCTGGAACGATTTGCCATTGCACGTTAGGCAGACTCCTTCACTTGCCATCTTTAAATCTTATTTAAAAATGCACTTTTACTCCCTGGCCTTTAACCCAGTATGACATGTTGACTGTCTGTGTACTTTTTATTTTTATTTATTAGGAGTCTCTTCAGCTCTTATGTGTTTCTGTTTCTTTTACCCTTTGGTTATTGTTTGTCTGATACGTTGGGTTTTTATTGTACAGCACTTTGGTCAGCCTTGATGTTGTTTTTTAAAATGCTTTGTAAATAAATAAATAAACAATATAAGGATAGGGCAGCAGGGGGGCACAGTGGGTAGCGCTGCTGCCTCGCAGTTAGGAGACCCGGGTTCACTTCCCGGGTCCTCCCTGCGTGGAGTCTGCATGTTCTCCCCGTGTCTGCATGGGTTTCCTCCCACAGTCCAAAGACATGCAGGTGAGATGGACTGGCGATCCTAAATTGTCCCTAGTGTGTGTGGGTGTGTGTGTGCCCTGCGGTGGGCTGGCGCCCTGCCCGGGGTTTGTTCCTGCCTTGTGCCCTGTGCTGGCTGGGATTGGCTCCAGCAGACCCCCTGTGACCCTGTAGTTAGGATAGAGCGGAGTGGACGATGACTGACTGGCTGACTGGAGTTGGTGACCACCCAGATCTCAAACCCATTTGGCCACATCTCTATGTCTGTTTAAAACAAGCCAGGCCTTCTACTCTGTTCTTCACGAACGGCCATATTTAAATCTCATATTTTGTTCCTGCAATGACAAACTTTCAGCTGCTTGACTGACTTAAGTAATAAAAAAAGTTAAAAACAAGTAAATAAATAAATAAAATTATGAGGAATGACTGGGAGAAAAGACAAAGGGCAAAGATACAAACCAGATGGTCAGAACTGGATTTGGGAAAGAGAAACGACAAACTGAGACACACTAACCCAAAACTCAAAGTCTAAATTCAGAGCAAAACACTTTAGACGAAATTCTCAGAATAAAGGACGCAGTTTACAAAAAATGAATCCACTTTTCATTTCAATTACCACTACATAAAAGCCAGTGGCTTACTGGAGTAACAATGGAGTAGCGTTTTGATATTCATACCATCTGATGTTGCAGCACCAGGCTAGTGTTTGTGTGTGTGCGTGCGCCCTGCAGTGGGCTGGCGCTCTGCCCGGGGTTTGTTTCCTGCCTTGCTCCCTGTGTTGACTGGGATTGGCTCCAGCAGACCCCCGTGACCCCGTAGTTAGGATATAGCGGGTTGGATAATGGATGGATGGATGGATATGAGGATAAGCCACAATGCTATAATAATTTGATACTATTGAACAAGCCGTATCACTTTCAGTGTCACAGTTCTCATCATTTCTCACCGTCCATTATGAGGACCTAATGCCACAAATGCACTTTTGAGGGATCTGCTTGAAAACATTTTTTTTGTACCCAAAGCAACGCACATGAACACTTCACACGATTGTCACCATCTCTTGATCGGTCACCACGTGTCTCCCCTTCCCTGCGTGGCCCTCACTTCTGGCATCAAGCACTTCGGAGACAGTGGCAGGTAGGGTGGTGTACCTGTCACACCGTAACACAGGTCTCCCAAAATGCATGTAGCGGAAGGGCAGAAGCTCGCTTTGCCAGCTTGTACTCCTCTATGCATACGACATGTCTGTTGTTTTGAGTTGATCCCATGCTAAAGTACAACTGAAATCCTTTCTTGAAGCCTGTGAACGAAAAAAAAAAAACAATGAAACTGAGCTGAAGCTAAAAATCAGCAGCATAACTTGTGCCAGTAGCATAACAGCATAACTAGACAGCGTTTGCCCTTATTCTATTCTATACCAGCCCTCTGGTGGGCATTTTGGGGAGTTTTTTTGAAGGATTTCGGACCTTGTGATTTGGGATTCCGGCTCATAACAATATCACAAAAATAAAGAAGGAATAAGTCATTTATTTAAATTCTGATCCAGGTCGCCATTTGGCTGTGGCTGATTTGCATTTTCAGGTGAGTCATAATGGTGCATGGCACTATAATAAAGAAAGACCGATTTACCGGCAGTGCCTCTTCATAACCTGAACATTCAGCTTGTGGAAAACTCCATGCCGTTTAATAAAGAAGCAGAAGTAAATAATTACGTAAAATGGGTGGCGTTTGGTTTTCATGAAGGAAGATGAATAGATGGAGCAGTCATTAAAAAGGCCACAGACACAGTCAGCAGCATCCTGGCTGGCGGAAATCAATGGCATTTATTAGACATTATGAAAAAACTTCAATTTCCTCATAGTCACATTATCCCAAGATTACCAAAATGACTTTAATGGAATCAAATAGCCTGGTTTGTCAGCGACTTTATACAAAAGGGGAATTCAGTGGAATGGAAAACCTCCCACGCAGAATAAAGGAAAGCAGATGATGCCCCATAATAAAATGGTTACATTTGCTGCTCTTCCACACAAAGATGGCCCCCTCTGTCTTGATTGTCTTGGCTTTATTCAATTCTAACGCAGTCCCTTTAAGGTAAGTTTTTCAAATCCAGACGTGCAAATATAGAAGAGAAGAGAAGAGCACAGTACCTCACAGCAGCTCGCTTCCTTTTCTTTCGTTGACGGCTATTCAGATATGGCAGTGTCCGCTTCAAAGCCTTCAGATGGCAGCTTTCTGATGAAAAAGAATTATGGGAGCCATAAAAGGATAAAGCTTTAAGCTAAACTCATACTAGTGTTTGCTTAGGTCAGGGGTGTCCAAACTGTGGCCAATCTGCCAACTGCGGCCCGTGGTCCATTTTTAATTGGCCGGCAGCAAATTCTAAAAATATAATGAAATATGGCCCACACACGAAACTTGTTCTTAGCTGTATTGTACTTCTTAGGTTTACCACAAGGCAGAGCTACAGTCTTGATCAAGGCAGCATCTTCACAAACAAGAGCAACCAAAGAACAATTTTGCTACGGGCAAAACCAAAGAAACGCACAACAGCAAGTGAGTGCAGAAAATTTCAGACATAGTGGGAAAATGAATATTTCTTCCTAGAAGTGAAGGGCAAGTGTGTCTATCTGATTAGCAATGAAACTACTGCAGTGATGAAAGAGTATAATGTCTGTCGACACTACGAAGCCAAACATCTGACCTACTCGTCCTCCACCGGTGCCGAGCGAGAACAGAAAGTGAAGCAAATGGCAGCCAGTCTGCTGGCTCAACGACACTACAAGAAAATGCCACATTAGCCCGTTACGAGGTCGCGCAATTCACTACCCATCACAGGAGACGGTGACTTCATAAAACAGTGCCTCACTAAAGTCGCAGGAATAATGTGCTCGGAGAAAATGCAGGAATTCAACAACGTGCGCTTGTCCAGTGTTGAAGATTTGTCAGCTAACTTAAAACATCAAGTGTCAGATGAAGCTTGTGCTTTTGATTTTTACTCGACTGCATGTGATGAGAGCACTTTATAATACGATAAATGAAAACCCATTAATGAAGAGCTGTGATGCTGGCGTCTCAGGAGGGGAAGCTGTGCAGTGTCAACACCGTATATGGTGGGGATGGTGTGCTGCTGACCTCGACTCGGGACGTTGTGGGTCGGTGCAGGGAGTACTTCGAAGACCTCCTCAATCCCACTAACGAGCCTGGGGACTCGGAGTTGGGCTCCCCCGTCTCTGGGACTGAGGTCACCGAGGTGGTCAAAAAACTCCTTGGTGGCAGGGCCCCGGGGGTGGATGAGATACGCCCGGAGTTCCTCAGGGGCTCTAGATGTTGTAGGACTGTCTTGGTTGACACGTCTCTGCAACATCGCATGGACATCGGGGACAGTGCCTCTGGATTGGCAGACCGGGGTGGTGGTCCCTCTCTTTAAGAAGGGGGACCGGAGGGTGTGTTCCAACTACAGAGGGATCACACTCCTCAGCCTCCCTGGAAAAGTCTTTTTGGGGGTCCTGGAGAATAGGGTCCATCGGATAGTCGAACCTCGGATTCAGGAGGAACAGTGAGGTTTTCGTCCTGGTCGCGGAACAGTGGACCAGCTCTACACCCTTAACAGGGTCCTGGAGGGTGCATGGAAGTTTGCCCAACCAGTCTACATGTGTTTTGTGGACTTGCAAAAGGCATTCGACCGTGTCCCTTGGGGAATTCTGTGGGGGGTACTCCGGGAGTATGGGCTACCGGACCCCCTGATAAGAGCTGTTCGGTCCCTGTACGAAAGATGTCAGAGCTTGGTCCGCATTGCCGGCAACAAGTCGAACCCGTTTCCAGTGAGAGTTGGACTCTGCCAGGGCTGCTCTTTGTCACCGATTCTGTTCATAACTTTTAAGGCGCAGCCAGGGTGTTGAGGGGGTCCGGTTTGGTGGACTCAGAATTGGGTCACTGCTTTTTGCAGATGATGTTTTCCTGTTTGCTACATCATGCCGTGATCTTCAGCTCTCTCTGGATTGGTTCACAGCTGAGTGTGAAGCGGCTGGGATGGGAATCAGCACCTCCAAATCCGAGAGCCGGAAAAGGGTGGAGTGCCCTCTCAGGGTTGGGGGCAAGATCCTGCCTCAAGTGGACGAGTTCAAGTATCTCGGGGTCTTGTTCACGAGTGAGGGAAGAATGGAGCGTGAGATCGACAGGCGGATCGGTGTGGTGTCGGCAGTGATGTGAGCTCTGCATCGGTCTGTCGTGGTGAAAAAGGAGCTGAGCCGTAAGGCAAAGCTCTCAATTTACCAGTCGATCTACGCTCCTACCCTCACCTATGGTCATGAGCTATGGGTAGTGACCGAAAGAACGAGATCGCGAATACAAGCGGCTGAAATGAGTTTCCTCCGCAGGGTGTCTGGGCTTTCCCTTAAAGATAGGGTGAGGAGCTCAGAGTAGAGCCGCTGCTCCTCCACATCGAGACGAGTCAGATGAGGTGGCTCGGGCATCTGATCAGGATGCCTCCTAGACGCCTCCCTGGTGAAGTGTTCTGGGCACTTCCAAACCAGGAGGAGCCTCCTGGAAAGACCCAGAACACGCTGGATGGATGATGTCTCCCGGCTGGCCAGGGAACGCCTCGGAATTCCCCCGGAAGAGCTAGAAGAAGTGGCCAGGGAGAGGGAAGTCTGGGCATCTCTGCTCAAGCTGCTGCCCCCGCGACCTGACCTCGGATAAGCGGAAGAGGATGGATGGATGGATGCTAACTTAATACACAGGAGGTGACGCAATATACCACACCTCTAGTGCGTGGCTCAGCCCTTCATATATTTCTCTGCATGTGGCCCCCAGTGAAAAACGTGTGGAATCCCCTGACTTAAGTAGAATAGAATATCATTTTCTTTCATAGTTATAGATTTCGGTACAGCTTTTCACCCCCTGTAAGTTAGTATGAGAACTTTCTTGCTATATCAGTAATACGGTGTGTTAATTGAGTCAGTGTGTGTTTGAAATTCCTCTCAATGCTAGCATGGACTGATAGACCCATTGGCATCTTGGGTAAGGGATGGGCTCACCAACGGAGCAGAGCTCTGGGGGTCTGACGCTAGAACCTGTTGGGTTTGTTTGCCTACTGTCGACCGCATGGTGTGCCGGTTGCTATGCAGCTGTCCATGCAGCCGCTATTTCATCAATAGTTTGGTCTATGGGAGCTCAGTCATTAAGGTGAAAGGCCGTTAAATGACACGTATGTATTTGTCAGGCCTGGGTGTGTAGAGCCTCCCTAACCCGACACAGACAGGCAGAGACACGAGTTCCAGCACAACACACACCTTTATTCCTTCATGGGGAAGCGCTTTTCTATTTGCTCCCCACTTCTTAGCACAATACAAATAATGGCAATAGCTACAGCACAGTTCTTTTTGCCTCCAATCCTCCACACAGGCCTTCTCCCTCTCGACTCTGCAATGTGAACAGTGGCGACTGGCCCCCTTTTATAGGACACCCGGAAGAACTTCAGGTGTCCAACGACCTTCTTCCTGCAGCACTTCCTGGTGTGGGTCGGAACTGCTGCCAAACAGGGCCCAGCAAATGTCTAGGCGCCCCCTGGTGGTGGCCCAGCATGTTTCAGCTTCCATGCTCCAAACTCGTGGGCCCACTGCAAGCCAAGGGGGGTTGCCCTCCATCTGTCCGGGGGAAAAAATATCCTGTAAAAGCTCTCTCAACCAGTCCTTTTATTGTTGGGGCGTCCCAGCACTTCACAGTATATATTGGCTCAGTTGAGGTATACATTAACTCACGAAGGCAAGGGGGGGCACTGCAGCTAACACTGTCATCTCCTTCTTTCCCCACTGTGCCAAGAAGCCACCTGGGGAAGACATTTAGCTACACCCCTTCCAGTCCCGCTGCCACAAAACCTTCTTTGATTTGAATTCCCACTGAAGCGATGTGCAACAATCAATACTGTTTCAGTTCTGTTTTCTTTTGTTGTTTCTGCCTTGAACAAATAAAAGGGATGACCCAGTTGGTGCCACCAATTTTTTTGCTGCAGTCCTGAGCTGTCTGTCCTGCACCTGTATATAGATAGATAGATAGATAGATAGATAGATAGATAGATAGATAGATAGATAGATATTGTGAAGCCTGGGCAGGTACTGTTGCCTTAACCCCGACACAGACAGGGAGGACACAGGTTCAGCACACAACACACACCTTTATTTTCCACTAAGAAGTGCTTTCCCTTGCTCCACAAACCACCACAGTACAGTAAAACACTAAAAGCGCAATCCCTTTCCCGCCACCTTCAGTCCTCCAAACAGGCTTTGTCCTCTTCCTCCTGATTCTGGCCGCTCTCTCCTGGCGCCTGGCCCCTTTTTATAGGGTACCTGGAAGGAGTCCAGGTGCCCAATGAGCTTCTTCCGGCAGTGCCTTTCTTATCTATCTATCTATCTATCTATCTATCTATCTATCTATCATATAGCGCCTTTCACTATCTATCTATCACTGATTTTCTTATGTATCTGTTATAATGTGCCTTTCTTATCTATCCCTCTATCTGTTTGTGATGCAGTGGCAAGTTGGGTAGTGACCAAGATATGGGGGTCTGTATTGGAAAGACTCGAAAAGCCATTACGAGCTTATTGTGAGTTTTTGTACTTTTGTGCCGATCTAAAGAGAAATGAAAGAATATATATTTAAAACATTTAAAATTAAGCCTGTGCCAATACCTTTAATCCTGTCCTGCTCCGTGAATAGAACAGAGGATAAAAAAGGGTCTCAGATAAGGGTGTGCTGGTAAGAAACAGTGTGATTTTTATTTTTATACACACCTATTTTTATTAGACATATGCTGTACAAGTAATTTTAAACAAACAGTTCAGTGCAAACAATAATCTAAAAATAGGACATGGATACATAGACGGGTACAAGTTGCTACTGATTATAACAATGAATAATAAATCTTATGCCTCAGGTGTAGACGGTGAGGCTGACAACAGAGAAGCAGAAGGCATCAGATGAGCAAAAGCATTAGAATGGGCTGTGAGCTCTTCCAAAATTACCCAATAGAGGGGGAAATCCAATCCAAAACCACAGCTAGACACATAAGAACCTTATAGAATCTTTACAAAATTAAAGATTTATTCTACACAAAAAATGTTCTCCAGTGGTGATGAATCTCTGTGGAGCACTGAGGTAAAATGGAATTGCCTGCAACATCCAAATCCAACTCAAACAAGCACCAGCACAGATTCCAATAGCAATGTGAAAGCAGTGCAGAAGGATGGACAATTTCAGAATTTACAAAAAGCACAAAGCACAGCAAAAGACACACAAACTCTCCAACTCCACAGCGCATTCACAATGAACTGCCAGGATCTGCGGGAGACCCTCCAGATTCATAGCTAAAAGGCAGTTCCTGGTGGTGATGGGCGGGTGACCCACCTCTTGAGGGCCACCCACAAAGTACGAGGTGTCAGGATCAGGTTTCAGTTTTGGGGTTGTGCTCACTTCTAATTGAATTTAATATATTTTACTGTCTTCTCTTCAATGCCAGATTTTATAAAGTTACAACTTGTCTTTCTAGGGGTGTGGCCTACGAGGTCACAACCTCTGGTTCATCAGTGCATTGGGATAAAAGGTCAGCTGGAAGCTCATTTTTTTTTAAAGAAAGCCCTTTTGTCCGCGTCTTTCTTGGTTTTGACTTTGATTCTGCTCTCGCGTCTGAGTTTTGGCTTATTTTTTGTTAGTCTTGTTTTGCTTTTATGTGCATCTCATAGAGCTTCTCTGAAAATGTTCACCAGTGATTTCGAGACAGGACACAAGGCATTGAAACATAAACACAATCAATAGCAAATAAACATAAATAAAATTAATACACATAAAAGAATAAAAATGACCAAAGAATAAGTAACGCATGAATTTGGACCTCAGCCTGAGAGGAACCCTGGCCGAGATCTACGATTGATGGTGCAATAACTGTGCCACAAAGTGCTTCTATTTGAGGATTTAATAAGCACCTTTCTGAAGAAATGCTGGTGAACAGCCCCTGTTAATGCTTTCTCCTTCTCTTTTATCATTTGGTTGGAAACCAAAAATGCAAAGCTTTGCAGTATGTCCTGGACTGTGTAACTACATTACCCATAAACCCTTGTGAATGATGTCACTGGATGGTCGTTACAATGCACAAATGCAATAAAATGTACCGGAATAAAGCAGTCATCAAGCCAGCAGACTTGGTTAAGTTGACAGAAATCATTAGAAAAATGGCACAATGCATCAGGCTTGGGGACCTGCACAACGAGACTCAACCATGGACTGCCGTCACAACTAAATCAAGCTTTTTTTTTTTTTAATTTCCATCTCAACATCTGCTTGTTTTGCCTCGGGGAGATGATAAGAGCTGACCAAAGAGGCGGGTGAAAACTATTGTGCAGAATCAGGTGAATCCGAGTCCATTCACACAGTTCCTGTGTAGTTTGCAGCAGATATTACAGACTGCACAGGTTATGTTTGTCTTTGATGTACTGTCAACCTCCAAATGTCACTTTATTAATGTCACTGTTTTACAGGGGTGGATGCATTTGTTGGTTTTGAATTATTATGCACTTTATTTTTAACATTTTCTGAGTACTATTAAGTTTATATGTGCCTGTGTTCCATCTGCTATGTCTTGTAGGTGGTTCCCCAAGGGGCAGGGCCACCTGATTACCATTGACCAGGGTCTGCCCTCAGAAAACAGGTAGTCCCTTGAGGTTCAATGAAGGCACTGAAGTTGGTGGGTTTCTTTTGTGATTATGCTGTACTTTCTTCTAAATTTTCTGCATTTTTGATCTTATGCTCTGTTTGTGTTTTCGGGACTTGTTCATCTTGTTGTTTCAGGCAACCTCCTTTGCCTTTGTGCTCCTCTGAGCTTATTTTTGTCACAGAACATTATTGTTGAAAATAAATCTTTTATATGTATAAAGATCCTGTGTTTGCCCTATCATGACTAGTTGGGGTTTGACTCTTCTTTGGTCACTTTGAGGTACTTCTGTGAAGGTTTGTGCTTAGGAACCCAAAGTCCATGACACAAGAACGAGTCAAAAGACATCAAGAATGTTTTGGGTCAGTCACCCGTATGATATTCCCGGGCTGCAAATGGGTAATTCTTAGGAGTTGTTTACAGGTTCGAGTCCAAAACAGAACTGAGGCAGGATGCCAAAGATGGCGGTTTGATTTGCCGAGACAGGAAGTGACGTCATCAAAGGTACCGGGACCGGAAGTGACGTCATCAGACTGTATGGAATTTCCCATGGATGGTATGCAAGGGAAAGAAAGTCAGCACAACACACGGCCCCCTGGTCTGGCATGAAATTATCATTATTCAGGCCCTTCAGCTGCCTCCCAATCGCACGTGTGTGACACACCTTAAATCTTCTTTCCAAGGCAGTCGCTTCAAAAACTAAGGGCAAAAACGGTCTAATCATCGCTTGGAGGAAACTTCTTGAAATAAATTGATCTTAGGAGCTTTGGTAAGATCGTGGTGTGTGGACACACCTTCATTGGCGCTGAGTGGCCCATGTAGGTCGCATCAGTGACACCTGCAGGTCGTTCAGTGTTATAATGTTCTGTATTTTTAAAATCTCCGCTCGGTTTTGTAATTAACAATTATATTATTTTAATTGTATTTTAATATTTTTTTGTTAACGTTATTTGTAATTTTATCAATGCAGCGGGTTGAAATTGCTCTGATTCACTGCCAACACTTTGCTATTTAAAAAATACCACCAGTAAGTTTTCACAAATAAGGGGGGCTTGTTAACATGGTGAACCCCAAGGGGTGCAGTTCCACAAAGACCCCAGAAGGGAAAAAGAAAGATTTTGGTGTCACAGAGAGGAGGTCATCCAGTCACCAACTAAACAATCGGCAGCTGACCACATGTGGAGAGCGGGACTGAATGGCATGTTAACTCAGGATACTTTAAATGCTGGCAACATGGAGAAGTTTGATGAAGGCAGAATTTTTCTTTTTCCTTTGTGAGTTAAAAACTCCAAAAAGAGCAGAAAACGGCTGTGAGCGATTACAAATGGTTCAGCCGAGGCCTGCTAATTAGGCGCTAATGTTCTTGTCACTGAGAATTGTGACAGCCCAGCAGGTGAGCGCACGGCAGGGGCTTGTTGAGCATTCCGAGTACCTGCAACAACAGCTTGTCTGGATTTAATAATTACCGCCACAGCCTCCCCTCATCAAACAAATATAGTGCCTGCGCGCAGCCACACAGGTCAGAAAATGAATTTATAATAAGATGACAGGCGTTGACTCATTCACTCAGTTAATAAAGTGACAGGTACTTTTACCCAGGAGGAGCACCATTTGGACTTTTACAAATTGGAGGCAAAATTTGGAATGCTAACTCACCAGTCAGGGGGCCCGAGTTTAGGTCCCAGGTCACTCTTGGTGCAGGTGAAGTTTGCTTGTTCTTCTCATTCCCTTCAACTGACCATAAGGTCCTTCAACAGATAGCACAGGCAGTGGAGAAGGTCACTGGAACCCCTCTGTCCTCCATTAAAGAGATCTTCATAAAGCGTTGCATCCACAGGACCTACAGCACTGTGTAAGGACCACTCTCAACACTCCCATGGATTCTTTGTCCCACTTCAATCTGGTAGCAGGTTCTGAAGCAGCTTCTGCCTCTTGGAGGTCCGGTCTCTGAACTCTGTGCCGACCCCCCTCCCGTCCTCAGGTCTGTCCCTAGTAGTTTACTTACATGCAATGCCATACGTTTGCACACAGGGGACAGCTGGAGGGCTCTAGTGACTGTAATTCTACCACCGCACCAGGAGGTGGCGCTGTGTCCTAATGCTTTTTTGCTTCCAATCTTTAGCAGACCGACTGATTGATGGCCATATCACCTGTGATGTCTCTTCTGGTGTCCATCCACTTGGACCCGCCTCTTCTTGTTGGAAAAACTGGAAGCTCTGCCATCTTTGTCATTTCTGTCCTAAACTTGAACTTCTGTCCTAAATGTTCTTTCATTTTGCTTGACATTCAATTATATGGTGTCACCAGGCTGGTACCCCAACTCTTTATCATTTACTTTTGATTCTCTTATAGCAGAGACACTTGTTACACTTGTTACTACTGTTGTTTTTCAATATTTGTTGTTGTTATTATTTATTTGTTACTGTCTAGTTCAAATTATTACTATCTATTCACTTTCCTTTAATTATTTACTGATTTATTTATTTATCTATGTATAGTATAGTTCTTTACCCATCTTGCACTTGTCCTATGTTTATATCCATTGTGGACGCAGGCCTGGACACACACAGACGGACATCGTTGTTGCACCCAACACACTATTTATTTACACTATTTACAAAGTTCATGTGCACACAAAACCCCAGTGCCTCCAGCACCAATTCCCCCAGTGTCCAGGCCTCACAGTCTCTGTGCCTTTCTCCTGGCCACCTCCAGTCCTCTCTTCAGCTCCGACTTCCGCCGCTGACTGGAGGGAGGCGGCTCCTTAAGTAGGAACCCAGATGGGCTCCAGCTGTTTCCCGGCACTCCCCCTTGGACACACCCCTGTGTGGCGGAGGTACCAGCTGTGCACCCGGAAGGCGTCCGGGTGTCTCCTGTCTTCTTCCCCCCAGCACTTCCTGGTGTGGCGGAAGTGCTGGGCTCCAGGGTTCTTCAGGCACCGGGGCGCCGCCTGGCCCCCAATACAACCAGGGCGATCGCCCCCTCGCGGTCTGGAGGAGGCACAAGCCCTCCTCTGATCCTTCTCGGTGTCCCGGCTGGGCTCCAGCCCCGGCCGGGTACCACACGGGATATTCAGGCACCAGGGCGCCGCCTGACAGTGGCCACGGGTCCCTACAGGGCTGGGCTTCCAAGCCCTTTACCCGAGGCCTCCAACATCACCAGGACGGACGCCCCCTCGCGGTCTGGAGGAGGCACAAGCCCTCCTCCGGTCCTCCTGGGCGTCCCGGCCGGGGACCACACCATGTTGTCCCGCAGTCCTGGAGAATGTAATTTCGCGCCACTGTATGCTGCAATATGGTGTATGGGTGGTGTGACAATAAAGCCACTTGGCACTTCACTTGGCACTTGACTTCTGTGTGAGTGAGCCTGCCATGGCGTGCCCCCCTCTATAGTTGGCTTAAGCCGCTTGTGACTTTTGCTAAGGAGAAACCAAATTTAGAAGATGGACGCATAAAATACAAAACATGGCATAACACAAAGATTACTGAGTAGCAACAAAATTTAATTAAAAAATGGTAAACTTAGAAATAAATTAACAAACAAATCAAAGAGGATTTACACAAAATAACAAACAATTTGATATATTAAAAGTATGCAAAAATGGAAAGAAACATGCAGCAAGGAAAAAAGTAATATATTAAAAAAAAATTCATATACAAAAACAAAAATTCTAAAAATTCATAAAGAAACAAAAAAATGTGATTGGTCCAAGAGGAAGCCCCAACGCTCATCCAATAGGAGCAACAAAACGTCACGATGACTGCTGAAGCGACACAAGTCAGTGGATCAGGCGATGAGGAGATGATTTAACAGAAAAAAAGAATTAAAGATTATAAATACAATCACAAGAATAATAACTTAGAAAAAAATACAAAAAATCAAGGATTAAAAAGACTAAGTAAAAAAATCATGTAAAATTAATAGTAGGGTGGAGAGTGCGATTAGTAGTCTAGGCTGATAAAAAGCTTACTACTCTAAAGTTAAATGTGCCTACCTAACCCTAAAAATTAAAATTGTTAATATGGCCCTGATGTTAACATTTGAACCTGGGGCCATTATTAACTAGATATTGGGCCGGATTATAGGTCTATTAGACAAACAGCCCCTACCCTTATTCTAATCTTAAGGCCCATGAAAGAAAGTCCCTGAGGTTAAAATTTTGATGGGACACCATGATGTTAATTAGTGTTTTGTGTGCTTTATTTATTTATACCGACCCCTAACCCCATCCCTAAACTTAAAATCAGTAACCCTAGCCCTGATCTTAAATAACCTTAATTTTAATTAACCCTAAAATAACCCTATTTTGAAAAAAATCTTGTATATGGTGCCTTACAGTAAATAAAATGAAATGGATGTTTTATACTAGATTGTCCTGATTTACGAGGGTGGGAGAGCTTTTAATCAATTTATTTAATGTTTTTATAGATTAGAATAGTTTTGAAGCTTTTTTAAGTTAACAGATCTCTTAAGAACAGTATTTTTAGAAATTATTAAAGCATTTTATTCTCCAGATGAGGGACTTTTTAGGGTTTCATTCACCTATTTATTTATTTATTTAACTTATTTATTTATTTAATTGATTTTAGAGTTTAAAGTTTATTTTATACAACTGCCTATGACACCTAGGTCTAAGATACATTTTTATAATGAAACAAAGTGTGCCAGAGCATGTCATTCATGGCCATATCCCCTACCCTACCCTACCCCGACCCTGATCCTGATCCTAACCCCGGTCTGAAGGACAGACATTTTCCAAAAGCTACAAACCAAACTCTCAAGGATTAATAACGTATATCAGATCAAAAAAAATAAGGAAAGGTGATTGCACTTTTTCAGTGGCTGCTCTGGACTGAGCCACCTTTACTGCCACTGCGGTCTCGACACTTAAATCTCGTTTTAAAGACGTGTCCTTTTTCTTCTCAGTCTTCTCAGAGACACAGAACAACATTTTTAGTTGGGTTTGGCTTGGAAGTCATGATGTTCTTTAAGCTTTGGGGTTTGGTTTTGGTCTTTGTATAGTTTGAGTCTGTGTTTTTATGTCACAGTTTTATTTTTCTTTAATATGGTACAGCACTTTGGTGCAGGCATTTGCAGTTTTGAAAGTGCTATATAAAATAAATTTGATTTGGTTTGGATTACCAAATTGGATCCCCACCCCCTTGTGATTTCCACCTTTTCCTAAACATATTCAGACATTTCCAACATCCATGAGGTCACAGGAAAGGGGCGTGTGGCAGTTCCGATATCTATTGTAATGGGTGGCCTCAGCCATTACCCAGCCAGGACGCCAATGGAATGGCGGGGACAGGGGAGAGCATTGCTGAGGCAATACCTCTCCTGGGACACTAGAGGACAGCCCTCCTGGGTGGCACTAGAGCTGGAGTTTGGTGCAGCCCTCTGGGGCCACCAGGGGGAGCTGCAGAGCCCTACAGTGGACTTCCACCACACCTGGGAGTAATTCCAGGTAATCCTGATGAATAAAGGGAGCTGCCTCACTCCATTCGGAGAGCCAGAGTCAGAAGGAGGAGGATGAAGATTGCTGGGAGAGGAGTGGAGGTGGAGGAGGAAGAAGAAGAAAAGGAAAAGAAAAGGGACTACATTGTGCTGTGGGGAGCGAGAAAATTCACTTCCCAGCTGTGAATAAATGTCAATATCAATGTCAATGTCAATTTATTTACTGTATATAGCACATTTAAAACAACATAGGAATGCTGTGGCCAAAGTGCTTTACAATAATAGGATAAAAGGAAACAAACAAATAGTATAAATAGGAATAACATATAAGAACATGAATAAAATAAATAATAAATAGAAGTAATGTTACATAATCACAATGAGGAAACCATCAGTATTACTGAAGGTCACGGAATGCAAGTGAATAGAAAGGAGTCTTTAATCTCGTTTTGAATCGTAGACGACTCCTTTATGTGGCGAGGTAAAGAGTTCCACAGGCGAGGTGACACAGCTGTCCCCCTTAGTTTGGCACTTGGTATGATGGACAACAAGAGACAACTGGCCAGAAGATCTAAGCACTCTACATGGCTGGTGTAAAGCACACAATTCAGATAAATAGGCAGCAGCAAGCCCATGTAAAGATTTATAAACTAGCAACAAGATTTTAAAATCAATTTGAAAACTGACAGGCAGCCCAGTGTAAAGAAGCTAATATTGGAGAAACAGAGTCAGATTTTTTTGCCCCAACCAGAAAGTGAGCGGCAGCATTCTGGACCAACTGTAACCTGCGTATCAGAGATTTGCTAATCCCAGAATACAGCGAGTTGCAGTAATCGAGGTCGAGAAAAAATAAAAGCATGAGTAGCTTTCTCAAGATCCCTAGAAGATAAATAGGCTTGATCTTACCTAATAGACAAAGCTGGAAAAAGCAACTCTTGACTACAGAATTAACTTGTTTCTCAAAAGAGAGGTTACTGTCAAAAATAACACCAAGATTGCGGACTTGAGGTTTGCAAAAGACAGAGAAAGGGCCGAGAAGACCAATCTGGACTTTCGCTGATGGACGCGCTATAAGCACCTTCGTTTTATTTTGATTCACATCAAGAAAATTATTAGCCATTCAGGATCTTAGTTCAAAAAGACAGTTGTGTAGTTGATTTATTGCAGAGTTGCAGACGGGAATATAAACCTGTGTATCATCAGCATAGCAATGAAAAGAAATGTTACATATCCTACAAATAGCTCCAATAGGGTGAAGGTATATAGAGAATAAAATAGGACCCAAAATGGATCCCTGAGGAACACCATATTTAAGAGGAGCAGTATATACGAAAAAGAGGAATTTAAAGTCACTGAAAAGTGTCTACCAGTTTGATATGACCTGAACCAGTTAAGAGCAGCCCCTTTAAGCCCAACAAGATGTTCAAGCCGCAACAGCAATATCTCATGGTCAATGGTGTCAAAGGCAGCGGACTGGTCAAGGATGACAAGGACTGCAGTGCCACCTGAGTCAGTAATAATAGAGATGTCATTGACTACTTTCAGGAGGGCCGTCTCAACACCATGATAACACCTAAAGCCAGACTGGTAGATCTCAAATAAATTATTGGAGTTAAGGTGATCAACCAATTGATTATAAATAAGTATTTCTAAAATTATCTAGCAGTTGGGAAATCAGGCAAAAATCGGCTAAAACTCCAGAATCCAGACTGCAGCAAGTTTATAAAATGAGGGCACAACCCCCTCACTAATAGAATCATTGATAATGGGCAGTAAAGATGGACCCAAAACATCAAAGGCTTCCACTACGAGGCGTGGTGGTACAACATCGAGGGGCTGGAAGCTGGTTTAAGGGTGTCAATAGTTCTTTTTAATTCTGAAGGTGAGACAAGATCA
Organism: Polypterus bichir lapradei; assembly: GCA_026402145.1. Taxonomy (NCBI): domain Eukaryota; kingdom Metazoa; phylum Chordata; class Cladistia; order Polypteriformes; family Polypteridae; genus Polypterus; species Polypterus bichir. Next base: position 110,517,546 of record JANRMT010062796.1, on the reverse strand, counting down.
AAGGATTCTAATACAATGTCATGATTAACAGTAGGAGGTTCATAGCCAGTCTGAACAATGCCACAGTGGATTGTATCAGTTTTGTTGACAAAGAATGATAGAAACTGCTCACATGAATGAACAGTACTATTTAATCCCATCACAGACTGATGGTGAATGGCCACATTAATTGAATTAAATAAGACTCTAGGATTCTTAGAATGACGGGATACTAAATCGGCAAAGAAATCTTGTTTAGTTTTCTTAACTGCAGCCTGGAAATTGAAAAGAGAAGTCCTAAAAATCTGCTTAGAAAAAACCAGTCCATCTTTTTTCCAACGCCATTCACCAGTTCGACAGGCGTGGCACAGCATGTGTTGTGTGGCAAACTCCTGTCTCTGCCTGTCTGTGTCGAGTTAGGGTGGCTGTACGCGCCCCGGTGGTCACAATCTGTAAAAGGACAAATGTCCGAGTCTTTAGAGTCCTGAGCTTCCTGTCTCGCTATATGTCTGAGAGACATGGAGTAACCTATCCAGTGACCTGAGATGAAGACTCGACTCTTCGGCACTGTGTCTCTTCAGAGAGTCCTTAGGTCCCGTTGGTTTGACTTTGTGTTGCTCACAGAATCCCAAATGAGGCACATGACCTGCATTGTGAGGGAGCGCCAGTTACGGCACTACAGCCATTTAGTGCGATTACCCGAGGGTGATCTGACTGGCAGGATCCTCAATGTTGAGGACCAAAGTGGCTGGACCAGGCCCAGGAGACGCCCACGTAACACCTGGCTGTGACAGACAGAGAGTCATTTCTGGGAAGTGGGACTGGACCGTGAGTCTTCCTTGGGGGTTACCAATCAGGACCCTGAGCTGTTTTATCGTGTGGTGGGAGCAGCAACATGCCATACCAGTGCAGGCTCCCCAATCTGACTTGACCTGACACCCATCTGTAAGAGAAACAAGAGCACAAACGATAAAAAGTTGGGGTACCAGCCTGGTAACTGTGTTTAAAAAAGAGGAGCACAATAATTGCAGAGAGACATCTTTCCAGATGCAAATTTAGGATCAAACTGACAAAGATGGCATAGCTTCTGGTTTTCGGTCTTTCCAGCAGGAAGAGGTGGGTCCAAGTGGACCGACACCAGAAGTGACATCAGAGGAGTTGTATCTGTCAGTTGTTTGGTCTGCAGACTGCAGAAGAGAGTAACAGCATTAGGGCACAGCGCCATCCCCTGGTGTGGTGGTAGCACCGCACAGCCCTTCAGCGGTCCCCAGTGCAGACGCACGTGACACAGCATAGCGTGACAAAGGAACTCAAGGCTATTCCAGAGCTCCAGGTGTGTTTCCAGCCTGGCATGGCTGTCTAATTTTGACTTTGAACCGATGCACACACGTATTTTCTATAAGCTCATTCCAGGAGTTAAATGGTCGCACCTCATTTTCCAATGAGTTTTCTAAGTAGGTGAAATGAAACTTTGAATCAAGAAAAAGGATGTGGATGATGGAAAAACAAAAGAGTTCATCTGTCCAGCTTGAAAACTCAAAACATGTCCAGTGTTAATAATCTGAGCAGCTTGCCGTCTCCTCGCTAGTATTTTTATCATCTTTTACAGGGGTCCTTCAATAATGCAAAGCGGGCCGCGACATGCAGCAGGCCCTTCCACGGATCCCTGACACTTTTAGCAGTGGAAAGCCCTGTTGTCGATTTTTTTGGTAGAGAAGACCCTCAGTCCCATAAATCACATTAAGCGCCTTTGAATGAAAGTGACACATCATTACAGGGGTGACTTGTAGATGATTTTGATAAATGGGATTACTTCTCACTGTGCGCATTTGTATTTTTTACATTTAGTTTTCAATTCCAACGATCTGTTGTTATCTGTCTATAACTATATGTCATTACAAGAGTGTTCGATTTAAATCTGTTGTTATTTGGATGATATTTATAAGAGCTGAGGGGCTCATTTTGACTGAGGGTGTCTCAAGGAGAACAAGACACATTTCCATGTTATTTTAAAACCTTCTGTGCCTTACATTTTAGTTCCTGCTTTGCGGCCGCCACCCAGTGACACAATGTGGATCTAGTTACTCTCTTGTCTTTTTCTTTCTTTGGTTTATCTATTAAAATAACTGGCACAAAGTGAGTCACCACATCAGTCTCGCATCCTCATTGCCCATCAATTCTTTTTTGCCTCACCTACCTCAATAAACTCAGGGCTTCCCCTTTGGCACATCATTGGAGATGGGAAGGGACACGCCCAATGAGATTCCGCCTGTCTCATGAATCGTCAAATTGACGTCGTTTTCCATTAACACTTGAATCCCTGAAAAAACTCATAATCCCATCCCACCTTAAATTCCTTCGCACCGCCTCATCAACGTCTTTTGTGTTGTAAATGTGTCGATCAGCACAAGCAGCAAAAAGCCTGCTGTCCCATCCCACCCCACCACCGCCACAGAATCGGCAAAAAGCTCTCTCAGCTCAAGCGTTGTTTATCTAGGAGTGAGATACCAGGAGCTGAAGAGGCTAACAAAAATATCGCTATTTGGAACATGTACACGTGTACTTTGTGAGCATGCCCTTGTCGATCAAACACAGGAAGCTCTGCAGTCTACTTGTGACTTTACGCAGTAGGAAGAAAAGTAAATAAATGAAGGTAAATAGCATTCAGTCTGACTTTTATATAAGTAACATATAAATGTTAAGACCATCACAAACAGGAATTTGTATGATACGTTGGCAAGCTCTGTAAGCCGTGCTGCTTCATTGGAGGACAGGTGTGGGACAGACTGACTGGCAGGGTGACACAGGACCTCATCCTGCATCCAAACGGTGCCATCTTTTGCCTTTACGCCTGGTGCAGCTGCGTTGTTCTTATATGTGAGTGGACGTTTCATGCGGGGAGGGCTTCTGTTCTCCTTCTCCGATGTAGAACCCTCGTCCTCATCTGAGTTCACCTCTGTTATAGCTCGTCTTTATTTGGAAACTAACAGTGTTAGATCAGGACGAGCGAGAACATCACTGAGAGAATAAAACTGAATAAAAAAAACGCTAACCTTTACAAGTACCATCAATTTACACCGGCTGTTACAGACTCACATCAAATGTATGTTTTTATTGTATAATAGTAACAATAAGAGCAGCTCACTACTCAAAGAGTTAATTCTGGGCGGCGGGAAGGCTCGAACCCATAACCTGTTGATTATGAGTCAGTAGTTCTTACCGCTGTACTAACAAAGCAGTCGTTCCAATGACATACCCTAACCCGATTTCTTTTTCTTCGGGTATAGTCTTGAATAAAAGCACACTTGTTTTGTTATACGTGTACATTTTGTGAAAGTGTTTATTTGCTATTTGGACTTCAGTCTTCACACATTATACACTTCATGTCAAAATTTTGTTATTAGTACTATAACATGAAAAAAGTTTGTCTTGTAGGTATGTGTGCAACATTTCTTGCATTTTCTGTCATCCCACACTTACATAGATCTTTGTAGACATGGAACACACGTGAAATGCAAAGTGTTCCAAATAACGAGATATTCTTTACCCTCTACAGCTCCCAGCATCTCACTAACAGATCAACAAGACTTGAGCTGGGAGAGCTTTTTGCCCTTCCTGCAGCGGTGGGAGGTTGGGATAGCAGGCACTGAATGGAGAGGTGCAAAGGGTTTTAATGTGGCCTGGGATTATAAGTTTTTTCATAGGCTTCAGGGATTCTAGTGCAGGGATCGGCAACTCCGGTCCTGGAGGACCACTGTGGCTGCAGGTTTTCATTCTAAATCTTTTTTAATGAGTGCCCTGTTTGTGCTGCTAATTAACTTCTTGTGAATTCATTTTAAATAGTGCGACTCAAACCACCTACAACTGAACACCAGCAAAACCAAGGAGCTGGTGGTGGATTTTAGGAGGCCCAGGCCCCTCATGGACCCCGTGATCATCAGAGGTGACTATGCAGAGGGTACAGACCTATAAATACCTGGGAGTGCAGCTGGATGATAAATTGGACTGGACTGCCAACACTGATGCTCTGTGCAAGAGAGGACAGAGCCGACTATACTTCCTTAGAAGGCTGGGGTCCTTCAACATCTGCAATAAGATGCTGCAGATGTTAAATCAGACTGTTTTGGCGAGCGCCCTCTTCTACGCGGTGGTGTGCTGGGGAGGCAGCATAAAGAAGAAGGACGTCTCACACCTGGACAAACTGGTGAGGAAGGCAGGCTCTATTGTAGGCACAGAGCTGGACAGTTTGACATCTGTGGCAGAGCGACGGGCGCTGAGCAGGCTCCTGTCAATCATGGAGAATCCACTGCATCCACTGAACAGGATCATCTCCAGACTGAGGAGCAGCTTCAGCGACAGACTGCTGTCACCGTCCTGCTCCACTGACAGACTAAGGAGACCCCACACTATGCGACTCTTCAATTCCACCCGGGGGTGGGGTGTAAACATTAACATTATACAAAGTTATTGTCTGTTATACCTGCATTGTTATCACTCTTTAATTTAATATTGTTCTTATCAGTATGCTGCTGCTGGAGTATGTGAATTTCCCCTTGGGATTAATAAAGTATCTATCTATCTATCTATCTATCTATCTATCTATCTATCTATCTATCTATCTATTAATTGACTTCTTTTTTAAAATTTGTTTAGGGTGTGGCGGAAGTGCTGAGGTCCAGGGCTCTCTAGGCACAGGGGCGCCCCCTGGCAGTGACCACGGGCCCCTGCAGGGTAGAGCTTCAAAGCTCTATACCCGTGGCCCCCAAAGAAACCAGGGTGGTTGCCCCCATGTGGTCTGAGATTAGCGTAAGCCCTTTTCCGGTCTTCCTGGGCGTCCCAGCCTGGTCGCCACCCCAGCCATCTCCGACAATGTCCTCAGCTCCTCTCAATGTGTCACAAAGGCAAATACTCCATTTTGCAACAAGGCACCAACTGAACTAATCTAAACTAACTACTCACTTTTAGAAAAAAGTTATAATAAAAAGCAATCAACCGGGGGCGCCCCCCCAGTCAATTTCACACACACTCCTGGCTTTCTATCCGCTAACAAAGCAGCTAACACCTTGACAGTTTCTCATAACTGAATTTGTCACACTGACTCAAGATTGGTCCCCATGTGAATCAAAAGCTGCACTAAACTGCAAAGAAACTGGCCATAAGGTAAAATTCTGAGGACCATCCTTCCCAGAATGCACTTCACTCCTGCGTCGGCTGTTTACCTGAAAATCTGTCAGCTGAAAAGATTAAAGAGCCGACCTTCATAGGACATTTGTCAAGTTTAGAGGCAGCAGTTGACCTGACTGCACCTGTTTCCACTAAATGACTCCCACCAAAAAATGGAAAGACAGCCCCTGGAATCACACAAAAGAAGACACCCAGTGTGCTATGGGGGAGCAGTGTGGCTTTCACAAACTCGCCTCTTGAATGAATTACTGGACAGGCTCCGCCGGCGATATCCGCCCCGAGTAATCTTTCCCATTGATCACCCGCTCAATCTTGAGTTCTGCAGGAGCTGAGCTCTATTCGATATGACATTATGAAGTGAGTCACTCAGCCTGTCATTTAAGAGCACTTTGTATGGGTTATGACTTTATCAAAGTGCTTCACAAAGACACAATCAATCCACCAATCATTAAGGATTCAGTGCTAATAATAAAAACCCAATGGAATCCATAAAGCAGCCCGTCTGTTAATGAAGAGGCCATCGCTCGGAGTTTTGCTGGTCTCTGAATGGAAAAAACAAAGCCATTAAGATCTGAGTGAGTGCCATCAGACGAGCACATCTGTTTATTTAATTCCTGCTCAAAATAACCCTCACATATTTTATTTTAGCTTAGAAAATATGAAATCTTTGCTTCTGTCTTTTCAAATGACTTAACACACCACCAAATTTCCATTTTGGCCAACACTTTTATCCAAAGCAACTAACAACTGTTGGTTACATTTTCTTTTGGTTTTCCAATTGGAACACAGGAGGGTGAAGTGAATTGCTCAGGGTCACAGAGTGTCACTGGTGGGATTTGAACCCACAGCCTCATGGTTGGAGGTCCAAAGTCTTAACCACTGTGCCACACTGAGACCAAAACAGACCTGGCAGCAGTTCTGAACTGAACTCATTTCATTCACAGAGTTTGGCTTTCTGGTGTCATGCATAGATAACATCATCCTAAAGTTCGCAGACGACACCGCAGTGATTGGACGCATCACAGGTGGGGATGAGGCGTCCTACAGAAGGGAGGTGGACAACAGCCTCACCCTCAACACAGACAAGACGAAGGAGATGATAGTGGACTTGAGGAAGGAGAGGAGACCTCACCGGCCACTGTTCATCTGAGGGCTTGAAGTGGAGAGGGTGAGCAGCATTAAATATCTGGGTGTCCACATCAGTGAGGACCTCACCCATCCATCCATTATCCAACCCGCTATATCCTAACTACAAGATCACGGGGGTCTGCTGGAGCCAATCCCAGCCAACACAGGGCGCAAGGCAGGAAACAAATCCCGGGCAGGGCGCCAGCCCACCGCAGAGTGAGGACATCACTTGGACACTTAACACAACACAACTGGTCAAAAGGGCTCAACAGCGGCTGTACTTTCTGAGGAGGCTGAGGAAGTTTGGTAGGTCGACTAAGATCCTCGGCAACTTTTACAGCTGCACTGTTGAGAGCATCTTGACCAGCTGCATCACTGTGTGGTACGGCAACACTACACCTGCAGAGAGTGGTAAAGACTGCTGAGAAGATCACCAGGACCCCACTGCCCTCTCTGCAGAACATCTACAACTGCAGAGTCCGCCAGAGAACTGCCTCGATCCTCAGGGACTCCACTCACGGCCAACACGAACTGTTCACACTTCTACCCTCAGGCAGGAGGTACAGACGTATGAAATGCAGGACTTCCAGGCTAAAGAACTCTTTCTTTCTTTCCCTCCCAAGGCCATTAGACTCCTAAATAACTGACTGGAGTTTATAACCGTGGTCCACCTCATTCTATCGACCTCACACAACTGGATTTGACTTGTCCATCACACACCGACCTGCACGTTACACTTTATACTTCTATTCTGTTTTTATATTTTATGCTGCCTCTGTTACTTATTATCTATCTGCTACTTATTATTTATGTTTATCTTTAGACGTTGGTTTTGTCATTTGGTGTAGACAGCAAAGAAAGAATTCCATCGTACAGGGAAACGTGTTTCCTTACTGTGCACATGACAATACACTTTGATGGTGAACTTGAACTTGAACAAGCACATTATAGGATCACCTTCAGGGCTCATCTAAGGTATGTAATACCCTGCCAGGACCAGAGGGGGCGCTGTCTCCTTTAGTTTCCCTCACATTGTGAAGAAGACACCCCCAATGAGGATAACCTTTGGCTTGCAGATAAGAATTGTGGCAGACGACCAGGGACCAGGAGTAGGGCAATATAACTTCACAAAACAACAGCAACATTATACAAGTGACATACAGTAGAAGTACTTACAGCCGATGCTTCTGATCAAAACGAGCCCAAGTAGGTCCCTGTGCGATGTACTGATCCTTACACGTCCTCTGTAAACCAGCAGCAGGGTGGCCAATCTGGGTACCCACCATCTGACATTTCCGGGAGGTGGGGGTGTTCTTGCCCAGTGGGCCCTACCATCTCACACTTCACACCATCGCATAGCTGAGACTGTGATGTTTCCAATGACACGTCACGCAGCGGGAGTACCAGACTTGCATAATGAAGCTCTTGTCTCACCATACGTGTCTACATTTTCGTGTGTTCTCACAAATAACTTCACAAAACAACAGCAAATATATACAAGTTATAAATCGAAATTTACAGCAGATTCTCCTGAACTACACAACCATATTTTTCTATGGTGGACTGATTGTGAGTTATCCTCCATAAAAGAACAGCTGGGCACGACAGACAGACTGGCACCAATCATCTGGTGTTTCTGGGTGGGCGGCTCTGCCACAGTGAGTCATGCCATCTCAAGCTTCATACCATTATACAGCTGTGGCTGAGACATTTCCAATGGTAGCTAATACACCCAAGGTGCAGATGAAGGCACCCCCAATGAGGATAACCTTTGGCTTGCAGATAAGAATTGTGGCAGATGACCAGGGACCTTACCCCACCGGGACACCTGGTGAAAGGAAGGACCAGGAGGGGGCAATTTCTTCACCGGGGCACAAGAGGGCAGCCCCCCGTGGATTGCATCAGGGCCACAGATACAGAGCTGGGAAGCTCAACCCTGTAGGGGTTCGTGGCCACCGCCAGGGGGCACCTGGATTGTTCCAGAGCCATGGACTCCAGCACTTCCTCCACACCAGGAAGTCCTGCTGGAACAGGAACCAGGTATGCCCGGAGTGCTTCCGGGTGCAAGGGCAGCTGCTAGAAGATCATCATGGAGCACCTGGAGCACATCTGGGGTGTTATAAAATGGTGGAAGTGGACAGAGCTTGCGAGAGAGGAGTGGAGGTGGCAGAAGGAAAGAAAAGGAAAAGGAAAAGGACTGAGCCGTGTGAGTTTGTTGTGGCTGTGTTGTGCTGTGAAAATCAACGTGTGCCTTTGGTCATCTACCGGTCTCAGTGTCTGTCTGTGTCCGCACTGGTCTTTCACAGAATCCACAAAATAATCTTTATAAATCAGAAGTATTTGTTAAAAAATGAAAAGTGAAACAAACATGCTTCAATAGCACAGAACAAGCCAAAGGAGTTAGCCAATAGCTAACAAGTCCCAATACACAAATCTAACAAAGAATCCAAAAAACAGAGCAGAATAAATGAAAAAAGAAAATGAAATTATAACAAGAAACATAAAACTCCCCGTTCAGATCTGGGAGGAGATCTTTCAGGACACCATCTGTCGTCTCATTAGGACCTTGTCAGGCATGAGACAAACTACTGAGTAGGATTTGGAATTGGTGCAATGAAATTTCGGCCAAATGGACTCGCCTGTCTGCCACATCATTTTTCTCCTTTGATTTTCGGGGTGTCTTTGAATTCAGCCCTCTGTCGGTTAATCATTTTCATTTCCATCCTTTCGTTCCTAACACATCACCATATCAGTCTATAGCAGTAGAGAGAGCCAGCAGGGGTTTTATTCCCATTGAGATCTGATGTGTTTTCAAAGTGTTCCTTCAATTTTTTGAGCAGTGTATATATGTAGCTAGACATCCAAAAAGGGATAAAACGAGTCTTAAATTATTGTTTTATTCGTAAGCGTTTGACAACCTAACAAGTGTCATCATCAACGGAAAATTAGAAATACAAGAATCAAAGTCAAAATATAGCAAGTGAGGGGAATACGTGACTCATTTTCTCCCTTTGTAGATCTCCAGCTACAAATATGCAAACTGTATCACAGACCTTCACTTCTATTCATATATATATATATATATATATAGAGAGAGAGAGAGAGAGAGTGAAATGAATAGCCTTGAATAGCCTTGACACAAGAAAAAGGTTTGGGGCAGCCACCCATATACCTGAATCCATGCTGCACAAAGGCAAATATTAAGTACAGATGTGTATAGCGTTCAGTCCAGAACAGAACTGACTAAAAGCAGGATGTGGTGTGGCTTTTATGGCTGGTTGGCGGAAATGACGTCATCGAGGCCGGAACCAGAAGTGACATCTTCGGGCCCAGAACTGGAAGTGACGTCATTGAGGCCAGAACCAGGCATAATTTCCCATGTTTGGTTTTTAAGAATATCCGGTAATGGTTTAGCACACCCCGTCTGGCCTGGCATGGAATTACCTTCTATTGGTCCTTTTATCTGCTTCCCATGCACGTGTGTGACAATATAAATATGCTTTTTAAAGATAATAGTAAAAATGAAACTTTTTGTTAATTAAAATTAAAGTAAGAAGTAAGGAAATATAAATAAAAATGTTAAACATAAAGAAATGTATTTCTAATTAGCCACCTTAATAAAATGCTAAGTGCCTATGTTTCTGTCTATGTGTCCATCTTGCCCCTAAGTCTTTGTTATTCCAACAGATGGTGTATCACAAACATTAACACGACTTGTATGACTCCCTTGCCAAATGGCATATAATCCACACCTATGCATATCATTTGTCATTCCTACAGATGGCACATCACAAAAATGTTGTAGAAATGCATTTTATTACTGCAAATGTTTGTGATGTGCCATCTGTTGGAAGGACAAATGCAGCGCATTTCATTACTTACATGCATTACACTGTATATACAGGATGAGTCAAAATTATGTTAACACTAATGGATTATTTTTATCTTGACCACACCTTTCCAGGTCGATGGACAGGTTGTGGTGAATCATTGCCATGGCCTCCACTCTCCCGTGATTTGACACCCTGTGATTTCTGATTATGGGGTATGGTGAAGGAGTGCATGTATAGCAGGAAAGTTCATGATATCAATGAACTGAAGAACAGAATACGGACTGTGGTGGCATCTATTCCCTGCAAAATGTGTGTCCGGGCTTTAAATGGTACTGTTGGTCATTGGTTTTTGTGTGTTGAACATGATGGCCAACAGGTTGAGACATATCTGTAAATCATCTTGCACATATGAAGTATGTTTTGAGAATAAATTGTTTCCGCCATTCAAATGTTACATTGTACATTGTAATAGATGGTGCACTGCAAACTTTAACGCTGAGGTCTACGTTGATGATTCAGATTTCATCCCATTTTAGATGGGTAGCACAACTAGTATATGTTTTAGATTATTAAAATAAAAGAGAAAGGGAAGTGCTGCATCACCCAAGAAAGACTCTATTTTTAGTCACAAATAACTGAGTTATATGATGCAAGGTAAATACACAGGAGATCTGATGGAGGCTCTTCCTTAATCCTGAAGATAGAAGATGAGGGCAGAATCCGGGTCACTACTGCTGTAAGACCGTTAGAGTTCTTGGTTGCTGATATGCAGTTTTTTATTTCCTTCATTATTTCTTTAAGACGTCTGTAAGAGCCATTTCCTAGTTACGTAAGATTCATAAATATTTGACTAGATGACAATGCATAATCTATGGGAGGTTCCTATAACCCCCATAAGTTGAGTAAGATTGGTATATTCTAACTATTTCTATCTGCTTTGACTAAACATTATTCTTCAGTTAGTGACCAGCCTTGTCATGTGTAAGGTGTAGAGGGCACATAGTTTTAAACCGTGCCCGTGCCTGTGCCTACGTGCCTACAGGCCTTTTGAGTGTGTGAAGTAACTTTTAAAAAAACAAGCTTATTTAAGAGCAGAGCCGTATGCTTAAGGCGCACAGAAGAAGAAAGTAAGAACTTTTAAGTATACTGTAGAATTAACTGAAGTTTCTTAAGAAAAGCTAAGTTTAGAGAAGATGCATTTTTCCTTTTTTTTTGCCTTTTATTCTACGTGTGTAACTACTTTTCTCTTTATTCTTGTGTGGATTATTTGCTTGTAATTTTCACTAAATATGTTTAAAACAAACTTTTGGAGTGAGAGATTTCTTTTGGTACGCATTTTACCCGTGCTTGAACTCGCCTTATACTTCGGCGGCTACAATGTCTCTTGTTCTAGAGTTCCACAATTCTCTGTTGTTGGAGCTCCTGGTGTTAGCTGGGGCCTTGTTAACCACGTGAAGTGCAGGAGCTTCAGGCCTACAACAGGTAACTGAACCTGCTAAAGCCCCCTGATGAAGTGCTGGGCTCAGAGGTCTGGAAGCTGTGGGGTGAACCTTAAGGGCTCTGAAGCCACCATTGCCTCCAGATCTCTCATACCTGAGCCTGGATAGGAGAGCCGGTTAAGCTGCTTGTCCTCCTAGACCCGACTCTAGATGGTGGTGAGCGCAGTTCTCAGGTTCCCTTTAAGGTCTTCTCAGTAACAAAATGAGCTTGGAGTCGATGAGGTCAAGAACAAAGGCTTTCACCACCAGCAGTACTTATCTACTGCTGACCAAGCATTTATCAAAGCCCACCTTAATTAGTTGTAATGCCTTCTCTCTAAGGCCTCGTTAAAATACCTGTCGGAATGGATGTATTTATTTTTTGATTTAAAGAGTTGTTTTTTTTAAATCTCCAGAGTGCAGCTGAATTAATGAGGAAACCAATTCAATTGTAAATGGATTCCATTAGTCTGTCTATTAATCAGGCCGACGCTATTTTGCAGGATGTGAAGGCAATTAGAACACAGTAATGAGCCGTAACACATTTTAAATAAGACTTTCTTCACCGTCTGAGCGGCTTGTGCAGCCATAGTCTTCGATTGAGCTCGTTTGTCTGTGTCTGAGGAGATGAGGGATCTGAGTGAAAGTCTGACTCTCTGACCCCTCCAGGGGCTCGACAATGCAAGGCAGTCGTCATCTGAGGGGCTGTGGGAAGCTGTCCTCAGAAGTGCCTGTCCTCCTCCAGAAGAAGCTCATCCGTATAAGATGGAGGCTCGACTCTTATTTCCATTGGTTTCATTACATTGTGGGGGGTTTTACTCCGGAAAGTTCTGTCTGCTTTTTCTTCTTCTTCATCTTCTTCTCCTTTTCCCATTTTTAGGTGGAGGTTGATGTGTTGGATCAACCTTCTTCATATAGCTCGGTCCTGCACTTCCTCCCCAGTCAGACCCTTCTTTTACTTCATCTTCTCTTTCACTTCTTCTTCCCTTTTAGGATTTGTTTATTGCAAAGAGTCAATTTTTTTGTAAGTTTTCTGTTTCATCTTCAGGTAGCTAAAAGATAGATAGATAGATAGATAGATAGATAGATAGATAGATAGATAGATAGATAGATAGATAGATAACTTTATTAATCCCAAGGGGAGATTCACATTTTATTATTCTTTTTAATAATAAAATTATTACACCTTGACGTCATGTTGTTCTACATGTACACTACCATTTTTTTATGAATTAGATAGATAGAGTGCATCCGGAAAGTATTCACAGCGCATCACTTTTTCCGCATTTTGTTATGTTACAGCCTTATTCCAAAATGGATTAAATTCATTTTTTTCCTCAGAATTCTACACACAACACTCCATAATAACAACGTGAAAAAAGTTTACTTGAGATTTTTGCAAATTTATTAAAAATAAAAAAATTGAGAAAGCACATGTACATAAGTATTCACAGCCTTTGCCATGAAGCTCAAAATTGAGCTCAGGTGCATCCTGTTTCCCCTGATCATCCTTGAGATGTTTCTGCAGCTTCATTGGAGTCCACCTGTGGTAAATTCAGTTGATTGGACATGATCTGGAAAGGCACACACCTGTCTATAGAAGGTCCCACAGTTGACAGTTCATGTCAGAGCACAAACCAAGCATGAAGTCAAAGGAATTGTCTGTAGACCTCCGAGACAGGATTGTCTCGAGGCACAAATCTGGGGAAGGTTACAGAAAAATTTCTGCTGCTTTGAAGGTCCCAATGAGCACAGTGGCCTCCGTCATCTGTAAGTGGAAGAAGTTCAAATCCACCAGGACTCTTCCTAGAGCTGGCCGGCCATCTAAACTGAGTGATTGGGGGAGAAGGGCCTTAGTCAGGGAGATGACCAAGAACCCGATGGTCACTCTGTCAGAGCTCCAGAGGTCCTCTGTGGAGAGAGGAGAACCTTCCAGAAGGACAACCATCTCTGCAGCAATCCACCAATCAGGCCTGTATGGTAGAGTGGCCAGACGGAAGTCACTCCTTAGTAAAAGGCACATGGCAGCCCACCTGGAGTTTGCCAAAAGGCACCTGAAGGACTCTCAGACCATGAGAAACAAAATTCTCTGGTCTGATGAGACAAAGATTGAACTCTTTGGTGTGAATGCCAGGCGTCACGTTTGGAGGAAACTAGGCACGACTCATCACCAGGCCAATACCATCCCTACAGTGAAGCATGGTGGTGGCAGCATCATGCTGTTGGGATGTTTTTCAGTGGCAGGAACTGGGAGACTAGTCAGGATAAAGGGAAAGATGACTGCAGCAATGTACAGAGACATCCTGGATGAAAACCTGCTCCAGAGCGCTCTTGACCTCAGACTGGGGCGACGGTTCATCTTTCAGCAGGACAACGACCCTAAGCACACAGCCAAGATATCAAAGGAGTGGCTTCAGGACACCTCTGTGAATGTCCTTGAGTGGCCCAGCCAGAGCCCGGATTGAATCTGATTGAACATCTCTGGAGAGATCTTAAAATGGCTGTGAACCGACGCTTACCATCCAACCTGATGGAGCTTGAGAGGTTCTGCAAAGAGGAATGGGCGAAACTGGCCAAGGATAGGTGTGCCAAGCTTGTGGCATCATATTCAAAAAGACTTGAGGCTATAACTGCTGCCAAAGGTGCATCGACAAAGTATTGAGCAAAGGCTGTGAATACTTATGCACATGGGATTCTCAGTTTTTTTATTTTTAACACTAGAATTACCAGAGCCTACGAAAAAACCCGTAATTCCGTCCCACCTTAAATCGCTTCTTAAATCCCTTCACACCTCTCCGCCAGCGTCCTTTATCTTCTAAATGTGCTGATAAAGAGAAGCTAGGAGCAGCTGGCTATTCCATCCCCCCACCAATTTAGAACGTGCACGAACTTCTCCCAGCTCATGCCTTGATTGAGTATCTGGGAGTGAAGTGGAGTTTTAGAGTGGAAATAATAGATCGTTATTTGGAACGCACGCATTTCATGTCTGTTCCGTTTCTACAGTAATCTGTGTAAACACATTGTTAAAACAGAAACGTTTTTTATATTCCAGTAGTAGATGACAAAATGTAGGCATAAACTATATAATGTATGAAGCCTGAAGTCCAAATATCAAAGAAACATTTTCACAAAAGGTACCATTATAACACAACAATTGCACTTTTATTCAAAAATATAACTGCAGAAACAAAAAGCCGCCTTAACATGCGACATTGACAATCATTTATTATAACTGCCTCCATGGTGCAATAGAATCACTTCTCGCCTTGGAATCAAAAGGTCGTGAGT
>JANRMT010062796.1:110461643-110502556 GCA_026402145.1 Polypterus bichir lapradei | reverse complement strand
GTGAGTTCGATCCTGCACCACTCCGCTTTGAGAAGTAAACTGCTCTTAGTCTTACTATTTTAGAATAAAAGCATACATTTGATTTCAGTCTGTAACAGCCGGTGTAATTTATGATCATTGTAAAGGTTAGCTTTTTTTTTTTTTTTTTTTTTAATTCACTTTTCATTCTCTCAGTCACGTTCAGAATCAATCCATACAACCCCATCTGACACGGCTGTTTTCACATAAAGACGCGCTATAGCTCTGCAGTGTACCACGATGCATACTAACGACCCCCCCCAAAGGGTTCTGACACACAAACGCTGGCGAAGCTACCTTCTTCGTATCTCACCGTCACTTGATTTTCTTTTTATTCAGTTTTATTGAGTGTTCCTGCCAGAGCCCGCATGTTGCTGTATGCTGTTTCTTTTGTACTCCAGGACATGCAGAGGAAAGAATGGTAAAGAGCAGTAACTTCGACGCTATATGCAATCATCAGACACTCCCCATCTGCCCGTGTCGCTCAAACACAGGAACATATGTTGGTGTAAAAGTATTTTATTCAAGTGCACTTTTTCCATCGCCTTTTCATGTAAGAAGCAATGTACACACTTCTCTCTATGCTGTGGTTTCTATTACACACCTGAAAGAAAGAGACAATATATGTAAAAATATCATCGCACTAATGCAATATTATTTGAAAACGAACAGCGTCAGATCGAGTGTGAATTTATGCAAGAACTGGAAATTCTCTGATGTGGGACCTTCCCCCAGGGAAGAAAGTACAGTGTCAGGTGCTCATTCAGTGTAATAGGAACCATAGCACAGAGAGGTGTGTGCACTGCAACAAGTACACGTGTCGTAAATGTAGGAAGGACGGTCCTTGGGTGTGTGGGAACTGTTAATATTTGAAAGTGATGATTTTATAAAGCATGGAATGAAAATCAGCACTTCTTAGCATTGCACCATGCAAGCTGTCGTATCAATTGCCTACTGTAACTTGCTTTCTTTTTTCTTTGGTTATACAGGTAGTCTTGAATAAAAGTGCACTTGTTTTGTTTGCGAAATGAAGTGTCTGGAACACCTGGAGCCACCGCACTCCATTTGGAGAGCCAGAGTTGGGAGGAAGCGGGCAAAGCTTGAGGGAGGAGTAGAGGTGGAAGAGAAGAGTGAAGACAAGAGAGGACTGTGTATTTGGTGTATTGGTACTTGTTGGTACTGTGCTGGAGTGGTGGGAAACGAGGGAAAAGTGTTTCCCACTCTTTATAAATGTGTGTTGTGTGCTGGACTTGTGCTCTGTGTCTGTTGTGTCGGGTGTCTGGGGAGCTGCAAGCTACCTGGTGGTTGACACCATCCACCATTACTTCAGCCTCCCTCGCTTTCTCTTCCACATTTCCATCACTTTTTTGCCCACATGTTCTTTGTCTGTCCTCATCACACGTCCATACCACCTCAATCTACTTTCCTTATTTTCTTAGATATCTCTCCTAACTTTTGTTAGGTACCTCTGACTGTCTCGATTTTAATTCTGTCCTTTTTCACAGCTCCACACATCCCTCTCAACATTCTCATTTGTACCACATCTACTCCCTTAACTGTCCATGTCTTAGCTCCATACATCATTGGTGGTCTCACCTTTAACCTGAAACTTAATTCTTTGATTGCACAATACTCCAAGTATCTTCTTCCAGTTATGAATCCAATTATGCATCTAATTGTCCATCTTGGTGTACCACTGATTCTGGGTGTTCAAAATTTCCAAAGCTGATTACATTGATTCCATCATTAAGAGTTTTTTTCCTAAAGTTTTACAGCTTGTCACACATAAGAAACGGTTTATGGGCTCAAATAATGTTGTTTCTCAACCAAAACAGGGGTTGGTGCTGTCATCGAATGCTCTCTCCCTTTTTCCAACCCTGCAGACCAACTGAAGAATCCTCCCAGTAAGGTTAAAAGTCCTGCCTGCAGATGACATCACTTCCTTCTCCCAGAACCCTCCTCCCGATGGTCTCACTTCCGGTTCCAGTCCATGAACTTCCATCTCTTCTCATCTGCTACACATAAATAGAACAGCATTCCTAATATCAGTCAGTTCAATTGCGGACTCCGTTCCATAAATACATGTTCTTGTCTCAGTTTATTTTGTTACACAGCTGAATGCCCTTCCTGACACTGACCCTCTCTGTTTGTCCAAGCTTGGGACCACCACCAACTAAGACTGTTTTGCCATCTTGATGACTCCATTTTTTCTGGTCTTAATCTTGTTTTTCTTTTGGCTGCTCCCATTAGGGATTGCCAAAGTGAATCATCTTGTTCCATATCTTCCTGTCCTCTTCATCTTGCTCTGTTACACTTATCACCTGCATGTCCTCTCTCGCCACATCCATAAACCTTCTCTTAGGCCTTCATCTTTTCCTCTTGCCTGGCAGCTCTATCCTTAGCATCCTTCTCCCAATATACCCAGCATTTCTCCTCTGCACATGTCCAAAACAATGCCATCTTGCCTCTCTGACTTTGTCTACCAACCATTCAACCTGAGCCGACCCTCTAATGTCCTCATTTCTAATCCTGTCCATATTCGTCACACCCAATGTAAATCTTGGCATCTTTAAATCTGCCACCTCCAGCTCTGTCTCCTGCGTTCTGGTCAGTGCCACAGTCTCCAGCCCATATAACATAGCTGGTCTCATTACCATCCTGTAGACCTTCCCTTTCACTCTTGCTGATACGTGTCTGTCACAAATCACTCCTGACACTCTTCTCCACCCATTCCACCCTGCCTGCAATCTCTTCTTCACCTCTTTTCCACAATCCCTATTTCTCTGTACTGTTGATCCCAAGTATTTAAACTCATCCACCTTCGCCAATTCTACTCCTTGCATTCTCACCATTCCAATGACCTCCCTCTCATTTACACACAGGTATTCTGTCTTGGTGGTCCTAATGACCCTCATTCCTCTCCTCACTAGAGCAGATCTCCACCTCTCCAGGGTCTCCTCAACCTGCTTCCTACTATCGCTACAGATCACAATGTCATCAGCAAACATCACAGTCCACGGGGACTCCTGCCTAATCTCGTCTGTTAACTTGTCCATCACCTTTGCAAATAAGAAAGGGCTCAGAGCCGATCCCTGATGTAATCCCACCTCTGTCACTCCCACCGCAGACCTCACCACAGTCACACTTCCCTCGTACATATCCTGTACAACTCTTACATACTTCTCTGCCACTCCCGACTTCCTCATACAATACCACAGCTCCTCTCAGGCACCCTGTCATATGCTTTCTCCAGGTCCACAAAGACACAATGCAACTTCTTCTGGCCTTCCTGATACTTCTTCATCTCCACAACTTCATGCTGTGGCTCATCAATTTTATCCCCCTGTAGTTACTACAGCTCTGCACATCTCCCTTATTCTTAAAAATCGGTACCAGTACACTTTTTCTCCAAACCTCAGTCATCCTCTCTAAATGTGTAATTTTTCAAGCCAAAAAATGCAACGCTTTCTGCATGCTTTTTGAGAAAACACCAAGGACGTTAACTTACAGGGGGCAAAAGACTAAACCTTATTCAAAGTAGTTATAAGAAACTGATGTCTTATTATTGAAATGAATTGACTCTGACATTAGCATTAAACATTCTGCTCTTAACACAGACTTTCTAGCTGGATTTCTGAGATTTAGTTTTCCTGGCTGTAGATTCTCACTTTTCAAATTCCTGATTCCGATTCCATTTGTTGTTTTTGATTTAGACAAATTGATTTAGGACTTTAGTGGTAACAAACTCCGGCAGGTGCTAACAAGAATATTTCATATCCTGATCTCTTATTCCATCTATTTGTCTTCTTCTCTCTGTTAAGGCAGACCTGTATTGTGTCTGTTAGGATAGGTTTATTTTATTTTTATTATCATATTGTCACCCATGTGCACTACAGGAGGCCCTGCTCATGAGAGGAGAGGTTTGAGTGAGACACTGTTTCTAACTGCTCTTCCTCCTTCAGCACTAAAGTAGAGGAGAAGCCCACCAAAGAGTCGTGATGACACTTCTGGCTCACTTTGGAAGCCCTGCCCCTTCCTGGCGTTCCCGTTATATAAGACACGACACTTCTGGAAGTTGACGTTCAAAACTGGATCACTGCTACCAGCCTCTATAACCTTATTTTATTGTTCCTTTTTTGTTCACTTTCAGTATATTAGAATCACTGATATTAGGTGGGAATTACACTGAGGACCCCAACACTTTATTTTGTCCTGTTTCCTTTTGTTCTACTATATGTTAACTGATCTTCAGTGCTGCTGTCGCACAAATCAGAGACAGAAGACATAAAAGGTTTGAGGCAGCCACTCGTATATTGTTCCCTGGCTGCAAAAAGGGTAAATTGGTAGCACTGATGTGCACAATTTGGAGTCCAAAACAGAACTGATCAACCGTTTGTAAGATGGCATCTTTAAAGGCCAAAACAGGATATGATGTCAACAGGGGCCGGATCTGGAAGGATTTTTCTGCATAGGCTCGGACGTGGAAGTGACATCATCAGAAGGGCCGGAAATGATGTAGTCAGGGCCAGGCTGAATTTCCCGTGAACGGTCTGCAGGAAAGCGAGAACAAAGGTCAGTGCACTCCGCCACCACCTGGTCTGGCATGGAATAAACTCTCATTTAGACCCTTTAGCTGTCTCCCATGTGCACTTGTGTGACACTGCATTGACTTTTCTGTTGTTAGAGATTCATCATTCTATCTGAATTCATGCATCGGTTTAAAACTTTAACAACAAAAAGTTCAAAATGTGCCCAGTTTTCAAGTGATGACGTTGTAAATAATAAAAGGCTATTAAAGAACTCAGAGTATTCTGATTGTATTGTACGTAGTGTTTTTAATATTGAATAGTAAAACGTGTGGTGCCCATGATGTCCTGCATTAGTGACTCTGGACAGCAGACGGATTCATGAATGGGTGGCAGTTCTGACCAGAATACACACTGATGCACTGCTAGGTGACGGCGGAGGTGACACACCCTGCACATTTGTGATTTCCTGTCTCATTCCAAGCTCATAATTCCTCAAAATTTGATCTGGCAAAAAAACTTTAACAGCCGCTTCGTTTATGCTCCCAGATAAGCTAACTGAAACATGAAAAGTTCATGACTCAGCACTTGTGGAAGCCAAGGCACACCTTGTATCATGACAAATTGTGCCACAGTAAAAATAGGCTTTCTTCTTTTCATTTCTGGAAGGATTTGTGTACATCGTGGACTCTGGATGCCACTCACAAGTTGTCCCAGAACCCATTCAGTGGCACAGAAGAATGAAGAGGACAAAGCTAAGGTACACACAAAAGATCAAACAACAAAGCCTTCAGGGTCTACCCAGAGTTCCAAACCACTTCTGGAAGCAGCGTCATGAGATAAGTTTCCATGGCCAAGCATCTGCCCACAAGCCTAAGATGACTGTGTGAAATGCCAAGCGTCGGCCGGAGTGGAGTAAACCACCAGTAGACTCTGGAGCACTGGATCTCTAGAATGAAGACTCACATTTCACTTCCTGACAGTCTGATGGACGTACCTGGGGTTGGAAGATGCCAGGAGAATGCCACCTTCTGGGCTACACGGTGCCTGATTTGGCGGAGGTGGAATCCTGGTTTGTGGCTCTTCTTCAGGGTTTGGGCAAGACCACTTGGTTCCAGTAAAGGATCGTGTTTCAAAGACATTTTAAAAAATTGCACGCTTCCAGCTTTTGTGGTATAACAGTTTGGTTGAATGTCCTTTTCTGATCCAGCAAGCCTATACCCCGTAGCCAAGTTGATAAAGACATGGAGGGACTCAAGTGGATTGGACAGAACCCTAACCTCAGTCCTACTGAACACCTTTGGGATGAACTGGAATGCCATTTATCAGGCAGGTCTTCTCATCCAGCATCAGTACTCAGCCTCGCAAAAGCTACTTTGGCTGAATGGACACACTCCACTTGTGGAAAGCCTTCCCAAAAGAGTGGCGAGCAACTCCATATTAATGAATAACATGTTGTGATGGAAAACTGGGCATCATTCAAAACCCCAAACCCCTAAACACGATCACACAAAGAGACCCGGGTTCAAATAATGGAAGGATTATTAAATTCACCTCCACAAAGTATCACAAGCACACAATATACAGGTTTTCTCTCCTCACAATATCTCTCTTCTTCTTACCACCGCCCTGCCCTCCTCCAGTTGAGTGTTGAAGAAGAGTGTGAAGAGTCAAAACCCCAGGAGAGCCAATGGGGTCAGGCCTATGTCCTCCCAGCTAACCGACTCACCTGGAAAAGGGAGTGCAGTCCCTGTAATTAGGGACCCGGGAGTACGTCAGGTCCCAGGATGATTGCCCGATGGTAATACTTCTGGGTCACACAGAAGTCCCATCAATGAGGGAGTTTATCTCCCTACAGCACCCTCTTGTGGCACTAGGTTGTATTGCTGGACTCCATCTCCCAGCATTCCCTGCTGGTTTCTTGAATGGGTGCCTTCATCGAGGGCTGTTGTCATCTATGGTTTGGGGGGAATAGCAAGTCCCCTGTGACCTCTTCTATTTCCGATGGGCTGTCAGTCCATTTATTCTGGCCATCTCTTCTGGGTCCGGTTCTTCTCTTTTCCCTGGTCGGGATGCCTTTCTCGGAGTCTCTCGTCCGAGTGAGGAACCATCCCCTCTTCTGGCTGCAATACCAGTCCAGCCCATGAGGCATCTACAGTGTCCAAGAAACTCATAAAGGTGAGACAGCCAGGTGTCCTCAAACATTTTGCTGTCTAGTGTACCTAGGAAAGGCATTCTTAGATAGTTAGACCTCTCCATGCAATGCTTGCTGCTGGCTTCAAACACGTTTATAGCTGATAGGTTTGCTTCCAGATAAAGTAGAGCCGGTCGGAGTTGAACATTTTCAAAAAGTTTGTGTCAGGTGGAGCGTGTCGAGTGCTCCTTTACTGGGTGCTGACTACAGTTCCTGTGTTTTTCCTCGGTGCCCGTCCTTTCAAGTCTGACTAATGCGAGTGATGATTACTTTGGTCAAAATTCCTGATTAGTCCCAGGCAAATTAATGACACCAGGAAATTTTCTAATAATGAGAGTAACAGCCAATCTCATTGTAATTTGCACAGCAAAATAAGAGCCCCTCACTGCCATTCATCACTCTCCTCAGGTACGTGAAGTGGTGGCTGTCATGCCTTTTATCTCAACGGGCAACCTGGCGTCCCAGTCAGGATTTTCAATATTAGTTGATGTGATTGCAATAAACTTCCCCTTGAAACACCTGAGATCCTCTGATGCCATCTTAAGGCTTCACTGCTAGACTTTTCCTGAGAACCCCTTTAGCTCTGTGGCATTATGTCTCGGGTACAGGGCGTGTGTAGTTCCAAAGCGAGCCCTTTTTCACTTTCCTGAAAACCATCAAGCTATCTTTGAGAGTGTTATGACGTTCTGGTTGGGCTCATAATCCAATGTGTTCATCAGTCCCCGTCAGGGCGGTAGGGAGCACCTTGAGCTATGTCAGGAGATGTGGAATATACAGTATATTGTATTATATATTATATACGAGTATATTGTCAAAGCAGTGGGCTGGCGCCCTGCCCGGGGTTTGTTTCCTGCCTTGCACCCTGTGTTGGCTGGGATTGGCACCAGCGGACCCCCGTGATGCTGTAGTTAGGATATAGCGGGTTGGATAATGGATGAATGGATGGATATATTGTCAAGCTTGGGTCACAAAGTTGCACAGAAGAGTCCAGCAGGTTTTCCAAAGAGTAGAAACTTTATTGCTGTTCTGCCAGTTACAAACACAAGTCTCTTACAGAGGTGGTCCGGCCTCACAAGGAACAGCTGCCAAACATGATGCACCGGCCCCGACCCCTACTCAAAAGAACACAGCGTCTTCTTCATCAAGGGGATCCAGCAATCCGGTAGCAATGGCCGGAGCGGAGGGAGTCTGGGGGAAGAGAGACAGGAGAGTGAGAGACCTCAGGATGGCCACGGCTCAATCTTTTAAATGTTTGTAGCCCTATGTGACGTGCCAGCAAACTGGCAGTCGCCCTTGCAAAGAGGTACTGAAAGACTGTGTTTCTTTTCCATTGCACAACTGTTTAAGAGGGGGTTTCTGAAGGGCTGCTGCGTCTCCCTGTGGCAGCGGTCACAATATCTATATACTGTACACATAACACCTTCTATTATACACCGATCAGCCACAACATTAAAACCACCTGCCCAGTATTGTGTAGGCCCCCCTCATGCTGCCAAAGCAGCTTTGACCCATTGAGGCATGGACTCCACAAGACATCTGTAGGTACCCTGTGGTATCTGGCACCAAGATGTTAGCAGCAGATCCTTTAAGTCCTATTCATTTGAATGACACTGCACAATGCACTCTGTGCCTGCCTTCTTCTTGTGTCTATTCCTTGCACTTTCTATGCTGGTCATGACTATCGATGACTCAATTTCAAGGACCTGCCAAGACTGCGGGCAGCCTGGGCATCACAGGTTCCATCTTACTTTTTCTCTGCAGTGCTCTGTGGATCATTTCATGTTTAAATATAAGGAAACCGTACAAAAGAATAAAGGCCATTGTGAAAACCTTGATTGAAAGAGTCAAACCCACCAGAGAGCCAATGGGGTCAAGCCTGTTGGGGATCGGAACTGCTGTGGGGCTGAGGTGTCACCCGTTGCACAGCAGCACTTGGCTCCCAATTTGAATTTGCCCATCTGGGTTGGTGCATGGAACGTCTCGTCTTTCTGGCATGATGATCATCTTCCTTTACGTAAACTCTGCATTTCAGTGTTGGCACTCTCTGAGGTGCGCAGACCTGCGACTGGCTAGATCTCTATAGGTGGGTACACTGTGAAGGACAGCCGGGTCCCATGCCCGGCAGGGACGCCCCTGCTGCTTATGTTCCGGGGGAGCCACCATGGGCAGTCCAGTACCTCCCCCAGGATGCTTGGTGGCAGCCTCCATGGCTGACGGTGATTCTCCAACCACCCGCAGGGCTCCATGGGAGATGGAGTCCTCCACAGCCTGGTTGGGGGCTCGGATGGCCGCTAGGGGGAGCTGCATGGACTCATCAGCCTAGCTGGGTGAATCTTCAGCCCCACCCGGAGGTGCAACTAGGACCAGGTGGTCAAGCACCTGGAACACTTCCGGGTGGGTTATAAAAAGGGCCAGCCACCACCACTCGAAGAGCCAGAAGGAGACGAAGCTTGAGGAGGAGTGGTGGTAGAGGAAGAAAAGTGTGTTGTGGTTTCAGTGTGTACTTTGGGACTGTGTTTGGACTGTGTCCCACGGTTGAAGAGAAAAATAAACTCTTTGTGTTTTTATACGTGCCTCCGTGTCTTTCTGTGTCGGGTCAGGCGCCTTTGTTACAACACCTTTTATTGGCCTGGCTGCTCTGATGGCTGTCATATTCAAGGAGTCGCTGTTGCTGTGGCATATTGGCTCCTTATGATGATGTCCAATGTTGCTCCTTTCAACGAGTGTATTATGAGATTCCGGTTAAGGCACTCTTTGGGTCTGTGGGAAGCGTCTAACCGTGGTGAATAAAGTCTTAATGGGTGAGACATTTTATTCACAACTTCACTTGGTGGTTGATGGGTACCTGAGAGGTGACACTCCTCTGGTCATGGGTGACTTCAATGTAACCACTGGCACAGACAGGGCTGGCTATGGTGACTGTGGTGAAAATGGCTCCATGTTCCTTGATTTTGTGAAAGGTCAGGGGTAGTGGATCACTGTATCCTAGTTGCAGTGCTCTGAGCCTCATCATTGGACTTGGTACTCCAATACCGGTGGTGCGGTGAAAAAGATCAATCACATCCTCGTGGGTAGATGCTGGAGGCACCTATAGAAATGCAGGATCTACAGAAGTGCCAAGTTTGTGAATTCTGACCACAGACTTGTTGTTGCTACTCTGAAGATCCATCTTTGGTCCAGTAGGCTACCACCTACTAGAAAAATAAGGCTGGATCTGACCAGACTCCAAGATCAAGCTGTTTCTGATGAGTCTGAACACAGTTTGTGTGAGGAACTTAATCCTAATGTGACGTGGGAGACCCTCTGTGACAAGACTCTGAAGGTTGCTGAGGGTTGTGTTGGTGTTGCCGGTGTTCCCAGAAGGAGGTGTTTCATCTCAAAGGGCACCCTGGATATCATCGTGAGGAGTCACAGCGCACGGCTCAATGGCAACTCTGGTCTATATCAGGAACTAAGAAGGATGGCTGTGAGGGGTCTTTGGGCAGATAAGTAGATTTTTGTTAGATGAATCTGTGAAAAAGTGACACTCCATCTATGGTCTACTGACCCACATCCTGCTTACAGAGGAATCAAAGCATTAAGCACATCTGAATCTGCTCCTCGGAGAGCCCCAGTCAGGGCGGCTGATGGGACGGTCCTTACGGATGACACTGCAGTTGTGACCCACTGGGCTGGCTACTTTGAGCAGTTGATCTGCCGGGTAGGACGTTGGAGATCTCTGGATCTACGGTTCTTGAGGCTGATCCTCTAATTAGCTGTAAACCACCGAATCAAACAGAAATTGCACAGGTGGTGAACCAGCTGAGAGTAGGGAAGGCTCCAGAGATCTGTGGTATCCGGGGTGAACTTCTCCAGGCTGGTGGTAAGGCTGTCCTCCTGGCATTGCTAGCAATTGTTGCTTTGGGAGATAGGCATCATCCCAACTGACTGGAAAACGAGGCTTATTATCCCTATCTGGAAAAGGAAGGACGATTGCCTGGATTGTGGAAAGTACGGGGGACACCAGAGTTAAGGTCCTTGCTAGGATCATCCTCAATTGGATCCATGATCACTTGCTCACGTATCAGTGACCAGAGAAGTCTCGTTTTACACCTAAAAAGTCTACCTTCGACCACATCTCGGCATTAACAGTTCTCATCGTGCTCAAACGTGGATATCAGTAGAGTTTCTTTGCAGCCTTTGTCGATTTTCACAAAGCGTTTGACTCAGTTGATCGAGCTGCCCTGTGGAACATCCTGAGACTTGATGTGATCTTCCCCAAAGTTGCTGCATATCATGGCCGGCCTGTACACTGGTACTGTGAGTGCTGTGCAGAGTGGAGGTGGAAGCTCTGCTTTCTTCCCACTTGAGCACATCTGTCCAGCTGTGATGCCATTATATTGGTTACCAGTGCCATTTAGAATTGACTTTAAAATAATGATAATGGTTTACAAAGTGTTTAATAATCTCACTCTATCTTACATTTAGGAATGTCTGTCACCTTACACCCCAAATTGTAACCTTAGATCTTCAAATGAGGGTCAGCTTATAATTCCAAGAGCTTAATTTATAACAAGTGGTGAGGCGGCCTTTTGTTGTTATGCACCTAAAATCTGAAATAGTTTATTGATAGAAATTGTCACAAGAACGAGCCAAAGGCATCAAGAAAGATTTGGGGAAGCAACCTGTATAATATTCCCTGGCTGCAAATGAGTAAGGAGTTTTTTAGCGGTCTGAGTCTAAAACAGAACTGAGACAGGTTGTCAAAGATGGCGGCTTTAAGTGACATCATCGGGTCCGGAACCAGAAGTGACATAATCAGATGCTCTGGGATTGGAAGTGACATAGTCACTCCTCTAACCTCTAACAAAGTCCAGAACACCAGATAAAATCACTAAAAGGTATTTTAATTCATTTTCTTTCTTATCAATAATGCCTTTAAGCACCCCAACCATCATATACAGGCAAGTAATAATAATAACTATAATAATAACACACAATTCTCTCCTCCACACCTCCCAGCAAGCTCTGTCCTCTACCTCCCAACTCCGGCTCACTTGCTGGGTTCACAGCAGTCCTTTATATAGTCCTTGACCCAGAAGTGCTTCCATTCTTCCTCCCACGTGACTCGCCAGCACTTCCGGGTCTGATGGAGGGCTTGAGTTTTCTTCAGCCCGGAAGTATATTGGGGCTTCCATCCCCGTGACTTGGGAGTACTTCTGGGCTATACAGAAAGTAAAAATCCCCTGGTCTCCCTACAACATCTCTTGGCGGCACCCACGGTACCCAGCAGGGCTGTGAAGCTGAACTCCAGATCCCATGGTGCCATGCAGGAATCCGGGGAACCACTTAGCTGCAGGGAAACTGCCATCTAGCGTTCCTTCCAATATTTGGGTGTCCCAGCCGGACTGATTTTTTATTTACCAAAGTTTTTATTTTTTTCAAACATCAATGTTATCGTAGACGTTGTTCCCACTGTTGGTAGCAGCGCTGGAAGTCTTCAACCGGTATGGTCTTCGGCATGTCCGTTACACTCTTTTGGATGTTTTCTAAAGTCCCAAAACGACGTCCTTTGAGGACATTTTTCAGTTTAGGAAAAAGGAAAAAGTCACATGGACTGAGGTCAGGTGAATAAGGGGGCTGGGGAACCACAGGAATGTGTTTTTTCGATTGTCCTTCTTCTCAATTGTGAGGTTTTTCGGCACCATTTTGGCACAGACCTTTCGCATGTGCAAATGTTCAGTCAAAATTTGATGAACGGTAAATCTGTTCAAATTTAATTGTTCACTCAACATTCTTAATGTTAAACGACGGTCTGATCTCACAAGAGTGTTCACACGTTCGATGTTTTCATTGGTTTTCGAAGTTGAAGGCCTCCCTGAAAAACTTGAGCTCGGGATAAAGAATGTTCCCCATTGGCCTGTTTTAACTTTTCAAACGTCACACTTGCCGATTCTCCAAGCTTAACACAAAATTTAATGGCACAACGTTGCTCCAAATTCCGCTGTTCCATTTTGCGTGACGCACAACCAAAACCACAACTTCGCTAATAGCAGTCACAAAAATCACGTAGTTAACGGAAGGAGTTGAAACTCACACTGAGCTATGGGAGGGTACTGATACACGTGCTCTATCAAGGACAACAGCGCAGCATTGCCAGATCGCTTGCAGTGTTGCCAGTCTTATTACTTTTCTGCCACACCTTGTATATATATATACATATCTGCATATTTGCAGCTGGAGATCCACAAAGGGAGAAAATGAATCACGTATCACGGGCTAGTTACCCTATCCACATGTCTTAATCATGGGGACCCTCCAAGAAAACTGCAAATGGAAAGAAAGAAAGAAAGAAAGAAAGAAAGATTATGTCCCGGGTTCTCCCCGTATGGAGAGCACTTTGAGTAGTGAGAAGAGCGCTATATAAGTGTAAAGAATTATTTTTATTAAGTAGAAGTGGCAGTGACCAATAAGCAGAGGATCCTTCTGAAATCCAACTGCAAGTGGAGGAAGGTGGCAGCTTACAGGGGACTGAGGGTACATTAAGGGAGCAAAGTGCAGCTGGAAT
Source organism: Polypterus bichir lapradei (assembly GCA_026402145.1). Lineage (NCBI taxonomy): Eukaryota > Metazoa > Chordata > Cladistia > Polypteriformes > Polypteridae > Polypterus > Polypterus bichir. The sequence goes on along the minus strand of JANRMT010062796.1, from coordinate 110,489,271 downwards.
GTCCAAATGCACTTGTGCTGTGGAAGAGGGTGAGAAATGGAGCCAGTTTGAGAATCAGAGCCCCACTGAGGCCAGTGTTGCAGATGAACCAGATGAGAAGGAACTGCGCTACCAGCAGCAGGTGCTCCAAGAATAACAGAGCAAAACATCAATGCAGGGTGGCTCCCAGTTGATGGCCTTACTGTTGGCCCAAAGGCTCCATTGGAGGTGTGACAGGCAGTGATGCCATCCAAGTTTCTTATCTATCTGTAAATCTTGTCTGATCAAAGTCTTTAGGCCAAGTTGTCCAACATGAGCTTAGCAAAGCAATTATCTATAGGTATGTGACCTAAAATGCGTAATTTTGTACAAAGAGCCATCTGTCCAAGAGACTTCATTGGAGTGGAGACACCACAGTGAGAGACTCCATTCCATCAGGGAGTTCCCACCTAACTGCAAGTTGATGATGCTGTCCATGCATAAGCCGTGCGACACTCCATGTCCTCCACTTACACAGATGTTACCTTTTGTATTGGATAAAATTACTGATCTTAAAGCAAAGGTGCATTATAGAGCTTTACACCCAGACTTTAGTGTCATTCACTGCTGTCATGTACTGATTTACGGCTAACCAAGTGGAGGTGACACACACTTACGGAAAACAATAGAAAAATAACGTTCTAGAAATTGCCCACAAAAAATTTTCATTATTATTATTATTATTATTATTATTATTACTAATAGTAGTAGTAGTAGTAGTAGTACAGGGTGAGCCAAAAACAAGTACCACATTTCAAACATTTATTCTACAAAAATGCTACAAGATAAACTTAATTTCAATACGACAAAAGAAAGGGAATGCAAAATAGTTTTTTTCACTGTTTTAAAAATGATGTCTTCAAGGTGGTGGCCATCATTAGTTCTAGATGATTTCTGAATGCTCATATGACTCGTTCGGCCATTTTAAGGGGAATAGCGGTGATTGTGTGGAATCAAGGTTTTGAGTTTGGTGTGTCTATACCTTCGACTTGAGATAGTCCCCCAAGAAAAAATCGCACAGAGTGAGATCACGCAAACGTGATGGCCACCCGATATCGCCGTTCAGGGAGATCAGCTTCCCCGGAAACATCTCCATCATATCTGGCATGGATCTTCACACCATGTGAGTTGTCATTCCATCCTGTGGTATCCACCACATCCATTTCTTCCAGTTCTCTAGCATTTCAATGTAACGTTCTGAAGTGACGGTGACCATTGCTTCCCCCCCTCAAAAAAGTAAGGGCCTACAATCCCAAATTCTGCAATGTCACACCAAACTGTAACACGCTCACTGTGCAGGGGTCTCTCATGAAGTTTATGAGGGTTGATTTCAGCCCAATAGCAAAAGTTTGCTTATTTACACAATGGCATCTCGATGAACAGTTTGCAGAATGTTGGCGCATGACTCTCTACGCCTCTCCCAGTCTCTCTCAGTGTGTTCCTGCACTACCATCATTTTGTATGGTTGGAAATGAAGGTCCTCGTGAAAAATCCTCCTCAAAGACATGTTGGAAATGCCTGAGACAGAATCATGTTTGCTCACTGAAAATCTAGGAGACTGCAGAATTGATGCCTTTACAGCTGGGATGTTTTCAGATGTTCGTGCAGTCTGAGGACAACCTGGAGATTTTCTGTTCAATGATGTACCTGTCTGTCTAAATTTAGTCACCCACTGAAGAATTGTTTTCCGATTTGGGACGTCACTATTAGGATGAATGCTGAAGTGTTTTCAGAAGGTGTGTTGACGGATGACGGATTCGTGGTTTTTGAAGAACGTTTTGACGGTGAAAGTACAGTGCGCACCAGGCCAAGGCATGTGGCCGACTGAAAACTACAAAGGACCGCCTATCAAAGGACCCCCACCAACCCACTCGGCTTCCTCTACCTCATGTAATGACCTTGAGAAATGTGATAAGATGTAAGATGAGGCCGACTACTTGTGTACTGGACCCCATCCCCAGCACACTACTTAAATCCTGCCTCCATGCCATAATCCCGACTGCTACAACAATAATAAACTCATCCCTTGACGCTGGCTTTGTGCCGCTCACTTTTAAAATCGCTTCTGTAACTCCAATGTTAAAAAAGTCTGGTCTTGATGCTGACAATCTTAACAATTTCTGGCCTATTTCCCACTTACCTTTTCCATCAAAAGTTATTGAGCGTGTTGTAACTTCCCAACTCACCCAACTACTTAACTTCTAATAATTTGATGGAACCCTTTCAGTCTGGTTTCAGGGTGAGGCACAGCTGTAAAACTGCCCTGCTACGGGTAACCAATGATTTGCTTATGGCAGCAGACTCTGGACAAACTAGCATATTAATTCTGTTAGACCTCAGTGCAGCATTTGACACTCAGGTCAGACATGACATTCTACTGTCCAGAGTGGAGAACATGCTGGGTATCTCTGGCACTGCCCTCCAGAGGTTCAAGTCCTATCTGACTGATAGGCAAGAGTTTGTTAGTCTTGGCAACAGCAGATCCAGCTCAGCACCAGTCACATAAGGAGCTCCTCAGGGCTCTGTCCTCGGCCCTCTTCTCTTCTGTATTTATATGCTTCTCCTTGGCCATATTATTCATAGCTATGGACTGGGTTATCATTTTTATGCAGATGATACTCAACTCTACTTCAATGTTAAAAGTGGAACTTCATCAGAGCTTTCTCAGCTCACAACCTGCCTTAGTAAAATTAAAACCTGGAAGGAGCAGAACTCTTTAAAATTAAATTGCAACAAAAATGAACTTCTGCAAATTTGGACTAAAATGCAACTGAATAAAATGAGCTCCTTCCCAGTCCATCTTGGCGGTGATCTCATCAGACCTGCCTCTACTGCAAAGAATCTTGGTGTCATTTTTGATTCCTCTCTTTCTTATTCCGCCCACATAAATCACATTAAGAAACTTTCTTACTTTCACTTCCGTAACATATCCCGTGTTCGCTCCTTCCTCTCCTTTTCTAATGCTGAGAAACTTGTCCCTGCTTTTATCACATCCCACATTGATTATTGTAACTCGCTGCTGGCAGGTGCCCCTTCTAATCTTATATCACAGCTCCAACTTATTCAGAACTTGGCTGCAAGAGTCCTGACTCGAACCAACAGCAGCGAGCACATCACACCCATCCTGCTCCGTCTTCACTGGCTCCCTGTGTCTTACAGAATCGAATATAAAATCCTACTAATAACCTACAAAGCCTTAAATAACCTCGCGCCAAACTACATCAGTGACCTTCTCCATCACTATGTGGCTGCCCGCCCACTAAGGTCCTCTGATTCTGGCAATCTTGTTGTGCCCCACACTAATCTACACTCCATGGGTGACAGCAGGGCCTTCAGCTGTGTAGCGAGCGCCCAGACTCTGGAATGACCTACCGAAATGAATCAGGTCAGCTGACTCCATGAATTCTTTTAGAAAACAACTCAAAACTCATCTGTTCAGGAAGACTTTTAGCTCTACTTGACTTTATTACCCTTCTCTCAGTTTACCTCTCTGTCAAGATGCTCATGTAACCTGTGAGTGTGTGCTGAACCATCAATTAAGTTGTCTGTTAGGCTTTTCTGTGAATTTACTGTCTTAATCTTCTTTATTTATTTATCTGGTTTGTACAATGCTATGTACTGTATACCCTGCCGTTCTTTCTTAAACTCTGTGAAGTGCCTTGAGCATGGGAAAGGTGCTACAGTGGTGCTTGAAAGTTTGTGAACCTTTAGAATTTCCTATATTTCCGCATAAATATGACCTAAAACATCATCAGATTTTCACTCAAGTCCTAAAAGTAGATAAAGAGAAACCAGTTAAACAAATGAGACAAAAATATTATACTTGGTCATTTATTTATTGAGGAAAATGATCGAATATTACATATTTGTGAGTGGCAAAAGTATGTGACCCTTTGCTTTCAGTATCTGGTGTGACCCCCCCAATAACTGCAACTAAACGTTTCCGGTAACTTTTGCTCATTCCTGCACACTGGCTTGGAGGAATTTTAGCCCATTCCTCCGTACAGAACAGCTTCAACTCCAGGATGTTGGTGAGTTTCCTCACGTGAACTGTTTGCTTCAGGTCCTTCCACAACATTTCAAATGGATTAAGGTCAGGACTTTGACTTGGCCATTCCAAAACATTCACTTTATTCTTCTTTAATCATTCTTCGGTAGAACGACTTGTGTGCTTAGGGTCGTTGTCTTGCTGCATGACCCACCTTCTCTTGAGATTCAGTTCATGGACAGATGTCCTGACATTTTCCTTTAGAATTCTCTAATATAATTCAGAATTCATTGTTCCATCACTGAAGGCAAGCCGTCCTGGCCCAGATGCAGTAAAACAGGCCCAACCCATGATACTACCACCACCATGTTTCACAGATGGGATGAGGTTCTTATGCTGGAATGCAGTGTTTTCCTTTCTCCAAACAGAACGCTTTTCATTTAAACCATAAAGTTCTATTTTGGTCTCATCCGTCCACAAAACATTCTTCCAATAGCCTTCTGGTTTGTCCACGTGATCTTTAGCAAACTGCAGGCGAGCAGCAATGTTTTTTTTGGAGAGCAGTGGCTTTCTGCTTGCAACCCTGCCATGCACACCATTGTTGTTCAGTGTTCTCCTGATGGTGGACTCATGAACATGAACATTAGCCAATGTGAGAGAGGCCTTCAGTTGCTTAGAAGTTACCCGGGGGTCCTTTGTGACCTCGCTGACTATTACACGCCTTGCTCTTGGAGTGATCTTTGTTGGATGACCACTCCTGGGGAGGGTAACAATGGTCTTGAATTTCCTCCATTTGTACCCAATCTGTCTGACTGTGGATTGGTGGAGTCCAAACTCTTTAGAGATGGTTTTGTCACCTTTTCCAGCCTGATGAGCATCAACAACTCTTTTTGTGAGGTCCTCAGAAATCTCCTTTGTTCGTGCCATGATACACTCCCACAAACATGTGTTGTGAAGAGCAGACCTTGATAGATCCTGCTCTTTAAATAACACAGGGTGCCCACTCACACCTGATTGGCATCCCATTGATTGAAATCACCGGACTCGAATTTCACCTTCAAACTAACTGCTAACTTGAGAGGTTCACATACTTTTGCCACTCACAAATATGCAATATTCGATCATTTTCCTCAATAAATAAATGAGCAAGTATAATATTTTTGTTAATTTGTTTTACTGGTTTCTCTTTATCGACTTTTAGGACTTGAGTGAAAATCTGATGATGTTTTAGGTCATATTTATGCAGAAATATAGAAAATTCTAAAGAGTTCACAAACTTTCAAGCACCACTGTATATAAATAAAATGTATTACTATTATTATTACTTCGTTTTTTCTCACCCTGTATTAGCATTAGTATTAGTCTCCTTGGATAAAAGCTTCCGCTAAGTAAAGAAATGTAAATGATCTCCCAGTCCATCACCACTACTTTAAGGTGAGCTGTCACACTTTCCCCATTTATGACCTTTGTAATAAAAAGAGAACACAAAGATAAAGGTTTGGGGATCCAACCCCGTATATTGTAGAAGGTAGCTGAAGGTAAAGAGCTGTGTGATACAATTGGGACTGAGTCATCAAAAAGGGTGCAGAGCAAAGGTGGTGGGTTTTTATAGCTAAGGGGAAGGAAGAGGCGGGTCATCTGGAGGAAAAGCAGAAGTGAGGTCATCAGTGGGCGTGGTCTGAAGCCAGAAGAGGAAGAGGAAGAGGTTTAGATCTTACTGGTGCTGTAAAGATGGGAGACAAGGCCTTAGTACACCTGATTAGCCCCCTATACCTGTGTTTCAACATTAGCCAGACCCCCCTACTGCCTCCCATGTGCGCCTGTGTGACGCCTTACAATTCTTCATCTATTTCAAATGAGATCTTCTATGCATTATTCTAAATTTAAACTTGTGATCTTAGGACGTGTTTTTTTTGTTGATGTTTTTTATTTATCTTTAAATTAATAGCGGGGTCATCTCCCCTCGGTTTGCCAAGTTTTCCTCTCTGTGCTTAGAGTTAATATTTGAATGTTATTTTCTTCTTCACAATCTTATATTCCATATGAAACCAAACCTCTATTTCTATTCTTGCTTCGCTGTTCAGCACAGCTCCTCTGTAGTTTTCCCAAGTGACAGCTGTAAATCCTTTCGGATTCTCGAATTTGTATTCATATGTCGGCAGTTTTAGATGTCCTGTACATTTCACCAACCATCCAAGCCCCTCCAACAAGGAAGACGGCAGCTTTGATGGCTGAAATCGTATCAAACTGAGAGAATCTGGAACACCTCAAGACAGAAAAGCAAAAAGCATTTTAGATGACGGCAGGAAAGATGAATGTCAGTGTTAGAAATAACAGCAGGAATAAATAAATGAAATACCAAAAGTAATACATAAGAATAAATCAAAATGCACTTATCCACCGGATTAGTCTCCAATTACGCTTTGCCTTTGAAATGGTAAGACATAAGAGAGAACTCGGGACCAAATATTGAGGGGAGAGGCAGATCTTCAATTTAGAAACTCACTCCCATGTGGCTTGCAAGTCCCATTCATGAAGTGCAGAGATTTTTCTGGAAGCATTTATTTGATACACTTTCTTAATCCCTGAAGGGGAATTGTCTTTTTGTCTGACCTTTGGTGGTCAGAGTGCAGGGTCATCCATTGTTCAGCCCCCCTGGAGCAATTTTTAGGTGTTAGAAGCCTTGGCCAAGGATCCAACAGATCCCTTCTGGCAGGAACGGGATTTGAAATGGCAACCTTCTGGATATCAGAACAGATCCTTAGCCTCAGTGCCACCACTCCACTTGTGACAATAGTTTAGCAACCAATGTATGAGTTTTGCATGTTATGTCCATAAATCTTGATAGCTGACATGCTGATTATGTGACACGACACGCGTCACGTCAGATTTATTTGATTCTTTTTTTCATGGGTGTTTTTCACATCTTTCGTTGTTGTACAGCATCTGGTCACCACTGGCTTGTATTACAATATAAACATTTTTATCTTTGTTTTCCAATGAAAATGGGAGGGTAAAACTTATTCCCACTGTCAGTACAAAGAAACTGAGGTAAAAAACATAATAAAAATATGATATTGGGGTGGAGTATATTTTGAGAGTTTCTTTTAAATGTTCCACAATATGAACCTGGCATAGCTCCATTAACACTAGAATTCCTGAAGCCTACGAAAACACTCATACTCCCAGAGCCACCTTAAATCCCTTTGCACCTTCCATCAGAGTCTTTTGTTTTGTAAATGTGTCGATCAGCACAAGCAGCAAGCAGCCTGCTATCCCATCACCCCCACCGACGCAGCTGAAGTTCTCCCAGCTCAAGTCTGTTTATTGTGGGGTGAGGGTGCCTGGAGTTGTAGAGGGTAAATAATATCTCGTTATTTGGAATACACGCATTTCATGTGTGTTCTGTGTCTGCAACGATCTGTATAAATGTAGGATGAAATGTTAGGTAGGAACTGTTGAACACATAACAAAAAATAAATGTTTCTCATATTTTAGTAAAAATTGACAAAATGTAGACATGAAGTGAATAATGTGTGAAGACAAGTCCAAATATCAAATAAACACTTTCACTAAAGGTATAACAAAACATGTGCACTTTTATTCAAGAATATATCCAAAGAAAGATTCCATCTTACATTAACACAGATCATTGTAGACATGGAACACACATGAAGTATCGATTTACTGCATTATTTACCCTGTACAACTCCAGGCACCTCACACACAGATAAGGAGCTATGGCTTGAGCTGGGAGAACTTTCTGCCCGAGTTGAGCTCCGTCAAGGTGGGTGATGGGATAGCAATAATGAGACACAATAATAAGACACAAAACAAGCCACCACATAACCAGCTAATCGTATTATCTGAACATAAAGAAAGGTGAAGGTTGATCTCTCAGGTCACCAAAACATTTTGACAGTGTTCTTAGAAAGCTTGCTGCTCGTGTTGATCAGCACATTTACAAAACAAAAGATGTTGATGGAGAGGTGCGAAGGGATTTAAGGTGGGCTGGGATTACAAGTCTTTTCGTTGGCTTCAGGGATTCTACTGGTAATAATAATTTATTCAAGATTGTTGGTGCATAACAGAACCACAGGATGTGTAATCCAACATACTGTAGTTCTGCATTGGTCCCAAGACCAGTTAAAAGGGGGCCGGGGTTCCAGTTATTCCACTGGTGTAAAATTGTGAAACAATTCAATGGTAGGCAAAATAAAAAGAATTCAAGCCAGATCAACATCGACCACCCTTCCAGCTTTGGAGGCTCGGCGCTGCAGTGACAAAGGCACTACTGAGTCCCAAAGTGTTCTGATGAAGTTGAGAATAACCGGAAGAAAAAGGAAAAGCGGATTTTCTATCAAACAGGCTACCAAGCTGGGAAGAACAATTTGCTGATTTGTGAGTATTTGAGCACAGCAATGATGGTTGCTGACATGAAGCAAGGAAAGGCATACATACAGTACAGGCCAAAAGTTTGGACACACCTCCTCATTCAATGCGTTTTCTTTATTTTCATGACCGTTTACAGCACTCCATCACTCTCCTTCTTGGTCAAATAGCCCTTACACAGCCTGGAGGTGTGTTTGGGGGGGGGTCATTGTCCTGTTGAAAAATAAATGATCGTCCAACTAACCTGACTTCTGCACAACACAACTGCTGGTCCCAACCCCATTGATAAAGCAAGAAATTCCACTAAATAACCCTGATAAGGCACACCTGTGAAGTGAAAACCATTTCAGGTGACTACCTGTTGAAGCTCATCGAGAGAATGCCAAGAGTGTGCAAAGCAGTAATCAGAGCAAAGGGTGGCTATTTTGAAGAAACTAGAATATAAAACATGTTTTCAGTTATTTCACCTTTTTTTGTTAAGTACATAACTCCACATGTGTTCATTCATAGTTTTGATGCCTTCAGTCATGAAAATAAAGAAAACACATTGAATGAGGAGGTGTGTCCAAACTTTTGGCCTGTACTGTATGCAGAATGGGAGACAACAGGTAGATAAAGACAGTGAGACTTGGTAGGATGGAAGGGGTGAGGAAAAAGAGGGAGACAGAGAAGAAGATGGCTTAATGATATCAGGGAATGGACCAGCTTAGAGGTAGAAGAGCAAAAGGCCGCTTCACCATTTTTTATTCTTATCTCTTGGAATAAAAGTCAACCCATTGTTTCAGGATCTAAGATTACGACTGGGAATATGAAAGGGACAGGCAGTCCAAAACTTAAGGATTATTCAGAGCTTTATATGCCATTAACAGCCATTTAAAATCGACCCTAAATGACACAGGTGACCAATTTAATGTTGACAAGACCAGAGAGATGGGTTCAGATTTTCTTTGCCACTTAAGATTCTTGCAGCTTTCTTAGGGGGTCCTGTTAGGAGTGCATTACATGAATGTAGTCGGCTAATATCAAAAGCATGACGTCATTTTGCAGCATCCAGTGATGTTATAAGAGGAAGATCTTATCAGACCAGTCCTTGAGATATTGTTGAACAGGCATCTGCAATAGTTGACATACTGTAAGCACAGCATACGACAGTATTGACTTAAACGTCCAAAACTCCTTTGACTCAGTCATCTCACACTGAAGATTACTTCTAAAATCAGAAGCCATAGCTATCAGAGGTAACCTACAAAACCGGACCTCAAGATGGTTAACCCACAAGAGAAAAAGAGTACAGAGAAAAGGAGGATGGAGTGGAGTCCCTCAGGGGTCAGTCCTTGAACCCTTCTTTTTTCTGATATACATTAATGATATGCATTTCAATTTAGTTAATATATTTGTTAAATTTTGCAGATGATCCTAAAATTTGAGCGATGGCAGTCACAATCATTCCAGAAAGACCTGGACAACCTTCAGAACAAAGTGAGCACTTGGAAAATGGAATTTAACGTAGAAAAGTGCAAAGTGCTACATGTGGGCAAAAGGAACGTCGATTATAAATACAAGATGGGAGACACTGAGCAACAGGAAATCACCTCTGAAGATCATTTAGGGCAGGGGTGTCGAACTCTGTTCCTGGAGAAACGCAATGGCAGCAGGTTTTCATTCTAACCACCTTCTTAATTAGTGACCTGTTTTTGTTACTAATGAACTTCTTTTGCCTTAGTTTTAATTAACTTGACTCAGACCCCTTAGTTGTCTCTTTTTCCTTAATTAGCAGCCAAACAATAATGAGACACAAAACGATCTGCCACATGACCAGCTAACCGGATTATCTGAACATAAAGAAAGGTGAAGGTTGATCTCTCATGTCACCAAAACATTTTGACAGTGTTCTTTGAAAGAACAAGAAAATCAACAGTTTTGAAAATGCCTTCTGTCAGGCAGATTTAAATAACGGATTTAATTAACAGCACAAATTGGCTTCTCATTAAGGAATTGGTTGGAGTGAAGTTGGTTGGAGTTTGAAGCTCCAGTTTAGCTGCTCATCTATAGGCTTGTTTCACATCTCATTTCTGTTTGGCTGCCATTTAATGAAGAAACAAATCAATTGAGAGGACTGAATCCTTAAAAGCAGGGCTATTAAAATGAAGGGAAAAGGAGTTAATTAGCAGTGAAAACTGGTCAATTGTTAGAATGAAAACTTGCAGCCACTGCGGCCCTCCATGCCCGGAGTTCGACACTCGTGATTTAGGGGTTTATGTTGACACAACATTCTCATTGTCTAAGCCATGTGCAGAAGTGATTAAATAGGCTGTCACACACGTGTAATTGAGTAATTGTAGTTCTACACCAGACTAGGGGGCGGCGGAGTGCGCTGACCGACTCTCTCAGTTCCTTGCAGACCATTCTCGGGAAATCCCACTGGGTCCCGGCACCTGTGATGACATCACTTCCCGTTTTGGAGACACCACTTCCGGTTCTGGCATCGATGACATCACTTCCTTCACCGACCTTTAAAGCTGCCATCTTACCTCCACCTTGTCAGTTGTGTTTTGGACTTGTAACGGCCGACCAGTTTCCCAGCCGGCAGCTACACCTCCAAGACCTGTGGCCTGGATAATTTACTGAGGTTGAATCTAAAGATCAAGCCATACCTCTAACAAATGAAACTTTTCCCCACAATCGACTATGTAAATATAAGCACAACAGAAAAGCAGATATGTAAAATTAAACTGATTAACTGTATTTAAATGAAACAACAACAAGAAATATGCAAAATAAATAAATAGAAAAAATATATATATATATGTAACCCTCCACCACAGCAACAACGTGACACCACCATATATAAATACAACAAAACCTCCCTTGCCCCTGTAACATATAACAAACAACGAATAACAACAATGAATGATAAACGGAATGAACGATCGTGAATTATAATCCGGTTATAAAAACTGTCCTGCAGACGGATGACTGTACGAGAGATAAGTGAGTTGTTTGAATTTCCCGGCAAATGGAGCAACCTCACCGTGATTCCTCTGCGCGTGATGGATGTTGATCAGACCCCGGGGTCTCTGCAGATGAGGGATGGAAGACAGTCCAGCGGAATGAAAAACAAACTAGGATAAAAGCGCGATGTGAAAAAATAGCAGGTAAGTTGCTTCGTGGTTCTGAAAAAATGGTCTCCTCCTTTCTCCTCTCCTCTCCCTTCCTTGTTTCCTCCTGATTGCTTAAATAGTCCTGTGGTGGATGTAATTGAGTGATAGTTAACAGGTGTTTTCCAGGTTTGGGGCTGCGGTTTCCTTCCATCATCCGTCCCCCTTTGTATTTACGGGGACAACATTTACTGACCACACAAACAGCAAACGGGACGATGAAAACAAGACGCACTCAGTACTAACATTTGACACTATTACTATGTTGCCCCGCTACAGACTCAGTATCGTGAACATCTCTGTAAGCCTTTTGCAGCCAGGGATTATAGGGGCGGCTGCCCCAAACCTTTGTGATGTCTGTTGGTCATCTCTCTGACAAGTCCAATGAAATGTTAGGTTGTATCGTAAGAATTGTTGAATATAAATCGAGGGGCTTGATTGCTCAGACTATAAAACGCACTGGTGAGACCACATCTGGAGTATCGTGTGCAGCTACAAGAAAGACATAGCAGCACTTGAAGCTGTGCAGAGGAGAGAAACTGAATGCTTAAGGACTTGAGGATGTGTCCTACTGTAACAGATTCAGAAAATGAAACCTGCGTGGGGACCTAATCCATGTCTTTGATATTCTAAAAGACTTTGATATAGTAGATCCAGCAGAACTCTTTCAACACAATGGTGAGTCACGTAGTCAAGGCCACTAGTGGAAATTTAAGGGGATGTGCAATTAGGACTAAAGCCATCAAGCACTACTTTACAATGTCATCATGTTTGAGTAAGGACCGAGTTGAAAGAAATGTTGGGATGCCAGCAGGGTCTCCCCTTTTAATTCAAAACGCAAATAAGAATTAAACAGGACGTGCATGATGGCACAGGAAGCAGAGAATAACAGAAGGTTACAGCCTCTCTGGCTGTAACTGATTAGCTTGGATGAGAGGGTCTGGTTTAAGAGGAAGTCCATCTTTTGCTCAACTCCAATGAGACGCCTCCTTCTGGGAACATCCCGGGTTTATAGGGCAGAAGGGGCTGAGTCATTTGCCCTCACTGGGCATCTTGTCAGCACTGTGGAGGAAGAAGGAGACGATACTGTTAGGGACAGCGCCCCTTCATGTCCTGGAGTGGTATTACATACCTCTGATGCACTTGCTTGACGACTCAAAGAGTTGTTTGAGTCTGAGACAAACTGCTGAGCCATGAAGTTGAAGTAGAAACCTTGAAAACCTTCAGGAAGGTTCTAGAAATGAAGAACTGGGGACAACCTGTCTGTTAGCTAAACAAGCAAGCTTGATGGACTGAATGGTCTCCACTCACTTGTTGAGTTTCTTCTGTTCAGACGGGAATACGGTACTCTCCGTGGGCATCTGCTTGAAGATGCCATACACGTTAAGTTAACCTTTGCCGCCTTTGTAGTTTTTTTTTTTTTTATTTCTTTCCGAGCAGAGCTTGAATTCATTTCCAACCCATATGCTCAGCCTATTAAAATGAATGAAATTGTAATGGGAAAAAGTTTAATGTGCAGGACGAAAAATATCATTTCACACTGAGTGACCTGGTAGACACCAAGGTTAATCTGCTGAGATAGGATTTATTATGGCGAGGTGTCTGCGCCCCTTCCGCGCCCATAACTGCATATTTTGTTTCTGAAATGTAAATAGCATTATGGAGGGATGCTCACCGCGTGTTGAACATTTCTGTCGAGCCGAATTTTAAGCCTTTAAGAAAATATCCTGACAGTTGTGCTGACTAAAGCAGCTCCACGCATCATGTGGCGCGCGCGCTGACTTTGTGAATATTTCAGGAAGTGTCACCGAGGAGAGATGAGCTGTCAGGCTGAAGTATTTAAAGGCTTTTCACTCCGAGCTGTGATATACGCGGCCTAGTGGCTGCCGTATCTTTTGTGTCAACATTAAGCGATAACAGGGTGTAGAGCTTTACAAGATGGAGAGAACTCGATGGGCTAGAGAATCACGTTTCATTTTTAGGAAAATCCCATTTGTCTTTATAAGCTGTAATTTGCCGGTTATGTAACCAGTACAACGGCCGGAGAAGAACAAACAGGTGGAAGGTCAAGTTGGCCGTTCGAGTCAGCGGGGCTGATAAACAACAAGTGAGAAAAGCGAAGCTGTGATCAGTGAAAATACATGTGTGTGAATGAGAGGAAGGTCAGTGGAATGGTGAGGGTGCAAGGAGGAGAGTTGGCGAAGGTGAATGAGTTTAAATACTTGGGATCAACAGTAAGCTGGGATTGTGGAAGAGACGTGAAGAAGAGAGTGCAGGCAGGGTGGAATGGGTGGAGAAGAGTGTCAGGAGTGATTTGTGACAGACAGGCATCAGCAAGAGTGAAAGGGAAGGTCTACAGGACGGTAGTGAGGCCAGCTATGTTATATGGGCTGGAGACGGTGGCACAGGAGACAGAGCTGGAGGTGGCAGTGTTAAAGATGCTAAGATTTGCATTGGGTGTGATGAGGATGGACAGGATTAGAAATTAAGACATTAGAGGGTCAGCTCAGGTTGGACGGTTGGGAGACATGCTGGGTATATTGGGAGAAGGGTGCTAAGGATAGAGCTGCCAGGCAAGAGGAGAAGAGGAAGGCCTAAGAGAAGGTTTATGGATGTGGTGAGAGAGGACATGCAGGTGATGGGTGTCACAGAACAAGATGACGAGGACAGGCAGAAATGGAACAAGATGATCCGCTGTGGTAACCTCTAACAGGAGCAGCTAAAAGAAAAAGAAGTCCTGTTAGAGGATACGTTTCTTTCTGTAATTAAAATGTTGATTTCTACCACATGACAAAGAGTACAGAGAAGAGGAGAATGAAATGACATCTTCAGTGGGCATCTCAAGGGTCTGACCTCTGTCTGACCCGTTACTTTTTCTCCTTAATTTCTCGTATATGAAGTATAGGGGAATTACTGTAATCGTCCAAAAATTCAATGTCGAGATTTTGATGAATCTTGACATTTTAGGCCTCCCTGACTTTCTCGTATACAAAGTATAGGGAAAGTATTGGAATCCACCAAAAATTCAATGTCGAGATTTTGATGAATCTTGATTGTTCAGACCTCCTGGAGTCTGAAAATACCATTTTTGGAATTATGTCTGTGTGTGTGTGTGTGTGTGTGTGTGTGTGTATTTAAACACGATAACTTCAGTATGCTTTTACTTAGGTCAACCAAATTTAGCATATAAGTATGAGGTACAAAACATAGATTTCTATCAACTTTTGGGTCATTTCCATTAACAGGAAGTGGTAGTTTACCTTTTATTCATGCAACTGTAGAGTCCGATTTATTCAAGTTTATTTTTATAATGATTGTTCAATCTTCCTATATAATACACCCCTGTGGCTGTTCGTTTGTCTGTCCAGGATTTTTAATCACCTGTAGCTCGCAAACCGTTTTACCTATTGACTTGAAATTTGGTACACATATATTACGTGACGTCTACTATCCGCTTTCAGGGTGATGATTTTTATTACTCTTTTTATTTTTATTTTATTTTATTGTAGAATCAACTCTCAGCAGCGCGCAGCAGGGCGGCCATGCAGTGCATGTGTATGGGTGCCGTTCTCATTCCCTACCACCTTCGCTATTCATTCTTGAGAAGATTGAAGACTTAAGTGCCAGCTTAAGTGAAAAATGAAAGAAAACGTACTAAGTAATTGCAACACAAAAACTAACGTAATCAGTTTTAATGTGAAAAGATGCCGATGAAAGAAGAGAAGCAGCGAGTCGCTAGGGTGAAGAAAAGAAGAGCTGCTCAGGAAATAGCAAGCGCATCAACCTCTGAGCAAACGAATGATAAACGTACAGAGAAAGAGGATGAAAACTAGGAATGCTCAAGTCAAATGTATTCACTGCACGCTATCATGCAGCACACCATTACTGGTATATTACTAATTTGATTTGATTTGTGGTTGATGGTTCTTTAATGTATATAATATTAAAATACAATCATTGCCTTGTGGTTTACTCCTCATATATCCATCCCCATATCTGAGTATACGAGAAACTCTAGGGGAGACCACTCCCGATTTTTTATAATATTGACATCGATTCTGGTATAGTTAGTAAACTTGTCAAATTCACAGGTGACACTAAAATTGGAGGGATGACAGACACTGAGGAGGCAGCAAAAAGAATTCAGAAAGACCAGGACAAGCTTCAGAACTGGGTGAGCACCTGGAAAATGGAGTTTAATGTAGAAAAGTGCTTCACGTGGACTAAAGGAACATCAGTTATAAATACAAGATGGGAGACTCTGAACTACAAGAAGAGACCTCTGACAAGGACTTAAGGGTTTATGTTGACACAACATTTTCATCTACTGAGCAATGTATAGAAGCAATTAAAAAGGCAAATAAAATGTTAGTTTAAACCATAAAAACTGTTGAATTTAAATCAAGGGATGTTATCCTGAGACTATATAATGCAAATTAAGTATTAGGTTGTATCTTATGAATTGTTGAATATAAATTTGAGGGGTCTATAAAACGCACAAGTGAGACCACATCTGAAGTCTTGTGTGCAGTTCGGGTCACCGCAGTACAAGAACGACAAAGCTGTGCAGAGAAGAGCAACCAAGTGCACCTCAGAGCTCGAGGACATATCCATGTAAAAAAATTTCAGTGTTTTGTTTAAAGAAAAATCCTAAAATGCAGATTTTGTTTTGTCATTGTAGGGTGTTGAGTGCTGCTTGATGAAGGAAAAAAATGAATTTAGATGATTTTAATAGAAGGCTGCAGCAAAGCAAAATGTGAAACATTTGAAGGGTCTGAATTCTTTCAGAATCACATAAATAGACGTACTAAATATTCTTTAAATATGATAAAAATGACCTAATTATAATAAAAACATGAAAAAATATATTTCAGAATAGCATTTCCCAACCTTTGTGCTACCACGACCCAGTTTCTCACAGGCTTGTGTGTTTGCAATGCCCCTCTGGGAGGGTTGTTCCACCATCATGAATGCAGCATGATCGTCTGAGTGAGCGTAGTAGAATGGTCCCCTCGCGATCGTCCAAGCATGGTGGGGGGTGGCTTCCTGCATGAATGAAGCAAACACGACCATCGACGCTTTTCCTTGTCAGAGCGGTCGAGGGGGTCTTCCAAGATCGGTGGTGATCCAGATGTGGTGTTGCCATTGTGAACTGAGCACGATTATCAGGTTTGGGGTTTGGTGCAGAGTCAGCCATGGCCCACCAGTGGGTTGTGACTTACAGTTTGGGAAAATGTGATTTAGAAATAACCAAAACCACAATAAAGAGGAAAGTAAACACCAACCTGGGGACAAACCCTGGGTGTGTTCTAACATTTACAGATGCCATTTAAGACCCCATCCTCCAAAATGACTGCCATGATAACACGTTTCAGTCCAGTGATTAAATTAATGAATATAAAATCCCTTGAGTTAGACATGCAGACACCATGTCCAAGTCTGGTGTTTCATGTGAAGCTCATAAGGTACTTATCTTGATAGATAATCATTAATTTCTCATTTCAGCTCCGAGCGCCGAGTCCAGGTGGGTATGGGAAATTTATTACACAGGGTGACACATGCTGTTTGCATAACGTGCGTGTTTGTGGTTAATTTAAATGAGCATTTATGTTCTGCTATATTAAAAACCCATCATCCATAGCCAGACGGAATTATGGCCAAAAAGCAAGAGCAGAGTTAAAGAAAATTCCCATTAATTAGATTCTGATGCAAACTATGGAACTAGTAGGGAAACACAAATAAACGAAAAGGATTTGGTGGCAGTTCACTCCACAGCCCATCATTTGTTACTATGTAAGTGGTACAGCTGATGGGCCACAGTCACACCTAAGCAGTCTGTCTCCAGCCAGAGGGGAGAGTGTGTCCTGGGTTCAGTTCAGATGGTCCTGACATCAGACGAACATTAGAACAATCGAGATGACAACAGGCCATTCAGCACAACAAAGCTCGCCAGTCCTGTCCACTTAATTCTTCTAAAATAACATCATGTAAGGGTCTGAAAGTCCCTAAAGTCTTATTGTCACTACACTGCGTGGTCAATTATTCCAAGTGTCTGCGGTTCTCTGTGTACAAAAATAAAACAAACTTTTGTAATGTTTGTGTGAAATTTCCCCTTAACAAGTTTCCAACTGTGTCCCCATATTCTTGATGAACTCATTTTAAATTCACAGTCTGAATCTACTGGACTAATCCATCCTTCCATTTTCCAACCCACTGAATCCGAACACAGGGTCACGGGGGTCTGCTGGAGCCAATCCCAGCCAACACAGGGCACAAGGCAGGAACCAATCCCAGGCAGGGTGCCAACCCACCACAGGACACACACAAACACCAAGCACACACCAGGGCCAATTTAGAATCGCCAATCCACCTAACCTGCATGTCTTTGGACTGTGGGAGGAAACCCACGCAGACATGGGGAGAACATGCAAACTCTAGCAGGGAGGACCTGGGAAGCGAACCCGGGTCTCCTAACTGTGAGGCAGCAGTGCTACCCCTGCACCACCGTGCTACTGGACTAATTCCCATCATAATTTTAAACACTTCACTTATGTCTAACTTTTATCTCCTTTTGCTTAAATCAGTGTTTCCCAAACTCGGTCCTGGGCTGCAGGTTTTTGTTCCAACCAGCTTCTGTTTTTAATTGGACTCCTGGGCTAATTAAGTGATGTGTTTATTTCCCAGGTTCTGTGTTTTGGGAACAACATAGAAATTAGAAAACTAAGTTTGCTAAAGAAAAAACTATTAAAACGTACCAAGCAGTTATATAGGAATAATGTATTTTTTTTCTTTTTAACAGTATTTTCATCTTGATTTTCATCCTACTTTTCAAGGTGTTCTAATTGTTTAATTAATCCATTATTTACTAATTAGTGGGTCTGATGCTAAAGTAGTTGCACCCTTTAATTATTCAGTGTTGTTTGCCTGGGTGTCTGCTCTGCTTGTTTTTAATTGTCATTAATAAGATACAACAAAAGGGGAAAAATGCACAGAGAAAAGGTAAAGTATAATGAAATCAACAAAAGAGAGTTAAGCATTTAAATCTATAGCAAAAGCAGAAATATTTCTAAATGTCTTATGAATGTAAAAATCATGCTGCTGTGCTTTTCTGAATGTCGAATAAAAGAAAAAAAAAACAGCTAATTAAATGAGATCAGTGTGATCAGGTGTTGTCACTGACTAGGAATCTGGTTGGAACAAAAACCTGCAGCCACAGGGGGTCTCCAGGACTGAGATTGGGAAACACTGGCTTAAATGGAAAAGGCTCAGCTCTTTGAATCTTTCTTCATAACTCATCCCCTGTAGCCCTGGAATCAGCCTAATCGTTCTTCTATGGACCTTTTTCTAGTGCTGTTATGTCCTTTTTGTAGCCTGGAGACTAAAACTGCACCCAGGACTCCAGATGAAGCGTCACCAGTGCATTATAAAGCTTGAGCAGAACCTCCTGTGACTTGTACTGCAAACATCAAGGCGCTATATAACCTGACATTCTGTTTGTCTTTTTAATGGCTTCTGAATACTGTCTGTCACTGTCTGATGGTGACAAGTCCACGACCACTCCTAAATCCTTCTCATAAGGTGGACTTTTGATTTTCGAACCTCACATTATGTATTATAAGAGATGACCGGACGACCCTTAGTTGGACAGATGGGGGAAGGCAACTTTTGTAGGACACTGCTTCCCCGAAGCACCAGATGGCAGCTTCCCGGGACCACAGCAGTGCCCTGTGTGATTGCTGAAAGTCGGAAAACAACAGTAGACAAACACCAATAAAAAGTAAAAAGCAATTTCTTTTATTCTTGGTGTCAGAGAGACTGCAGCACCTGACATTTCAGTTTGTTACAGGCAGCCTAGCCTGAAAGCAGGAAGTTAGCTCAGTTTTATACCAGTTTGTTTACTAAAATAAAAAGAGGAAGAGCAGCAGTTCATTTTGAGTTCATACATGGATTGCTATAGCCTGTACTTACATCCTGAATTTTATACGTGCAGAAAAGCACAGTGTTTTTAACAGATAAAAGAGTTGTCAGCATATTCATAGTCTTAAGTAACACACCCCTACGTACACAACAGTCAGTTACAGCAAATTTGTCATATACAGGTGTATGCAACTCAGCAGATTGAGATAATGCTCACTTCCCTATACTTTTTGCATGTATAATATCAAGGGTTACATAAAGGTTAGTTCAGCACATTACATTAGTTACAAGGAAATTACATTCTTATAGCTTTAGTATCTGAATTAGATTACATTTGTTCAGTTAGCTTAATACATCCTTATTTAATTCATAAGTGTCACGCTTCTTATGGTTCTATTAGTACCATACTTTTATTATTTGGAAAAGCTAAAGCACCTTAATTCTAAATATTCTTTCTCACCTGGATTCCCCCAGGGCACTATGGGACATGGTGTCCGGCAACACAGGCCTGCTGGGTACTGCGGGTGCCACTAAGGGACGATCTGGGAAGTTGGTGGGAGATGAAGCTCTCAGCTAGCCCAGGAGTACTAGTGAATCATGAGGAAGAAAACTCCGAAGTACTTCCGGGCTGATTAAAGAACTCTAATTCTCCGTCTGACCTGGAAGTGCTGGCAGGTCACATGGACAGAAGATCAGAGGCACTTCCAGGTCAAGGACTACTGCAGAACACCCAGCAGTTGAGCCAGAGCTGGAAGTAGGTGGTCAACGTTTGCTGGGAGGTGTGGAGGAGGAAACAGAAATAGAAAGAGAAAGAGAGAGTGAGAAGATTTACGTTTTTTGCCTGTTTATCCATGGCTGGGGTGCTTGGAGGGCACTGTACAAGAAAGGAAGAAAATAAAAATACTTCTTTGTGCTTTTACCCTGTGTCCTGTGTGTCTGTCTGTTGGCATTCACAGTATTCAAACCTCACATTTGTACTTCCTACATGTGATCCTTTACAATTACTGACGTTAAATGCCATCATCCAGAAATCTGCCAAAGACTGTGAGCTGTCCAAGTCCCTCTGTGATGATTCAGTGCAGTCTTGATTATCTGCCAATCCACCTAACTTGGTATCATCTGCAAACTTAGCCAGCCTGTTCTTTATATTCTTATCCAAATCATTTATATATTAAACATAGCAGTAGCATCAGCACTGACCCCTGCTGGAGACCACTCTGAACATCAGCCAATTCTGATGAGATTCCTCACACCATCACCCTCTGCTTCCTGTCTCTGAGCCAATTCTTCACCTAGCTTCACCCAATTACCACATCTTCTCTTCTCCCATCTCTTGAATTACATCAAAACAGATGAGGTGGGTAATTCAAGATAATGCAGATATTAACTTAATAATGCATATCTTTATATAAAATACGCTACCATGGCTGTTTGTTTGTCTGTCTAGGATTTTAAATCACCTGTCGCTCACAAAACTATTGACCTGAAATTTGGTACACATATACTATATGACATCTACTATACGCTTTCTTGGTGATGATTGACATCCAAGGTTATTCCTCTTTTTATTTTTATTTTATTTTATTGCAGAATCAACTCTCGGCAGCGGCAAGCAGGTTGGCTGTACGACGCATGTGTACGGCCGCTGTTCTCATCCCTACCTCCTTCGCTGTCACTTCCCCTACTTCTTCATATCTTAAATCATTCTTGAGACAGATTGAAGACTTAAGTGTCAGTTTAAGTGAAAAAGGAAAGAAAACGTACTAAGTAATTGCAACACAAACACTAACTTAATCAGTTTAAATGCAAATAGATGCCGATGGAAGAAGAGAAGAAGCGGGGCGCTAGAGTGAAGAAAAGAAAAGCTGCTCAGGAAGCAGCAAGCACATCAACCTCTGAGCAAATGAATGCTAAACGTAAAGAGAAAGAGGATAAAAACTAGGAATGTTCAAGTCAAGTGTATTCAGTGCACATCATCGTTAGAGCAGTGTGCCGTTACTGGTATTAATATATCAATAATGCATATTGTAAGGTTTCTAAACTCTTTTTGGTCTCCCCCAAATGGGACGACACCCCGAGGAGAGTCCAGAAGCATGATCGCTGTGTCTGTGGGAGACAACCTATCAGTTGCTGGGGCAACCGCAGGCTCCCAGCGCAGTAGTGGCTTGCAGCAAAAGCAAATCTGAGCCCATCACATACACGCTATAAGTGCTTGTCATCGATGGACGATGCCAGGAACATTATAACTGCAGGGAACAGTATTACTTGGCCACTAACATGGCCACGACCCTGCCTGATTGCTGTGTCTGGGTACAGGAGAGCAGTAGGTCCCACTACAGTAAATAACCCTGCTGTTCCTGTTCCAAGCTTAATAAAAGCTGGTATTGCTAAAGTACAGAGACTAAGCCTCGTGTATTGGGGTGCAAGACAGGGACAAACACGTCACAATATGATAACACGATTTCCAATTGGGCCTAAAATATAAGCCAAGTAAAAAACGAATGTGACAATAATATCAATACAATCTGGATAACAGTCCATTTATTTTGCTTAGGCCACCAGGTGGCTCTCTGTATTAGTATGTTGGCATGGTCTGCCATGGCCCATGGAATGGGATGGTAGAAACAGGCAGCATGGCTACCACATTGAGCAGCAGGCGCAGATTCTTTGATAGTCTAAATTTATGTTAGTGTGGCGTCCTTGGCCTTCCTTCCAGACCAATCAGTCATCGTAGACACCACTGGTTCATTCCAGTCCTGTTTAGGCACAACTCAGCCTCGATTCTAACGTCACTCCCGTCTCTCAGTTATGACATCATTTCCACTAATATTTCCCTCTGGTTGCCATTTTCTATAAATAGTCACCTTCAGCTTCTGGTTGACATCAAATGTTACGGTTTTGATCACCTTATTTTTTTGCTCATTTTTGTGCAAGATCACTGGACATTATAAGGGGACAATTCCCCAAATCTTTTCTGAGTCTCTTCTCCATTCAATTTCCTACAATGTGTAAAGAACTAATAAACTAAAGAGACTACTATAAACTAATCATTACTACACATTCTGCACTTCACGTCAACATTATGTCCTTCTTATAACATGAAAAAATGTTCTGTTTTAGCTGGTCATACAACTTTTGTTGCCTCACATCTCTTATACCATCCTGCATTTACACAGATTACTGTAGACACAGAATTCACATGAAATGTATGTATTTCAAATAACGACATATCATTTAGCTATGTAATTCCCTACAACTCATTGCCAGATTAAAACCTCAACATAGACTTGAGCTGAGAGATTTTTGCCACGTGATGATGACGTTAGCTGGCTGAATGGCAGCTGGGGGAGTGCAGGCTGAGTGCTGCTAACTGACACATTGGCAGAACAAAAGTGCTTATTGGGAACAATTGGCGCAGTGATAAGGAGCGGTGAGGACAATTAATGTGGTCCGGGATAACAAAAAATTTTGCAGGCTTCAGGGATTCTAGTGTTAACACTATGTCAAATGTCCATCGACATCGATAAAATGCTATGCCATTTGATCTGGACTTGTCATTTGAACATGCATTTTTTCTTTGATATTGCCTATACTCCGTGTTATGGTGCATGCTACTGAAAATGCAGGCAGACTTCTTTTTGGGCACATACATCGTCAGCAGGGCGCTGTCAGATCTAAACACTAGCGTGGTGAATAGCTCGCGTACTGAAGTGACTTTAGATACAGGTGCAAGTCCCATTTTACTTTATGGTGCTAAGCAGAGTGCAGCAGTCTATTAGCTGGTGAAAGTAACGTGAAGAAGCTGTCTGTTGCTACGGTCCTGCCTTTGTCCAGTCTGAGAGCGGTCACGGGACACCGTATCTTTGATTGCCAGTACAACAAACAGTTCTGAGCAGGCATCGGCCACAGCACTGCTCTTGTGAAAAGAATGGAGATAAATGGCATCAACTCAGAGAGGGAGAGGCAAGTTCATTGTACCACATGAACGTCACTGAGAGAATAACACTGAATAATAAAAAACAAGCACTAACTTTTACAATTAGCCAAAATTTACAGACTCAAATCAATGTTTTTATTATATTGTAGAAATAATAATACAAATAATAGCAGCTCACTGCTCAAAACACAGGCAGCACCATCCAAGAACATGTATTAGCTTTCTGTCGATTGACATTTGAGCTTAGGTTTGTAACTGATTGACTGCCACATGTAAATTGAATGATTTTTTTTCTTTGGTTATATTCTTGAATAAAAGCACACATGTTTATATGATATTTGGACTAAAGTCATTATACACTCATCATTATTAGTATAACATGGAAAAAAGTTTCTGCTTTAGGTATGTGTTCAGCATTTCTTGCATTTCTCGCATTTCCTTTCATCCTACACTTACCCAGATCTTTGTAGACATGGTATGCACATGAAGCGCATGTGTTCCAAATATTGATATGCTGTATTATTTACCCTCTACAACTCCAGGCACTTCACACGCAGATAAGGAGCCTTCAGCTGGGAGAACTTTTTTACCTGGGTTGAGCTCTATCAAGGGAGGGGATGAGATGGCAGTCTGCTTGCTACTTGTACTGATCAATGCATTTACAAAACAAAAGATGCTGATGGAGAGGTGCGAAGGGATTCTAGTGTTAAATGCCTTCACTGGGCGGCTTCTCGGTACTGTGGAGAGAGAAGGTTAGTGGCATCTCCCCTTCTCTTCTCTGCAGGTTATTATTACATCCCTCGACTGAGCCTGTGAGGAGGTCCTGTGACACTCCTGTGTGACACTATACTGAAACAAATGAACCCAATGGATACCTTAGGGTATAAAATCCCTTAACAGAAACAAATACTATTCCCTGACAAACACGTATTGTGAAAAATATGAATTACCAATGTATGACATGAGTTGCTTTGAACAGAGATAGAGAGAGAGGGGGGTTGGGAGCATGCATTGATAGCTCGTTGCCCTTCCCACCACATGATGAACCAACCTGGATTGGTACCCGAGAGCAGTGGATGACTCCTCAAAACCACACCGGAACAGTGTGAGGTTTATTTTATGGTGGCTGGAGTGCCAATCCTGCCACTGACCCCCAAGTTTTCCCTGTAAGTTGGAGGACCTGCTTGCAGGGCTGGATGCAGATTAACGTCATACCCTGGATGAAACAATTACGCTTAAGAGCCTTGCTCAGGGGCCCAACGGAGAAATAATCATATATATGTAGGGAGTTCATAAATGGGTAGCTGTATGTTTTCCACAGACTAAATAATAAAAGAGAATTCTATTTTCTTAAATAAATTCTATCTACACTCTTAACAAAAGAAAAAAAAAGTCAACCCACAAACAGTTAAACCCAGACAGGAATCTAGCTACACTTGTCGCACCTCTCATATTGACATTTGCAAGATAAAACCCACCAGGAGAGTGCTGATCTATCATCTAGCTCTGTCTGGATTCTCTAATAATAAGTGGCTGCAGGATAAGAAGGCATCAAAAACTATTAGTTTCCGAAAATCCTTCACCATGGAGCTGGCATCTCTCTTCAGGGCCCTCTGACAAGATATTAAATCTGAAAGGGAGGCCGCTGAGACACTGGGTTTGGCTCATTTCTTTAATACAGAAGGAGTCTGACACGCCAACTCTGGACCCGGGCACCAGCAAACATCTGCCCAAGGGCTTCTAATTTTACAGGGATTATGTTCTTTGTGTGTGGCATACCCAGTGGTAATCAAAGGGTCCCATTAGTGCTCCAGTTTTGAGTGAACAATGAAGTCACTAGCAATGGAAAATGCTATCAGTAAGGATGTGCATATCTTAAACTGTTCTTTTGTTCTTAAAAATTAAGATGGCTTCTAAATATGAAGGGTACAGATACATTAACTCATGCATTTAATAGTAATAATAACACATTTTATTTATTTCTGGTGGAACTAACTACTGCAATGTTTTATTCACATGCTGTTCAAACCAATCTATATGTCACCATCATTTTAATTCAAAATGCTGGTCAAATAATCAGAACTATCATGTCTGACCACATAACCCCTGCCTTGTAGTCGTTACATGGGCTTACAGTTAAGCTGAGAGCAAAATTCTCCCTCTTACAAGTGGCCGGTGCTCTACGTATATGAAATTATCATTACTTATTAATGGTTGTGGCGAGCGCCCTCTTCTACGCTGTGGTGTGCTGGGGAGGCAGCATGAAGAAGAGAGACGCCTCACGCCTGGACAAACTGGTGAGGAAGGCAGGCTCTATTGTAGGCACGGAGCTGGACAGTTTGACATCCGTGGCAGAGCAACGGGCGCTGAACAGACTCCTGTCAATCATGGAGAATCCACTGCATCCACTGAACAGGATCATCTCCAGACAGAGGAGCAGCTTCAATGACAGACTGCTGTCACCGTCCTGCTCCACTGACAGGCTGAGGAGACCCCACACTATGTGACTCTTCAATTCCACCCGGGGGGGTAAACGTTAACATTATACAGTGGACCCTTGACTTATGAACTCAATTTGTTCACGAGGGCTGGTTGTAACTCAAGTTGGTTATAAGTCAAGACTATTTTTCCCATAAGAAATAATGGAAATACCCATAATGCGTTCCGAACCTCCCACTGCAACACTTATTTTAACCTTTTCATAAAAAAGGGTTGTATAATGTGCATAATTTACCAAGACACCAATAATTTTTCTAATGTACTAACCAAAAAGTTATAAAAAGTGCCTAGCCTACTAGAAACAACAATTTCATACTGTACTCACCATTTAATTTAACATCTTTGGGCTGCAGGAAGGGAGGAGGAGGAGAATGAAACGGAAGGTGGGTATTGTTTAGAATGAGCCTCCTTATGCAAATCTTTTCTTTGTAAAATTATCGAGATGGTGGATTTCGAAATGCTGTACATACCGTATTTATTTCCCAAAAATTAGCATTAGAAAATCAGGTGCGCGTCATACACGAGGAAACTTCTGCTTGGGCTCGCTCGCGCACTCACGCTCTCTCTCGCTCGCTTACTCGCCCACTCGCGCTCTCTCTCTCTCGCTCGCCCACTCGCACACTCTCTCGCTCGCTCGCCCACTCGCACTCTCTCTCTCGCTCGCTCGCCCACTCGCGCTCTCTCTCGCTTGCTCGCGCACTCGCACAACAGTGCTTGCTCTCTCTCTAAACGCTTCCTATACAATCACAACGCGCATCGTACATGGGGCAAAACTTTTTTCGCAATTTTCTTTTTAAAAATTAGGGTGCGCGTCTTACACGAGGGTGCGTGGCACATGAGTAAATACGGTATTAGCGGGATCGGTCACATGAACACCACTCATATTTCCACACAATTTCCTTCTTCGTTTTGATTGTGATCGCTTTCTTTACCTTCGTTACCTTCTCTTCCTTCCTTAGCAATTATGCGTCTTGCTTGCCATGGACTTAGTGAATTATATATATAGATAAATCACTGCACTGACCGAAACTACGTCCACAAACACATGTATGTGGGCTCTGACTGACGCTTACGAACGTTCTCGGCTGTTTGTTTACAATCGCACAAGCGGATACACGTGACCGCATTCGGGTCGTAACGCAAGATGTTGGTCGTAAATCAAAACAAAAATTTTGGTCGTAAATCAAGTTGTTCACATGTCAGGTCGGTCGTATGTCGAGGGTCGACTGTACAAAGTTATTGTCTGTTATACCTGCATTTTTATCACTCTTTAATATTGTTTTTTTATCAGTATGCTGCTGCTGGAGTATGTGAATTTCCCCTTGGGCTTAATAAAGTATCTATCTATCTAACAGTAGAATACCTGAAGCCTATGAAAAAACTTGTAATCTGGGCCCACATTAAATCCCTTCACTCCTCTCCATCAGCGACTTTTGTTTTTTAAATGCGTCAATCAGCACAAGCAGCATGCAGCCTGCTGTGCCATCCCCTCCCCTCTGCTTGGCACCATAAAGTAAAATGGGACTTCCACCTGTAGCTAAAGTAACTTCTTTACGCCATTTGCCATGCTAGTATTTAAATCTGACAGCACCGTGCTGACGGTGTATGCGCCCAAAACTTACACCGGGTGTTACAGACTCAAATCAAATATATGTTTTTATAAAATTGTAGAAATAATAATAATAATAATAATAATAATAATAATAATAATAATAATAA
>JANRMT010062796.1:110437387-110456652 GCA_026402145.1 Polypterus bichir lapradei | reverse complement strand
ATTTGGGTTTAAGTTTTTCCGTTGTTTTTCGACTTCAGCGCTCACAGACGCCAGCCACATGCCATGTTTCCCTTCCCCTTGTGTATGCTTGACCTTTCACGGACGAACGTGCTTCCGTCCCACTCCTTGCAGCATGCATTTTTTAAACTCTTCCCGGGACTTCCAATGCTCAGATGGCTCTTTCAAATTAATGAACCTTTGTTCCTTTGTAGCCCCCAACTGTACGGGCTTCTGGCACCTCGTCTGTCTCTATGTGTGCTCCTATATGGCTGGTAATGCCACCGACTTACCTGAGCCCCCTTTCACCCAAACAAGTAAGTGCACTTTATCTCTCATGACATGACCTGTCACCATATCTACCTGCTTTAATGTCACACCTACTGCCCAGTGGCTTACAAGTGTCATCATCTGGTCAGGCCCACAGGAATAAAATGATCCATTTCTAGAGGGAGAGCACCACGACTCGTAGCATTCGTCTATGAGCGAGCAGTAAAGCTGTGAAATGATGAAGAGCCATCCTGGGGCCCAAAGTGAGGCGGACAGTTTTTATGGAAATTATTTCTGGCACGTCCAGCACGCATGGATGATGAAATTCACTGAGCGTTTCATACTGTGTGATGCATATCAGCTCGAAGCACAGCCATGATAAACTCATCAGAGCCTGAATGAGAAATGATTCCCGGCTTTCAGCTCAGGCCTCTTCTCTGCTTCGTTTCCTTTGAAATCTCTTTTATCTGCTCCCATTCATTTTATTTCATTTTTTAAATTTTTTCTTTATGAAGTGCTTACTTCTCACAGCAGCAGGTTTATCAGTGCTTGCTGCCACTCTGGCCTGCTGATGGTCGCTAGTCTCATTTGTTCACCCTGGTCCTTCTGCTCTCGTCCAAACCACCGTTAATTTATGACACATAGTCTTCAGTCGTGGAGTCATGGACTTGAATCTCCAAGATGATGCATCACTATGGGTGCCATATCTGATGAGGAGCGGGAGCCTCATGATTAAAACTTGCTTGGAAACATGTGTAAGCCATTTCTTACGGAAAAGTCAAGATTTTCTTGGTATTATTTTTACATTTTATTGAATTTACTAAAATCATACACAGGCTTGGTGTGCAATAGATATAAAATCTTGCAGTACTTCTTTATATTCCTTGCTTTGTGCCCCTATAAATGCAAGTTATCACCAATATACTAACAACTCAATTGTGCTTCACTCACTCAGAATATGGAGCCAATGTAGGAAGTATTTTAAGATGGAGAATCTTTTATCTGTGGCACCTCTGCAAGAGAACCACCTTTTTCAACCCACGCAAACATATGCAGTTTTTAATATCTGGAAAAGATTTGGAATTAAATTGCTTAGAGATCTTTATAAAGACAACATCTTTACATCATATGAACAATTACATTCCAAATTTAACCTTCCAGCTACACATTTCTTTCACTATCTTCAAATTAGAAACTTTGTTAAACAGAACCTGCCTGATTTTCCTCAACTCCCACCTTCCTCGATGCAGGAAAAAATATTGCTCGGTCTTGAGAACTCAGACAGCATTTCTGTAATATATAAAATTATTTTACAGTCCCTTCCTTTCAAAGACCCAAGAGGACAATGGGAAAAGGATCTCTGACTCAACATCTCAAAAAAGGAGTGAGAGAGAATTCACTTGAGCTCCATATGTGCAAAGCATACAATTATTCAACTATAAATCAAATATTTGGCCATTTCGGTACACTTAAGCATTTCACTCTTCTAGTGCTCCTGTGTAGTATAATTATCTCCTGTACCGTCATCAGTCCACACCTTGAACCTGTCCTAGTCATTTAATACATAAGACACAATATTCCTCCGGATATCAAGAGTGAGCCTGATATGGCCGTGCAATATGTAACAAAGAGAATGGAAAAGGCAGGTGCCATCTCCGGGCATGGAAACCACTTGGTAAGTGACAGTTCTTTGATCGATGGTGATCACCTCGATAGACATGTTAATAGGGGTACGGTTGGAACGATAAAGGAAATGGGTACCTGAACAATGTAAACTAAGTCTAAAATACCTAAACAATAACTATAATTGTAATAAATGAACAATAAAACAGCGGAGAAGCCGTGGATTAAATAAAAAGGCTGTAGTTATCAGCAGGGAGACGTGAATCCCGTGGCGAAGCAAGGAAGGGAATGTAGAGACTGGAGCGACAGACGGCCTTATATAGGCAGGCAGCCAACAACATGGGAGGCGTTGGGATGGGGAACCCAACGCCGCCTCACACGGTGACCGAGCGGCAGGCTATGGACGTATATATGTACGTAAGTAGGATTCAGTTAGCGTTGGGAACCCGCGTACCAAATTTCTTGAAGATGGGCCCATAAGTAACAAAGACCGTTGAAAAGTTCAATATGACGGCCGACAGTGGCGTCATACCACCGAAATAAGTACCAAATTTCAGCCTTCTACCTACACGGGAAGTTGGAGAATTAGTGACGTTGGAAAGTTCAATATGGCGGCTGACAGTGGCGTCACACCACCGAAATAAGTACGTACATTGGTTTCAGTTAGCGCAGGGAAGCCGCCTACCAAATTTCGTGAAGATGGGGCCGTGAATAAGAAAGTTCAACATGGCCGACATTGTTGACCGTTATGACCGTTACGCGTAGAATTTCGAATGAAACCTGCTTAACTTTTGTAAGGAAGCTGTAAGGAATGAGCCTGCCAAATTTCAGCCTTCTACCTACACGGGAAGTTGGAGAATTAGTGATGAGTGAGTGAGTGAGTCAGTCAGTCAGTGAGGGCTTTGCCTTTTATTAGTATAGATAACTTCTACTTATTGGGGTACAAAACAAGGAATATAAAGAAGTGCTGCAGGGTTTTATTTCTATTGTGGACCAAGCCTGTGTATGTTCGTCAATTTGTGTCCATGTCCAGGTTTTTATAGTTAGGTAGTGCCATGCCACCTTCTGCCTTAGGTCTTTGTCACCCTTTGGATACGTGGATGCTTTGAATTCAAAATAAATGAGGTTATGGTTGAGGATTCACTGGAAAGAGTACACTTTTATTCAAATTAATTCTGAGACCAGAGATCTTTTGAAATTCTGTAAGTGCTGTTAGGACTGCAGGCACTGTATTTTGTGGGTCTGATATACACAGATTACCATATCATCTGCATAGAGAGAAACTTTCTGTTTCAGTCCTTCTCTGATAATCCCCTTTATCTCAATTCAAGATTGATGAAATAAACTTGGTGAGGAAATTAGCTTAAAGTTATGAAAAGTATTAGCCATCCATAAGTCCTACACAGACATTTTTGGTGCTGGCATTCTAGTGACTCCAGGCAGCAGGACAATGAAGTCACCAGAAAATTTCATTTCAAGGACACATCTGTCACATTCCAATGTTCTTGCACTAATTTATCTCCGGAAATTGACATTCCATCGATACAAGTTGTAATTATTGCGTTCCATTAAGTAGTCAACATAGACCTCAGTGTTAACGCTTGCAGTGCACCATCTGTTGGAATGTATTTTGTAATGCACGTAGTAATAACATGCATTGCATTTGTCATGCCAACAGATGGTGTTTTACAGACATTTGTAGTAATAAAATGCTTTTATACAAATGTTTGTGATGTGCCATCTGTTGGAATGACAAATACAATGCAAATGTCTGTCTTGTGCCATTTGGCATGGGATTTGTAAAAGAGTGTTCATATTCGTGATGCGCCATCTACTAAAATTACAAATGCAGTGCATTTTATTACAACAAATGTTTGAGAAGTGCCATCTGTTGGAATAAACAAGACATAGAATCTGGATGGACATTGTTATGTTCCTTCCAACTCCAACAAATAATAAGTACAGAGACACAGGTAACTCAACGTGCTCTTTACTCAGTTTCGAATGTGTGTCAACAACACTTATTTTTTCCCACAGGGCTAAGTACACAACATTTCTTTATTAAATTAAGTTATTAACATTGCTAATTAACAAAGGCAAGATACATAACAGACATAAATACAGACACACAGATACTTATGATCTTATTGGATGGATTTTCCTAATATATACTGTATGTCTGCAGTGGGGAGCCTCCACCCTGGAGCTCCAAGTAGGTGAAGTTGACTCCAATGGATGGGTCCAGGTAGGTCGAGTTGACTCCAGTAGGCACCAATAGAGTTGGCTGCAGACCTCCAGAGCTCCACCTGGTTACACCGTGCTTAAGATTAGGGTTGTTTGTTATCTGACTCAAATAATGGCAAGTACTGTCATGTGTTGGTTAACTCCACCTACTTGGAGCTCCTGGGTGGAGCTGCAGTGATAAAAGAAGTAGGAAACTGAGACTCAGCAGTAAAGATCATCAGCAACAAAGTGCTCAAAGTGCTTTACAAGATGAAGAAAGTAATGTTTATAAAAAATAAAAATATAAAAGTAAAAATAAGATTAAATAACACAGAACAAAGTAAGGTCCGATGGCTGGGAGGACAGAAAAACAAAAAAACATAACATAAATGCTCTAAATCCGTCCTCATGGTTTTCAGCCTTCATTTGATGATGATGATGGTCATGCGGACCTCTGGCCTTCAATCCATCAATGTAGGGACTGTATGGAGCTCTGATCAGGTGGTGATGGTGCAGATCACCACAATAGAAAACCGGACAGCAAAGAAATAGTAGGGGTTAGTATGGATTGTGAAGCCTTGATGAAAATGATAATTCAATGCCAAGGGATTACACTAAGCCATGTTAAATTAATGGGTTTTAAGCATTTACGGTGGAGGACTTTAAAAAACTGCTTAAAACCCATTACTTTAACGTGGCTTTCTCATAGCTTCATTTTAGTGTATCCCTAATGTTCTGTTTATACATTGATTTATCATTTTTATCATGGCTCCACTATCCGTACTAACCCCAAGTTTCTCTGCTGTTCTTATTCTGTTTTCCGATCTGCACCACCACCACCACCTGATCAAAGCACAATGCAGTCCCTACGTTGATGGATTGGAGACCAGAGGTCCACATGACCGTCATCATCTAATTGTTCCACATGAAGCCTGAAAGCCATGAGGACTGATTGAGATCTAATGTTAGGTAGAATGACCAGTGGGGGCTGGCCAGGTGGTCTTGTGGCCTTGGAACCCCTGTAGATTTTATCTGTCCATCCCTGGCCATGAGAACTTACTTTATTCTTTGTTACTTTAGTATTGCCTAATCTTATTTTTATATTTTTCTTTTCTTGTTTCTTCACCCCTTAACCTGTAATTGCTCCGTCCTGAGTATGAAGTTAATCTGCATCCGTCCCTGCATGTAGGCCCTCCAACCTGCAGGGAAAAACTTGGGCGTTGGTGGCAGAATTGGCACTCCAGCCACCATAAAAAAAAAAAAAAAAACTCACACTGTTCCACTCCATCTGAGCTAGTGTGGTGCTGAGGTATCGCCCGTTGCATGGCTGCACTCTGGTCCTAATCTGGATCCTGAGTTGGTTTGTCATATGGTGTGTGTGGCAAGGCACTGCAATGCAATGCGTGCTCCTAACCTCCTCTTGTAAAACACTTTGAGCTACATTATTTGTATGAAAACATGCTATAGAAATAAATGTTGTTGTTGTACCCAGATGAGTCCCAAAAGCACTTTCAGAGATTGTCCTCCTGGGTGGTAAATACCATCAAAACCCCAGCTAGATACAGAAAAATGGCCTAGAAAAATCTTTACTATTTAAAAAGTTTATTGAAACAAAAGGCTCTGCAATACACAAAGCTCCTAAGAGCACAAAGGAATTGCCTGTAAAGGAAAGGCAATCCACGGCAAAGTCCCAAAACAGAATCCAAAGGCAAAGTCGAAAACAGAGCACAAGTTCGAAAAATGCAGGAACTCACAAAGCAACAGCAAAGGCCCAGTTCAACACAAGAAACACTCCACTCCACTCCCTAGTGCGTGCGAAGTGAACTGCCAGGAACTATGGAAGGCCGTTCAATAAATAGGGTGAAGGGCAGTTCCTGGTAGTGAGTGGCTAGTGGCCCCGCCCCTTGGGGAACCACCCACAAAACACATGGGACATAATCACATAAACATACAAAGAATAATTTACATAATCAACAAAAGAAACATTTATACACTGCACAGCTCCCCAGACACCCGACGTGACAGGCACAGACACAAGTGCAGCGACAGACACATTTATTTAGATGGGGAAATGTTTCCCAAATCGTTCCCCTCAGCAGCACAGCACAAAAGCACTCTTTCTCTGTTCTTTGTCTGTCTGTCTGCCTCCACTCCTCTGCAGGCAAACTTTGTCCCCCTTCCTCCCAACTCTGGCTCGTCTCTGCGAGGCAGCTGTCTCCATTTTAAGTCACGCCCAGGAGTATTCCAGGTGTCTCTTTGGGAAGGTCTGGAATTACTCCCAGA
Organism: Polypterus bichir lapradei; assembly: GCA_026402145.1. NCBI lineage: Eukaryota > Metazoa > Chordata > Cladistia > Polypteriformes > Polypteridae > Polypterus > Polypterus bichir. Next base: position 110,450,256 of record JANRMT010062796.1, on the reverse strand, counting down.
TGTGGCGGAAGCCCAAGGTAGGGCTCTGCAGCTCCCAGAGCTCCCCCTGGTGGCATCCATGGAACCCACTAGATGCTGTACTGTAATTCCCATACAGCTCTGTGGGACTTGGAGGCAGGGTTGCAACCTGGTGCTGCCAAGGAGCATTTCAGCTTTCAAATGCCATCCCCCCAGTCCTTCCTTTAACTCTTTCAGGGAGGATGTTGACTGTTGTCGAAATTCAGGGGTACAGGATGGTAATCAGCTGTAAACTGTGACAAAACTCACCATTATGTTTAAGTTTGACTCTCTTTAAAGTTAACTTTGTGGATTTGACCGAGATTTCCTGCATGAGTAGTGAAAAGCAAAAAGTCCCTCAAATGGCATCGACATCTGGCAAAAGAGCAAAGTGAATGGGCAAAGCAAAATACTCTGTGGACGACGTTTTGCGTGTCAAATCACTGAGTCAGAGTTGTCCGATTTTGTCGTAAGTGATCTGGAGATTGAAAATGAAAGTGAGGTGCCAGCGTCAGCTGATCGTGGTGCTGAACATGTCCATGTAGTTAATGTACCTACTCCAATGTTCACCTGGGAGGATCGCCTCTTACGATGACAAGAGGTACAAACCAGATTGTGTCACACTGCGACTGCTACGCGAAGACAGCCAGGCAGCTGGCGCATTGTGTATTTCTGCTGGTCATTAAGCTGCCCCCACACACCCACTGCCACCAGAGTCACAGACCAGGCGCATGCAGCAAAAGACGTTTTATATTGATTTATGCGTGAAACCATTGCTTTGTGTGCTTTACAGAAAACTGAAAAAATATTCAGCCCTCAAAGAGTTAAGGAGGCATCCCAGCTGGGTGAAAACACCGGCCCATCACTCACAACACATAAATGATACAAAATTAGACAAAACACACAACTTTGAACCTCAGAGAAATGGTGACTGAAACACTGGTGTCAGGACAACAGTCTACTCCTGAATGTCAGCAGGAAAAAGCAGCCGATTGGGGACTTTGAGAGGAAACAGCAGTGGCACGACCACCACCTCAGTAATAACATCACCCAGGGGGACAGGGTGGACAGTTTCAGATACCTCAGTGTCCACATCGCAGTAGAGCTAACCTGGTCCAAACACACTGACACCTTGGTAAAGAAGGCACACCAATGTCTTGTAGGAAAAATAACCTCTCAATAGACACAAAAAAGAGTTGGGGAATTGTCCCCTTATAATGCCCGGCAATCTTGCAGAAAAAAAAACATAGCAAAAAGTGATCAAAACCATAACATCTGATGATACATAGTGGTTGAAGGTGAGTATATATAGAAAACGGCGACCGGAAGGAAGTAGTGGTGGAAATGACATGTGTCCAGAAATGACGTCATCATGAGGCGACCAGAAGTGACATCAGCAGAAGTGACATCATCAGGTAGGGTTAGTAAAGTGATGTCATCAGAGATCATCCAGAACTGACGTCGTCTTTGGGAGTCGGAGGCGGAAGTGAAATGAAACAGGAGCCATTTTGGGAATCCAGGACTGTCAATGGTGAGTTAATTTATTTTTTATTTTTGGCAATTCTGGTGGAATATGGAGAGCGGCACTATTACCCCCTGTCTCGCGATCGTTCACTCACCTCAGGGCTTGTTGGCTACATCCTAAGCGCATGTGTGTGCCAGTCTTTACCACCTCAGGGATTTCAGGCTGCCATTAAAATTACTGAAGAACTTCCACCACTGAAATTATTCTGACGGGAAGTGTCACTGCCTGCTTTTGGAACGGCGCACAGCAGGACAGCATGGCTCTTTGGAGAGAGTGGTGTGGTCAGCTGAACACATCAGTGGGTGTGCACTCCTTCACATGCCTTCCAATGAGGAAGCAGAGCCTGAGGACTTGGAGGTGGGCTCCCCCATCTCTGGGACTGAGGTCACCGAGGTGGTCAAAAAACTCCTTGGTGGCAGGGCCCCGGGGATGGATGAGATATGCCCGGAGTTCCTCAAGGCTCTGGATGTTGTAGGACTGTCTTGGTTGACATGCCTTGACATGGATTGGCAGACCGGGGTGGTGGTCCCCATGTTTAAGAAGGGGGACCAGAGGGTGTGTTCCAACTACAGAGGGATCACACCCCTTGACTCTCTGGAATAGTCTTTTTGGGGGTTCTGGAGAGGAGGGTCTGTCAGATAATCGAACCTCAGATTCAGGAGGAACAGTGTGGTTTTCGTCCTAGTCACAGAACAGTGGACCAGCTCTACACCCTTGGCATGGTCCTGGAGGGTACATGGGAGTTTGCCCAACCAGTCTACATGTGTTTTGTGGACTTGGAAATGGCATTCGACCGTGTCCCTCGGGGAATCCTGTAGGGGGTGCTCCGGGAGTATGGGGTACCAGAAGCGGCTGGGATGGGAATCAGCACCTCCAAATCCGAGACCATGGTCCTCAGCCGGAAAAGAGTGGAGTGCCCTCTCAGGGTTGGGAGCGAGATCCTGCCCCAAGTGGAGGAGTTCAAGTATCTTGGGGTCTTGTTCACAAAAGAGGGAAGAATGGAGTGGGAGACCAACAGGTGGATCGGTGAGGCATCCTCAGTGATGCGGGCTCTGCATCGGTCTGTCGTGGTCAAAAAGGAGCTGAGCCGTAAGGCAAAGCTCTCAATTTACCAGTCGATCTACGCTCCTACCCTCACCTATGGTCATGAGCTCTGGGTAGTGACCGAAAGAACGAGATCGCGAATACAAGCAGCTGAAATGAGTTTCCTGAGGGTGTCTGGGCTTTCCCTTAAAGATAAGGTGAAAAGCTCAGTCATCTGGGAGGGGCTCAGAGTAGAGCCGCTGCTCCTCCGCATCGAGAGGAGTCAGATGAGGTGGCTTGGGCATCTGATCAGAATGCCTCCTGGACGCCTCCCTGGTGAGGTGTTCTGGGCACGTCTAACCGGGAGGAGGCCCCGGGGAAGACCCAGGACACGGCTGAAGAGACTATGTCTCCCGGCTTGCCTGGGAACGCCTCAGGATTTTCCCAGAAGAGCTAGAGGAAGTGGCCGGGGAGAGGGAAGTCTGGGCATCTCTGCTCAAGCTGCTGCCCCCGTGACCCGATCTCGGATACGTGGAAGAGGATGGATGAATGGATGGATGGATATTCAAAAAAAGGCATTTTTATGGCATATATGGTTACTGACAGGCGGTGACAGGGAGTGGCTAAAAGCACGTAGATGCACAAATAGTTTTATGTTGATCTGAGATTTAGGAGAGCACTTGGTGTGGCACCTGGCATACATATGATTTTATTAATCAGATTTGCCATTATTGACTTTTGATTGTAAGCAAAACTCTAGGATGGCATTTAGGGTTTTATACCTGAGGCCTCCAAGTGCCTTCACCTGTCTATTAAAGTGGAGTTTTCACGTAATTGGAGTCATCGCCACTGATTCAGTGATATTTATTCATCTTCTTCATATCCACAAGATTGTGTCATTCTTTCAACAACTGTCACCAGGTCTTGTGAAAATATAAAGTAGAGTCAACAGTACAGATCTGAAATGGAGGTCTAGAAAAGTGGGGCGGGGTGGGGAGTCGTGTGCTCCTTTAATCACCAAGCTAAAAGTATGGACGGGGGGGCAGAAGGGTCTGTAACACTGCCTGAGCTACATAATGGCTCCCTCTGGTGTTCATAGCCCACTTTCAGTATTATCAGACTTCAAGAACCGGGTGTTTGGGGTCTCTCTCAGTTTATAAATGGCACATCTAGGTGCCCATAGCATGGATAAGGGTCTGTAGCGTCAATTGAGCTACAAAAATGGCACTCCTAAGTGTCCACACCAGGCTTTCAGTGTTCTTAGACTTACATACCGCGTGTCACTTGACTTACCAAAATGGCACCCCTCGATGACCACAGAGTGATTTCTGCATTAGTACATTTCAAGGACCTGCTGGGCAAGTCCCCTTCGGTGTCAGTACCCCTTGACAGCACCCCTCAGTGTCCATAGTAGGCTTTCAGTATTGTTAGACTTTTGGGACTCACCGACTCAGTTTACATACCGCATGTTACTTGGCTTACCAAAATGGCACTCCTTGGTGTCCATAGAAGTGGTAAGGTTATTGAGTGGGCACTGCTTGAATTACATAATCAGCACCCCTCGATGCCCATAGAGTGATTTTTGCATTAGTAGATTTCAAGGACCTGCTGGATAAGTCCCTTTCGGTGTCAGTACCCCTTGACCCTTTGACAGCGCCCCTCAGTGTCTACAGTGTGGGCATGACAGAAAAGAATGGCACACACATGGTTTGTGTTATGTAAATGGTACCCCTTAACGTTCATAAGCAACGTCCCTCGGGTGTTACGTAATGCTTGAACGGCTCTGATAGCCCACCACGTGTTGGTTGTTAAATCTCAGTCAAGCTTCATTCTCTTGTCAACAGAGTCCATTAAAAGTGAGCAATGAAGCAGCAGCTCAGGTCATTTAAAGAGCTCAGAAAAAACAAAAATGACATTTGATCTAAAATCTCCAGTGTGTCTCTAAACGGGACCAAGAGGCACATGGCATCTCAGCACGCTTCTGATCCAGCCCACAAAAGCCGCTGGAGAAATGAAAACCAGCAAAATCAAACGAATGTAAACAAAAAAACGATGATCATAGAATTTAAATAAAACTTTATGAAGTGTGAAATTGGAACACTTTCTGCTAAAAAAAATATTAGCAATTGGTTAGGCTGTTTAAAATTTCCAACTTTAGTCATGCGGACACCACAGAAAATGTCATCTAAAGGTTTACAGTCCTTTACACTTTACTCGGATTTAATGATTATGTAATCGCGGGTATATGTGGAAGAAGCTCAATTTGTAGCAGATGTCACAGTCACCGAGTGCGCTCACATCGGCGGGGAGATGACAAGGTCGACTCAGAAAGGCAGACACCTGCTGGAAAGTTCCATCCGTCTGTTGATCCATTGTGGATTCAGACCCCTCCAATTTCTGCACACCTGATTATGCTGTAGCTTACATGTCTGATGCATAAAATGAGTTGTTTTTGCCTATCCATTACAGTCGTGGCCAAAAGTTTTGAGAATGACCCAAGTGTTAGTTTTCACAAAGTTTGCTGTTTCAGTGTTTTTAGATCTTTTTGTCAGATGTTTTTATGGTATTCTGAAGTAGAATTACAAGCATTTCATAAGTTTCAAAGGCTGTTATTGACAGTAAAGTTTATGCAAAGAGTCAACATTTGCAGTGTTGGCCCTTCTTTCTTTTTCAAGACATTTGCAATTTGCTCTGGCAGGCTGTCTGTCAATCAACTTCTGGGCCAAATCCTGACTGATGGCAGCCCATTCTTACATAATCAATACTTGGAGTTTGTCAGAATTGGTGGGTTTTTGATTTTTTGACTACCCGCCTCTTGAGGTTTGGCCACAAGTTTTCAATGGGATTAAAGGTCTGGGGAGTTTCCTGGCCATGGACTCAACATTTCAATGTTTTGTTCCCTGAGCCACTTAGTTCTCAAAACTTTTGACCACAACTGTACACTCAATAACCTATAAAGACAAAGTGAAAATGTGATTTCAGCCACGTTTGTAAACTACTTAGATATCAAAAAGTATTGAGACCCTTATTTCAATACTTTACAGAAACCCCTTTAGCATCAATTCCAGCTTCTTGTCTCCATCAGTAAGTCTCTACTAGCTTTACACACCTGGATTTGGGCAGTTTATCCCATTCTTCCTGGCAGATCCCCTCAAACTCTGTTAGCTTGGATGTGAAGTGTCTGTAAATTCTCAGGTTCTCCACACACATGGTCTCTGGGGTTTAATTGTAGGCTTTGGCCAGACCACTCAAGGACAATTAGCGACTTGTCCCCAGGGCACTCCAGTCTTGTCCTGGCTATATGTTTCATGCTGAAGGCTGAACAGTCACCCCAGTCTGAGCTGGTTTTCTTCAAGCACCTCTCTGTATTTGGATGCATCCATCCTTCTCACAATTCTGACCAGTCTCTCTGTCCCTGCACCCCATGGTATCACCATGGCTTCACCAAATGGATTTTATTAGGATTTTATGGTCTTTCTAGACATGGTGTTTAGAGTTCTGCCCAAAGAGTTGAGTTTTTGTCTCATCAGACCAGAAAAGTCTTTTTCTTCATGCTCTCAGAGTGCTTTTATTTCAGAGCAGCTTCCTTCTAGCCACTCAACCATAAAAGTCTGATTCATGGAGGAATCATGAGATAGTTGTCCTTCTGACAGGTCCTTTCATCTCAGTAGAGGACCTCTGAAGCTCTGTGAAAGTAACCATTGGCATTTTAGTCCCCTCCCCAAACAAGGCCCTTCTTGCCCGGCCAGACAGCCAACTCCAGGAAGAGACCTGCTGGTTCCAAACGTCTTCCATTTCATAATCCTTGTGGCCACTGTGCTCCTGGGAACGTTCAAAGCTTTACAAATGGTTTGATAGACTTACCCTGATCGATGTCTCAACACCTATTTGATTGCTGAGGCCTACAGCAATCATTGCTAAATGTGATAACACCATTGTTAACTTCGGTCTGCTGAACATCCACTCCCTCAAGAGCAAGGGGCCTCTCATCCACGATCTCCTCATTGATCGTAAGTTTGACTTTTTCTGTCTGAGACATGGCAACAACCCCATGAATTTTCCCAACTTAACGAATGCACTCCCCCGGGGTTTATTTACATCTCTCAACCCCGTGGCTCTGGCCGTGGTGGAGGTCTCACGTTAATGTATCGTGAGAATTGGAAAGTCTTGCCATTATCTATTCCTGCCTTCAGTTTTTTTGAATCTCTTGTATGTCAATTAAATGGACCTATTCCTACTATTATTGCAACTGTTTACCGGCCCCCCAAACCAAATAATGACTTTCTGAATGACTTTGCTGTTTTCCTTACACACTTATCTACTGTTTCATCAAACATAATACTTCTGGGGGATTTCAATATACATAGGGATAATATCAATGCCCCTATTACTAAAGACTTTACATCCTGCCTTGAGAGTTTTGGATTCCAGCAGCACACTGATGTTCCCACTCATTCTAAAGGACGTATCTTGGACTTGATTTGCTGTTCTGGAGTTACCCCGCTTGATTGTGCTGCAGATGAACTCCCCATAACTGATCACTTTCTTATTTCATTCAATGTTAAACTTGTAATTTCCAACACTAAGCTTTCCCGTCTCATGTCTTTCCGTAATATTAAGAATATTAATTTAGACTCTCTCTCCTCTAGTATTGATTCCCTTATAGACATTGATAATTCATCCACTCCTGAAGAACTGGTCTCACACTATAACACTGGACTTAATGGCATTCTTAACTCCGTCTCTTCATTAAAAACTAGATCAGTTTCTTTCTTTCTCCTTATCTGCTCCTTGGTTCACTCCTGAACTTCGGCTTTTGAATGATTATATAAAAAAAACTGGACTCTTTGTTCACAAAGAGATGTACAAAAACCATATACTTTATTGTAAGGAGTGTATTGGCCAAACTAAATCGAGCTATTATATTCTCATTATTTCTACCAATGAAGGAAATACCAAGTCATTGTTTTCACTACATAACAATATCACACAATCCCGGGATTCTTTACCTTCTCACCTTTACTCGACTGAATTTTGTAATTCCCTTATGTCCTTTTTTTAATGAAAAAATCCAGAAGATTCCTCAGTCTCTCTGTACGGATTCCTCCAGTACTGCATTTGAATTTCACCCACCAACTCACTCATTTTCGTCTTTTCAGCTTCCTATCTTCTCAGAAATCTCAGATCTCATCTGTAAGTCTAAGCCATCCACCTGTCAACTGGACCCCCGCCCTACAGTTCTGGTCAAAGCCTGCCTCTCCTCTCTGGTTCCCCTTATCTCTGCTATAATCCACTCTTCTCTCACTACTGGTGCTGCTCCTTCATCTTTTAAAACTGCTGCAATAACCCCAATACTGAAAAAAACAGGTGCCAATCCGACTAATTTCAGTCATTTCCGTCCTATTTCTAATCTACCCTTCATTTTCAAAATTCTTGAACAAATAGTGTCTATTCAACTTCATTCTCATTTATCTCAAAATAATCTCTATGAACAGTTCCAGTCTGGTTTTCATCCCCTCCACAGTACAGAAACGGCACTTATAAAAATGACTAACGACCTCCTTATGGCAGCTGATTCTGCTTTAATTCCTATTCTCATCCTCCTTGATCCGAGTGCAGCCTCTCTTTGTCACACGACGACTCTTCTCAGTAGATTATCTTCGATTGGCGTTACCCACACACCACTAAATTGGTTCAGATCCTACCTCTCAGGCCGCACTCAGTTTGTTCACCTTAAAACTTTCACACCCCAGCCCACCGCTGTTACTTCAGGTGAGCCCCTTGGCTCTGTCCTGGTGTCCCTCCTTCCTCTTTCCTAAATATAACATTATCTTCCACTGTTATGCTGATGACCCCCAGCTCTACCTCACTAGCAAACCTACTGCTTCCTTTCCACCCTCCTCACTTACTGATCGCATAGCAGAAATCAAATCCTGGTTTTCTTCAGACTTTCTTAAATTAAATAACAAGTGACAAAACTGAGGTTCTCCTCATTGGTACAAAATCCACATTATCCAAAACTGATCACTTTTCATTTGTTATTGATAATTCCTCTGTCTCCCCTTCCCCACAGGTGTCATCCTTGACAGTACTTTCAGTCCCACATCAGTAACATCTCCCGGTCTCCATATTTCCACTTGTGTAACGTTAATCATATTCGCCCCCAGTTCCCTCACTCCCCTCACCACTGCCGTCCTTGTTCATAGCCTGGTCACTTCTCGTCTCCATTATTGCAATTCCCTTTTCTTTGGTCTTTCTCTCAAATCTCTTTATAAGCTTCAACTGGTCCAGAATTCAGCTGCCCATATTGTTACTAGACCCCCTCTATTCACCGTATCACTCCCGTCCTGCAGCAGCTTCATTGGCTTCCAGTTCAGTTCCGAATTCAATTCTCCAACTAACTTTTAAGGCTCTCCACACCCTCGCCCCTCCATATCTGTCTGACCTCCTCAATGTTGCCATTCCCTCCGTACCCTCAGATCCTCTTCCTCCATCCCCTTGACTGCCTCCTTTGTCCATCTTACCACCATGGGGGGCACAGCATTCAGTTGCTCTGCTCCCCAGCTTTCGAACTTGCTACCATCTGAGCTCAGAAATATTGAATAATTTTCACTTTTCAAATCTAAACTTAAAACTCACTGTTTACAACGGCTTTTTCTCTTTGATTACAATTGCTCTGTCTGATTTTAACTTCTGTATTTTAGTTTTGTTCATAATCTGTGTTTTGTCTATTATTCTGTGTCCTTGAGTGTTTAGAAAGGTGCCTACAAATAAATAAAATGTATTCTGATTATTACTATTACAGAGAATTCCTTGAACTTCATGGAATGGTTTCCATCCTAACATGCAGTGTGAATTATGGGTCCTTTGATCCACAGGTACGCATCCGCCTTTCTAATGGATGTCGGCTCAGTTCAATTTTGCATAGGTGGACTCTAATTAAATTCTGGACGCATCTAAAGGAGAATTAAAGCAAACAGGAGACACTGGAGCACAATTTGGAGGGCTGAGTCTGAAAACTTCCAGTAATGAGAGGTTTTGCTTTTTAAATTTGTAATAAATTGTGCTAACATTTCTGGTCAAATGTTTACACTTTGTTATTATGGATTACTGAGTGGAGATCAATGGGTGTAATTGGCAATTTTATCCATTTGTGCAGGGTGCAGTGCACAGAAAGTGAACGGGTCTGAATATTTTGTGAATCAACTGCATCTACCTTTCTATCCCAGCGTCCTGCATTGTTCCTGTTCCTAAAAGGGCAGACACCTCTTCATCTAGTGACTTCAGACCAGTGGTCCTTACATCCCACATCATGAAGACCTTTCAGTGGCCGGTGGTGGTCTATGTGAGTCTTCTTAAGGAGGAACACTTGGACTCAGGGCGGTCTGATCATTAGGCAAAGACTGGAGAGGAAGACTGGCACACTATGAGAATGATTTATTATTATTATTATTATTATTATTATTATTATTATTATTATTATTTCTCTGGTGCCTTCATTAATACAATATAATACAATTAATTTTTGTATGGCCCAAAATCACACAATGTGCTTTAACAGGCCCTGTCTTTTGACTCTCTAAGAAGACAAGAAAAATCTCCCAGACAAAAACCCTTGAAGGGAAAAACCTTGGGAAAGGCAATTCAAGGAGAGAGACCCCTTTCCAGGTAGGTTGGTTGTGCAGTGGGTGTCAATACAATGCAATACACAGAAGAGAACACAAGTAATCCTTAGTACAATACAAAAGTATAACAGTAATCTAGTCCGGTCATTGCTGTTAATGGGTAAACTTGGACCTATGCAGTGGATGAGCCTAAGGTGTCCACGATAATGGACTGTCTGACCAGCTGACCACAGTTTGTCAGGCTGGAGGACTGTGGGAGCAACAATGGAGCACCACAAGGAACAGGCCTGTCATTTGTCTGTTCCTCTTGTACACCTCAGATTATACATATAACACCAAGTCATATCACTTGAAGAAATTCTCAGATAAGTCTGCATTAATGTCACATTTTGAAAAAGGGATGAGACAAAGGAGAGGGGACATGTGGCAGAGTTTGAGAATGTTCTGCACCTCAACATCAGGAAAACCAAGGAACTATCACACCAAGGAGCTTCTATGCCCAGTCACCATTCAGGGAGTGGATGCAGAGGCGGAGTGTTCCTAGAATGTCTCCGGGGTCCACAACAATGACAGACAGTACTGGTCTGATAACAAATTGGAACTAGAGGAGAAAGGACAGAGCAGACTTTGTCTGTCTTCTGCAGGTAGTGACATCCTTTACATCTTTTAAAATGTATCATCACTTGAAGAGAGGCCCACCAAACCAACAAGCTAATTAGAAGGTAAGTCTCAGTTATGGGGTGACCTCTGCCCCCCCTTTGAGGGAGCAGTGAAGAAGAAAATGAAAACAAAGTTGACTGCCATGATGAACAACGCTGCACATCCACTCTGTGACACACCAACACTGAGGACTTTCAGCAGAAGTGTCATGAAATGCTATGGAAGCTCCTTTAACGCTAAAGCAATGCATCTGTAGAGCGCCTCACTGGGACTGGGACTGCCAAGTCAGGCAGTTTTCCTTCTTTGTAATCATTCTTATTTGAATTTGAGAGGTGTCTGTTGTTTGTCATAATACAGTAATCCCTCGCTATATCGCGCTTCGACTTTCGCGGCTTCACTCTATCGCGGATTTTAAATGTAAGTATATCTAAATATATATCACGGATTTTTCGCTGGTTCGCAGATTTCTGTGGACAATAGGTCTTTTAATTTATGGTACATGCTTCCTCAGTTTGTTTGCCCAGTTGATTTCATACAAGGGACGCTATTGGCGGATGGCTTAGAAGCTACAAAATCAGAGCATGTATTACGTATTAACTAAAACTCCTCAATGCTATAAGATATGCTTCCCGCGCGGTGCTTGATTGTTTGCTTGTCTCTGCCTCTCTCACTCTCTCTGACATTCTCTGCGCCTGACGGAGGGGGTGTGAGCAGAGGGGCTGTTTGCACAGAGGCTGTTTGCCTAGACGATACGGATGCTCCTCTAAGAAATGCCGCTTTATCATGGTGCTTCTGCATACTTAAAAGCACACTTATTGATTTTTTGATTGTTTGCTTTAATCTCGCGCTCTCTCTCTCTCTCTCTCTGACGGTTCTCTGCGCCTGACGGAGGGGGTGTGAGCAGAGGGGCTGTTTGCTTAGAAGATACTGACGCTCCTCTAAAAAATGCCGCTTTATTGCGGTGCTTTGGCAAACTTAAAAGCACACATATTGATTTTTTGATTGTTTGCTTTTATCTCGCTCTCTCACTCTGACATTCTCTGTTCCTGACGGCGCTTCTTTGAAGAGAAGATATGTTTGCATTCTTTTAATTGTGAGAAAGAACTGTCATCTCTGTCTTGTCATGGAGCACAGTTTAAACTTTTGACTAAAGGGTGTTATTTCATGTCTAGAGGGCTCTAATAATGTTAACAGTGTGGGAGAGTTTATAAGGGCTTAAAATATATAAAAATAACCATACAAACATATGGTTTCTACTTCGCGGATTTTCACCTATCGCGGGGGGGTCTGGAACGCAACCCCCGCGATCGAGGAGGGATTACTGTATAATATAATTTTTTTATTTAATGTTTTGAGCTTCTGTAAAAAGTGAAGATTTTTGCTAGGGACAAATAAATCTATCTATCTATCTATCTATTATATAGTGCCTTTCATATCTATCTATCTATCTATTATATAGTGCCTTTCATATGTATCTATCTATCTATCTATTTTCACGCACGAGCACATGGGGAGCAGTTTAAGGACTCAGACCATATCGCGACAACCCATGCCGAGGGACAGAGGCGGCGCACTAACCTTACTCTTCTTATCTCATCAGCCAGAACGAGAACTCGCTGCCGTAAGAAAGCCCGGGGTAAACAAAAAGAAGCCATACTTCTGGGTTCCTGTCGTCCCTCCAGTCCCAAGATGATGACGTTGGTATCCCAACATGCATCTCAGTTCTCCCAGCATCCCTGATTCAATTTCCTGTCCCTCTATATAAATGTTCCCCTATTTTGCTGTATATTTTGTCTGGTGTGACCATTTACTTTGCATTGTGAAGACAGTACTCTATTTATGTTCAAGTAAACCGGGGTGGAAGCCCCAAAAGTTCATATTGTGTGACTTTATTTCTTCACACTATCTATCTATTATATAGTGCCTTTCATATCTATCTATCTATCTATCTATCTATCTATCTATTTATTATATAGTGTCTTTCATATCTATCTATCTATTATATAGTGCCTTTCATATCTATCTATCTATCTATCTAT
>JANRMT010062796.1:110402138-110437377 GCA_026402145.1 Polypterus bichir lapradei | reverse complement strand
CTATCTATCTATTATATAGTGCCTTTCATATCTATCTATCTATCTATGTATCTATCTATTATATAGTGCCTTTCATATCTATCTATCTATCTATCTGATTAGCTGGTTGCTGCTCATGTTCTTCAAGTGGTGGTGCCCCCTTTTGACCCCCCAAGCTGTATACTTATATTAACTGGAGTTGTGGTCCTTAGCTCCTCTTCATCAGTACTGACTCCAGTAGCTCCCAGAGAAGCTCAATATCAAACTTACCCCCATGGCAGAAGTTCTTATCATGTCTTGATGTGAAGGATTCTTAGAGGAAATCACTTCTTGAATTGTCACTGGAATTTGGGTGACATTTAATTTCCATTTGAAAAATTCAATAGTTGCCCATTCTAGGGTCCCCTCTATTTTCTGCCATCTTTTCAACTGCGTACATTCAGGCCAAAAGTGAGAAACGCTAAAAGTGACTTTTGAACTTCTCATTTTGTGGCTTTAAGGTGTGCTTCAGCAAGTCAAGTCATGCAGTTTTACTTCTGAGCAGGAAATCTTGAATCCCAGCCCTTGAGGAAGAGCAGGTAGGAGGCAGTCAGTTTGTTATTCTGGCCGCCATTTCAATTGACACCTTAATGAAAGAAAGCTCTCGGCGGCCTTGTCTACCCCGTCCAGCTGTGCTTGATGGCAGAGAGTGCCTGAAAGGAAAGACAGTGGATGACAAATCCACTGATAGAAGACTCTCACCCTCCTTAGCTGAGCGAGGCTCGGAAATGAAAGACTTTTAATGCTGATTATGTTGGCTGCTATATAATTGAAAAATTCTCCTGGCAGCATAACACATGACCCCGGGGGTCAGCCATTTGGAATAGAGTTATCATGAAAAGCCAGCTATCAGCACCCAAAAGAAGGGGATGTTCATCTGCTACCTACAAGGTCTTGCTTGACACAATGCGTGGCCGCATCTCAAAGCAATTTTCAGCAAATTTTTTGGAAGCAAAGGGGGAGAAAAGCAAGCGGCTACTGAGTCTAATAAAAAATGTAGTGAAGTGAGGCTTCATGGCACTGGGACGGGCTACTGGGAGCTGCCATTTCTTAAAGAGCTTGGTGACAGGTGGGTGACAGCAATGTTCTGAGACATGCTCCGTGACAGGCTGTGCCTCATTAAAAATGATGAAATATTTGAAATTTCTGACTGTGACGCTGTACACCATCACCACATTCAAATTTTGCACTATCCATCGTCACACACGTGCACATGGGAGGCAGCTAAAGGGTCTGAATGTAATTCCATGCCAGACCAGGGGGTGGCAGAGTGTGCTGATCCTTTCTCTCTTTCCACAGCAGACCAGTTACTGGAAAATCCCCCTGCTCCCAATAACATCACTTGCGGTTCCCGGGTCTGATGACATCACTTCTGGTACCAGCCCCACTGATGTCACTTTCTCTACTCTCCCTCAAAACCGCCATCTTTGCCTCATCAACACAGTTCTGTTTTGGACTCCAACCTGTACTGTACACTAATTTCAATTATTTTGTAGCCAGGGACAATTATCTGGGTGGCTGCCCCAAACTTTTTTGTGGCTCTTTGTCTCATCATTGACACCATCTATCAACCCATCCATCCATTGTCTGAAATTTCAGTCCCCATGATAGAGTTTGAGAGGAGCTGGCGCTTATAATGATAGGACATCAGGATTTGTGTCATATTGATTCACTGTCACAAAAACAGTCACAAGACATCAAAAAGGTTTGGGGCAACCACCCATGTATTATGCCTTAGCTGGGAATAGGGAATTTTGTTTGAGTTCTTTCACAGGTTTGAGTCCAAAACAGAACTGATTTGAGATTGAGAATATGGAGGCTTTAAAGGCCGGGACAGGAATTGACGTCATCGGGACCAGGACCAGAAGTGACATCATCCATAGCACCGAACCTGGACGTGATGTCTTCGGGGACCAGAACCGGAAGTGACATCATCCATAGTGCCAAACCCGGACGTGACGTCTTCGGGACCAGAATCGGAAGTGACATCATCCATAGCACCAAACCTGGACGTGATGTCTTCTAGACCAGAACCAGAAATGATGTCATCCATAGTGCTCTACCCAGACTTCGTCAATGGTGCCTGGATTTCCTTTGGATGGTCTGCTGAAGATTGAGAGAGAAAGTCAGTGCAACTTGCCACTCCCTGGTCTGACGTTGTACTACTCTTATTCAAGCCCTTTAGCTGCCTGCCTATCACACGTGTGCGACATCCCACATCTGGACCCGTAAGTACTTTTGAAATGCAGAAGGAAGTGGGACTACATAGCCGGGACAATGTGGACATTCACACAGGTAGAGAACTGACCCTGAGTCTCTGGTGCTGTGAAGCAGTGGCAGTAATGATGGCACCATCAGATCAGCTCATCCAGGTAGTCATTTATTAGAGGGGCATTTGGATCTAGGCAGTGGCAAAGTAAGGGTTTTGACTAGGAATGGTAAGCTTGTTGGTAGGCCCCCTCTCCAGGCCATTCACCATATTATTGTGTTGGGGTACAATGTCACCTTCCTGGGGTACTGATTGGCAGCTGCAGATGGTTTCTATGATAAGAATGTGTACTGCAGCAGTAGATTGTTTTTGTTGGTGCCAATCAGTAGGGATGGATGGTGTTTTGGGGAGGCTGGAGGTTGATGAGGTTTAAGGGTAAATTTTGCTCAAACATCAGGAAGGTCTTCTTTACACAGAGAATAACAGACACTTGGAATAGGTGACCAAGCAGCGTGGTAGACATGAGGACTTTAAGGACCTTTAAAACTCGACTTGATGTTTATTAAGAAGAAATGAGTGGGTAAGACTGGTGAGCTTTTTTGGGCTGAATGAAATGTTCTTGTCCAGATTGTTCTAATGTTCCCCCAAGCGCATTTGTGTGTGACAGCATTCATGCTGTCTGTCACTATGTTCTGTGCTGTGTGATGCCCAGGTTGCCTACAGAACCACAGACAAATGGAATAAGTGACCAGATAGTGTGGTAAGATAGTAGGACTTTAAGGGACTTCAAAACTCACCTTGATGCTTTTTAAGAAGACTGATAGGACTGATAGGAAGATAGGAAGAAGATAGAAGATAGTCCTAAAAGATAGGATTGGCGAGCTTTGCTGGGTTGAATGCCCTGTTCTCATCCAGATTGTTCTAATGTTGTAATGAATCCCTAATTTGGGTGTCCTGAGGATGGGTGAAAAACTTGTCAGCTCCACCACTGGAGCGCTGGAATTATCCTGGCATTTAGTAGTTTGTGTGAAAAGGAGACCAGAGAGACAGATGAAGGGTTGGGGAACTGTCCCCATATACTGTAGATGAACCAAATTATGTGTTCTTTTTGTACAGCATGGTCAGAGTGAGCATTTACATTCGCTATCAATACTGGAAAGGCAGCTGGTTTTATGGTACAGAGATGAGATGATGTGAACGAGTTGAAGTCGTCACGTGGGGACGGCATGTTTTAGTGGAGACTTGACTTATAGGGATTCATCTGGTCTTCGATCTATCTGATGAAAAATGGAGAGAAGCATTAGTACACCATCTTATATTCTCTGTCCGGTCAGTTTTGGTGCTCCATTGGTCCTTCTGGCTACCCCCTAATCGCTTATGTGTGACATTTGTTATGATCAGCAGCACACAACGTAACATGAAGAGGGGAGCAGGCCTGAAATGAATTCAAAATATGACCAGAACTTCATTGGTCAGCCTCAGAATCAGGCCTCACCCCAGGCAGCCTGACCGCAAACTCAGCTGGTAGGTTTCAAGAACCTGCACAGGCCCAAACCTAGAGGTGTAGGATTAACAGTTCTAAAGCTTTTAGTCTTGAAAAGTGCACAAAAATCTTCTTCAAGAGAGAGGAAACTGTAAAACCTCTGGCTTGAGAAGACAAGGAAACACTTCAACTGCATCACTTAATGCCCCACCACCCCTGTGAATCCAGCCACTATTCAAACAAACCAGCATTTGGCATTCGCTCTTGGACCAGCTTCAGACTAGAATGGAGCTCCACCAATTGAAACCTTGTCAGTTGTGATTTAAGGCTACTCCACTATTTACGCAGGCTTGTACTTTTTTCTTTGTTTTCCAGACATCAGTATAAAAGAGGCCATCTTTTGGGACTGTATAGTGGCCAACAGGAGGCACTCAAGCTCCCCAAATCTGACACAAACAGACGCAGACACATGTTCAACACAACGTACAGGCTAGTAGTAGTACATACAGAAAGCAACTGTCAAAAGAGGTGTGAATTTGATTGATGACTTTAAGCCCCGCCCCCAAATATGATGGATGACATTAAGCCCCGCCCCCAAATATGAAAATATGAAATATGAAAATATGAAATATAAAAATATGAAAATATAAAAATATGAAAATATAAAAAAATATAAATTATGTAAATATGAAAATATAAAATATGAATTATACCCCGCCCCTGGGGGGTTGGACCACCGTCATAATTGATCATCTCTAAACCCCTGCCTTTTAGGGGGGTTTTCGTAAACCGGACACTTATCCCTCCCCATTAACAATACTCACGCCCCCGAGTTACGCCTTTATCTCTCTATCCGCCTATAGGGTTAGGGAGAGACGTATCGCTCCACCCCTTCCCAACCCCGACTGTGGGAGGAGACGAAAGAGTTCTTGTATAAAATTCTAGTCACTTAGTGTAAACGCCACGACACACAAAAGCAAACAGAATGGACAGTCTTGTGAACGCTCCTAAGAAACTGAAAGCCAACAGGGCCTTACGGGAGTTACGGGAACCACGCTTCAGCTCTGTCTGGTACGATTCTAACTGTGCTTTGTGCCGGGTAGAAGTAAAAAGAAATGCAGAGGGACAACTCACGATCGCCGTTTCCAAGAAGGAGCCTATCCTACCTGAATATAACGAGGCCGGTCACGAAGAGGAAGATAAAGAAAATGTGATAAAGGATCGAGTGAGTGAAATTAATTTTTCTATAAAAGACTGGAGTTTTTTTAAAGCTCTTATGCCAAATATTGATGAAGCTATTTATCAAGGAAAACTATCCGACCAGATGAAAAGAATTAAAAGAAAATTGGAGGAGGAGTTTAGCATGTTGAATAATTCATGCTCGGAGGAAGAAAACTGGGAGTCAACCGCCCCCTAAGTGAGCGGAGATAAATACAGAGGTCTTTTCCTTAGTCTACATTAACCTAAAGCCCTATCGAGATGTCTTCAACTAACTACCCTTCCGAAGCTGATGCTAGCTGGGCCGGTCGTCTCCCTGTTCTCTCGGCCTCTGAGGTGGCAGAAGTCCTCAACATTTTGATGCGCTCCGAAGAGCTAAGCTCCGGGGGTATGGAACGTACGTCCGCCACTGACTACCTGTTTTGGCCGGCTAACCTTCAAGCCAACACCGCCTACTCTACTCCCGACGGTATGATCGACCCTAACCTACAGTCCGGCTACTCTGCGGCAGACCAGATGCTGACAGACAACGATGTGTTTTGGACGGGTAACAACCAGCATCCCGCCGGCTACGTACCTGATCAGGTCTGCTGGTCTACGGAACAGACAGCGGCAGTCAACGACCTGTTTTGGCCCGACGACATCGTACCTAACTCCGGGTACTCTGCTCCTAACAACTCTCCTTCAGACCCCGTCTTGGCCGGATCTTCTGATGCCCTCGAATGACCAGATCTATTGGCCCGAACCTCAGTTACCCGCTCCTGATGATATGTATTGGCTGGATAGTCTCCTGGAGAACCGTACAGGACCTGATTTTTTTGTCCCTGCTGAGGATACTCTGGGGAGCCTGACGGGCGCTCAGGAGATAGCCATGCAGACCATGCATCAAGAAGAGACTGTGGATGACTTGGTAGAGGCTCTGGCCTCTTGGAAGCCATCGTCCCAGGATTCTGATTATGAGGGCATGGACATTGAACAAACTGACGGTGCTCTGGGTGAAACACTTCGAAAGACTCTGAAACTGATCAAGAGTTTGATTGCGGCTCTGTTGGACATAGTCGATCGGGACCTAAAAAGCACCTGTCAAGGTTGTTTCATAGATCACCCCAGCCAGACGCAGCATACGTGTCTGTTTGAGCCTGACTCTTTTTATCGGGGTGGCCGTTTTCAAGAGGTTCTGACTGTTTTCCGCAAACCGTGGCTCAGGAGCCTGGTCATAAAGACTCTGGGATGCTTCAACATCTTTCCGCCTTTTCACAAGGTTCATTCCTTTGTTCAAAATGCTGTAGATGAACTGGAAAATGAACATTCTATTAGCGAGGCTATTGTACAGGCCTTTCACAACATGGACGATCCATCTTACTCGAAAATACGTGAAATAGCCGATGCTTTCTCTAAAAGGCATTTTTCTGTACCAGACATGACCGATGCACCTTTGGGGTTTTACGGGGAGTACGATATAGAAAAATCAGACGAAGTGTCTGAACTCAATGTGCCTGTGCTATGAAATGTTTTAATAATGTTTTAATAATGTTTTTGAAAATTACCAATAAAGACTCATTTGATTTTTAAACCATTGACATTTTTCTTTCACCGTCGGTGATGGAGGGTTACTTGAAAAAAGTTTATTATAACCCGGCAAATCCTGGTAGCTTTGGGGGAAAAGACTCTTTGAAAAGAGCTCTTGAGGTTTCGGGTCAGAAAAGTAATGACCAACAGGTGTCGGATTGGTTATCCGGTCAATATGCTTATACAATTCACAAACCCGCTAGAAGGCATTTTAGGAGAAATAAGGTTTATGTATCCGATATAGACTCGCAATGGCAGATGGATTTAGCGGACATGACAAATGTGTCCGAGCATAATCTGGGTTATAAATATTTGTTAACATGTATCGACGTACTTTCCAAGTACGCCTGGGTACGACCCCTGAAGAACAAAACGGGTAAGGAAGTGACGAGAGCCTTCCAAGACATTCTGAACGCCGGGCGTACTCCAAAGAAGCTCCAGACCGATAAGGGGAAAGAGTTTTTCAACCGAGATTTTCAAAAGCTGTTAAAGAAGAGCGGAATAAAACATTTCACCACAGGAAATGAATTAAAGGCCTCCGTGGTGGAGAGATTTAACCGGACACTAAAATCTAAAATGTGGAAATATTTCAGCGCTTACAACACGAGAACCTACATCGATAAATCGCCGGATCTAGTATACTCTTATAACAAAAGTTATCATCGAAGCATAAAAATGGCTCCTTCCGATGTAAACACGTTAAATTCCTGGAAAGTTTTCAAAAATTTATACGGCGTAAACGTACCACCGGGTCCGCCGTTGTTTAAGTTCAAAGTAGGAGACACGGTTAGGGTGTCTAAAACCAGACATCCTTTTGAGAAAGGTTATGAACAAACATTTTCAGATGAAATCTTTACCGTATCTGAACTTGTACCTAGGGCACCGGCTGTGTACAAACTGAAAGACTACGATGGTGAAGAGATTGTAGGATCCTTTTACGACCCCGAATTACAGAAAATTAAAGTCGGGTCCACAGACGTTTACAGGATCGAAAAAATACTGGCTAGGAAAGTTAAGAATAAAAAACGACTCATTTTAGTCAAATGGCTCGGCTGGCCAGAAAAATTTAACAGCTGGATACCGGAGAGCTATGCCCAAGATGTTCAATAAAATCCCCAGGGTTCCTAATCGACTCTTCATTCTCTTAACGGTATACGATGGAGCGTAAAAGATTTTTTGTGACTCTTCCGAGCAACGCTTCCTCAGACATTTTCCCTAACAACACAATTTCCAATTTCACGACGAAGCTTGCTAAACCCTTAGAATTAGAAGGTTCTTGGGAAGTCGGTCTAGCCGAAATTCAGTACCCACATACGTGGAATACCATAGACAAACCGGATAACGAATTCTATGTTTCAGCTCCGGGGGTAAAAATACATTACTACATTCCGTGCGGGTATTACGAAGGTATTCACGACCTACTGTCTTTTATGAATTCGACAACCTTAAGCCTACCCACTTTGACAGATGTTGCAGCTGGATTTGTCCCTTCCGAGAGCCCTGCGAAATTCAGTTATAATGCTGTGGAAAGAAGAGTCTACGTGGTACCGGGTGAAAAGGATGAAACTATACACTTAAAAGGGCAGCTGGGTCGAATATTAGGAGCGCATCCTGATCAGACTCGGGGTTTAACTTATAAGGCTCCTTTCCCCGCCGACATCAGGGCCGGCTTTTACACTTTGTACGTGTACGGGGATATGGTATCTCATCAGAGAGTCGGAGACAGCTACGTACCTCTTTTGAGGTGTGTTCATATCGAGGATCAGGCGAATAAAATTACAACCATCACCTATGACAAGCCGCATTATGCGCCGGCCAGCAAGAATCATTTTGACACAGTGACTATTGAAATAAAGACGGACCAGAACAAAAACGTGCCATTTCAGTTTGGTAAGGTGATAGTGAAGTTGCATTTCAGACCCGTCAGACATTGTATGCACGACTGAAACAATGAGGTCTTACCAGGACCCGACACCGTACATCCAATATTATCAGACCCAAGCGGGTAACGGCTTACCGGGGTTCTCTGGAGCCCCTGTAATGTATGGTGGGGGGATTGGAGGTATATTTCGAGGATTGTTTCGAAGAGCTTTACCTCTCCTGAAAAAAGGCTTCGACATAAATCAAATCCGCGGCTAAAAATATTGTCAAAGATGTGATCACCGGGGCTATATCCGGTGCTGCAGGTGAAGTCCTAGAAAAGCAGGAGGGAGCGGGCTTGATGGTCATGAGAAAGACAAAACGCAAGAGACCACCGGGGTCGCGTCAGGCCCCGCCGGCTAAAAAGACCAGGCGCACTATTTTTGCAGCATTATCTAAACGTCGTCAGAAGAGGAACAAGACTAAAGCAAGCAAAAAGAAGAGAGACATTTTTTAAGAAATGGTAAATGTCTTTCGGGAAGTAGATAAAGTCCGGGGGGTTTCCATAGGAATCAAAAAACTCCCCATTACCGTCTTCGGTGAGGTAAATCCCCAGCCAGTGTTCTCCGGGTTGGGTTTGACGGTGAGTATTCACTACAAACATGGCCGGCAAGCCGTTATTTTTTTCCGGTAGTTGATCACACGCCAGCACACCGCGGAAATATCTTTCGGTGTAGGGGTCTTGGGACAGTAGTTCTGTTAATTGTTTTGTATTCATGGTGTTTTTTTAGTAGTCATACAGAACATTACGTCTCTGGTTGATTTCAATGATGTTGTCAAAGACCGCATATACTATTAGATTGACGGTCCGAGGGAGAGGGACGCGGAAGCGTAATTCAAATCTCATGTTTCCAGTTTTAACTAATGAAAAATGATCGCCGCATTCTTGATCGGGGGTTAGATCAAAAGCGAAAAGAGTATATCCTTGCGAGAACTCTGAACGGCTGATAGCCAGAGCTTGATCCTTCAAATGCTTACCAGTGGCCAATACCAGGTTATAATATTCTCTGGCACTATTGCCGCTTACAAAGTCTGGTTGAAAAGGTTTGGCAGGAATCTGTTCGCCGTCCATGTACAAAGCCAGGAACTCTACATCGTTGTGTTTGAAATTGAACGGGTTCCGTGTATAAGATCCCGAAAAGGCTTCATTATCCACCATTCCAATTACCACATACTTTGGTAGTTGACCCAGAAACAGGTTTTCTTGATTGCATACTCGGATCCCCGCGGGCATACTGAATACTTTCATATTCACCCTTTCCACAGGGTATTTAGCATTGGCTGATGTAAGGGCATGAGCGTGTCCTAATTTCACGGCCGGTGAAACTTTTACTTTTTTTACAAACAGGGAGGCTGACGTTATGATTACTTTGTAACGTTCGGCATCACCGGACATTAAGCAGAATTCATCTTTGTTCCGAACCATTTTAATCTTCACGTCTAGGCCGTTCAATAGTAGTTTTTCCTGGAAAAAGAGATCTGTATGTATGTGCCCGAGAAGTTCAACAGTCCTGCTACCGGCTGTATAGGCGCTTCTGTTATTAAAACCTATGTTTTCTCCGTCAGGGTCTGTCTCTTCCAATTTGTTAAGTGTATCTTTGTAAAAAAGTCCTGTAGCAAACTGAGAATGAAGAGTCTCTTGGCTGTAATTTAGCAGGCCTTCTAAGACCGCTCGGTAAGGATAACAATTTGAACTCTGGGATATTAGACGGTCCCCGAGGGTGACATCCACTTGGGAAAACAAACTGGCTATAGGGTAGTTGACAAATCCGACCTTTGCCCCGGCAGGTATGTTAGTCCCATCAGCATTCACTATCTTTCCCCTTAGGTGTAGAAGAGTGTTATTCAAGTCCAGGTAATCTTCCCCGTTTCCGGCTATGAGAAATTCTAGCGGAGCTACTTCAGAGAGGGCTGAGAGTGGTGGGACTTCAACGTATATACTTTTATCTACGCTCGTTTGAGTGAAAGGCACCGTAAACAGATCCAGTTCAGATTTGACACACTCTTCGGACATTCTGTGTACGAAAGCCATCTTTTCTTAAAAAATGTCTCTCTTCTTTTTGCTTGCTTTAGTCTTGTTCCTCTTCTGACGACGTTTACATAATGCTGCAAAAATAGTGCGCCTGGTCTTTTTAGCCGGCGGGGCCTGACGCGACCCCGGTGGTCTCTTGCGTTTTGTCTTTCTCATGACCATCAAGCCCGCTCCCTCCTGCTTTTCTAGGACTTCACCTGCAGCACCGGATATAGCCCCGGTGATCACATCTTTGACAATATTTTTAGCCGCGGATTTGATTTATGTCGAAGCCTTTTTTCAGGAGAGGTAAAGCTCTTCGAAACAATCCTCGAAATATACCTCCAATCCCCCCACCATACATTACAGGGGCTCCAGAGAACCCCGGTAAGCCGTTACCCGCTTGGGTCTGATAATATTGGATGTACGGTGTCGGGTCCTGGTAAGACCTCATTGTTTCAGTCGTGCATACAATGTCTGACGGGTCTGAAATGCAACTTCACTATCACCTTACCAAACTGAAATGGCACGTTTTTGTTCTGGTCCGTCTTTATTTCAATAGTCACTGTGTCAAAATGATTCTTGCTGGCCGGCGCATAATGCGGCTTGTCATAGGTGATGGTTGTAATTTTATTCGCCTGATCCTCGATATGAACACACCTCAAAAGAGGTACGTAGCTGTCTCCGACTCTCTGATGAGATACCATATCCCCGTACACGTACAAAGTGTAAAAGCCGGCCCTGATGTCGGCGGGGAAAGGAGCCTTATAAGTTAAACCCCGAGTCTGATCAGGATGCGCTCCTAATATTCGACCCAGCTGCCCTTTTAAGTGTATAGTTTCATCCTTTTCACCCGGTACCACGTAGACTCTTCTTTCCACAGCATTATAACTGAATTTCGCAGGGCTCTCGGAAGGGACAAATCCAGCTGCAACATCTGTCAAAGTGGGTAGGCTTAAGGTTGTCGAATTCATAAAAGACAGTAGGTCGTGAATACCTTCGTAATACCCGCACGGAATGTAGTAATGTATTTTTACCCCCGGAGCTGAAACATAGAATTCGTTATCCGGTTTGTCTATGGTATTCCACGTATGTGGGTACTGAATTTCGGCTAGACCGACTTCCCAAGAACCTTCTAATTCTAAGGGTTTAGCAAGCTTCGTCGTGAAATTGGAAATTGTGTTGTTAGGGAAAATGTCTGAGGAAGCGTTGCTCGGAAGAGTCACAAAAAATCTTTTACGCTCCATCGTATACCGTTAAGAGAATGAAGAGTCGATTAGGAACCCTGGGGATTTTATTGAACATCTTGGGCATAGCTCTCCGGTATCCAGCTGTTAAATTTTTCTGGCCAGCCGAGCCATTTGACTAAAATGAGTCGTTTTTTATTCTTAACTTTCCTAGCCAGTATTTTTTCGATCCTGTAAACGTCTGTGGACCCGACTTTAATTTTCTGTAATTCGGGGTCGTAAAAGGATCCTACAATCTCTTCACCATCGTAGTCTTTCAGTTTGTACACAGCCGGTGCCCTAGGTACAAGTTCAGATACGGTAAAGATTTCATCTGAAAATGTTTGTTCATAACCTTTCTCAAAAGGATGTCTGGTTTTAGACACCCTAACCGTGTCTCCTACTTTGAACTTAAACAACGGCGGACCCGGTGGTACGTTTACGCCGTATAAATTTTTGAAAACTTTCCAGGAATTTAACGTGTTTACATCGGAAGGAGCCATTTTTATGCTTCGATGATAACTTTTGTTATAAGAGTATACTAGATCCGGCGATTTATCGATGTAGGTTCTCGTGTTGTAAGCGCTGAAATATTTCCACATTTTAGATTTTAGTGTCCGGTTAAATCTCTCCACCACGGAGGCCTTTAATTCATTTCCTGTGGTGAAATGTTTTATTCCGCTCTTCTTTAACAGCTTTTGAAAATCTCGGTTGAAAAACTCTTTCCCCTTATCGGTCTGGAGCTTCTTTGGAGTACGCCCGGCGTTCAGAATGTCTTGGAAGGCTCTCGTCACTTCCTTACCCGTTTTGTTCTTCAGGGGTCGTACCCAGGCGTACTTGGAAAGTACGTCGATACATGTTAACAAATATTTATAACCCAGATTATGCTCGGACACATTTGTCATGTCCGCTAAATCCATCTGCCATTGCGAGTCTATATCGGATACATAAACCTTATTTCTCCTAAAATGCCTTCTAGCGGGTTTGTGAATTGTATAAGCATATTGACCGGATAACCAATCCGACACCTGTTGGTCATTACTTTTCTGACCCGAAACCTCAAGAGCTCTTTTCAAAGAGTCTTTTCCCCCAAAGCTACCAGGATTTGCCGGGTTATAATAAACTTTTTTCAAGTAACCCTCCATCACCGACGGTGAAAGAAAAATGTCAATGGTTTAAAAATCAAATGAGTCTTTATTGGTAATTTTCAAAAACATTATTAAAACATTATTAAAACATTTCATAGCACAGGCACATTGAGTTCAGACACTTCGTCTGATTTTTCTATATCGTACTCCCCGTAAAACCCCAAAGGTGCATCGGTCATGTCTGGTACAGAAAAATGCCTTTTAGAGAAAGCATCGGCTATTTCACGTATTTTCGAGTAAGATGGATCGTCCATGTTGTGAAAGGCCTGTACAATAGCCTCGCTAATAGAATGTTCATTTTCCAGTTCATCTACAGCATTTTGAACAAAGGAATGAACCTTGTGAAAAGGCGGAAAGATGTTGAAGCATCCCAGAGTCTTTATGACCAGGCTCCTGAGCCACGGTTTGCGGAAAACAGTCAGAACCTCTTGAAAACGGCCACCCCGATAAAAAGAGTCAGGCTCAAACAGACACGTATGCTGCGTCTGGCTGGGGTGATCTATGAAACAACCTTGACAGGTGCTTTTTAGGTCCCGATCGACTATGTCCAACAGAGCCGCAATCAAACTCTTGATCAGTTTCAGAGTCTTTCGAAGTGTTTCACCCAGAGCACCGTCAGTTTGTTCAATGTCCATGCCCTCATAATCAGAATCCTGGGACGATGGCTTCCAAGAGGCCAGAGCCTCTACCAAGTCATCCACAGTCTCTTCTTGATGCATGGTCTGCATGGCTATCTCCTGAGCGCCCGTCAGGCTCCCCAGAGTATCCTCAGCAGGGACAAAAAAATCAGGTCCTGTACGGTTCTCCAGGAGACTATCCAGCCAATACATATCATCAGGAGCGGGTAACTGAGGTTCGGGCCAATAGATCTGGTCATTCGAGGGCATCAGAAGATCCGGCCAAGACGGGGTCTGAAGGAGAGTTGTTAGGAGCAGAGTACCCGGAGTTAGGTACGATGTCGTCGGGCCAAAACAGGTCGTTGACTGCCGCTGTCTGTTCCGTAGACCAGCAGACCTAATCAGGTACGTAGCCGGCGGGATGCTGGTTGTTACCCGTCCAAAACACATCGTTGTCTGTCAGCATCTGGTCTGCCGCAGAGTAGCCGGACTGTAGGTTAGGGTCGATCATACCGTCGGGAGTAGAGTAGGCGGTGTTGGCTTGAAGGTTAGCCGGCCAAAACAGGTAGTCAGTGGCGGACGTACGTTCCATACCCCCGGAGCTTAGCTCTTCGGAGCGCATCAAAATGTTGAGGACTTCTGCCACCTCAGAGGCCGAGAGAACAGGGAGACGACCGGCCCAGCTAGCATCAGCTTCGGAAGGGTAGTTAGTTGAAGACATCTCGATAGGGCTTTAGGTTAATGTAGACTAAGGAAAAGACCTCTGTATTTATCTCCGCTCACTTAGGGGGCGGTTGACTCCCAGTTTTCTTCCTCCGAGCATGAATTATTCAACATGCTAAACTCCTCCTCCAATTTTCTTTTAATTCTTTTCATCTGGTCGGATAGTTTTCCTTGATAAATAGCTTCATCAATATTTGGCATAAGAGCTTTAAAAAAACTCCAGTCTTTTATAGAAAAATTAATTTCACTCACTCGATCCTTTATCACATTTTCTTTATCTTCCTCTTCGTGACCGGCCTCGTTATATTCAGGTAGGATAGGCTCCTTCTTGGAAACGGCGATCGTGAGTTGTCCCTCTGCATTTCTTTTTACTTCTACCCGGCACAAAGCACAGTTAGAATCGTACCAGACAGAGCTGAAGCGTGGTTCCCGTAACTCCCGTAAGGCCCTGTTGGCTTTCAGTTTCTTAGGAGCGTTCACAAGACTGTCCATTCTGTTTGCTTTTGTGTGTCGTGGCGTTTACACTAAGTGACTAGAATTTTATACAAGAACTCTTTCGTCTCCTCCCACAGTCGGGGTTGGGAAGGGGTGGAGCGATACGTCTCTCCCTAACCCTATAGGCGGATAGAGAGATAAAGGCGTAACTCGGGGGCGTGAGTATTGTTAATGGGGAGGGATAAGTGTCCGGTTTACGAAAACCCCCCTAAAAGGCAGGGGTTTAGAGATGATCAATTATGACGGTGGTCCAACCCCCCAGGGGCGGGGTATAATTCATATTTTATATTTTCATATTTACATAATTTATATTTTTTTATATTTTCATATTTTTATATTTTCATATTTTTATATTTCATATTTTCATATTTCATATTTTCATATTTGGGGGCGGGGCTTAATGTCATCCATCATATTTGGGGGCGGGGCTTAAAGTCATCAATCAAATTCACACCTCTTTTGACAGTTGCTTTCTGTATGTACTACTCAGGCTTTATTCAGTGGGAAATGCTTCCCAATTCCTTTTTTTTAATTCAACAAGCAAAAGTCATTAAGCAGTTCCTTGGTTTTGTTGATGGCAAGTTACAGACAATTGTCAAAGTTATCCACGTGATTCCTCTCCTCCGTCTCATCCCCCTTATCGACAGACCCCATAAGTGCAGAACCATCCGACAATTTCTGCCAGTGGCATGACCTGTGTGCGCTGCTAGTAGTCGGGACTGACATGTGAATGTTGTTGACACACACACAAAAAACAATTCCCAGATGATGATTGTTAAAATCAATTGCAGTTTATTTTTTACCAATCCTCCTCTTGGACTCTGAAACTGTGAAAATACATACCAGTTCGAATAAATACACTAATTCTCAAGTCTCAAAAAAAAAAAAAAAAGATCAGAAAGATCATTTAGGCTACCCTCCTACATAAAAAAAAAAATAAAATAAATAAGAATAAATAAAAAATAAGGGTTTAGCTGCCATAAATGCTATTTACAAAAGAAAACAAATGACGCTCTGAAACAGCCTAAGCAAAACACAAATAAGACATCCTCAAAAACAAGAGGGGTCCGCGGATTCGACTCCTTGTGCAGAGCCATCCACTGTAGAGGCGCATGGTCCGTGACAAGGGTGAATTCCCGGCCCAACAGGTAGTACCTAAGCTGAGTAATCGCCCATTTAATCGCCAGAGCCTCCCGTTCCACCGCTGCATACCTGGTCTCCCGGTCCAACAGTTTCCGGCTCAGGAACATGACGGGTGTTCCACACCATTGACGCTTTGGCTCAGCACGGCGCCCAGGCCTGTGTCCGAAGCATCCGTCTGGAGGATGAAAGGCAAAGAAAAGTTAGGTGCCATCAAAATAGGTGCGGACGTAAGGGCCTGCTTTAGGTCACCAAATGCAGCGCCTGTTTTTTCAGTCCATACCACAATGTTTGGGGCCCTCTTCTTTGTTAAATCAGTCAAGGGCGCCGCTCTCTCCGAGAACCGGGGTACAAACCGGCAGTAGTACCCGGCTAATCCGAGAAAGGCTTGGACCTGCTGCTTGGTTCGCGGACGGGGCCATTTCAAAATGGCATTAATTTTGGGGCAGCCACCCGTGTAATGTGGTATCCTTGCTGCAAAAGTCGTTCGAGCAAAATATACAGCACTGAAGTGCATACAACTGAGTCCAAAACAAGACTGAGGAAAAAGGGAAAAGGGGCAGGTTTTAAAGGGGGAGACAGGAAGTGAGGTCATATGGATCAAGCACGTAGTCTTCCACCATTGGATCATAGCCGGACGTGACATCAGGGGGACTGGAGCTGGTGTGGCCGACTTCCATTGGCTCAGTCCCGGAAGTGATGTCAGGAGAGCCAGGTGGAATCCCCCGGGAATGGTCTACAGGCAAGGGAGAAAAACAGTCAGTGCACTCTGCCACACCCCGGCATGCCTCCGAACTGCCTTTACTCAAGCCCATTAGCTGCCTCCCATGCGCACGTGTGTGACACACTACAAACACTCTAGCCACAAGACCTTAACAATAAACCAGGCCTTTCACATCAACATAACACCAGCACCAAACTGCATCCTCCCAACACTCAACCTTCCATGTACCCACGTGAACTGCTGCCCATCCGAGCAGTGCACCATGTTAAAACTGAGGAAGGCTATGCCGGTGAGAAGAAAGAGAAAGAAAAACATCTATTATATAAAAAAATCTTGGGAAGAGAGACGAGATGTGACTTTTTCAGAGAGACACTTTCACGTCCCGCGAGCCGAGTCTTTGTGCCAAGAGATTTAACCACAACCGAGGCTGGAAATAAAAGACAAAGAGTAGATGACAAAGTAGAACGTCGTAAAGAATTCAAAAACGATGGCACGCTACACATGAATAGCAGTTTTGACATAATGGAAGTACGAAAATTCGAAAGTCTCAAAAAGATGATAGTAAAGATCGCATTACCGCAAACAAACTGAAATTATTACTCGGTGAAATAATGTAACAGCGAAAAGAGATCAAATATATTGTTAAGATTAAAACTTTAAGTCGGAGACTTGTAGATCGTCTAATTTGTGTTGCCATCAGGGAAAAGTAGTGTTTCTTCCCAACGAAGAGGCGTATCCACGAGAATTAAAAAGAATTGTTGTTTGGGGAAAGTGAAATCCCGCGAGAGAAAATTTCAAGCCCCGCGAGACAAGACTTTATGCAAAGAGATTTGGAAAAGTCCCACCCACATCTAAAACATTTACAACCACACACATGGCTCAATCATTTCTCATTTGTGTGAATGCTATTGTCACACACAATTCGTGTAGAGAGAAAGAAACAATATTCACTCACGGGCAGTTATACGTTACGTTGTCACGATGTAATTCCAAACACGGAATCAAAATTCAATGCGATATTAACGAAAAGGTAAAAGTGAAAAGAGATCGAATACATGGACATAGGTGATATGACAGAAGTATGTAGATATTGTTTGGCTTTGAACTTTAAGTCGGAGACTTGTAGATTGTCTAATTTGTGTTGCCATCAAGGAAAAGTAGTTTGGTGAAAGTGAAATCCACATACGCGTGCGGCAGAGACGGGAAGTTGCTGGTGCTAAGCGCAGGCAGGGGGGTGAGTGAGTGAAGCAAGCAGGGGGTGAAGCTCCCTAGTAAATAAATAAAATAAATGCCCACAGAGATTGTGAAACCCCGCATTGATGGTATGTTGATTACAGATTCTTATTCATACCTGTCTCCTTAGAAAAACTGCCACTTGTAAAGTGAAATGGGTAAGTGTATGCCCCGTGCAGCATTCATAAACTTCTCCTTAAGTGAGAAGGGTCTCGCTTGCAGCATGCAATACCCATGACATAGATCAGGTAATGCCCACAACGTCAGTCACAAAACTCACTTTGAGTGACATATCCCTCCTACAACCCTAATCTTAACCCTAGTGCAACAGGGCCCTAATGTTAAGCATAGTCTAACGCGATGGGTGTTATGTGAATGACGTTGAGGGCGTTTCGTGATGTTGGAGCATTACATGACTGACCCCATAGGTACTGCGGTCTGCAATTACACTTTGTTGCCTTAATTTGAGCTTGTATCCTCAGGAGGCAGACTGTGTGGTCTCACAACCTGCTGTCATATTTATAATTGGAGGTGCTAATTGCCTAGTCCTCTCCATTATCTTTAATTCCAAACCTCCTCTCAATTGAAGCTCTTTGCCCATAACCAGTTCCATGCCACTTCTACCTCGGCACATTCAGAGGTCCAATCGCAAAGCACTCATCCGTTCACATGATCCTCAGAGTACGTGCCCACCACCAGTTCCACTCTTCACTGTAAATCAATGATCCGTCCACCAATCTCCCTCCTCTCCACTTTTTCTCCAGTGAGCTCAGCAGGTCTGATAAACATCTGGAAGATAGAAGAACAAGTTGATCAGATTGCTCAGTATGACTACTCCTTACCGCATCTCACTCTGTGATATTAATCACTGCTCCCCCCGCTGTTCTATATCATATTTTCCAATTACACCATGTTGTTATGTTAGCAGTACCTCACACCCCCTAGTTCCCCAGTGGCACACAATACTACTCATTGCATCACCATCATCGTTTGTACACACGTGTGTGTGAGAACTCCATCCACACTCTCTAGTGGGTCTCCTCACTCTGGGCCACCTTCACTGTCTCAGCCAGCAATACAATACAATTTATTTTTGTGTAGCCCAAAATCACACAAAAGAGACGAGATGTGACTTTTTCAGAGAGACACTTTCATGTCCTGCGAGCCGAGTCTTTGAAGTGCTGCAATGGGCTTTAACAGGCCCTGCCTCATGACAGCCCCCCCAGCCTTGACTCTCTAAGAAGATAAGGACATTTTTTCTTGTATTTTATATTTTTTAACTTTAATATTATTGGCTACACGTAATTATTTCATTCATGTACGTTTCTCTTTGACTTCTTTTAAAGCACTTTAACCCACACAGTTTATATGAAAATGTACTGTATAAATAAATATGGTTGTTATTATATAATTATGTCCTATTTCTGTGTGATCAAAGGTGTTATATTTTGACCCAGAGGCACATGTAAAGGCACAGACTTTATTTTTTCTTCAGGTGGAGGGCGTCTTCCCCGTACTCCCTCCAGCCACCACACAGTCCCAAAAGCACTAAAGACAACATAAATCACTTCTCTTCTGGCACCACCACTCCTCCCAGGCCACCTCGTCCTCTTCCTCCCAATTCTGGCTCCTGAGTGGTGGATGCTGGCCCTTTTTATAACCCACCCGGAAGTGCTCCAGGTGCTTGATCAGCTGGTGCTAATTGCACTTCCGGGCGGGGCTGTAGAGGTGTCCAGGTTGGCTCCGGGATCCATGCTGTGCCCCCAGGGTGGCCACCCCAGATCCCCATAGGGTTGGGGAGAAGTCCAACTTCCATGAAACCCTGCGGGAAACTGAAGCACCATCATGAACCAGGGAGGCTGCCAACAAGTACTGAGGTACTGAGGAGCCCATGGCTGCTCCCCTGGAACATAAGTAGAAGGGGCGTCCCAGCCAGGCATGGGACCCGGCTGCCTGCCACATCTGTCACATTTCTTAATGTTTTTTTTTTTCTGTATATAGGTCACTTCTCTGCCATGTTTTATGGGTGTGTATCCAGCAGGGGGTGTTAGCTCCCTTGTTGGAATGAGTTATTTTGTAATTGCAGAGTGCTACATAACCTGAATCTATATAAATATAATATAAAAAGGCGATACACCCCTCCTTTAGTGATATGGCAGTAAAAAATCACATAGGAAAAATAACAGCTTTCTTTAATACAATATAATAAAACACAATTTATTTTTGTATAGGGGCGGCACGGTGGCGCAGTGGTAGCGCTACTGCCTCGCCGTTAGGAGAGCTGGGTTCGCTTCCCGGGTCCTCCCTGCGTGGAGTTTGCATGTTCTCCCCGTGTCTGCGTGGGTTTCCTCCCACAGTCCAAAGACATGCAGGTTAGGTGGATTGGCGATTCTAAATTGGCCCTAGTGTGTGCTTGGTGTGTGGGTGTGTTTGTGTGTGTCCTGCGGTGGGTTGGCACCCTGCCTGGGATTGGATTCCTGCATTGTGCCCTGTGTTGGCTGGGTTTGGCTCCAGCAGACCCCTGTGACCCTATGTTTGGATTCAGCGGGTTGGAAAATGGATGGATGGATTTTTGTATAGCCCAAAATGACACAAGAGGCCCTGCCTCTTAATAGCCCCCCAGCCTTGACTCTCTAAGAAGACAAGGACAAACTCCCTTGTAGGGATAAAATGGAAGAACCCTTGGGAAAGGCAGTTCAAAGAGAAACCCCTTTCCAGGTAGGCTGGGTGTGCAGTGGGTGTCAAAAAGAAGGGGGTCAATACAATACAATACACAGAACAGAACAGAAGTCATCCTCAATACAATATAATAGTGCAATAGAAATATTATTATGTAGAGCAGAATTCAACAGGAGATGGTATCACATAATATGACATCACTCGACATCACCTCCCCACTGAGACTGACCTGCGTCAGGAAGCCCAAATGTGCTCTGCCCACCCTGCTTTACCCCCTTATCTCCTGGTAAGTGCATGTACTCCTAACTCTTTACATATTACCCTTGTTCTATAAATAGTTAAAACTACACAGACAATGCCGACTTTTAAAGGCGTTGTGATGCGACCCGTGACATTAGGGTGCAGCATTACACTCATCCTCACTGGTGAAGGAGACTTCCCCTCTAACAGTGCCATAAGAGAAGCTGGGACACTGGCCCTCTGCTTGTAATGGTGGTCACCCACTAACAGATTTATTCTGCCTACCCTTTCAAGATAAACCAGAAAGAAAAGTGACAACGGGACTTTTTTGGATGTTAAGAAATGAATACGAAGTTAAAGACCCGGATGGCTGACAGAGCCTTAGAGTTAAGAGGTGGCCTGAGGCAATGCAGTGGGGTGTGCATGTGAGATGGCTGTGGTGGTCTAGTGTGGGTCACCGGGTTGTGTGCCACTTCTCATACCGTCTCCTTTTACTTATCCATTCCGTGTGTCTTGTGAATGAAATGCAGCCTTTGTATTCTAACAGTGACCTGTAGGAGGCACCGCATCACAGAGTGAAAGCTGAGAGGCCCAGATGTCAATCTTTCTGCTCGCAGCTCAGGGTGAGGCCCGACTTTCAGGTTCCTGCTGCTACTTCGGCTCTCATTGGGCTTTCATTTTTTTTTTTTTTTATCTTTGGGTAAAAGTCTGGTTTGACTCCAATAAGCCATTAAAATCCTCAAGAGCTGCCGCTACTCATTTTTCAGACACTTTAGACTTGTGAATGTCACTCCATGGCTTGAGGCTGCATTCAGTCTGAGGCCTCAGCTTTCTATGATTTTCATCACTTACTGCCAGGGGGGATCTTTAACTATGAGGGGGTTTCTAATTTGAAAAATGCAAAAAAAAAAAAAAAAAAAATGTGATGACAGTGCAGCCTTAAAGTGAAAAAAAATGAAGAAACATTTGCTTCATTTTGAAAAGGAAAAATCCTGTGCCAAGTCTGCATGCGTCCATTTACAGAGCTGTATAATCAAACTGGACAGTCCTATGGAAAACAGAGCGGGTCCCTGGGGATGAGAGGCGTGTAACCCAATATAAACCCCATAGACAGCAAAAGAAATATGTGGTCCCTAAAAAAAATATTTAAATATGTTATAAATGACCCATCGCTGAATTGGTGACAAACTACTGCAGCAGAGAGTAAAGAAAGCTGGAAGGTGGTGGTCTGCAAAGGCTTCACAGGCTGAAAGTGGCAAAAGGAGTGTGGCTGGAGGCTGGGTGGAGCAAAATGTTTGAGTGGCAGGAGGCTGGGTGGAGCTAGATGGTTTAATGCCAGAAGGCTGGGTGGGGCTAAATAGATGATTGGCTGCAGGATGGGTAGGGCTTTATATTTGAGTGGCAGCAGAGTGCTGGCAAGGAAAAAGATTATATACTTTAAGTCAGGTGGGTCCAGGAAGGAGGGCAGACACTTTCTTTTGAAGTCATTTTCTGAGGCTAGCGCCACCTGAATATATATATGTATATTGTGATGGACGGCCAGCAGCTCAACCTGGCCGAGACGCCCCTGGAATGGAAGGATGGGGACACTGCCTCCCCAAAAATGCTAGATGGCAGCTCCCCTGGAGTGTAGCGGTGCTCTGGATTCCTCCAGGGCATCCTAGGACTTGGAGTTCGGTTTCTCAGCCCTGTTGTGTGCCGTGGGTGCCACCAAGGGGGAGCTGTCGAAGGACCTGAGGACTCCTTATATCCTGGAAGTATGAGGTAGTCATGAGGACGGAAGCCCTGAAGTACTTCTGGGCTGAAGAAAATATCAGTTCTTCATTAGACGAAGCATTTCCAGGTCAAGGATTATTTAAAGGACTGATGGGAACCCAGCAAGCAAATTGGAGTTGGGAGGTAGAGGATAGAGCTTGCTGGGAGGTGCGGGGGAGAGAATTGTGATTTACTTAATTATTAGTTAATTATTAGTGTATTTGCTTGCCTGTTTATTGTAGCAGAGGTGGTTTAGGCACTATTTAATAAAAAGAAGAAATTAAAACAATTTCTTGGTGCTTTTAACATATGTGGTCAGTGTCTGTGTGTTGGGTTAAGCATTGGTATAGCGCCATCTAGTGTTACTATTTATATATATAGCTGACAGTAGGGGGTGCTCCAGCTCCCCAAACATACAACACAAACAGGCATGGACACAATTTAAAAGAGTCTTTAATTCGTGGGATACTCTTCCCCAAGTGTTTCCCACCCTGTTCACAAGTACAAGTACAAGCACAAGTCTCAGCACAATAAAGCGCTCTTTTCTTCCTTCTATCTTGGTCATTGTCTCCTCCACTCCTTTTCGCAAGCTTTGTCCACCTTGCGCCCGACTCTGGCTCACCAATGTGAAGCAGACTGAACCATTTATTTTAGCCGCACTGTACCCCATGTCTCAGAGCTCCTCAGTCCTTGCAGTACCCCTTGGCGGCACCCACAGCACCCAACAGGGCAGTGTTAATGAACTCCAAGTCCCATGGTGCCCTATGAGAATGCTGGGCACCACTGCAAAACAAGGAAGTTGCCATCTAGTGTTCTGGGGGAGACAGTGCCCTAAAGAAGCTGCCTTCCCCATCCTTCCATTTCCTATGGCGTCTCAGCTGGGTTGAGCTGCCGGCTGTCCCTTACTATACAGTATGTATATATGTAATCCAGTGTCTGTCTGTCTGTATGTCCGCTTTTCACGAGAGAACTACTTAACGGATTTAAATTGGGATGTTTTCTATATTTGCTTGAACATGCCAGTTGATTTTGTGATTTCTCTCATCGCGTAAAGTATCATGGTTTGCTTGCAGTACCGATTTATTTGCGTGAATCTGAGAGTACGGGGCCCTCCTCATTCACGCGCCAGCCTCTGTTCGAGTCATTCTACCTCTCGCCACATGTTGGAGTGTACCTCTCCTCCGTTTAGCTAGCGATACCGGTTTGTTGAGCAGACATCATCATCTAGAGATTGTTAAGGAGTAGCGTTTGACGTTTTTGAGAGAGAGAGATCAGAGCTACGTGTATTTTAGAGGGTAGCTGCTGATTGCCAGAGATATCACGGCCCACGAGGGGGATGCTCTCCCGTCAGAGCTGAACACGATCAGATACACTGCCAGCGTTTGACGTTGGAGCATACCGACCTTCCGCTTGGCCAGAATGACATTTTTTTATTGGTTTGTAAAGTTTGTCCTGTTTCACTACTACATGGGCAGAGCCACGGGGGACAGCTAGTAGTCAACAAATTCAGAAAATTGGCCTTTTTTCAACCATATGGTGCACATTTAATTTTTTAGAACTACTTGTGCCAAGCCACCAACTGTGCTTCTAGGTATTCTAGAACTATACATTATACTAAGGTTTAACTTGGGGCGCCGTGAAAAAATGTTGAAACATTAAGTGCGCAGTGAAAAGAAAAAGTTTGGGAACCGCTGAGCTAGAGTCCCTACATGTCTTACTGATATTTCAACCTGGATGAAGGACCACCATCTACAGCTCAACCTGGCAAAGACAGAGCTTCTTGTATCACTTGGGATAAAAGAGTCGGCTAGGCAGATAAATATGCCAATGCACTCGTGCCCAGCTGGAGATCCAGAGACGCTGCAGCTCAACTCCGGGGAGTGGCCACATTGCTGAGCTCCTCAACCAACCATGGCAAGAGAACCCATCCATCCTGTGCAGGACCCTCATTTGAGTTGCTTATGTGCATAATGTCATTTTTACGCGATCATAATTGAAGATGGGGATGTAGACTGCACGTTGTGGCATACGGCCAGCACCCTTGCCCTGCTGGGACACCTCTACAGTGCATGGACCAGGGGAGAGAGAGGGTATTCAGGGGATTACCCCCCCCCCCAGAATGCTAGAGGGCAGCCCCCAGGCTTACAGCAGTGCCATGGGTTTGAAGCATGGAAGTGCAACCCTACTGGGGCCCTTGGCCATTGCCAGGAGGCGCCTGGAGAATTTTTGAGCCATTGGTTGCAGCATTTCCACCATACCCAGTGGTGTTGCTGGGAGAAGGTCATCACATCCAGGCGCCCTATAAAGGAAACCAGCTGCCACTACTCTGGGAGATGGAGGGTGAAGCTTGCTGGAGGAGGAGTGGAGGTGCACAGGGTTGAAGATGAACGAGAGAGAGAAAAAAAGAAGAAGAGAAGTGTGCTTTGTGTTCTGTGTCTGTGTTGGGAACTGTGCAGTGAAGGTGGGAAACAAAGGAAAGAGTATAAAAATACAAAAAGGTGTGTGCTGAACTTGTGTCCCCATCTGTCTGTGTTGGGGTTTGGGCAGCAGTTGCGCCCTCTAGTGGCATCAAAGTGTATTTATTTGTTCTGTGTGTTTTGGGATGCATTCAATCCTGTTAGTCATCACTTAATACCAAATGAGTATGAAATATGACTTTATTTCCGACACCTAGAAGCGCTACTGAGTAAAGTCATTTTCATTCCTGCCATAAACATCCGACTCCTTTTATCTCTTTGTTAGAAGAGTCCCAGCACATCAGAGTGAAGCAAATGTCTCACCCAAATCACGAGCAATGAGCGTGAAGAAGAGAATCCGGAGGTGTCTGACCTTTGATCCCGACAGAGGGTTAAAACTCCTCGAGGGGCTCAGTGCGTGACGCTTCCCCGACATGAAGAACTCTTCCCTTTAGGTCGCTGATAAGTAATCCTGTCACTTTCCATATTCTGGGTTTTTGTTTACCTGACTACACACAAACGGGAGCGATTGGGATGCCGGCCCTCGGCTTTTTCAGTTTTTAATGCAGTTCGGTAGTGGACCTTAAAAACACAACGTACTGCATATAATTTATGTCAAGTGTGTTAAGCTCCGTTTTTTTCATTAGCAAAGGGGCTCATTATTGTGTCCTTTTAATGCATTATTAATGCTCCAGCTAGCATTTAGATTCTACTCACAGAGGAAAAAATCATACAGCAATGTTGAAACTGTCCAGAGATTTATGAAGGTGGCAAAAGGAAAAAAATACACACACGCACACATACAATGGATTCGTTTTTTCATTCATTTTAATTATTGTTATTGTCATTTTTTCTTGTATTTTATATTTTTTAAAATTATTGCCGACTTGTAATTGTTTCATTCATGTACCTTTCTCTTTGACTTCTTGTAAAGCACTTTAACCCACACAGTTTGTATTAAGATGTGCTGTATAAATAAATAGCGCTGTTATTGGCATGTATTCTTTATATAATTACTAGCAGGAGTACCCGCCGTTGCCCGGGAATTTATAACCGGTGAATTTCCCAAATGAAAGAAACAGAACATAGAAATAGAACAAACATTTTTCTGATTGACATTTTATTGTAAGTTCCTCCACTCTGGATTCTGTCTGCTGTGGCGTTTCAGACGCCCTTGAAATAGACTTTCTTGTGGCATCTGAAGTGGACCTTCCAATTCTACGTCTTTTTTTTCGGTGGCATGGGTATATTAGCGAAAAGCAGGACAATTATAATGTGTGACATAGTATTACGTACGGAATAAGCACCACAGTGAGATGAATTTACGTTATTTACAATACATCAGAAAGGGAACAAATAGCACCAGTCAGTCAGAAAGAGCAACACTGAAATCGTACTGTGAGTCGGAAAGTGAGCAAAGAGCACCACAAATACGGAAAGCCAGTGAGAAAGAGTAGCACTGAAACCGTACTGGGAAAAATGGCGGAGAGGGGTGCTGTGTTTGTAAGGAGCGTCTGTGTTGAACCATGATGCCATCTAACGGACGTTGGCGATGGTAACTACAGAGAGAAGTGACATAGAACCGGTGCTGCATTTGGGGAAAACGGTGGGGGAAGGATGCTGTCTTTTTAAGGTGAGTCTTTGTTCAAACGTGCTTGCATATAACGGATGTTGGCGAATGAAATACAGCACTATCAGTGCGTGTGGGAGTGTGACGTGCGGAAATGCGGGTGTGTCAGGTGGTCAAACGCACTGGCTCGTTCACATTTTACATCCATACGGCAGTTCCCCTTCACCCAATCAAAGCAGTCAGCCTTCTCATACTTGGACACTTCCGCCATCTCTTGGCAATTTAAAGAAACATGGGTAAAGAGCAACACACAGAGACCAAAGCTGCCACTAGATGGTGCCGCGGTAAACGTCTGTTGTAACTTGCGGCCATCTTGTCAATGATAAGTACGGGGACGTGTGGCAATGTTGTGTCGGTGAAAAGGTGCCCTATGGTACACCATGAACATTTTTCCAAACCAATCATACCCCATGACCTTCTCCTGGTCACAAAGGAGCCCCATCCGCAGTTTGGTGCCGATCGGATGCCCGGTGCAGATTTGTATGGCGGACAAACAAACATAAATACACACATCAACTCTGCTTTATATATTAGATGTACGTATTTCTGTCATATTTCTTAATGGTTTGGTTTCTGTATGTGGATCACTTCTCTGCCATGATTTATGGGTATGTATCCAGCAGGGGGCGTTAGCTCCTTTGTTGGAATGAGTTCTGTTGTAATTGCGGGCTGTTACCTAACCCAAATCTATATAAATATAATATAAAAAGGCGATACCCCCTCCTTTAGTGATATGGCGGTAAGAAATCACATAGGAAAAATAACAGCTTCCTTTAATACAATAGAATACAATACAATTTATATTTGTATAGCCCAAAATCACACAAGAAGTGCCACAATGGGCTTTAACAGGCCCTGCCTCTTAATAGCCCCCCAGCCTTGACTCTCTAAGAAGACAAGAAAAAAAAACCCAAAAAAACCCTTGTAGGGAAAAAAATTGAAAAAACCTTAGGAAAAGCAGTTCAAAGAGAGACCCCTTTCCAGGTAGGCTGGACATGCAGTGAGTGTCAAAAAGAAAGGGGGGTCAATACAATACACAGAACAGAACACAAGTAATCCTTATTACAGTATAAAAATATAAAAATATTACAAGTACGGAGCAGAATTTAACAGTAGATGATATCCCATAATATGATTTGGATTTGTTTAGAGTCCTGAAGACCTCAGCCATCAAGCTGCCTCCCTCATTTGGCCATTCCACAGCTGAGACATAACTGGGCCAGCCAATCCGATAAAAGGACGGCTCTACACA
This sequence comes from Polypterus bichir lapradei, assembly GCA_026402145.1. NCBI lineage: Eukaryota > Metazoa > Chordata > Cladistia > Polypteriformes > Polypteridae > Polypterus > Polypterus bichir. The sequence continues at coordinate 110,409,631 of JANRMT010062796.1, read as the reverse complement.
AGGATTCCTGTGATCCTCCATCAGGGATGACTTTACCTTAGGCAGGCAAAACAACTTGGCAGGTGGTCAGTGGCACCGAGTGCCACATTTGAGTACTGAGAAGAGAAACAGAATAGGTGAGGGTTAGTATCAAATTATAACTGTCATGTTACTTATGTTTTAGTGCTAATGACTAACACCAGAGATGCAGTCTGTACAGTTAATCAGCAGCTCTAGTCAGGGTGTGCTAAACTGAACCTGTGAGTCTTCAGCTGGGATTTAAAAGCTGAGACCGAAGGGGCATCTCTTATTGTAGCAGGCAGACCATTCCACAGTTTAGGGGTCCTGTAACTAAAAGCTTAACCTCCCACTGTTATGTTATTAATTCTTGGAATCATAAGCAGGCCAGCATCTTGAGATCTTAATGTGCGCTCAGGTTTGTAAGACATAAGTTCAGACGAGTAAACCGGACCTCGGTTATTTAATGCTTTATATGTTAAAAGGAGGATTTTGAACTCTGCCCTAAACTTAACCGGGAGCCAGTGTAAGGATTTAAGAACTGGAGTTATGTGTTCATATTTTCTTGTTCTTGTAATAATTATTGCAGCAGCATTTTGGATTAACTAGGGGCTGAATAAAGAACAGTCTGAACATCCAGTGAACACCGCATTGCAGTAGTCAGTCCTACTAGAAATAAAAGCATGAATTAATTTCTCACAATCCTGTTTATTTAGAAAACGCCTTTATTTCCCAACATTTTTAAGATGGAAGAAACACGATTTGGATAACCATCCATTCCTTTAACTAATTAAAGACAACATTGGAGAAACTTCATTTGATCTAAAAGAAAGGTATAACTGGGTGTCATCTGCATACGAGTGAAAATTAACATTATGTTTCCTAATGAGAGATCCTAGTGGAAGCATGTAAAGTGAAAACAGTAAAGGTCAGAGTACTGAGCCCTCAGGGACACCATATCTCACTTCTGTGTATGAAGATGGAGTCCTGTCAGCACATTTCTGTACATATTGGAATCGATTTGATAAATTAGAACTAAACCAAGCGAGCACGTGGCCTGTGAGCCCAACATCATTTTCTAGCCCGTGCAGTAAAATAGAATGGTCAGTGGTGTCAAATGCTGCACTTAAATCTAACAACGCAATTACAGAGGATTTTCCTTTATCAGAGGATATCAGAATGTCATTTACAACCCACGTTAGCGCCGTTTTTGTACTATGATCAGTTCGGAAAACCAGACTGGAATTTCTCAAATAAATTGTAATGAATAAGGTGTGACTGAAGCTGATTGGCGAAATTTGAAATAGGCCTATAATTATTAAGTATGTGTGGGTCTAGGTCTGACTTTTTAAGTAATGGTTTAATGACTGACACTTTCAGTGCATGAGGTACTGTGACATGCAGTAATGAACTATTGATAATGTTTAGAATAAGCGCTGCAAGAACATCCATTGCACTTACGCTACATAACAGATGAAGGAAGCCATGACAAAAACCCAGTTCGGGAGTGGAGGCCCGATGTATAGAGTCTGCCATTTTCGATTTTCAGGATTGGGTGACATTATCTCCCATCTATGTGCCGGGCAATGTTCCAAGGCTTTATACTCTTTCTTCATGTGCAGGCCCCCGTTTAGGTGAATCATACAATTCCAAACAAGGCAAAAAGGATGCAATTTCCTGTTGACTCTGACAGACGAAACATAGTGCACGCATCCCCAGCTGTCTTTATCTGTCTTGTATTATGCTTTGCCTAGCAGTTCTTATATGATGAACCCCTGTGCTAAATCTGGCTCTATACATTTAAGTAGAAAAAGGCAGATTTATAAAATATATTTGCACAGAACACTGTGACATATTAAACGTACAGTATATACTTATTAAAGGGTGGTACCTCAGGAGGCAGGGCCACCTGCCAATCTCCTTTTAACACTAGAATTACCAGAGCCTACAAAAAAACTTGTAGATCCGTCCCACCTTAAATTGCTTCTTAAAACCGCTCTCACCTCTCCGCCAGCCTCCTTTGTCCTGTAAATGTGCCGATAAAAACAAACTGCAAGCAGCCAGCTATTCCATCCCCCCACCAACTCAGAACGTGCACGAACTTCTCCGAGCTCATGCCTCGATTATCTGGGAGTGAAGTGGAGTTTTAGAGTGGAAATAATAGATTGTTATTTGGAACACACGCATTTCATGTGTGTTCCGTTTCTACAGTAATCTGTGTAAACACAATGTTAAAACAGAAACTTTTTCATATTTTAGCAATAAATGTCACAAAATGTAGGCATATAGGGGAGAGGAGGGACAGAGAAGGAGATATCAAATTAGGGAATGTTCCTACCTTAATTTCATTTAAATTAACAGGCATTCAAAAAGCGCCTAGTATGAGTCAAAAATATTACAAAGCGCCAGCAGAGAATTTGCTTCATTTGTTCTCAAGCCAGGTATTTTGGAGGCAACATGAGAGACTCGCTCATTTAGAGAAAGTCTTGAAAAGAAGCACCAAGCAAAAGAGTCGGCATCTGAAAAGGAATAAATTAAATTCATCATAGAGAATTAATGTCAGCCATAATTAGGAGTGACGTGAAAGAGACTTAGAAAGTGCAGCATCCAGAAATGTGTGAATGTGTGGAGCTTTCTGAACTTTTCAGACTGCATGTAGAAGCACACAGCAGGCCATGAAAATACGTCAGGAAAAAGCTGAGCACAGGATTGCCCAGAGCTGGGTGGGTGACAGCTTGTCACCCTCAAAGAGATAGAGGGCACACAGCAACGGCTCAGTGATGGCAGCTCTTCAGCGGGCAGGTGCCAGCATTTTAATGGAGTGTGACATGCCGCTCAGCAAACTACGACTGGTTGAAATAAGGCCAAAGATGAAGCTGACATGTGTCGCATGTATGTCTGAGGATCTTCTTGAAGGCTCATTCGAGGTAAATGGTAACCCACCAGGGTGAGAGAGGGGGCGCCATCGCTAAACTTTTTCCCTTTTTCCCCACAGTTCCCAGAAACCTCCCAGTGAAGGAAACTAGCTCCACCCCTTCCAGTCCTCCCATTATAAAAAGACCGGGCTCCTCCATTAAGTCGTCTTGTCTTGATGAGACCAGTTCTGGAGAGTTAAAGCTCTGAGGATACGTTCTGTTGTTGTGCTTGCTTACCAAGCGCTATAGTAGTTTTGAGTTTGTTCTTGCTTGCCCTATGTTAACTATTACTGTTTAAGTTTGTGAAATTTGAAGGAATTGAAAGGGACTACCCGGCTGGAGTCCAAACCTTTTTGAGTTGTTCCGGCTTTGCTTGATCCCGTGTTCGCCCACCTCACACATTAAAGCAAGGAAAAGAGAGTCAAAGATGTCAAAGATCCAAAAAGCGAATCCACAAGCGGCCGTTAATGAGAAAGCTGGGAATACAGGAGCGAAATATTAGTTAGCGTTCAAGAACAGACAAAAGGCCAAATGGAGGAACAAAATCAAAAGCAGATACCAAAAACTCAATTTTTATTTTGTTATTAATCGTTTTAAGGTGCATTTCCATATAATACAAAACTCCAATACTGCGATAGCCCTGTCTGCCTGTCTGTCTGTTGTCACAGATGTGCGCATGGGAAGCGGTCTAAGGGCAGAGTGTGCGGTTAATTCTTTGCACTAATGGCTCTTCTCCCTCTCCTGCAGACCTCCAGAAGACAGACCCGCCTAAATCTCCTCCCACTTCCGCCAGCATTTCACATCCCTGTTGACCTCACTTCCACCCGAAGACACGCCTCTTCCTTTCCCTCTACTATCAAGCCGGAGCACTTTTCTCAAGTTGCAGTCTACGTTATGACTCAGTGCTTTGTGATAACTCGTTGTTTGAGTTATTCTTTTGCAAAACCGACACTACATGGGGTGGAATCCCCAAACTTCCATATTATTTCTTGTCTCTTATTGCACTGTCCATCCACCAAATTAAAAAACAACTTGACTCCCGGTGCACTGATTTGGACACGTCAATTTTATTGAATACAGTGTGCTGTGCATATTTTTAGATTTTCAGATTTGAGAGGCGTTGACAAATGTGCAGACTCCTCTACCTTAAATCAGAGAAACATTCTGTGGGAGTTGAACAATGGCAAAACAGCGAAACAGCGGCAGCTGTGTCCACTTTTTCAAAAGTCAAGCACAGGAGGTCCGCAGGGTTGTGTCTCAGCACCATGACTGTTTACTCTGAGCACGAGTGACCTGAGACACAACAATGACCGACCACTGCTCCATTATCAAGTACGTGGATGACACCACCCTCATAGGACGAATATCTGGGGAGGATGAAAACCACCATCTAAATCAAGTGGACTGGATGGTAAACTGGTGTAATAAAAATGTTCTCACTCTGAAGGTCAAAAAGACCAAAGAAATGATATTTGATTTCAAGAGACAGAAATCTGTATGTTCACCCATTGTTGTTTTAGGAGAGGTGGTAGAAATAATGAATGAATATAAATACTTAGGAACTAAATCTTAACTGGAAAGCAAATATATATAAAAAAAAAATCTCTATATGCAATCAGCGTTTATTTCTCCTCCGTAAACTCAAACTATTTAAAGGGGACAAGGAGCTTATGTTGTCCTTTTATCGCAGTCTGTTATCACTTTCAGTTTCATTGCCTGGTTTACTGGTCTGACAAACCAAAATTTACAAAGCAGATTGCTAAGCATGCGGCTAAAGTTATTGGGACTGATGGAGATGATCTGGCAAGTGTGTGCCTGAGGACAACACTAAAGAAACTGAAAATCATCTCAACTGATGACAGACATCCACTACATGCAGAACTTCACTTCAGTAAATCAGGAAGGAGAAAACACACAGAAATCACTCTAGAAATTCCTTTCCTCCTAGTGCCATCTGACTTTTTAATAAGGAATGTCGGAGAAAATGATTAAATATGCATTGTCACACACATGCGATTAGGAGGGAGCTGAGTGGACCAAGTAGAGGTAATTACCCACCAGGCCATGGGGTGGTGTGGTGCTCTAAGCCTATCTCTCTTATCTCTGCAGACCAAATACGGGAAAACCTGCCTGAAACCTGAATTTAACGTCACTTCCGGTCACAGCGCCCAGAACGACGTCACTTCCGGTTACGGCGCTCAGAACACCATCGCTTCCAGTTCCAGCCAGTTGGCATCACATCCGGTTGCTGGCCTATAAAGACTCCATATCCCAAAACCTGAGCAGTTCAGTCCTGGAACTCAACCTGACAACATCAACTTCTTGTATATATAATTCCTTTTGCAGCCAGGGACAACATACGGGTGGCTGCCCCAAACCTTTTTTCGTGTGTTGAGACTCATTCATTCAGAGCATCATTAAACTGCCTTACCCTCACCTGTCTTGTCTCTGTTTGTTTGGTTTCATTTCTTTCTGCCTTCTTATGAGATGCAACTGAGAAGGCAAAGTTCACGCTTTCTTGAAAAACAGGACTATATAAAGCAACCTTGAACCTTAAAGAATGAATTTCTATTATGGGACACGAGGTGTCCTGGGAATTATTGTAAGTGAAAAAAAAAATTGACCAGGGGCCTCATTTATAAAGTTTGTGTACACACAAAAATGAAGCTCAAAATGTGCATACACCAGTGGTTCTCAACCTGTGGGACGGGCCACCCTAGGGGGGTGCGAAGTAACAAAAAGGGGGGCGCAAAGATGTGAAAAAAAGAAAACAAGAATCAAAAATATGAAAAAAAATCTGTTGAAACCAAAACAAGTTAACTTAAACTACATTCTGACACTAGAACAATAAATACAGAGTTAGATAAATGTCGATAAAAGTTAAGTAGGTATAATAAATTATGCATCTACATTTCAAAAAAATGTTAGGGGGAGTGCGATTAAAACTGTTATGAAAACTCAGGTCGCAAATACTTAAAGGTTGAGAAACGCTGGCGTACACAACTTTACACACAATTGTCTGGATTTATAACAGAAAAGTTAACAGGGGAACATGCATATTTTTAAAGCAGCTCTGACCGCTGCATATGTGACATTTTGAGAGAAACCCCCTTCGATCAAGCAGGAAATGCAGTCAAATCAGCTAAATGACGACCTGCACGCAGAATAATTTGTGTCACCAAACTTTTGGGATTATGTACATATGACACCTCAAAAGTGACGCATATGACGTTCAGACTGTATTTGATTTCCCTGTTGGGTGGGCCAATGCTGCATATTTGCACTGAAGACCTTTTTGGCTTTTTTAATCAGTTTATATCGGCTACCTGTTGTCACTTCAGGTCACTGGCAGACAGGGCAGGAATATCTTAGCCAAGCTTCACTCCATCATGCCTGCTGTGCTGGAAGCCATTAGCTGACAGAGGAGGTGCCATATATATATATACAGTGGTATCTCAGTATATGTTCTTAATCCGTTCCAGATCCTTAGACTTATACCAAACAAATTTTTCCCATAAGAAATAAAGGGAAAATGATTAATCCGTTCCCATGAAAAATAATCCTATTGTTATTGGCATATCATACATTGATGGGGTTGTATAAAATAATTTAAACACTGCTTAATACTAAAATACATAAATACAAAAGTAATTAGATGAAATAAATAAAAATTTTACGCCACTTTACTTTTTAATAACTTCTTTGTTTTTCACAATCACAGATACCGTCGTTCTCGACATACGGTATGCAGTAGCCATGTCCCGGATACGCATGCCACCTTCATACTTTTCAACAATCAATTCAAATTTACGTGAAAAAACACAAAATCACGTGAAAATTCACAGAGAGTTATAGCACGGGTTGTTCACTGAATGCTAGCAACTGGTTTACTGATGCTCGTGGGCAGTCATGGCTTTGTCTCGAGAGAGGTAAACAAGGGTAGCGCACGGTGTTCTAGCATGTGAGTCGTATTCCAAACCAAGGTCGTATACCAAGCAAAATTTTTCGTGTCCAAACAGGACATATACCAAGTTGGACTTATTCCAAAGCGGATGTATACCAAGGTACCACTGTATATGTATATATATATACACTCACCTAAAGGATTATTAGGAACACCTGTTCAATTTCTCATTAATGCAATTATCTAATCAACCAATCACATGGCAGTTGCTTCAATGCATTTAGGGGTGTGGTCCTGGTCAAGACAATCTCCTGAACTCCAAACTGAATGTCAGAATGGGAAAGAAAGGTGATTTAAGCAATTTTAAGCGTGGCATGGTTGTTGGTGCCAGACGGGCCGGTCTGAGTATTTCACAATCTGCTCAGTTACTGGGATTTTCATGCACAACCATTTCTAGGGTTTACAAAGAATGGTGTGAAAAGGGAAAAACATCCAGTATGTGACAGTCCTGTGAGCGAAAATGCCTTGTTGATGCTAGAGGTCAGAGGAGAATGGGCCGACTGATTCAAACTGATAGAAGAGCAACTTTGACTGAAATAACCACTCGTTACAACCGAGGTATGCAGCAAAGCATTTGTGAAGCCACAACACGCACAACCTTGAGGCGGATGGGCTAC
>JANRMT010062796.1:110362920-110392138 GCA_026402145.1 Polypterus bichir lapradei | reverse complement strand
AAGTCCCACAGTTGAGAAAAATGCAAGCCATGCAGTCGAAGGAGACAAGATCGTGTTGAGGCACCAAATCTGAGGAAAGTTACAGCACCAGAAGTTCTCAAGAGTATAGCAGGCCCCATAATTCTTAAAGGGGAAGATGTTTGGAACAAGCACGACTCTTCCTAGAGCTGGCAATCAGGGGAGAAGAGCCTTGGTAAGAGGGGTGAATAAGAATCCAATAGTCAGTAGCTCTCGAGAACCTGAGTAGAGACGGAAGAAACTTCAAGGACAACCACCACTGCCACACCCTACTAATCTGGGCTTTAAACCAGCCTGGCCAATTGAGCCATAAAAGCCTGCTTTGAATTGGCAAAAAGGCACCCAACCCTGGAAAATATAAAATAAATAAATAAATAAATAAATAAATGTCACCTTTCATATGTTGTTGTAGGAGGCCTATGATGCAAAAATGAAAGAGTTTTCAAACGTTTTATGTTTTAGCTTTTACGGAGATGATGTAATAATGCAACGTTTGGCCTAGTTGGGAGAAGAATTTCTGTATTTGTTGAAACAAATATAAAGAACAACTAAGGGTTTAATTGCTGGCTTGACTTTTTATGTACCCCCGTATGGCTATGTATAGCATGAATAATAATTGAACAACAGTTACATTTTTGTGAATCATAATTTATTAATAATAATTTTAAAAACTAGGGGCCTCTACTTGCTTCACTTGCCAACCCCCAGGTTGTATTTAATGAAGAGTATGCGAGGAGCAGGAGAAAGATGGTTTGATCCTCAGTAAGAAAATCAGTTACTTGAGTATTTCACTACAGCTGTCTATTTTAAATATCAAAGAATAATAAAACATCCTAAAAAGTAAAATGTAATAAAAAGTAAATAAAATTAAGTTAACGCCTGTTCAAAAACAATATTATGAATTCCTTTATCCTCTAACTTACATTCTATAAATGTTTCTTTTTTGCATTTCTGTTCACATATTGTTCGGGATATTTTTCTCTTTCTTGTCTATTGTTTTTTTCTTGATTTTTATAATATGCAGCTCTTTTTCCTTAATTTTCTTTTTTTGACATTCTTTATCAGCTCTTTTCCTATTCTGATCTAAAATTCAGCATTCTTGAATAGATAGTTTGCTTTTCTTCCTTGCCTGGGTGAGTTAGCAGTACTGAGAGTGTCACAGGATTGGACGAAGAGGATGTGCGCAGTAGGAGTAATGATTGGGCGGGGGAATGGTCAAGGCTGAATATCGCAGACACGATGGATAACATTTTAATAGATAAAATTGTATTTAGAGACTAAATTAACTTTATGAAATCTGTCACAGAGCCAGTGTTTATTTACAGTGATAGGCCAAAGACAGTTCTTCTCATCTGATAACTCACCCATCAGCTGAAGGTGGTCTCTTCTGAGCATTCAAAGGGTCTCTTGATGTCACAGGGCTCCTTGATGCCTGTGTTACTGAGCTCTGTTTGTAACAATCAGACCACTTGCATCCCCCCATTCAAGAATATTATCACCTGTCCCTGTTCAATGCAGCACCCATTCCCCCTAAACATGCCAGGAAATTCAGAATTGGTTTCTGTTTAATGAAACAAGCAGCTCTCTGGAAAATCAAAGTCCAGAAAACAAATCCCAGCATCAGTATTTTTTTTTAATAAAATACAGATAGAGTTTTAAATAATATTTAAGAAAGAGCTTGAAATACTGCAACCATAAAAAATGTATTCCTTTATTTAATTCTGGTCAAAAGAAGTTGCTGCAAAAAAAATCGTAGAAGACCAAGGTGTCACATAGTCATTCAGGGGTAATACAGGTATTGTGCATAAAGTGTTTTGGTGTGCTTTCCACATTAAAAATATAGCATCTGCTTTAGAAGTAGCAGAAAGGGTTAATAAATATTGTTAAATGTTGTCCAAGCATATCAGGAAACCAAAGGAAGTTCAGGTGAAGAACAAGAAACAAGAAAGCTCCATGTGATGCTTTGAAGAAGAAATGGCTGAATGTCACATACCCAGGAACAGTTGGCAGTTGTCACATACTGTACACAAAAAGATAGATAGATAGATAGATAGATCTTTATTGTCATTGTCACTTTGACAAAGGAACAATGAAATTGAAGGTGCAGTCAACTCAGTGTGAGGCATAAGAGTTAAAAAGACAATAAGAGAGAAAATAATAAACTGAGTAATAATAAAAGTACTTTACAAAATATACAAATTGCACTGGTTGACTTTACGTCTATATTGCACATTGGGAGAGAATAATATGGAGTAGTTTTATTCTGAGTTCAGGGCCATGATTGCTTTTGGATAAAAGCTGCTTTTAAGGCAGTTTCTCCTGGTTTTCATTGCCCGATGGCTAAAGCTGGATGAGGCAATGACTGGGATGTGATGAATCCTGTGAAATATCTATTACTTTTTTGCGGCATTGGGAGGTCTTGATTTTGTTCTAGAGTGTGAAGGGTACAGCCAATTGTTCTCTCCACTGTCCTGACGACCCTGTGGAGCGCTTTCCTTTCTGAGGAAGTGCAGCTGCCGTCCCACACACACAGTCCGTACGTGAGCACACTCTCGATGGAACAGTGAGAAAAGGCAAGGAGCAGATTTTTGGGGAGATGGTTCTTTCTGAGGATTCTTAGTAAATACAGTCTCTGCTGCGCCTTCTTCAGCAGCTCCTTGATGTTGGCACTCCAGGTCAGGTCATCCTCCAGCTCAATGCCCAGAAGCCTGAACACCGGGACCCTCTCCACACAGACCCCGCCAATGATGAGTGGCTGGATGTCAGTTTTGTTTTTTCTAAAGTCAATAACGAGCTCAATAACAAACAAAAAAATCCTAATGTTGTAGAATTACAACACTGGCATAACAAGTTCAAAATTAAATTTGAGGAATATATTCCACTGTAGCTAAGTATCTACATGGTCTAGATATTGTAATGAACACTCAAAAAATATTTCAGGCAGTTTCCTTCCTTGTTATCTCCAGTCCAATAAAACGAGGGGACGAGCTTCAAGGAAAGTGTGCAGGTACTGTACAGCAGAATGAGTTCAGGGCCAGATGTATATACACATTTACTATTCAAAAGCATTGCAAGGCCAAGCAATGGGACCCTTAGACTATGTAAATGTGGCTTTAAAAAAAAAAAAACACACACACACAATTATAGGTGTACTGTATTTTTAGGAGCGCTAAAGGTAATATTATAATTTTACAACAATGGGCATTACAGGGTTAAAGTGCTCTCAATCTTTCTAATGTCCTAATTTAACAAGAAAAGCCCCCAAAAGTATATCAAAAGCCCCACAAGAGGAGGATGACCAAAAACAGAAGGACAACAGATAATCGTTATAAATTAGAACAATCTAGATGAGAACAGGCCATTCACCCAACAAAGCCCACCAGTCCTAGCCTCTTAATTCCTCCTAAAATAACATCAAGTTGAGTTTTGAAGGTCCCTAAAGTCCTGCTGTCTACCACACTACTGGTCATTTATTCCAAGAGTCTGTGGTTCTCTGTGTAAAGAAAAACTTCCTAATGTTTGTGCTAAAGATTCCAACTGTGATCTTGATGAACCCATCTTAAAGTCACCGTCTCGATCCGCTGGACTAATTCCCTTCATAATTGTAAACACTTCATTGTCACCTGCTAATCTTCTTTTGCTTAAGCTGTAAAGGCTCAGCTCTTTTAATCGTTCCTCATAATTCATCCCTTGTAGCCCGGGAATCAGCCTCGCCGCTCTTCTCTGCTATGCTGCTATGTCTTTTATGTAGCCTGAAAATCAAAACTGCACAGATGAGGCCTCGCCAGTGAGTTACAAAGCTTGAGCAACACCTCCTTGGACTTGAATGAAAAGGGTTTAATAGAAAAAAACAAGCAAAGATGCTAAAAAAATAACACAAACACACAAAACAAGGAGTTGCAATCTCTTTTTTTTTTAAAATTTTATTGATTTTATCGTAATCATTCCATACAAATAGATCAATTTTTACAGAAAAAAGGATTGAAAACAAATAACCACCAGAGAAAGAGAGCATGGCCGACGGAGTAAAACTTAAAGCTATTAAAAATAAATAAATTGATGAGTTTAATAAGCAGATAAAGATAAATGGAGATGAAAAAGAAATGGGAAGGGAATCTGCTTCCTCAGTGCTTTAAGAGCTTAATCTAAAATATTATCGATTAGATCATGCCAGGTTTTGAAAAAAATTCTGCACAGATCCTCTAAGTGAAAATTTGATTTTTTCCAATTTCAAATAATATAAAACATCAGTTACCCACTGATGTTACCCACCACGTAAAAGAGGAGAGTTAGGATTCTTCCAGTTTAGCAAACTAAGTCTGCGTGCCAATAGTGTAGTGAATGCAATCACAGTTTGTTTGTTCTTCTCCACTTTAAGCCCATCTGGAAGAACACCAAACACAGCTGTTAATGGGTTAGGAGGGATTGGGACCCCCAGGTTGTCTGAAAGGCGCTTAAAAATTTTGGTCCAGAATAATGTTAATTTGGTGCAGGCCCAGAACATGTGATCCAGTGAGGCTGGAGTTCGATTGCAACGTTCGCAGGTTGGATCTCACCCTGGAAACATTTTGGAGAGTTTTAGGCGAGACAGATGTGCTCGAGATATAATTTTCAGTTGGATAATTGTATGCTTTGCACATATGGAGCTTGAGTGAATTCTCTGGGTTGCTCTCTTCCACTCCTTTTTTGAGATGTTGAGTGAGAGATCCTTTTCCCAGTGTCCTCTTGGATCTTTGAAAGGAATGGACTGTAAAATAATTTTATATATTACAGAAATGCTGTCTGAGTCCTCGAAACTGAGCAATATTTTTTCCAGCATAGAGGAAGGTGCAAGATGAGGAAAAATCGGGAAGGTTCTGTGTAACAAAGTTCTTAATTTGAAGATAGTGAAAGAAATGTGCAGCTGTAAAGTTAAATTTGGAATGTAATTTTCATAGGATGCAAAAATGTTGTCTATATAAAGATCTCTGAATAATTTTATCCCAAATGTTTTCCAGATATTAAAAACTGCATATGTTTGCAAGGGTTGAAAAAGGTGGTTCTCATCCAGAGGTGCCACAGATAGAAGCTTCTCCATCTTAAAATGCTTCCTACATTGGTTCCATATTCTGAGTAAATGAAGCACAATTGGGTTGTTAGTATATTGCCGATAACTTGCATTTATTGGGGCACAAAGCAGGGAATATAAAAAAGAACTGCAGGATTTTATTTCTATTGCACACCAAGCCTGTGTGTGTTCATCTATTTGTGTCCAGGTTTTTCTAGTTTGTATGTTTGCTGCCCAGTAATAAAACTGGAAGTTGGGTAGAGCCATGCCACCTTCTGCCTAAGGTCTTTGTAGGGTCACTCTTTGGATAGGTGGATGTTTTGAGTTTCAAATAAATGAGGTTATTGTTGAATCTAATTGCATAAAAAATGATTTATTGATGTATATTGGAATGTCTTGAAATGAAAAGAGAAGCTTACGAAGAATATTCATCTTAACAACATTAATTCTTCCATTTAGAGTGAGATGAAGGGTTGACCATCTATGTAAGTCTTGATTAATTTTTTCCATACAGACAGCAAAATTTTGTTGATAAAGAGTTTTATATTTACTTATGATGTTAACCCCTAGGTATTTAAACCGATCTGCAGTGATAAAAGGGAAGGTGTTCAGTCTAATACTGTGTGCTTGAGAATTCACTGGGAAGAGTACACTTTTATTCAAATAAAATCTTTTGAAATTCTCGCCAGTCTAATACAGTGGAGCACTTTAAAAAACTGCTAAAAACATATTACTTTAACATGGCTTTCTCATAACTTGATTTTAGTTTAATCCTGATACTTCAATTAATTATCATTACTATTCATGGTGGCTCCAAAATCCGTACTAACCCCTAATCTCTCTGCTGTTCCTTTTTCCAGTTTTCTGTGGTGGCGACCTGCGCCACCACCACCTAATCAAAGAACCGTGATGTCCCTGCATTGATGGATTAAAGGCCAGAAGTCCAAATGACCGTCATCATCAAGTCCTTCCATGAGAATCCTGAATACAATGAGGACTGATTGAGGTCATTTATGTGAGGTAGAATGCCTAGAGGGAGCTGGGCAGTCTCATGGCCTCGGACCCCCTGCAGATTTTATTTTTTTCTCCGGCTGTCTGGAGTTTTTTTTGTTTTTTCTGTCCTCCCTGGCCATTGGACCTTAGTTTTATTCTATGTTAATTAGTGTTCTCTTATTTTAATTATTACTTTGTCTTTTTTTCTCTTTCTTCATCATGTAAAGCACTTTGAGGTACATTATTTGTATGAAAATGTACTATAGAAATAAATGTTGTTGTTGTAAGTGCTGTTAAGACTGCAGGCACAGTATTTTGTGGGTCTGATATATGCGAGGTGCGATCCAAAAGTTCCCGGAATGTATTTATTTAAAAGCATACACACCAAATAACAATTAATGGTGAACAGTTCTTTCAAAAATAGTCACCCGCTGAGTTGATACACCAATCCCAGCGAGATTTCAACCTTTCAAAGCACCTCTGGAAGTCGTATTTTGTCACTGTGTTCAAGACGTCGGTTGTTACCGCTTGGATCTCCTCCACCGTCTCAAATCTGCATCCCTTGGTCCTCATCTTCATTTTAGGAAATAAAACAAAAATCAGATGGCGCTAAATCAGGGGAGTACGGAGGGTGGGGAATGGCAGTAAACTTTGTAGAAGCCAAAAATTCACGCACAATCAGAGATGTGTGAGCTGGGGCATTGTCGTGATGCAAAAGAAATGACTTGTCAGCCCACATCTGAGGAGGTGTTTGGCGAACTCGATTTCGCAAACGCCTTAGAACATCCCTGTAGAATGCTCCATTCACCGTCTGTCCTTGTGGATGACACCCTTCACATCAAAGAAGCAAATGAGCATTGACTTGGTGTTGCTGTGAACTTGTTGAGCTTTTCTGGGTCTTTCAAATCACTCATTTTCACAAACAACCCTTCACAGACACAACCGAAGTTTAAACGAGAACTGCGACTTGAAAAACAACTGCGCTGACGTTATAACGCATGATAACAGCTCTCAAGGACAACTCGAACTGCTATCTAGCGGTGACTGATATAACCAAACACTTCTGGCTGCAGAATAAATGCATTCCAGGAACTTTTTGGATCGCACCTCATACAGTACCATATCATCTGCATAAAGAGAAATTTTCTGTTCAAGTCCTTCTCTGATAATCCCCTGAAAGGCAATCTCAATCAAGCAATGTCCCAATACAAAATCCGGAAAACACAATCATTTAAACAGTGCAAAAAAAAAGGTCAAGACAGCCAGAAGAATCTAATGAGCATAGCAATACTTGTAAAACACAAGCACACAATGATCTCCTGACCTGAGCTGCTCAGCTAGTGGGGCCTTAAATAGCCAGAAGGTGGGCTCATAGGAGTGAAGTCAGTAGGCCCCGCCTCTCGGGGCTCCACCCACAAAGCACAAGGAGTTGAAGTGCAGTTAAAGTGACAAGGAGCTTTACAAGTGATAAGGAAAGTGTAAGAGCCAATCTTGAAAAGTTAATGCTTAGAGTTAAACTCATATAGTGTTTGCTTGACTCGTATAGAAGAACAGCTATTACAATATGGGAGAGCCTTTCACCCCCTGTAAGTTAATGTGAGATCGACCTTTCTTGCTTTAACTAGGATAAAGTGTGTT
The DNA here is from genome assembly GCA_026402145.1 of Polypterus bichir lapradei. NCBI lineage: Eukaryota > Metazoa > Chordata > Cladistia > Polypteriformes > Polypteridae > Polypterus > Polypterus bichir. Next base: position 110,384,442 of record JANRMT010062796.1, on the reverse strand, counting down.
AATTGAGTCAGTTGATTTTTAGAATAGGTCTCAGTACTAGCAGGGACTGAAAGACACATTTACAGCATGAACATGGCATAAGCATACAGTTATCTGACCGTTTAGAAATGGTTTAACTGTGTGAGAGAACTTAAAGAATGAAACAAGATACAGTATATAAGCTTTAAACACAACTTTTCTTAAACAAGAGCTTTTCTTCGCTATATCAATTTTTCTCTACTTTTCTGTGAACTGTTTTACTTTGAATTTTTACTAAAGTTATTAGTCTGTGGAATCATTTCAACACATCAAGCTTTTGCCAGAATCCCATGAAGCATACTGAAGCTACAGAGCTTTGGTAATTTTGGGTGAATGCAGCTACAGAAAAAAATAATAGGAATGACATAAAAACCTGAAAAGTAGCTCAGAATTACAAATAAAACATTTGGATCCTTTTTTGAAAAACATAATGGTCCCAAAGGGGTGTACGGTGTAACCAAACACTTAAGGAGAAGGACTCGTTTTCTTTCTATCCCTAAAAAAAAAGGAAAAGCCGATGCAGAAGATTCAAAATGCAGCGTCACTTCTGGTGTTCTATCAGTTGAACTTAACACATGTCACTCGTTTCTTCAGATTACCACACTGGCTCCTTGTAGTGACACATACGAAGTTCAAATATTTGATCCTTGCCTAAAGAGTTGTCAGTGGGTCCGCACACACACACATACACATATATAGTGACGCGTGAGTTGGTGTCTTGCACCCCAAAGAAGAGATTGAGTCTCATCACTTTAGCAAAACCAGCTTTATTCAGCTTGAAACAGGAACAGCACGGTTATTTATTGTAGCGGGATCTACCACTTTACTACACACAGACACAGCAAATGGGCCGAGCTACAGCCATGTAAGTGGCCAAGTTATGATGTTCCCTCCATCACCCACTGGGCAACAGTCACGTTGTATAAGGAGGCAGGGAGCTTGCAGGTGCCTTTGTGGTGCTGCGAACCTGCAGTTACCTTGGCAATGAACAAGCAGCACTTGACAGACAAATTAATCATGTTTCGGCATGTCACCCCATTGGTGAGGGTCTCAAAAGAGTTAAAAAATCTCACTATATATATATATATATATATATATATATATACATACACAGTACATTATAACATTAGATGGCACTATACCAGCGCTTAATCCAACACACAGACACTGACAACACGAGTTAAAGGCACCAAGAAGTTGTTTAATGATTTTTCTTTTTGTACATTGCTCTTCCAGCACCACCGCCACTGATAAACAGGCAAATAACTACAATAATGATCACTAATAAATTACAATACTCCTCCACACCTCCCAGCAAGCTCTGTCCTCTACCTCCCAACTCTGGCCGTCTTACTGGGTCTCCACCAGTCCTTGATATAGTCCTCAACACAGATGGAGAACTGTATTTTTATAGCGAGGGATCACTGTATTTAAACAAAGAGGCGCTAAACATTGAACCAAACTAATGAACTGGAACAGTGGAGAAGAAATGAAGGACAACTCAACTTAAAGGTAACTTGGCAGATAAACCTTTGAGCAAAAGCTGTGAGATGGAAAATAACTGAACTCTGAGCAGATGATAAACCAGAAGGAAATCCTTCATGACCTTCACATCTCAAGGTTTACATAACTGGAACACTCACATTTGTTAAACAATGTTTAGGTCGAGCACTCAGTCAGTCAGTCATTGTCCAACCCGCTATATCCTAGCACAGAGTCACGAGGGTCTGCTGGAGCCAATCGCAGCCAGCACAGGGCACAAGGCAGGAGCAAATCCCGGGCATAGCGCCAGCCCACCGCAGGGCATACACGCACACACACCCAGCACACACTAGGGACAATTTAGGATCGTCAATGCACCAAACCTGCATGTGTTTGGACTGTGGGAGGAAACGCACGCAGACACGGGGAGAACATGGAAACTCCATGCAGGGTGGACCCTGGAAACAAACCACCATGCTGCCCGGTTAGGTAGAGCAATGCTTGTTGTTTGTTAGAAAGTCCACAGTATTAACTTATAAAATAAATAACACGACAAATGTAAAGAGAATAGAGAAAGGCACTCTATAATTGATAGAAAGTGTGATGGATGGCATCTATGCACTGGCGTCCATCTTGGGAATGGGGTTCCAATCTCTCACCTGGTTAGGATGCCATGGCACTGAGTGGCCACAAAGGAGGGCAAGATGTTTCCTGCCCTAGCCAGAAGACTGATAAAGTGTGAAAGTTTGCAGGTGGGCACATTGGCTTGCCAGCACAGATGGACCGAACATCTTTACCTGGCCAGGAGGCCATTAGAATGGAAGGACAGAGGGAGACAACCTGGCAGGGCTACTTACTCTCCTGACACACACGATGGCAGCCTTCCTGAGTGAGGCTGACTGTGCGGACACCCACAAGGCATGGTGGGAACTGGAGTCCATTTGGATAGCCTTGCCATTTTAGTGACATGCAAGGCATCCCTACCTGTTGATAATTATAGATTTATCTATAATTATTACCCACCTGACAGAACAGTAATCTGGACACACAGTACAATGTGCTTCTCTTCCTAATTTGAACTGCACCAAACCAAGGAGGCTCATTATTTCAACCCTGGGCACCCTGTATTTCCCCATCAGTCATTAATTACTGAGACGGTCCAAGGGACCACCTGTGCATCACCCCCAGGGACTGCCCACAAACACTATAAAGGTGGGTGGTTTCCCACAGTCCCTGGCGGTTCATTTTGAATACACTTAACACTAGAATTACCAGAGCCTATGAAAAAACTCGTAATTTCGTCCCACCTTAAATCGCTTCTTAAATCCCTTCACACCTCTCCGCCAGCGTCCTTTGTCTTCTAAATGTGCTGATAAAGAGAAGCTAGGAGCAGCCGGCTATTCCATCCCCCCATTCCGGAATATTGCAATATCATTTGAAAACGAACAGCGTCAGATCGGGTGTGAATTTATGCAGGAACTGGAAATTCTCTGATGTGGGACCTTCCCCCAGGGAAGAAAGTACAGTGTCAGGTGCTCATTCAGTGTAATAGGAACCATAGCACAGAGAGGTGTGTACACTGCAACAAGTACACGTGTCGTAAATGTAGGAAGGACGGTCCTTGGGTGTGTGGGAACTGTTAATATTTGAATGTGATGATTTTATATAGCACGGAATGGAAATCAGCACTTCTTAGCATTGCACCATGCAAGCTGTCGTATCAATTGCCTGCTGTAACTTGCTTTCTTTTTTCTTTGGTTATACAGGTAGTCTTGAATAAAAGTGCACTTGTTTTGTTTGCGAAATGAAGTGTCTGCGTGTACTTTTCGCGGCATTACACGTGTATTTTTTGAGCATGCCCGTTTGAGCATGCTCAAACACAGGAACATATGTTGGTGTAAAAGTATAACAAAACAACGGGCAGATGGGGAGTGTCTGATGATTGCATATAGCGCCGAAGTTACTGCTCTTTACTATTCTCTCCTCTGCATGTCCTGGAGTACAAAAGAAACAGCATACAGCAACATGCGGGGACTGGCAGGAACACTCAATAAAACTGAATAAAAAGAAAATCAAGTGACGGTGAGATACGAAGAAGGCAGCTTCGGCAGCGTTTGTGTGTCAGAACCCTTTGGGGGGGGGGTGGGCGTTAGTATGCATCGTGATACACTGCAGAGCTCTAGCGCGTCTTTATGTGAAAACAGCCGTGTCAGATGGGGTTGTATGGATTGATTCTGAACGCGACTGAGAGAATGAAAAGTGAATTAAAAAAAAAAACCAAAGCTAACCTTTACAAGGATCATAAATGACACCGGCTGTTACAGACTGAAATCAAATGTATGCTTTTATTCTAAAATAGTAAGACTAAGGGCAGTTTACTTCTCAAAACGGAGTGGTGCAGGATCGAACTCACGACCTTTTGATTCCAAGGCGAGAACTGATTCTATTGCACTACGGAGGCAGTTATAATAAACGGCCGTCAATGTCGCATGTTAAGGCGGCTTTTTGTTTCTGCAGTTATATTTTTGAATAAAAGCACAATTGTTGTGTTATATTTGTACCTTTTGTGAAAATGTTTCTTTGATATTTGGACTTCAGGCTTCATACATTATATAGTTTATGCCTACATTTTGTCATCTACTACTAGAATATAAAAAACGTTTCTGTTTTAACAATGTGTTTACACGGATTACTGTAGAAACGGAACAGACATGAAATGCATGTGTTCCAAATAACGATCTATTATTTCCACTCTAAAACTCCACTTCACTCCCAGATAATCAATCAAGGCCTGAGCTGGGAGAAGTTTGTGCACATTCTAAATTGGTGGGGGGATGGAATAGCCGGCTGCTCCTAGCTTCTCTTTATCAGCACATTTAGAAGACAAAGGACGCTGGCGGAGAGGTGTGAAGGGATTTAAGAAACGATTTAAGGTGGGACGGAATTACGAGTTTTTTCGTAGGCTCTGGTAATTCTAGTGTTAAGAGTATTGTGCTCCTGTGTTTTTTGTGAATTCAATGTGCTTTGCGGTTTACTGGATTTTTGACATTTCGTTCTTTTAGTTGTTTTGGATTGCCTTCTTTTTCTGGGCAAATCCTATTGCCTCTGTGTTCTATGTGCTTTATTATTATTTAAAAACATCTTTTTTGGGAAGAATAAATCTTTTATTTGATAAAGATTCTATAAGTCTCTTTTTACATCTAACCAGGGTTTTTTGATGGGATTTGGAAGCAAATCTGGAAGTTCTTTTGGGACTTCTACTCATAACACAAAATGGAACTAAACACATATAAAAGAAGAATTTGAACTCCAGCCATGGAATCCTGGTTGAAATACATCAGATATCTTGATGGTGTTGGTTTTTGACTTTGCCTTCATATAGTGTGTTATTTAATCTGATTGAGAGTGGCATGAGAGTGAGACAGAACCAGAGGGAGTCTCCCCAGAAGACACCTCATCTCCTTTGTATTCAGTCTGTGTGTACTGACGTGTTGTTGAGATGTCCATGTTGTGTTGTTCTCAAAATGACCCATCAGTGTATCTTGTAGAAGTGTAATATTTGTGCTAGCCAAGTGCATGGGCTGCTGTCAAATGCTTTTTTGCAGCCAAAGAATCCTGTGTGTAGGTGTCCGTATTTTTAAGCTGCCGGAGTACCACAGAGTCCATTATGAGATGTTCCTTGCCAGTCATGAGTTGCCCTCTTTGGCCTTTTTTGCTGTTTCTCTCTGTATATCGTTGTCTGTGATGTGTGTGGAGGTTTTGTTTGTTATTCATGGAGTAAGCATTCTGCAGAGCCACAGCAGACAGGTTGATGGGTTTTTAGTTTTTGGGTTCTGCTGTTTCTTTTCATTTGGAGTTTCATGTTTGTTTAGCCTTCTGTGGTGTCTTTTGTGTATACTGCATGTCTGCAAGTACCTTGTGTATTGAAATTCCCCACATCTCAATCCAATCGAGCTTCTGTGAGATCCACAGAGACCCCCCACATCGCAACCTACAGGACTTAAAGGATCTGCCGCTAACATCTTGGTGCTAGAAACTAAAGGACAGCTTCAGAGTCCTTGTGGAGTCCATGCCTCAACAGGTCACAGCTGTTTTGGTGGCACAAGGAGGACCTCCACAATATCAGGAAGGTGGATTTATTGCTGTGGTTGATCAGTATATGTAGGCATTATCATTTCTTTAATATATTTTGTCTGTTTCATGTGCTGGCACCTGCTTTTTACCTGCTTTTATGGTCAGTGGCTTGGAGGCCCCTGAAACAGCCATAGCACTTGGGGGTCTGTTGGTTTGGCCCAGCACTTCTTGGAGTGGCCCTACTTGAGCCAGTGCTGCTTTCACCACCAGTAGCCAAGGGAGACTGGAGCTCATTTTTTGAATGTAGGCCTCTACCTAAGTCAGGAATGCAATCCCTTTTATTCAGGGTGACAACCATGCCTGTATGAGTTCCACTTATTATTGTAGCCAATTTTAAAATTTGAAATCTCTGCCGGAGTGGGCAGTGGTCTACTTTTAGTCTGGCCCCTTAACCTCAATCTTAATAGCACAGGTGGCTGGCATCATTCTAAGGATCATAAGGATCTAAAGCAGGGTTGTCCATCTCCAGTCCTGGTGGGCCACAGTGGCTGCTGGTTTTCATTCTAACCATCTTCTTCATTAGTGAGCTGTTTTTGCTGCTGATTAACTCGTTTAGCCTCAGTTTTAATTGACGTGACTCAGACCCCTTAGGTGTTTCTTTTTCCTTAATGAACAGCCAAACAATAATGAGACGCAAAACGAGATGCCACACGACCAGCTGACTTGAAAATAAAGAATGATGAAGGTCTCGGTCATGTTGGCCTGCTCAGGTTACCAAAATATCTTGATGGTGGTCTAAAAAAAACAGAAAATCAACAGTCTGCTGCGGCAGAATGAGAGCAGCAGCTAAATAAGAAACTGACTGGAATGAAATTGGCTGGAGTTTGACGTTCCAATTTAGCTGGTCATCTGTTGGCTCGTTTCTGTTTGGTTGCCATTTAATGAAGAAACAAATCAAGTCAGAGGACTGAATCTTTAAAAACAGGGCCTTAAAATGAAGGGAAAAGGAGTTAATTAGCAGTGAAAATTGGTCACTGATTAAGAGAAAGGGTTAGCCACTACAGCCCTCCAGGACCAGAGTTGGACACCCCTGATCTAAGGACTCGTAAGCCCCCCTACTATGACATGATGGTAGACCTTAGGGGGATTATTATTAATAATAATAATAGTACATTGTCCAACTAACAGAGTCAGTGAGTTTTTTGTGACATACTTAGAGTAACCCCTGTCTGTCTGTGACAGAATCACTGTCAAAAGGTCAAAAAAGAATAACTTTTAAAATAATGATTGGGTCAGTTCAACCATTGATTTCTGAATGAGTGTAAGTATTACGTTAGCTTCAGAGAGTTTCTCTAAATATCAAATGGTCTTAACAAATAATAAAGCAGTATAAAGCTTTTGGGAATTGAACCCCTGAATAGCACTTTACAATAGATGGGGGTGGGAGAGATCTGAAAGGTTTAATATAAGAGGGAGATGTGAAAGGTGCTATTTACTACAGATGTGGAAGGACTTATATACAGTAATAGTTATCAAAGGCATTATCTAATTAGTCTGAAATTCCCTACACAAAAGATGAGCAGTTAGATGTGAAGGGTGCTATATAATAGACAGACCTGAAAAGCATCTATATAATAGATATACAGATAGATATTGTGGCAAGCGGCCCGGAAGGATCAGAAGAGGGATTACACCTCCTCCAGACCTCGAGGGTTGGTATGGGGGCCACGGGAACAGAGCATGGAAGCTCAACCCTATAAGGGCCGTGGTCACCGCCAGGGGGCGCCCGGATGTATGTGAAGCCCTGGATGTCAGCACTTCTGCTACATCCGGAATTGCTGAGGAAAGGAATACCAGGGAAACCTGAAGTGCTTCTGGGTGCTCAGCCGACACTTCCGCTACACCGGGAATCACCGGTGGAAGTTCATTGGGAGGCACCAGGAGCAGGTCCGGGTAAAGATAAAAGGGGCCGCCTCCCTCCATTCGATAGCTGGAGTTGGGTGGAATAGGTTGAAGCCTGGAGGAAAGGAGTGGATGTGGTGAAAAGTAAAGGCATTTTGAGAGGCCTGGACTGAAGGGTGATTGGTGCTGAGGCACAGGGTTGTGCGTTATTGTAAATAGTGTAAAATATGAATAAATGTGTGTTTGGGTGCAAACCAGCGGTGTCCACCTGTCTGTGTCCGGGACGGTCTCCACAATATAAAAGAACTAATAGAAAGATAGATAGATCAACAGGGAGCTCCACAGAGCACCAAACCCCAGACATGAAAGCACAGGCAAGTCCTGGGTTCAAAATGAAGTTGCCTGAACAAATGTTGCCTGTCTCCTCTCCCGGCTCTGACTCCCCAGACAAAGCAATGCAGCTCTTTTTACTGAAGACACGGGAGTGCTTCCAGTGCCAGGGGATTGCCCATTCAAAGCACTTCCGGGGCACATAGTAGTCCCATTTAGTAGGTAGTGTAATTTCCTGCAGCAACCATGGACCCCAACAGGGCTGCCTCACTGGACTACAGTTCCCAGCATTTCCTGTGGGTGGCTGAATGGGTACTGAAGCCCTGGAATGATGCCATCTAGTGGATTGGGAGAGTATACAGCCTTGATACAGAGCTTCCACAATCTTAAGAGAATTAGGTGAATCCAAGCAGGGTCACCAGCCCATTCATGTTGTCCATTACAATAGATAGATAGATAGATAGGAATGGCACCATATAATAGATAGATAGATAAATAGATAGATAGATGAAAGGTGCTATATATTGTGAAAGGCACTATATAGCGCCTGACCCGACACAGATTGGACACGGGAGGCACGTCTAAAATACAAAAGACTTTTATTACTCTTCAGCTGGAGGGCACGTCTTCCCCGTAATCCCCCCAGCCACAACACAGTCCCAAACACCAGTACCGCACAAGCACTTTTCACTTCCTTGGCACCACCACTCCTCCCTAGCAACCTTGTCCTCCTCCACCCGACTCTGGCCGATGAGTGGTGGTTGCTGGCTCCCTTTTATAGGTCACCTGGAAGTGCTCCAGGTGTTTGATCACCAAGATCTGGTGGCACTTCCAGGTGTGATGAATCTGTTGCCCACACGCAGCACCCCCTGGTGGTACCTGCGGGACCTAACAGGGCTGCCCCCAACTCCAATTCCCAAGGAGCCCTGTGGTACACCGAGGCACTACACCAGCCCAGGGGGACGGCCATCTAGCGTCCAGGAGGAGGTATTGCACTGTCCAAGGCTGCTCCCCCTGAATACAGTGTGCAGGGGCGTCCCGGCTGGGCATGGACGCCAGGCGCCTGTCACAATATTATTAGATAAACAGATCTTAAAGGCATTATATAATAGATATGAAAGAGGCTATACAATAAGTAGATCTAAAAGACACTATATACATAAAACATAGACAAACATAAAACATACACAAGTAGAATGTGTATAGCACCTGTCACCTTCCAGGCATGTCCCTTCACTGTCATTGATGCATAAGTAAGTGCCAGATGAGTGTCCACAGATGTCACGCGCTGCTCCCCTTTCATTCCATTCAATGGGGATCAAAAGCCAGCAGTTAGCAGTTGTAAGGAGACGGTTCCTTTCATGTCTGCTTGTGAACCTACATTAACATCCACGCAGCCCGCATCAAAGAGACATGCAGAAGATGAAACAAAATCTCTGTGAGTGGACACATTTTTAAATAAAAGAGTGAATAAAATATGAGCTTTAAGAGCTAAGGATAACAATTCTGAAAGGTTACACCTCCATCTTCCTGTATGTCTGTGAGATTACTATATCTATTGACACATATGTATACAGTATATACATGTGTATATATATATATATATATTAAAAAACTGCTGAAAACACATTACTTTAACATGGCCTTCTCATAACTTCACTTTAATTTAATCTTGATACTCTGTATGTTCAATTAATTTTAATAACTATTCATGGTGGCTCTAAAATCGGTACTGACCCCTACTCTCTCTTCTGTTTCTCTTTCTGGTTTCTTTGTGGTGGCAGCCTGCGCCACCACCACCTACTCAAAGCTTCATGATGCTCCAACATTGGTGGACTAAAAGCCAGAAGTCTGCATGACCATCATCATCAAGTCCTTCCGTGAGAACCCTAAATACAAAGAGGACTGTTTCATTTATGTGAGGTAGAATGCCCAGAGGGGACTGGGCGGTTTCATGGTCTGGACCCCCTGCAGATTTTATTTTTTTCTCCAGCCGTCTGGAGTTTTTTTCTGTCCACCCTGGCCATTGGACCTTACTCATCATATTCTATGTTAATTAATGTTGACTTATTTTATTTTCTTACTGCGTCTTTTATTTTTCTATTCTTCATTATGTAAAGCACTTTGAACTACATTTTTGTATGAAAATGTGCTATATAAATAAATGTTGTTGTTGTATATAGTGGAAGATCAGCCTTGACACAGAGAGGCAGTCACCAATGTCCAAGTCACCACACATGTATTTACAATGTGTCCCGCACACAACCCAGTGCCCCTGCACCAAGCACCCTCAGTCCAGGCTTCTCTGAATCCTGTCCTCTCTTCACCGCCTCCACTCCTCTCCTCCGAGCTTCATCCTCTTCCACCCGACTCCAGCTTCCGAATGGAGGGAGACGGCCCCTTTTATGTCCACCTGGACTTGCTCCAGGTGCTTTCTGATGAACTTCCTGTGGCACTTCCTGGTGTGGCGGAAGTGCCGCATGTGTACCAGGAAGCACACTGGATGTACCTGGTAATCCTTCCGCCAGCATCTCCGGGTGTAGCGGAAGTGCTGACGTCCAGGGCTGCAGTCTTCAGGGCACCCCCTGGTGGTAGCCACGGGCCCCTACAGGGTTGAGTTTCCATGCTCAATTCCCATGGTCCCCATAAAAACCAGGGCGGCTGCCCTCTTGTGGTCCGGGGGAGGCATAGTCCCTCTCCTGGTCCTTCTTGGTGTCCCGGCTGGGCACAGACCCCAGCCACCCGCCACAATATATATATTGTAATACGGCAATATATAGCACCTGACCCGGCACAGACTGACGCAGAGGCACATATAAAATAAACTTTTATTTTCTCACATCTTCCCCGTATCCCACAGCCCAACACAGAACCAAAGCAAAACAAACCCACAAAACAGTTCCTTTCTCCTTTTACCCCCACTCCTCCTCAAGCTTAGTCCTCCTCCTCCCGACTCTGGCCCCCGAGTGGTGGTGGCTGGCCCCTTTTATAGCCCCCCCAGAAGCGTTCCAGGTGCTTGACCACCTGGTCCCAATTGCACTTCCAGGTGGGGCTGAAGACTCATCCAGCCGGGCTGTTGATTCCAGGCAGCACCCCCTAGAGGCCACCCCAGCTGCCAACAAGGCTGTGGAGAACACCATCTCCCATGGAGCCATGTGGGAGGTTGGGAAATCACCGTCGGTGATATATATATACAGTTGTGCTTGAAAGATTGTGAACCCTTTAGAATTGTCTATATTTCTGCATAAATATGACCTAAAACATCATCAGATTTCCACTCAAGTCCTAAAAGTAGGTAAAGAGAAACCACTTAAACAAATGAGACAAAAAATATTATACTTGGTCATTTATTTCTTAAGGAAAATGATCGAATATTACATACAGTACAGGCCAAACGTTTGGCCACACCTCCTCATTCAATGTGTTTTCTTTATTTTCATGACCATTTACAGCACTCCATCACTCTCCTTCTTGGTCAAATAGCCCTTACACAGCCTGGAGGTGTGTTTGGGGTCATTGTCCTGTTGAAAAATAAATGATCGTCCAACTAACCTGACTTCTGCACAACACAACTGCTGGTCCCAACCCCATTGATAAAGCCAGAAATTCCACTAAATAACCCTGATAAGGCACACCTGTGAAGTGAAAACCATTTCAGGTGACTACCTGTTGAAGCTCATCGAGAGAATGCCAAGAGTGTGCAAAGCAGTAATCAGAGCAAAGGGTGGCTATTTTGAAGAAACTAGAATATAAAACATGTTTTCAGTTATTTCACCTTTTTTTTGTTAAGTACATAACTCCACATGTGTTCATTCATAGTTTTGATGCCTTCAGTCATGAAAATAAAGAAAACACATTGAATGAGGAGGTGTGTCCAAACTTTTGGCCTGTACTGTATATTACATATTTATGCAGAAATATAGAAAATTCTAAAGGGTTCACAAACTTTCAAGCACAACTGTATATATACAGTCATATGAAGAAGTTTGGGAACCCCTCTCAGCCTGCATAATAATTGACTCTCCTTTCAACAAAAAAGATAACAGTGGTATGTCTTTCATTTCCTAGGAACATTGGAGTACTGCGGTGTTTTCCGAACAAAGATTTTTAGTGAAGCCGTATTTAGTTGTATGAAATTAAATCAAATGTGAAAAACTGGCTCTGCACAAATGTGGGTCTCCTTGTAATTGAAGAGCTGAGTTGCAAAATCAGTAAGTACGGGAGACAACTTTTTGTGAAAAGGAGAAAAATATTTTTTAAGTATTTGAAATGATATTTTTAAAATTCTTTTTGCAGAATGTTGGTTGTTATATTACTGACGGTCAATTGCTGGACATCTCAGAAATCTGAGTATTTTACATTTTTGTAAAAAATAGGAAAAAAACGTACTTAGCAGGTTTTGACGCTAAATCAATGCTATTCCATTAACCTATAAGTAACTGTCATCAAAAGTGCTCTGGATCTTGAAATATTTTTATTATATAACAAATGAAATACAGAACTTTTAGTCTCTAAACTATTTAGCCAAAAAGTGATGCTAAAAGTCATGAATTCCTGTTAAGCATTGTTTAAGTAGTAAATTTAAAAAGTTATAAGCAATCTCTAGAATGTCAATATTTTACATCGTCTTCATCATATATTTCGGTATCACTGTCTGCCATTGGTTTAGTGTTTTTGTTGGCTGTTCCAATGATTGGGAGGTAGAAATCCACTCAGGAATACCCAAAAAAGACATAAATCGTTTGCAATGAGTGCAGAATGCAGCTGCTAGAACCCTAACCAGGAAAAGGAAATCTGATCACATTTCTCCAGGTTTGATGTCACTACACTGGTTACCTGTGTCATTCAGGATTGACTTTAAAATTCTGCTTATGGTTTATAAAGCCTTAAATAATCTCGCTCCATCTTATATATCGGAATGTCTGACACCCTATATCCCAAATCGTAACCTTAGATCCTCAAATGAGGGTCTCCTTACAATTCCAAAAGCTAAACTTAAAAGAAGTGGTGAGGCGGCCTTCTGCTGTTATGCACCTAAAATCTGGAATAGCCTGTCAATAGGAATTCACCAGGCTGATACGGTGGAGCATTTAAAACACTGCTGAAAACAGGTTACTTTAACATGGCCTTCTCATAACTTCACTGTAATTAAAATCCTGTTACTCTGTATATCCCATCCATCCATCCATTTTCCAACCCGCTGAATCCGAACACAGGGTCACGGGGGTCTGCTGGAGCCAATCCCAGCCAACACAGGGCACAAGGCAGGAACCAATCCTGGGCAGGGTGCCAACCCACTGCAGGACACACACAAACTCAGCCACACACCAAGCACACACTAGGGCCAATTTAGAATTGCCAATCCACCTAACCTGCATGTCTTTGGACTGTGGGAGGAAACCCACGCAGACACGGGGAGAACATGCAAACTCCACGCAGGGAGGACCCAGGAAGCGAACCCGGGTCTCCTAACTGGGGGGCAGCAGTGCTACCACTGCGCCACCGTGCTGCCCACTCTGTATATCCAATTCATTATAATAACTATTCAAGGTGGCTCTAAAATCCGTACTAACTCTCTTCTGTTTCTTTTTCCGGTGTCTTCATCTACTCAAAGCATCATGATGCTCCAACAGTGATGGATTAAAAGCCAGAAGTCTGTATGACCATCAACATCAAGAGCGTCTGTGAGAACCCTAAATACAAAGAGGACTATTTCATTTATGTGAGGTAGAATGCCCAGTGGGGACTGGCTGGTCTTGTGGCCTCTGAACCCCTGCAGATTTTATTTTTTTTTTCTCCAGCCGTCTGGAGTTTTTTTTTTTTTTTTTGTTTTTTCTGTCCTCCCTGGCCATCGGACCTTACTCCTTTTCTATGTTAACTAATGTTGTCTTATTTTAATTTCTTATTTTGTCTTTTATTTTTCTTCATTATGTAAAGCACTTTGAGCTACCTTTTTGTATGAAAATGTGCTATATAAATAAATGTTGTTGTTGTTGTTGTAAAACTCTTTAACTTTTTCTGATTGCGGATTGTCCATATTGACTCCCATTATGCTAAGCAACATTTCGACATCCTTTGCTTTTGCTGGATTAACACAACAATTCAGTGGAAGTGGGTCAGCTGACAAGTTTTTTATTTTGCTGCCACGTTTCACAATAGTGTGACTGCAAAAGTCGCCCGAATACGTGGTCTTTATGTTGATGTTGCTTCTTGTTATTTCCGCCACTCGAACTTTTGTCAAGTGAAATGGGAGCTTTTTTTTGCAGAATTTTGCAGTTGCAGACTTGTAGTTAAGCACCTGCCAGTCTCTTCCTAAAACTCTTAGTGTGGCATAGAAGAATAGTTTTGCCCAAAAACTCTGTCCGGAGGCATGTACGAATGTCCTCGTACAGGATAGTACTGCTGAATTATAATGTTTGGGTGACTACAAACAAAATGCTGCAGTGCTGCCAGGAAGTTGATATTTTTGTTCTGTGCAGCACAGTTATCTGAAAATAACCTTAACAGCTGCACAATCCTCTGGGACTTCTTTTGATAAAAAGTCCAAGATGGTACTGGTGCATTCATTTGAGCTTTTCCCTGCCTGGTTTTCACACCAGGTGTAAATAAAAACGTGTTCCTTATCTTGTGTAAGCCGCCTTCCATCCATAGAATGAATAACAAAAGCCGTATTATATGCCAATACTTGTCAGGCATAGAACGCCATTTTTTTGTCACGCGGCGAATGCGCTGAGATGATTGGCTGGTGTACTTAGCAGCTTTTGGAACTAAGCTGGTTATGTATTTAACAGGTCTTGGAACTCACATCAAAATTTATAGCACTATATTTTTGTACTTAGCAGGTTTTGAAGCCCACTTCAATACCAAGCACATAGCCGACCCTTTGATGAGTCACAACCATGCTTCACCTAAAGTTCGCCAAAAAATGTACTTAGCAGGTTTTGGAACTCACCTCTTCAATTTTGCTGATTTGAATGCCTGTAACTGCTCAATGCTGATTACGTGGTTGGATTAGCTCGTTAAGCCTTGAACTTCAAGGTGGTCATTACAAGTTGTGCTTCCTTCCCTTTGACTCTCCTCTGAAGAGTGACAGACAGCATGGGATCCTCAAAGCAACTCTCAAAAGATCTGAAAACAAAGATTGTTGAGTCTCATGGTTTAGGGGAAGGCTACAAAAAGCTATCTCAAGGGTTTAAACTGTCAGTTTCAACTGTAAGGAATGGAATCCGGAAATGGAAGGCCACAGGCACAGTTGCTGTTAAACCAACCCAGCAGGTCTGGCAGGCCAAGAACTGGACTGATGACATAAAAATGTAGTTATTTGATCATAACAACAAGTGCTTTGCAGACGAGGAACATCGCATTCCAAGAACACACCTGCTACCTACTGTCAAATTTGGTGGAGGTCCGATCATGCTGTGGGGCTGTGTGGCTAGTTCAGGGACTACGGTCCTTGTTAAAGTCGAGGGTCGGATGAATTCAACCCAATATCCACAAATTCTTCAGGATAATATTCAAGCATCAGTCACAAAGTTGAAGTTACTTAAGCAGGGGTTGGATATTCCAACAAGACAATGACCCAAAACACAGCTGGAAATCTACAAAGGCGTTCATGCAGAGGGAGAAGTACAATGTTATGGAATGGCCGCCACAGTCCCCTGACTTGAACATCATCGGAAATATGTGGGATGATTGGAAGCAGGTTGTCCAGGCTCGGCAGCCATCAAATTGAACTGAACAGGAGAGATTTTGTGTGAAGAATGGTCAGAAATACCTCCATCCAGAATCCAGACACTCATCACAGGCTATAGGAGGACAGCGTCTACAGGCTCAAAGGAGCAAAAGGAGGCTCAACTAAGTATTGATGTCATATCTCTGTTGGGGTGCCCAAATTTTTGCACCTGTCTAATTTTGGTATGAGGCATATTGCATATTTTCTGTTAATCCAATAAACTTAATGTCACTGCTGAAATATTACTGTGTCCATAAGGCATGTCGTATATTAAAAGGAAGTTGCTACTTTGAAAGCTCTGCCAATGAGAAACAAAAATCCAAAGAATTAAGAGGGGTTCCCAAACTTTTTCATATGACTGTATACAGATACATATATATTTGTAGTCACACATGTACACATAGGGGACACCTGTTGAAGTTACTGATATTTTTTCCCTTCCCACCCACAGCTCCGTGGCACACACCGCAGAGGGTGCATCAGCCTGCCACATTGGGTGAATCAAGCCCCGTCCCTTCTGAGTATGGAGGTATTTCTTCTGACCAGCGACCAGAATAAAGTCATAATTTCGACATGATGGAGCTCTGTGGAACTCAGAATACTCAGGAAAATCAGCGCCTAGCAATGAAGCCTTTGTTGTGCAGAAGCCCCTTTTTAATTTTGCCAAATTTCTTTTTGTTTATTAAGCAGAAATCAGCAGGCTGGTGCCCCAACCTTTATTTTGGCATCCATCCCATTTTTGTACCATCGAAATATACATAAACAATTACTAACAAATGTATATTGTGTATAATTACAAAATATTGTGTCTGTTCTGTGGTGATATGCATGTACGCTTTACTGTACTGTACATGATGAACGACGTGCACATAAAAATACATTCAAACTTAAACTTGAACCTTATCATAATTATTATGATAATCTAATTGATTTTTTTCTGTTTTACCTCATTTCTATTTTTTCATGTAAATGATTTAATTTGCATTGGCCATGCAAACGTTTTACTGCGCTCAGGGCCTTCCAGTCCATTCAATGAAGAGTGCAGGACAAGAACAAGCTGAATCTGAAGCTGAAATGTCCTCTCTTTTCAATGTGTCTTCTCTAATGTCCCCCCTCTGCCAGTATCCCACCTCACACACAGCTGTCTTCTCAGTTTCCACCGTCACCTTCTCCACTGGCATTATGAAGGCAGGATGTGCCCCCAGATTCATTTTTCACTTCTTTTAATTGAAATGCTACAATTGTGGGGTCTGTTGAAGGGCCTCAGCCGAGTGCTCAGCAACTGTTTTTGTTGTTTGGCTCAATTTCTTAAGTTCTTGTTTTGTTATTTTTTATTATTATTTTTTTTTTGTTATTGTGCCACCACCACCTAATCAAAGCACCATGATGTCCCTCCATTGATGGATTAAAGGCCAGAAGTCTGCATGACTGTCATCATCAAATTCTTCCATGAGAACCCTGAATACAATGAGGACTGATCATTTATGTTAGGTAGAATGTCTAGAGGTGGGTGGTCTCATGGCCTCAGACCCCCTGCAGATTTTATTTTTTTCTCCAGTCATCTGGAGTTTTTTTTTTTTTTTTTTCCTGTCCTCCCTGGCCATACTTTTTATTCTATGTTAATTAGTGTTCTCTTATTTTAATTCTTACTTTGTCTTTTTTCTATTTCTTCATCATATACAGCACTTTGAGCTCCATTATTTGTATGAAAATGTGCGACAGAAATAAATTTTGTTGTTGTTGTTGTTGTAGGCAAAGAAAAAACAAACAAAAAAAAAATAACTAACATTGGATGAAGTTAAGAAGATATCAGTCCTATTTTATGTGTAAATGGAGCCTATTCCTGTACTGCCCTCACTGAATCTCCTGTTCAATTTCCAGCAAGCTAAACACCTTCATGCAATAATTCCCGGAACCATAAAGTGATGTTGAGAATGTTTAATTAGACAAAGGGTGTGAAGCTGTAAGTACAAATACAAAGAAACACTAAGTACAGTATAAGTAATATAAAGTACATACAGCAGCATTTATAACTAAGAGCTTAACAGTCGGAAACTCAGTACATTTACGTGTGTAAAGGCCAGCCCTGATACAAACAGACGTAGGACACAGGTTCAAAGCACACAGGCAGTTTTTCATTTTCTTTTTTCCTAGTGGGAAACGCCTTCCCTGTTCCCCACAAGTATAGCACACAGTCCACAGCACAACACAATACTTTTCCTTCTCTTTTCTCTTTCTTTGTCCTCCTCCTCCCGACTCTGGCTCCTGGAATAGTGGCTGCTGGCTCCTTTTATAGCCCACCCGGAAGTGCTCCAGGTGCTTGACGACTTATTTCCGGCAGCACTTCTGAGTGTGGTGGAAGAGCTGCTCTGTAGGGCTCAGCAGTAGCTACAGTACCCCCTGGCGGTGCCCACGGATCCCAACAGGGCTGCACCAAACTCCAACTCCCATGAAGCCCTGCGGGTGTCCTAGGCACCGCAGCAACCCAGGGGAGGCTGCCATCTAGCGTTCTGGAGAAGGTACTGTCCTGACTAGCCTTGCTCCCCAGGTCGATACACGAGTGAGGTGTTGGCCAAACGTGTTGAAATATAACATTTACTTTGTCATTCCCTAACCATAGTTAAACAAACAAATGCTATAAAACTAGAAAAAACAGATAACGTACAGGGAATGCCTTCACAAGGACTAACTAAGCAGGATGGCGAAGGATTGTTTGAGAGGACAAACCCCGAGATAATAAACACACCAGGCTTACTGCTGCTGCACTCACTTCCTACATCCTGTCTACATTAGTTTCCTGCTTCCTGCAGTAGCAACATTAAGATTTTTATGTTAGGGTTACAAAAGTTTGCTAAACAATTCTAACTTAACTGGAAGTGCCAGAACAATTACATTGGTCAGTGGAAAAGTAGAAGATAAGACTCATTTTGCTTGAGTTTATTTTAACCTTCTTCTTCTGTATCCATAGACGTGCATGTTGCAGTGTTTGTAGTTAATGATGCATTTGTTCCCGAATTCTAAATATATTTTGGCCATTTCACACTGTAAATTAAAGGGGTATAGTTTTTTGTAATGTTCTAGAATTGTACTTTGGTGTGATAATACCGTATATATTCGTGGATAAGTTCTCTCTCGGATAAGTTGGGACTTGATTTTACTGTATAATTTCTGGTATTTTATAATGTTGGTCATATAAGTTGAATGCGGAAAACTCACGCTATTGGTGCAAGAGATTATGCTATGTTAACGTCCACCTGAGAGAGTAACCACGGAGCATACTGCCTTTTTTTCTGTGGGTGTGGCCATGCGCGGCATCAGTGTGTGCTTGTAACCTCTCTCTCACTCTCTCTATTGTGCCTACATGACCACACGGTAATACCCAAACTATTCTGAAGCAATGTTTGCACGCACTGATTTGTGTTTTTTGTATCTCACACCCTCATACACCTTTATCGTAAGAGCATCCCTTATCTACGATGGAGAGTCCGATCAGAAGAAAATATGAGGCTGGTTTTAAATTAAAAGTCATTGAAGAGCGAAAGAAATTGGTAACTGCACTGCTGCAGCAAATTGAGATGCGTCTGAGAAACCGTTGCAAGATTGGAGGAGGCAAGAAGATGAAAAAAAAGTGTTGCATTTTTGAACAGGCGTATAAGTCTGATTGCAGTGGACACGTTTAATGCTACAGTATGTATTGCTTTACTTAGAAAATTAATTAATTTTATTTTTTCACGCAATAAAAGCTGAAAACACTTATGTGACGCGTGAGTCGTTGTCTTGCACTCCGAAGACGAGGCTTAGTTTCAATACTTTAGTTTTTATTCAACTCGAGACAGGAACAGCAGGGTTATTTGTTGTAGCGGGATCTACCATTCAATTATATACAGTCACAGCAAGTAGGTAGGGTGGGCCAAGTTATAAAGCTCCCTGTATCACCCATCGGGTGACTGTCACTTTGCACGTGGCAGCGGTCAGCTTGCAGTTGTTCCTGTGGCCCTGTGAACCTGCAGTTGCCTCGGCAATGGACAAGCAGCCATCAAGAGACACGGCAGTCGCGCTTCTGCATGTCATCCCGATGGGAAGAGTCTCAAAAAAGTGCAGAAGTCTCATGACACATATATACAGTATATAAATATGAAATACATTCTGTGTGTAAGAGCCATTTGCTAGTTATTTAAGGAATATTAAATGTTTGCCTATATATTAGTGCATAGTCTATAGGAGGGAGGTTCTTACGACTCCCATAAGTTGAATTGAATTTGTATATTCTGACTATTTCTAGCCTCTCTGAATATACATTATACTCAGTTAGTGACCTGCCTTGCCATGTGTAAGGACACATGCTTTACATGCCAAGTAACATGGAAGTCATTGTGCTTTATTGATTGTGCAGCGCCGTATGTTTAAAGCATACCGAAGAAGTAAAGCATCTTTAAGTACAAAAACAACTAAAGTTTGACAAGAAATGCTAAGTTTATACTGTAGAAGACTAGCAAAATACCCGCACTTCGCAGAGGAGAAGTAGTGTGTTAAAGAAGTTCTGAAAAAGAAAAGGAAACATTTTAAAAATAACGTAACATGATTGTCAATGTAATTGTTTTGTCACCGTTATGAGTGTTGCTGTCATCAAGGATTTGATTCTTATTATTAGGACGTGTTGTGCTCAAGTTACATTCCGCGTTTGTCACCCGTTGTAAAGATACGACAGGTTTCATTGATAACTTTGTGTCCACATTGTCAGAGTCGAAACATTCATAAACATCGAAGTGTCCACTACCCAAATTGCTCCCTGTGAATCTAAGATGTTTAACAGGCATTCCTGGTTGTCCAAAGGTGTAAAATATTTCCCCATTTCTATACACTTGAAAGCAACAATGAAACAATTCCTCGGCAGCTATCAGTTCACATGCCGAACCATAGGTTGAGAGCTGAGGCATTATAAGCTGTGCAGTATAATTGTCTCCTGTACCATCATCAGTCCACACCTTGAACCCGTCCCAGTCATTCAGTCCATAAGACACAATGTCTCTGCGGATATCAAGGCCTTGCAATAAGTGAGAGAGAGAATGGAAGAGGCAGGCGCAATCTCGGGGCATGGAAACCACTGGGTACGGGAAGGTGAAATTGTGATCGACGGTGATCACATGTTATTCGGGGTAAACTTGCACCTGTTGAGAAAGAAAGTATGAAGGAAGGTGAGAAGTGGTGGAGCAGGGACTGAAAAGCAAAAGTTAGCACCAGGAATATGTACGTGAACAAGCAAGGAAGCCCAAAAAAGCGGTGTAGTAAAAGAAAAGGCAACGGTCACGAGGAGGGAGATGTGAAGCGAGGCCAACAATAACAGGCTTGAAGCGGTGGACTAAAGAAAAAGGGAGCAGTGAGCACGACGAACAGCTGAGGAAAGTAAGGAAGTGAGTGAGGAGACACATGAGCACAAGATGTCGTTAATATACATAGGCAGGGAGCCAAACACGCGGTAGGTGTGCAGACAGCAGCTGAGTGGAAAAAGGAAGGGGGACCAGGGGCGGCCCTTGTGCGTCTCTGCCGTGAAATAAATCATATGTTAACAGAAATAAGGAATGAAACCACCAAAAGGAGAGGTCAGTTCTGAAAGTTCCTTACGGCATAATGGTGACAACCGCCAAAAAGAAGACATTATTTTCAAAACTTCGTTATGGGGCACGGTGCGAAAATGAAACATACTTAACGTTTGTAAGTACAGTGTAAAGGATGCTCATGGGAAATTTGGGCTTCCTACGCATATTGGAAGTCGCAGAAATAGTGAGGAGGGGTTTCCCTTATCTGTATACTAGCAGAATACCCACGCTTCGCAGCGGAGAAGTAGTGTGTTAAAGAAGGTATGAAAAAGAAAAGGAAAAATTTAAAAAATAACGTAACATGATTGTTAATGTAATTGTTTTGTCATTGATATGAGTGTTGTTCCCATATCTATATCTATACTAATAAACGGCAAAGCCCTCACT
>JANRMT010062796.1:110317148-110357920 GCA_026402145.1 Polypterus bichir lapradei | reverse complement strand
GTACATTAAGCACTACTCGAGTGGTTGCGGGTAAACTACATTTTAAAGACGGTATAACAGAAGAGGTAAGTAGTACTAACAGCAGCTAAAATGTATATGGATCATCTCTCGGTAGTTGATCCCTTTTGAAAGGCGCTACATGACGGCTGTGGTATAGAAATTACATTTTCTATGTGAAAGTCCAAATTTCTGCCTCTGGTAATGTGCCTTAACGGTATTACCAGTAATTAAAGAAAAATTGTTTTGTGTCCTCTGCAGTGTTAAGAGAGAAAGGCTTTGGTTTGGGATAAAATGAAAAAAGGTGTAAAGAAAGGAAAGTTGCATTTTTCTTTTATATAGTATAGAGAGATGTGTTCGGTGACGTTATGATCGCCTTTTGGGGACAGTCGCAGTGGGTCTTGTGTAGACTGGTGAGACGTCTCTGCCATTAATCGGCTGTGATGGCACTGTCAGTCCTCCACTCGTGTGCGTGTCTTCATAATCCGAGCTGAGGACCTCATAATCGTATACGTGCAAAAGAAAGTGTGAATCGCCTTAATATTATTTTGCTGTGGTGTAGAAAAGGGGTCCCGTGTTTGCACTTGTCTGGGCTATAGCTCAGGGGGAGGATGAAAAAAATTAAAAGTGCTCATTTTGATTTAAGGCAGAAGCGCAGTCAGCGTCTCAAATCCCGGCACAGCTATGCGCGCGCGCCGGCTGCTCGACTTTTGCTGGGAAGGAGACCCCAGTTTTTGTACACACGTTCCACAAATGAGACACACGGGTTTACCGGCAATGTCAGTAAACATATACTCGGCCTCCCATCGGTTTTTAAAGGCTCTATGTTCAGAATCACCTTTTCTCTTTGGCATCGTGTGGGCTAGCTTGGCAATAACTTGTAGCATCATAAGCTAGACTTGATTAACGTGGTAAGTGTTCGGCAAGGCAGCTGAAGCGCTGGATTATGGGATCTGTAGTTTATTGTGTTACCAGCGCTTCATATCCCCGGGCCATTAATAACAATAATACAGTATATAAAATGATCTCGCGGGCCGGATATAATTACACGCCGGGCCGGATGTGGCCCGTGGGCCTTGAGTTTGACTCATATGGACTAAATAGAACTTGAAAAGAAATATTTTTTGGAATGTGATCGCGCAAGTCAGATCTAGTTGACGCGCACTACAGTACATCAAGCCCGCGTGCTATTGTGGTTTTGCTTGTGTGCTTCAGTAAGTTACCGTCCCCTCGCTCTTACTTTTTTACCGTTCATCTAATGAATACACTGAGTATGGCTTTACCAAAACAATCATTGATCGCGAATAAAGTATCCATTATTCATGAAGCTTCAATGGGTGATCTGTCTTTCTGCGTTAACCACATGCGTTTTCATACGTCTCAAACTAAGGGGATGCGAGGTTAAAAATAAATCGAGAAGCGCGTGTACATACTTAGTGAATCCCCTCTCGGGAATCGAACCTCGGACGTGGGCGTTACAGGCGAAGCCTCTACTATTGCGCCACGGCGTGTGGTTTGTCTATTTGAGCGTAGCAGTGTAATTCGGTTTTTGTTCAGCACTCTTTGGAACTGTTGCTTTTTGTCTGCGCACTGCGTCAGTTCACGTGAGCCGCTGAATTTGGTTTTATATGTCACTCGCTCGCTTCTAATTGTTTCGCTGCCTTCTTAATTATATAATGCATGTTTTATTCAGCGCGTTTTGTAGCTCTTCCTGGTTTTCTACGTAATGCGTGATTACGTGAGAGGCGTGATGATGTCACACGAAACTCCGCCCCTTGTGCTGAACTCCATTACAGTAAATGGAGAAAAATAGCTTCTAGTTATGACCATTATGCGTAGAATTTCGAATTAGTGATGAGTCAGTCAGTTAGTCAGTCAGTCAGTCAGTCAGTCAGTCAGTGAGGGCTTTGCCTTTTATTAGTATAGATACAGTTTAGGGGGTACACCCGTTTCCCCCCTTGGGTGTTGCAATAGGACATGAAACATACTTAAGTTTTATAAGTACGCTGCAAGGAATGGGCACACGAAATTTCAGCTTCCCAACTATATGGAAAGTGGGAGAATTAGTGAGGAGTCCGTGAGGGCTTTGCCTTTTATATGTAGAGATAGATTTTTTCCTCATTTTTTTTGCCTTTTATTTTACGTTTGTAACAACCTTTTTTCTTTATTCTTGTGTGGATTTTTTGCTTTGAGTTTTCACAAAATATTTTAAAATAAACTTTTGGACTGAGAGGTTTCTTTCGTTACCCGTGCTTGAACCCACCTTGCACTCCCGCAGCTACACTATGGTTTTGCCTCGGATGCAGAAGTGATAGACCTCGACAGTTTATTAAATGCTGAGATACAGAGGCCTCAAAACTACCGAGTCCACTGGTTTGAGAACAGGAACTAAGTGCGTCAGTACCCCGGTGAAATGGGCGGAGTCAAAAGAGATGCCACCGACAGAGGCGTCAGCTTACGGGCTTCAGTTTGCTGAATCTGTCCGTGGCTTCAGGCTGTCTCTTCTGCAGCTGGACCCTGTTGGAATTGAGGGGAGGATGAGTGCAGCCAAAGACAGAGAGGTCCTTGAGAAGAGAAAAAAAACCTGTGACAGGGGTGACAAAGACCACAAGCAAACAACCTAGACAAGAACTGATCTTTTTGGGCAGAACTCAAAAGCACTATGTCTTATCATGTGCCTGATATCATCCCTACTGTGAAGCATAGTGGTAGTGGCAGTATCATGACACGAGTGTGCCCCTCAGTGACAAGAACAGGGAGACCAATCAGAATGCAGCCAAATGCAGCGAGGGAAAACCCGCTCCAGCGTATGCACGCCACCTTAGATTGGGATGACGGTTCACCATTCAGCATGACAAATGATCAGAAGCATACAGAACACAAGACAATGCTGGGGTGGCTTTGGGACAAGTCTCTGGTTTTGTTTCAGTTGCCCCTCCAAATGTCAGACTTCAACCCCACTGAGTATGTGTGGAGAGACCTGAAGATGACAGTTTACAGCCACTTCACATCCAGTCTGATGGAGCTGGAGAGGGTCTGCCAAGAAGAATGGGATAAGCTGACCCAACCCAGGTCTGCAAAGCTTGGAGAGACTTGTAGATGGAACTGCTGCCAAAGAAGTGTCTACAAAGTACTGAATGTACATTTACTTATTTGACTGATGCCTTAATCTTAGGTGACTTACAACACTGATGATACAATTGGTTTAATTTATTTTGTTTTTTCCAGTTGGAGCACAGGCAGGTCAAGTGACTTGATCATTTCTTGTCAGTAGCGGGATTTGAACCCACAACCATAGGGTTTGCACTCTAAAGCCTTACCCAATTCGATCCAATTCAGTTCTTTATTGTCATGTGTACAAGTACCATGAACAATAAAATGCTTGTTTGCATGTGCCCCCGCAGACAGTGAACAAAAAAAAAAACACAATAAATAAATGAATATAAATAAGTAAATAAATAAAACACAAGGTGACACAAGGTTACTGATTATTTATGAGTCTGATTGCAGTTGGATAGAAACTGTTCCTGAACCTGGAGGTGTGCGTCCGAATGGACTTTAGTCGCTTCCCCAATGGGAGCAGGGTGAAAAGTGACAGTGCAGGGTGGCTGGGGTCCCGCCTGATACGGTTTACTTTCCTGAGACATCATGTAGTGTGGAAGTCATGGATCACAGGGAACTGTGTGCCCATGATCTGCTGTGCCGTATTCACCACACACTGCATTGCGCTGCAGTCCTGAACTGAGCAGTTGCTGTACCAGGATGTGATGCATCCTGTCAGGACACCTGTAGTATCTGCACAGGGTTGTGGGGGACAGCCGGGATTTACTCGGTCTCCTGAGGAAGTAGAGGTGTTGTTGGGCTTTCTTGACTACTGCCGCAGTGTGACTTAACCATTTAAGGTCATCAGTGAGGGTGACTCAGAGGAACCTAAAGCTGCTGACCTGCTCCACAGCCTCACCTCCGATGTAGATGGGGCTGTGCTCTGTAGCCTGTATCCGGAAATCCACAATCATCTTAGTTTTGCTAACATTGAGGGTGAGGTTGTTGTCCTGACACCATTCTGGCAGGAGTCTGACCTCCTCCCTGTAGGCCGTGTCATTGTCCTCGCTGATCAGACCTACTACAGTGGTATCGTCAGCAAACTTGAAGATGGTGTTAGAGCTGTACTTGGTGACGCAGTCATGGGTGTAGAGAGAGTAAAGCAGGGGGCTCAGCACCCTGCCCTACGGAGTGCCAGTGTTGATGGTGATGATGGAGGAGGTTTTTCCACCAATATGCACTTGCTAAGGTCTGCCAGTGAGGAAGTCCAATACCCAGTTGCACAGTGAAGAGCTAAGCCCCAGGAGTTTAGCGATGAGCTGGGATGGAATGATGGTGTTAAATGTAAAGCTGTAGTCCACAAACAGCAGCCTGGCATAACAGTTCTTGTTCTCCAGATGAGACAAGGTGGTGTGAAGTGTTATGGAGATGGCATCCTCCATGGACCTGTTGAAATGGTAGGCATACTGGAGGGGGTCCAGATTGTCAGGGATGATGTCCTTGATGTGTTCTAGCACCAGCCTCTCAAAACACTTCATGGCTATGGGAGGAAGTGCTACTGGCCGGTAATCATTAGGGCAGTCTACTTTATTTTTCTTTGGGACAGGGACGATGGCTGTGTGCTTGAAGCAGGTGGGGACAGATGAAACTCTCAGAGATGTGTTAAAAATATCCATAAAGACAGCAGCTAGCTGGTCACAACATGTTTTTAAAACGCGACCCGAGACTCCGTCTTGGCCGGGTGCTTTGCGGATGCTGATTTGAGAAAAAGTCTTCATGTCATCCGTGGAGAGCCTCAGGCTGGAGTCTTGCGTGGATGCGGGGGGTCGCACGGGCCTGTCTGTGTTAGCGAGCTCGAAGTTAGTGAAAAACACGTTCAATTCATCCGGGAGTGAAGCGGCGGTAGCTGTGGCCGGGTGTGTCCGGGGTTTGTAGTCCGTGATCAGCTGAATACCCTGCCACATCCGACGAGCATCTGCTGTGCTGTTAAACTGAGAGTCCAGTTTGTGGGCGTACTGGCACTTTGTGTATTTAATGCCTTTTCAGAGATCATACCTGCCCTTTTTGTATGCCTGTGTGAAACACACGGCAGCGCTCATGGATCCACTGGCATACTTCAGCACACATCCAGGGCTTCTTGTTGGGAAATACGCATACAGACTTTGTGGGTACGCAGTCATCCACACAATTCCCGATGAAGCCTGTGACAGCTGCGGCATACTAGTCCAGATTCTCAGAGGACTCTTTGAAAACATCCCAATCCACAGATTCAAAGCAGTCCCTAAGTTTCTCCTCTGTTTCCGGGGTCCAAC
Organism: Polypterus bichir lapradei; assembly: GCA_026402145.1. Classification (NCBI taxonomy): domain Eukaryota; kingdom Metazoa; phylum Chordata; class Cladistia; order Polypteriformes; family Polypteridae; genus Polypterus; species Polypterus bichir. The sequence continues at coordinate 110,352,569 of JANRMT010062796.1, read as the reverse complement.
AGTGCACCTCTTGCAAGACCGGGTCTGCGCGCTTCAACTGCTGCTTGTAAACAGGGAGGAGCAGCACAGAGCGGTGGTCTGACTGTCCGAGGTTTGGCTGCGGGAGCGAGCAATACGCGTTTTTGTGTGCAGCGTAGCAGTGGTCCAATGGTGGGACAGGAGACGTGTTGGTAGTATTTGGGGTAAACAGACCAAAAGCTTGCTTTGTTGAAGTCCCCGGTGATAACCCAACCTTCAGGGATTGTGTTTTAACAGTCTGTAATGAGGCCGTACAGTTCCTTAAGTGCGGTGCTGGTGTTTGCTCTGCGGGGGGATGTAAACAGCCACCATGTGTACAGCTGTAAACTCCATAGGCAGGTAAAGCGGCCGGCAATTGATGAGCAGACACTTTAGGTCCGGTAAACAGCTTTGTGAAATGACTTCCACATCCGTACACCACGCGTTGTTGATGAGGAAGCATACGCCGCCACCTCTCTTTTTCCCGGAGGAGACCGAAAGGTCAGTGCGGTGGATAGAGAAGCTGTCTGGCTGGACAGCTGAATCTAATGTGCAGGCAGTGAGCCATGTTTCTGTGAGACAGAAAGCACAACAGTCACGTAGATCTCGCTGAAAACAAAGTCTACCACGGAGATCGTCTAGTCTGTTGTTCAGAGACTGGGCATTGGCCAGGAAAATGCTAGGCAGTGTAAATCGCAGTCCTCGGCGTTTCGTCCTCGCTTGGATTCCGGCACGCCGGCCACGTTTTCTCCTCCGCGTTCTTTGGGTGTGGTCGGGTGGGCCGCGTCCGCCACCTTGGTCTCGAGTTATTGTGGCGAGTAGGCCCTGGTCAATAACTTCAAAAGCAGCGACTTGTGCCTTTGTTGCTTCGATGTTTACCAATGTTGTACGGTCGTTCTTAATAAAACAGAGAACAGGCAGTACAAACAGCGACAACATCAAAAATACGGACACAAAAACGAAAAGTCTGCGAGGTGCAGCACGCAACATGTCGTCTCTCTCCGGTGCCATGACCCACTGCACCACACTGCCTGAATTAAGGGTCCAACTACTTAAAGGAATGAGAGATTTCAGTTTTTGATTTGTAATGTAATTCACTTTTTCATTATGGGTTATTGATTGTAGACGGATGGCCAAAATGGCAAATGCATCTATTTAAAATGACATCTACAACACAATAAAGTGTGCAGAAAGTGACGGGGGTCTGAAGACTTACTCAATCCACTGTATCTGCCGGTTTTCTTTATGATCTTGTCAGGCGTTGCATTGTACAATTGGCTTAAAAACCTCTCGGTTTAAAAACTTCAGTGAAAGGCGCTATATAAAATAAAGATAAATTGTATGATTAGTCCATTGAACGCATAGCTAGGCAGACAGCCGTGTGTCTTTCCACAGTTTGATACCCGGGGTGCAGACACATAAACTCGACTTGCCATAAAAACAAGAAGGCTGTCCTAGCTGTGATTTAGCTCTTAGTGGGTGAACGGAGCTGAAGCCCCCTTCAAGTGCACCTCCGCCCCCCCAGCAGATCATAAACAACTTGCTCTTACCTGATTGGTCAGCCGCCGCTGCTGCTGTTATTCCTGAAGGCTCCTGTGTGGGAGGAAGTCGTTTACAATCGCATTATTAGATCTGAGGCATGTCATAAAAGTCTGTGGCAGAGCATCTTCAAATAGCAGCCATCAGGTCCGCCGGAGCCCCCAGAGTGCACATTCAAGCCTCATCGAGGATGCCACTTCTCCTTCATTTTTTTGACCTGCAATCAAAAATGTATTGAATCTCACTCCAGGCGCTTTCAGAAGAACGGGCCAAACTCATTGAAGCGATGAAAGATGTGGGCAGAGTCCTTGTGCTCAGCTAATTAACTGTTAAGCAATGCAATTTATCTCCATCGTCTTTCATTTTGTTTTATAATGTATCTATGTCGATTTTCAAAGGAACTTGTTTTTATGTTCTATTTTGTTATTGTGCCAGTAATAAAGTATTCACCCTGTGGAAGTTTTCACATTTGATTTTTAATCTTTTATGAAAATACTAAGCTAAATAGCAGCCAGCATGGGATTAAAACATTAGAACAATCTGGACAAGAAGAGGCCATTCAGCCCACCAAAGCTCATCAGTCCATTCAACTCATCCAAGTCAAATTTTGAAGGTCCCTAAAGTCCTACTGTCTACTACACTAATTGGTCACTTATTCCAAGTGTCTGTCATTCTCTGTGTGAAGAAACATTTCCTAATGTTTGTGTGAACTTTACCCTTAACACATTTCTAACTGTGTCCCCATGCTCTTGATGAACTCATTTTAAAGTCACCATCTCGATCGATTTGACTAATTCCCCTCATAATGTTAAACACTTCAATCAGGTCTCCTCTTAATCTTCTTTTGCTTAAACTGTTGTCATCAGAATATAAGTCTAATGTCACTGCGCTCTGTACAAAAATGATTTGATAAATCTAATCACATGTACAGGCCATATTTAGCACACAGAGGCTCATCATTTAGAATTGCTAGGCAAGCATTAGAAAGGGACAACTACGAAAATGGGCATTGTACTATTTCTGTATGTTAGATATGAAATTGAATCCTCTCCTTGCCTTGTTTGGAATGGCATGATTTACCTAAGTGGGGTCCTGCACGTGGAGAAAATGGTATAAAAGACTCGAAGCCGACAGACGGATGGCAGTTATCGTCATCCGTCCTGAAAATCCTTCCATCGCAGTGACGAAAATGGCAGACTGTTTACATCGAGATCCCTGTAAAGGCTCAGCTCTTTCAATCTTTCCTCATAACTCATCCCCTGTAGCCCTGGAATCAGCCTAGTCGCTCTTCTCTGGACCTTTTCTTGTGCTGCTATGTCCTTTGTGAAGCCTGGAGACCAAAACTGCACACAGTACTCAAGATGAGGCCTCACCAGTGTGTTATAAAGCTTGAGCAGAACCTCCTGTGACTTGTACTCCACACATCAGGGCCCTATATAACCTGACATTCTGTTAGTCTTCTTAACACTAGAATCCATGAAGCTTATAATTTTTTTTGTTGTCCCTAACCTCCTTAAATTTTCCTGACATGCGCCAAGAAGCTTGTAGCTTCTTATCATTGTGCTGTTAGCCCGCTTTTGTTGTGCAAATGTGTGGATTAGCAGAATGCAGCCTGCTGCATATTCAGTCAGATGAAGGCATCGCCCTGTTGAAATCCTCACAATTCAAGTCTGCGTTGAAGTGTTTATCTGGTGATGCGTTTATAAGGAATTACATAGGTAATGAAATATCAGGATTTGAAATACATACTATTCATGTGTGTTCCATGTCTACAACTTCTTCTTCTTCTTTTGGCTGCTCCCGTTATGGGTTGCCACAGCAGATCATCTTCTTCTAAATCTTTCTGTCCTCGTCACCTTGCTCTGTCACTGCCACCACCTGCACGCCCTCTCTAACCACATCCATAAACCTTCTCTTAGGCCTTCCTCTTCTCCTCTTGCATGGCAGCTCTATCCTTAGCATCCTTCTCCCAATACACTCAGCATCTCCCCTCTGCTCATTTCAAAACCAGCGCCATCTCGCCTCTCTGACTTTGTCTCCCAACCGTCCAACTTGAGCCTACCCTCTAATGTCCTCATTTCTAATCCTGTCCATCCTCGTCACGTCCAATGTAAATCATAGCATCTTTAACTCTGCCACCACCAGCTCTGTCTCCTGCTTTCTGGTCAGTGCCACCGTCTCCAGCCCATATAACATAGCTGGTCTCACTACCGTCCTGTAGACCTTCCCTTTCACTCTTGCTGATATCCATCTGTCACATATCACTCCTGCCACTCTTCTCCACCCATTCCACCCTGCCTGCACTCTCTTCTTCACCTCTCTTCCACAATCCCCAATTCTCTGTACTGTTGATCCCAAGTATTTCAACTCATCCCCCTTCACTAGCTCTACTCCTTGCATTCTCACCATTCCACTGACCTCCCTCTCATTTACACACATGTATTCTGTCTTGGTGGTCCTACTGACCTTCATTCCTCTCCTCTCAGATCTCCACCTCTCCAGGGTCTCCTCAACCTGCTCCCTACTCTCACTACAGATCACAATGTCATCAGCAAACATCACAGTCCACGAGGACTCCTGTCTAAATCTCTGCCACCTTGTCCATCACCATTGCAAATAAGAAAGGGCTCAAAGCCGATCCCTGATGTAATCCCACCTCCGTCACTCCTAACGCAGACCTCACCACTGTCACACTCCCCTCGTACATATCCTGTACCACTCTCACATACTTCTCTGCCACTCCTGACTTCTTCATTGTTCCATGTCTACAACAATCTGTGTAAATATAGAATGACAGAGGACAGACTAAAACAGAAAATGTCTTCGTATGTTATAGTAATCACGCTATCATTTTGATGTGACGTATAGGATGTGTGAAGCCCAAATATCCAAGAAACACTTTCACAAAAGGTGCAACTTGTTCGCTTTTATTCAAGAATGAAACCGAAAAAAAAAAAAAAACGTGCTCAATTGACATGTTGCTGAACCCCAACTATCAGTCAGTACAAAGTAAAAAACGTTTGCAGACGTGTGTGTTTGTGCTTTTCATTGTCAACCAGTTGTCACAGTGGTGACGCTGCTCTGACACACAGATGGCGCATTCGATAAGCTACCGTTTAGCAATGGGAAGATAATCGGTTCATATCTCATGTCTTCTCTGCATTTAGCCCTTTAAGTAGTGAGCTGTTATTATTTTTATTATCATATTACCCCCTGCTCGCTTCGTACACCAGACACTTCACGTCTCTGACCCTTGTGTTGTGAAGAGGGCACTGAACGCACCCCAAGCAGATGCGGTCGCTTCTCTGATACCCCATCTTAAACGGTGATACAATGGGAAACAAATACAGTTTTATTTTTTACCTCCTCTTTGCTCGATCAGCTGCTGGATTGCTGCTGGTGCTGCTGCTGCCGTGCCACGTGATCTGCATCTCATGCGCCACTTCGAACATTTAAAAGCCTGTACAGCAGCTGTCATTGTCCTGTACTATTTTTATTTCCGGCCCCAGGCATGGTTAAATCTGTTGGCTCAAATTCTCATCCAGCGGGACGTGAGTTCTTGATATTTTTTAGTTTATAATTTAAAAAAAGAATAAGAATCTGAAAATCTAACAACATCACATTAGAGTTCGATAAATTCAGTAAAGAATACTACCAAACATATATATAGGTTTTAAAATAAGGCCGATTTAAAGCATTACAAAAAACGTGATTAAAAACGTCACATAACATTGTTACACAAAATCGTTGCACTTTTACGCATAGGATTTTATATATAGAGAGTAGATAACAAAAACATCTAAAAGATGTTACTTTTCCTCACATGTAATTTGAACAATTTTTTATTCAGTTTTATTCTCAATCACGATCACAGTCTAACACCCACCCCACGCCTCTCCTGATCTGACTCTAAGTAACAGTGCCAGCGTAAATTCACACCCAATCTGACGCTGTTCGTTTTCAAATAATATTGCATTAGTGTGCTGATGTTTTCTGATTGGTACTATTCAGGTTATAAAATGATTTCTTCAAAATATCATATATGCCTATGTCTCTGTTTTTTTTTTTTTTTTTGACATCATAAACCATAGGATGCATACTAATTCTACGTGAGCAGGAACACTCAATAAAACTGAATAAAAAAAAAAATCAAGTGATGGTGAGATACAAAGAAGGCAGATTCACCAGCGTTTGTGTGTCAGCTTTTATCCCTCCAGATCAGAGAATGTCCAGTTGTACTGCCTCAAAACACCACTCACATCTACAGTTATTCCCAGTTTCAAATAAAAACTAAGAATCAGATCCCTAGGGCGGTAGTATGTATCGTGATCGTGACTAAGAGAATACAAGTAAAAAAAGACGGTAACTTTTACATGTCCTATAAATGTACACCGTCTGTTACAGACACAAACGAAATGTATGTGTGTACTGTATAATATTAACAATAAGAGCAGCTCACTACTGAAAACGGCAAATATAGGAGACAGCCGGGATCAAACCGGGGACTCTTGATTACAAGTCAACAAATCTTACCGCTATGCCACGGAAGCTGTTGAATCACCCTTGAACCTTTTGTGAAAGTGTTTATTTCATCTTCGGACTTCAGGCTTCACACATTCTATAGTTTATGCCTAAATTTAGTAACATTTATTACTAAAATATGAAAAAGCTTCTGTTTTAACAATGTGTTTACACAGATTACTGTAGAAACGGAACACACATGAAATGCATGTGTTCCAAACAACGATCTATTATTTCCACTCTAAAACTCCAGCAGTTCATTCCCAGATAATCAAACAAGGCATGACCTGGGAGAACTTAGTGAACGTTCTGCGACGGTGGGGGGGTGGAATAGCAGGCTGCTTGCTGCTTGTCTTAATCGGCACATTTACAGGACAAAAGACGCTGACGGAGAGGTGTGCTCACTTGATTTAGTTCTTATTTATCAAATTGATTATAATATGTACAGAAATGTGCTGACAGGACTCCATCATTGTACACAGAAGTTCAATATGGTGTCCTGCAGGGCTCAGTACTCTGACCTTTACTGTTTTCACTTTACAGGCTTCCACTGGGATCTCTCATTAGGAAACATCAAGTTAATTTCCATTCATATGCAGATGACACCCAGTTATACTTTTCTTTTAGATCAAATTAAGTTTCTCCAATGTTGTCTTTAGTTAGTTGTGTTAGTGAATGAAAGGAGTGGATGGATGTCTTTAAACACCGATAAAACAGAGATGTTAATTGTTGGAGGGGATGACGCTGATCACAACAATATTTTGTCATCATTTAACTCATTTGGAATCCCCATTAATTTCACTGAATCAGCCCGCAATCTCTGTGTTATCTTTGACTGTAGCAGGTCATTTAAAGCACATATTACAAAGTTGTACAAATCATTTCTTCCATCGTTGGGAAATTAAGGTGTTTTCTAAATAAACAGGATTCTGAGAAATTAATTCCTGCATTTACTTCTAATAGGATTGACTTCTGCAATGCGGTGTTCACTGGATGTTCAAACTGTTCTTTATGCAGCCTCCACTTAATCCAAAATGTTGCTGCAAGAATTATTACAAGAACAAGAAAATACGAACACATAACTCCAGTTCTTAAATCCTTACACTGGCTCCCGGTTAAGTTCAGGGCAGATTTCAAAATCCTCCTTTTAACATATAAAGCCTTAAATGGCCAAGGTCTAATTTACTTGTCTGAACTTATCATGACTTACAAACCTGAGCGCACATTAAGATCTCAAGATGCCGGTCTGCTTATGATTCCAAGAATTAATAAAATAACAGTGGGAGGTCAAGCTTTTAGTTACAAGGCCCCCTAAACTGTGGACTGGTCTGCCTGCTACAATAAGAGATGCCCTTTCGGTCTCAGTTTTTAAATCCCGGCTGAAGACTCACTACTTCAGTTTAGCACACCCTGAGTAGAGCTGCTGATTAACTGAACAGACTGCATCTCTGTTGTTAGTCATTAGCACTAAAACATAAGTAAGATAAGTACTCAAATGTGGCACTCGGTGCCACTGCCCACTTGCCAAGTTGTTTTGCCTGCCCAAGGTAAAGTCATCTCTGATGGAGGATCGCTGGAATCATTGGGTTGTGGGGTCCTTTCATTGGATTGGCTGGCCCAGCGCTGTCTCAGCTGTGGAACGGCCAATAGAGGGAGGCAGCTTGATGGCTCAGGTCTGCAGGACTCTAAACAAATTCAAATCCATCCAATCCATCTACTGTTGAATTCTGCTCCATACTTGTAATATTTTTATTTTTATACTATATTGAGGAATACTTGTGTTCTGTTCCGTGTATTGTATTGTATTGACCCCCTTGTTTTTGACACCCACTGCACACCCAACCTACCTGGAAAGGGGTCTCTCTTTGAACTGCCTTTCCTGAGGTTTCTTCCATTTTTTCCCTACAAGGGTTTTTTGGGAGTTTTTCCTCGTCTTCTTAGAGAGTCAAGACTGGGGGGCTGTCAAGAGGCAGTGCCTGTTAAAGCCCATTGCCACACTTCTTATGTGATTTTGGGCCACACAGAAATAAATTGCATTGTATTCTATTGTTATGGAGTGTCAATTGATGGGCACAGTTTGCAACTTCATACTTGTAAAAAAATAATAAATTAAAATCATGAAGTGAGGGGGTCTGAAGCCTTTCTGAGTCCACCGTGAGCCTCTTCGTCTGGTTCTTGTCATTTCTTTTTGTTTGCCGTGATATTTTTTTACATCCTTTGGCATAACTCCTGTCTCCTGAGTTTATGACAAAGTATGAAACCCTGAGCAGGCAGTCTGAGAGTTAAAAATTGACTTTGTACATTTCTATGAAATATGCTTAGTGGTCATTAGAGAGAGAGAGAAATGATTTATTTTAGATTACCGTTAATTAAACCTCAGCAGCAAATATTAATTTGCTCACCTTCACTCCTTCTGGATGCTCGATTTCCTTTTCAACAAGCCCACTTTTTCATACTTTAAAAAATTCTGAGTTAATGATTTACTGTAATTAATGTAACATTTATTTTGTTCATCTGTGAAAGGATATTTTTCAGTAACTCCACACACAAATTATACTACAGACTATTTATTTGGTTTCACTTGGTTTCCTTTTGACACCTACTTAATATTTCTCTGAAACAGTAAAAAATGAGGGTTTCAAATCCTGAATCCTAATGCTTGCAGCTCGTGAGCCTGGATGCCAAACCGATGAGACGGGACCACTCAATAATTTACAATACGAGCTTTTGATGACTTTCTTGTGTTATGGTAGATGAAGAAATGAGTGTTGATGATAACAGAATCAAATAAAATTATTTCATTTGTAAAATAAGGCCATTCATCCATCATGCCCTCTATAATTTGGACATGCGGAATTGTAAATATTAACGGGTGCTTCACCGGCATTTTCAGAACCAACCCTGGGCAGGGCGCTTCAAATGCCCTTCCATTTATTTTAAAATTTCATTACTACAGTGCAATCTGCAGCTATTCATCTGACATTAGGCACTAAATGTGTAAAAGATTCTAAAGGCATTTGCATAAGTGGATTCAGGGCAAACATTAAAATCAAAATACGAAAAAACTTTTGGATGCGTGCTTTTAATGTTTAATTTTTCAGCCTCTTACTGGCAAAAAAGTACAGGGACCCTTTGGAAATAACAAGCACTTATTTGTGAATTTGCATTAAAATATAATCTGATCTTCACCAGAGTTTCAGTAATGAATCAACACAATGTGTTTTACGTAATAACATGCAAATGCTAGTATTGTCGTAGCACAAATTGAGAACATCATTCAAACACTCAGAGAGCAGGGGGACACACCTGTGAAGCCCCAGGCTGATGACTTCAACTAAAGCTGCCGGGAGTCAGGGGTTCGCAAACCTGCAGTCCAACCAATGAAACAAGATTAGAGGTGTGGCTTACAGCTACTCTGACCAATAAAAAAAACTCACGCACTTTGAGTTGCAAGGAGAAACTGCTGTTTTGAAGTGGGCCAAGCAATAAAAAGAGAGCACTCGGAAGATCAGGAATTGTTGAACTGCATGGAAAAGTGTTGTGTATTTATGTGTGTAAGAGTGTATTTGTTTTGTTTTTGTCTTACATGTTGTGGTGGACGACATGGTTCCTTAACACTACAATTCCTGAATCCTATGAAAAAACTTGTAATCCTGGGCCACCTTAAATCCCTTTGCACCTCTCCATCAGTGTCTTTTGTTTTGTAAATGTGTCGATCAGCACAAGCAGAAAGCAGCCTGATGTCCCATCACCCACCTTGACGAAGCTCAATTCAGGCAAAAAGCTCTCCCAGCTCAAGCCAAGGCTCCTTATCTGCATGTGATGTGCCTGGAGTTGTAGAGGGTAATTAATACGTTAAATGGAATACATGCATTTCATGTGAGTTCCATGTCTACAAAGATCTGAAGTCAAGTCATATTTGTATAGGATAAATAATATATTATTATTGGAACACATGTTCCATGTCTACAACAATCTGTGTAAATGTAGGATGCAAGGAAATGTGAGAAATGCAAGAAAAGCTAAACACTAAAGCAGAAACTTTTTCCATGTTATACTAATAATGACGAGAAGTGTACAGTATAATGTGTAAAGACTTTAGTCCAACTATCAAATAAACGTGTGCTTTCATTCAAAAATATAACCAAAGGAAAAAAAATCATTCAATTTACATGTGGCTGTTGTGAAAATGATCAGACTTGACACACTTAAAAAGGTTTGGGGCAGCCACCCATATATTATCCCTGGGTGCAATAGGTTGAATTCTGGTAACAAATTTCTTGGTTGGAGTCCCGACATGAACTGATGATGGTTTGTAAAGATGGTGGTTTTAAATAGTCAGACTGGAAGTGACGTAGGGGAACCAGAAGTGACCTTCATCTGACGTCAATCGCGGCACCAGAACCGGAAGTAATGTTAGTCGAGCATCCAGAACCAGAAGTGACATCAATCTAGGCGCTGGAACCAGTGATGTCTTCAAGGTTGAGTCAGACAGGTTTTTCCTCAGCTGGTCTGCAAAGATAACAGGAGAAGATTTAGTGCACCCCGCCACCCCTTGGCCTGCCATGGAATTACCTTCCCTTGGCCCACACAACGTCCTCCTACTCATACGTGCGTGACATAGTCAATGAGTTAAAAACTCAAACTCAAATGTCAATTGATAGGGAGTTTACATTATTCTTGAAATGTGCAGAGGTAAGAACTGCTGCTTTATAACCCGAAGGTCCTGGATTCAAGACCAGGCATTCCACGTCTTGAGTAGTGAGCTGCTATTATTTCTACAATATATTAAAAACATACATTTGATTTGAGTCTGTAACACACGTGTAAATTTTGGCTACTTGTAAAAGTTAGCGCTTGTTTTTTTTAATTTTTACTCAGTTTTATTGTCTCAGTGACGTTCATGTGGTAAAACAAACTTGCCTCTCCTTCTCTGAGTTGATGCCGTTTGGCTGATGCCTGCTCGAAACTATTTGTTGTACTGGCAATCAAAGATACGATGTCCTGTGACCGCTATCAGACTGGACAAAGGCAGGACCATAACAACGGACAGCTTCTTCACAGCACTTTCGCCGGCTAATAGACTGCTGCACTCTACCTAGCACCGTAAAGTAAAATGGGACTTCCACCTGCAGCTAAAGTCACTTCAGTAAGACTCACAACTTCAGTTTAGCAGACCCCGACTAGAGCTGCTGATACACTGTTTGTCAGTCATTTATGAGAATAAAACCTAATTGCACTTATTGTGAACTATTACTAACTCTATTATATTTCTTTTCTTGGTATCAACTTGGTGCCACTGCTCTATTTCTTGTTGTTACCCTGTCCATGGAAAGACACCCGAGATGGCCTAAGAGCCACAAACTCCACTGTAGAATGACCAGCAGATGCCTGAGGTCTCTAAGACTGTGACGTTGTCTGTTCTAATTGATCCCCCACCCCAAGATTTATCTTCCACAGGGATGCTGTTGACCGAGTTTTTATTTTCCTCTTCTTTGTTATCAACTGGCCATTGCTGCCGCTCCTCATCCTCAGTTTTACTACCGACAGTTCTGGGTTCAAGCTGCCAGGGCTTGTTGAGCCAATCTGGACAGTCATAGTGTTGCCCGACAGAGTTGGTGTCTGTAGAAAGGGATTACTCATCTGACAAATTCAGCTGCAGTCTCTTCCCATTTTTCACCCTTTCTTTTTATGATTCTGTTGTGGTACGAAAATACAAGACATAAGGCAGATAAACTTCTCTTCTGTTTGTGAGGTCCAAAATGTTCAAGTTAGTCATTCCTCATGGCTACATTATATTGTAATGATCTGGCTGGAGATTCAGAGGGTCATGTGGCTGGAGGGCTACTGATCACTGTGCTTACAGAAGGCGAAGTGCATCATGCAAAAGAAACATCTCAGCAAGACGAGGAAGATCCTGGGAAAAACAGTAGAAGGAGGGTTAGAGACAGAATTGAGGGTGGAAGGCGCTGGAATGGAGGCGCTCTTGTTCTGCATTGATGATGGAGATCAGGAAAGCACACTGTGTGGCTGAATGGTGCTGGCAAGAAGGAGCAGAACGGCGTGAGGGAACAGAGCAGAGTGAATGAGCAGGTAGAGGGGAATGAGAGAGAAAGAGCGGCGTACTTCTGGCGTACGTCATAGCACTGAGCTGGAAGATGAGCAGTATAGAAAAGTTAAATGAGTCTGAGTGTGAGTCTGAGTACGATTTAAAGGTTAAGGCGACTCCTATGGCAAGAACAGTGCGAGTTCAGTTGGAAGGCCGTAAATAAAAGCTCATCAGTGACTCCAAACACCTGAAACGTGTGCTAGTGTTGTTCCACCCTGATTGGTTGTGGTTGTTACAATACGTATTGTACTTGATGAGAACTGATGGGTTCTCAGCTCTCTTGCTCACCAAGCTCATTCAAACAACTTTTTATTAATAGATTTTATATTATTAAAATCAAAAAACATTCCATACATGCAGGTCAAGTTTAACAAAACTGGTTTGAAACAAATCGCGCCCTCCCCCTCCATGTTTTCGAATAACTTAAGAAAAAATCAGACTTGTCGGAGTGAGTCATGGATTACTTATCTTGAGTCACTGGGTATGTCAAAAAAAAAATCACCAGTACCAGATAATATTTACCACAGAGTTCTTAAAAGAGGCTATTGAGTACAGATACATAGAAACCCTTGACACATATTTTTAGGAGATTCCGAAAGACTGGAAAATGTCAAATATCATCCCATTATATAAAAAGGGTGACAGGGCAGATCCAAGTAACTACAGGCCAGTAAGCTTAACATGCATCACAGGAAAATTAAAGGAAGGAATTATTAAGGATAAGAATGAGCAACACATGGCAAGGACAGGAGTTATTAGGAACAGTCAGCATGGGATCAGAAGAGGGAGGTCATGTTTTACTAACATGTTGGAATTCTATGAGGAGTCAACAAAAGGATACGATCAAAGTGGAGCAGATGAGATTATTTATCTGGACTTTCAGAAAGCATTTGATAAGGTGCCACATGAGAGGGTGGGCATCAAACTAAAAGAAGTGGCAATTCAGGGTGATTTGTTTTGAGATGGGTGCAGAATTGTCTCAGACTCAGGGAGCAGAGGGTGATGGTGCTTGGAACCTCATCAGAATTGGGCGATGTTAAGAGTGGTGACCAGCAGGGGGCAGTGCTAGGGCTGCTGCTATTTTTAATAGCTATAAATGATTTAGATAGGAATATAAGGAACAAGCTGGTTAAGTTTGCTGATGACACCAAGATAGGTGGATTAGCAGATCATTTGAAATCCATTATATCATCACAGAAGGACTTGGATGGCAGACAAGCTTGAGCAGATTTGTGGCAGATGAAATTTAACGTCAGTAAATGTAAAGTATTACACGTAATAAGTAAAAATGTGAGGTTTGAATACACAATGGGCGGTCTGAAAATCGAGAGTACACCTTATGAGAAGGATTTAGGACTCTACTGTACACTATCAACTTCCAGACAGTGTTCAGAAGCCATTAAGAAGGCTAGCAGAATGTCAGGTTATATAGCGCCTTGATGTGTGGAGTACAAGTCACAGGAGGTTCTGCTGAAACTTTATAACACACTGGTGAGGTCTCATCTTGAGTTCTGTGTGCAGTTTTGGTCTCCAGGCTACAAAAAGGACATAGCAGCACAAGAAAATGTTCAGAGAAGAGCGGCTAGGCTGATTCCAGGGCTACATGTGGTTGAGTTATCAGGAAAGATTAAAAGAGCTGAGCCTTTAGAGTTTAAGCAAAAGAAGATGAAGAGGTGACATGACTGAAGTGTTTAAAATTATGAAGGGAATTAGTGCAATGGATCGAGACGGTGACTTTAAAATGAGTTCATCAAGAACACGGCGACAGAGTTGGAAACTTGTTAAGGGTAAATTTCGCACAAACTTTAGGAAGTTCTTCTTTACACTGAGAATGATAGACATTTGAAATAAGCGACCAAGTAGTGTGGTAGACAGTAAGACTTTAGGGACTTTCAAAACTCGACTTGATGTTTTTTTGGAAGAAATAAGTGGACAGAACTGGCGAGGTCAGAATGGCCTGCTCTTGTCCAGATTGTTCTAATGTTCTAAAATGTTTATGTTACGTGACAGACATTCACAGGAGTAGGATGCCGACTGTCTCCGACTTTCTAAGACTATGTAAGTGAAGGGTACAACTGAAAATCACTGGAAACGTTGTCAAATGTGACATGACCTCTACATAGAAGTTATCCAAGTTATCCAACCTGTGAATTCATAACGGAACTCGTACATACAGAAGGTCGTCGAAGTGCAGCTCACAGTTATGGGGCTCATAATTGTGTGTCACATAAACAAAAGGTAACAGCAGCAAAATAGAAATTACACTTTGTCCAGATTATCACAAAATGAATCCTCCATAATAAGAATGAAACCATCTAGCACACAACACAAAAGAAACAACGTTTGTTTATGACGCCACTGCATTCTGAGAAGAGAGGAGGAGAAGGAGGAGAGGTTGGGAGCCTGCACTGATACAACATGTTGATGCACCCAACATGCAATGAGCCACCTCAGGATCCCAAATTAGGACCCAAGCGCAGCTGTGCAATGGGTGAAACCTCAGCACCCCACTAGGAAGAATGGAGCAGAACACTCTGAGGTTTCTCACAGCCGCTGGTGTGCCAATCCTGCTACCAATGTCAAAGATTTCCTTGCAAGTTGGAGGACCTGCTTGTTAATGTCATACCCCGGACAGAGAAGAGATTGACTTTAATTAGCCACTTTTTATTGCACCAGCTCTGGCTCATTCCCTACCTGTGAGGTCATTTCTCACATCTCAGAAGCCAGCTTCCATTGCTAAGATCTAATATTTCTTAATCTGCCATGCACAAGCAGATTCCCTCTTCCCCTTTATTTCTGTTTCATAGCCAGTATGGATAAGCTTGGACCTTTTGACTACAGTCAAGACCCTGTTGAGTTATCCCTTAAGTCCCTAAGTTGGAAGAAGGGAGATGTGCCAGTCTGCAATTTTAGAATCGTTCCTCAGATTCCTCACAACACGTTCTCTTTGCCAATGGTTCAGATAGAAAATTACTGGAAAAGTCGTCAGATATGATATGATATGAAATTCCATTGTGAATTGCAGCAGAAAAGGTGCTGGATGGGGTGATAAAGCTGCAGAATAGAAGATAAAGCATTCTTGACCTTCATATAGGGTGACAAGTGAATGTTGAAAATGGCCCACGAAGGATCCTGAAGACAAGAGAGGAGAGCATTTCAGGGTGATGGATGGCACACGCTGCTCCCTCTTTTTGCCTGCCGCTTTTCTTCCTTTTCTTACAAAGTGAAAACGAGCCTCAAGTAAACAACGAGCCAAGGTGCTACCTTCCTCAGACACCCAGCCCGCTCTTGGCCGTCACTCATTATCACCTCCGCTTGTGAGACTGCCACTCTGGAGGTGTATTCTTTCATATGCAATACTCTGTTACAATTCACAGTTTTATTGTGGAAGTGGAAACTAAAACACATACGCCTGCAGGTCTGAATGAATTACTTAATGAAGTTGCGTTCTGACTATCGGTTTCTTCTGTGGGCACATTTGTTATTTTCTCTACTGTTCTTTTACCATTTTGGTGACAGACACCAGTGTCATGTCTTCCATATCATAACATTTAAAGAGAGAAGGATATTCTTGCAGTACCCACACTCGATAATGCAGCTGAGCAACACAAAAGTATCAGACGCGTGTGCATAGGTGGGGTCTTCAGGGCTCCGTAACAGAGTGCGATAACCACTCCACTATGCAAGGTGGCACTGTTGTTAATGCCTTCTCATCTTTCATCCTCAGAAGTGAGAAGGCCTGACAGGACAAGTGACGTCCCTTCTGCCTCCAACTCAGAAGTCCTGTCTCCTTTGCCTTGTCCAATATTCAAGATTCCCCCGGTTTTATTCTGGTAGTCACACCTGCATGAACGACTCCAACTTAACAGAAGCAATGATGACCACAATAGCATTTTCTTATGGCCTGATCTGCCAATCATTAAATGGATGTAGGGTTTCAGACACGGTTCCCCTCCTAGCTGAGGTTCAACTTTTGGTCTGTTTTGTTCATTTATTCAAGTTGGTGTTACTTTTGTTCACTGTTTTATATTTTTTTGTCTGTGTATGTAAGCTGCCTGGGAGCTGTTCTGGGTGTTTAGAGGGTGGTCCCCGAAGAGGTGGCACTACCTGCCAATCACTGCCAGGAACTCCCCTCTGCTCTTAAAATCTAGATGTTCTCCCACAGTTCCTAGCATTTCATTTTGAACGCACCAGAGAGTTCACAGAGGGATGGGATTACGTATAAGATGGTCTTAGCCAGACAGAGTGCTTGAGTTCTTCTCAAAGAGTTCAAGATTTGTCTCATCACACTACAGAATCTGTTTCCTCTTGCCGTACCACCATAACCGCTTGATTAATGGAGTGCCATACCATGCATCAGTTTCACTTTCTGCGTCAACGTTTGATGACCGATTCACATCGTCATTACTATCACTCCATTCAAGCAATGGTTCAGTTTCAGTTTTTTCAGTTTATTATTTCCCAATGTGCTTTTAGTGGAGGCTCGCCACATTCATGAATATTGGTGAATTATGGTACATTAAAGTGTCAGAAAGTATAAAAATATTCTTTATTTTTTTGGCAGCATGATGTTATTTTATCCACTAGATGGCAGCAGAATACGGTCCCAAGAGATATTCGGACCTAACACTATAAAGCATATCATTGTATGTCACACTGAGCCTGACTCAGGCTTAACCGTAACTTCATAAAATTCCGAGCTCGAGTCACACCCAGGAGGTTAACGGAAAAATGCAAATCATAGCAGGCTTTCTATAATGTCATCATGGGAAGAAATAGCACCACATGAGCAAGGACACACCATGGAGACTTAAACCCTACTTGCTTAGTGGACATGCAATGGCGAATGACTCTCGAGTCTGGTAAGTCGAAACACAAACAGTCAGGTGAAGGCACTTTACATTACTACAGCTGGGACTTTATGCTCTGACATTTCAAACAGCCTAAGGTTAAGGGTCAGCGTGATATTACATTCACCCAGATGGTCTTCATGCACTTTTTTTAACCCTTAAACCAATGGAACCGACTATAGTCAGTTTCCAATGCAATTTACCAGCACACCGGAGCTGAGTATATTCGGCAAAGTACATTCGTTCAATGCCGTAACCAACTAGAGTTGCTTTCCAGTGCAATTTGGAAGCACGCCGGAGCTGATCAGTCAGTGATGTATATTCATTGAGCAGCAAGCTCATGACCACTGGCGCCCCCTAGCAAATCAGCATCACTGTCCCTGGGATTCAGCTGCTGCACTAGACTAGCCTGCCAGAATCAGCGCTTACCTCTGTGTTCTGCGTGCAGCCATTTCAAGCAGAGTCGGCTCGTTATTTACTAAATTTCATCAATGACGTCAGTTGCACCTTCTACATATCATAACATCATTGCAGTAGTTTTTTTTTAATAGTTTTTACAGTTCATCAGGAGTGTGTAAAATGATCAGTGTTGCAGTAATTGTGATGCTCTTTGCGTGAAAAAAAATATGTGTGCCGTTAAAATTTCACATTTACTTTGAAAAATAAGTAAAAAATGTAAAATGTAAAAAAGACATAAATTGTTTGCAACGAGTGCAGAATGCAGCTGCTAGAATCCTAACTAGGAAAAGAAAATCCAAACACATTTCTCCAGTTTTAATGCCACTACACTGGTTACCTGTGTCATTCAGGATTGACTTTAAAATTCTGCTTATTGTTTATAAAGCCTTAAATAATCTCACTCCATCTTATATATTGGAATATCTGACACCTTATATTCCAAATCGTAACCTCAGATTCTCAAATGAGTGTCTCCTTAGAATTCTAAGAACAAAGCTTAGAAGAAGTGGTGAGGCGGCCTTCTGCTGCTATGCACCTAAAATCTGGAATAGCCTGCCAATAGGAATTCGCCAGGCTAATACAGTAGAGCACTTTAAAAAACTGCTGAAAACATATTACTGTAACATGGCCTTTTTATAACTTCAATTTAACTTAATTTAACTTTATCCTGATACTCTGTATGTTCAATTCTTCATAATAACTATTCAGGGTAGCTCTAAAATCCGTACTGACCCCTACTCTCTTTTCTGTTTCTTTTTCCGGTTTCTTTGTGGTGGTGGCCTGTGCCACCTCCACCTACTCAAAGCTTCATGATGCTCCAACAATGATGGATGGATTAAAAGGCAGAATTCTATGTGACCATCATCATCAAGTCCTTCCGTGAGAACCCTAAATCCAAAGAGGACTGTTTCATTCATGTTAGGTAGAATGCCCAGAGGGGACTGGGTGGTCTCATGGTCTGGAATCCCTACAGATTTTATTTTCTTCTCCAGCCGTCTGGAGTTTTTTTTTTTGTTTTTTCTGTCCCCCCTGGCCAGTGGACCTTACTCTTATTCGATGTTAATTAATGTTGATTTATTTTGTTTTCTTATTGTGTCTTTTATTTTTCTATTCTTTATTATGTAAAGCACTTTGAGCTACTGTTTGTATGAAATTGTGCTATATAAATAAATGTTGTTGTTGTTTACTTAAAAAGTGCAGCAAAAAAGTATTTGGCGTCCAGAGGTGCATTAACCCCCAAGTACGTGGTAGTTTAAGGGTCTTGTAAGGTCTGTACTTTACAAAGTGCTTTATCATATTGCTTTCTGTCATAAGGACAATATAAAGTAAAAATATATAATATAATATAATATAATATAATATAATATAATATAATATAATATAATATAATATAATATGGCGGCGCAGTGGTAGCGCTGCTGCCTCACAGTTAGGAGACCCGGGTTCACTTCCCGGGTCCTCCCTGCATGGAGTTTGAATGTTCTCCCCATGTCTCCAGTTTCCTCCCACCGTCTAAAGACATGCAGGTTAGGCGCATTGGTGATTCTAAATTGTCCCGAGTGTGTGCTTGGTGTGTGTGTGTGTGTGTGTGTGCCCTGCAGAGGGCTGGCACCCTGCCCAGGGTTTGTTTCCTGCCTTGCACCCTGTGTTGGCTGGGATAGGCTCCAGAAGACCCTTGTGACCCTGTAGTTAGGATATAGCAGGTTGGATGATGGAAGGATAATAAAATATAATATAATCTTATATAATACGCTACTGTGGCTGTTTGTTTGTCTGTCCAGGATTTTAAATCACCTGTAGCTCACAAACTGTTTCACCTATTGACTTGAAATTTGGTACACATGTACTACGTGACATCTACTATCCGCTTTCGGGGTGATGATTTTTATTACTCTTTTTATTTTTATTTTATTTTATTGTAGAATCAACTCTCGGCAGCACACAGCAGGGCGGCCATGTGGCGCATGCGTATGACTGCCGTTCTTATTCCCTACCATATTCGCTAATCATTCTTGAGGCAGATTGAAGACTTAAGTGCCAGCTTAAGTGAAAAATTCAAGAAAACGTACTAAGTAATTGCAACACAAAAACTAACTTAATCGGTTTTAACACGAAAAGAAGCCGACGAAAGAAGAGAAGAAGCAGGTCGCTAGGGTGAAGAAAAGAAGAGCTGCTCAGGAAGCAGCAAGCGCATCAACCTCTGAGCAAACGAATGATAAACATACAGAGAAAGAGGATGAAATGCTCAAGTCAAGTGTATTCACTGCACGTTATCATGCAGTACACCATTACTGGTATAATATAATATAATATAATATAATATAATATAATATAATATAATATAATACAGGGATCTGATTAGAGCTTTCAGAGACTGGAGCAATAAGAACTCCCTGGTCCTGAACACAATGAAGACCAAGGAGATGATTGTGGATTTCCACAGGCCTAAGCCCCCCCCGGCCCCCCCCCCCCCCCCTTCGGCCTGTCAACATCTGAGGGGAGGACATTGAGGTGGTGCAGACATATAAATATCTAGGTGTCTACCTTGATGACAGACTGGACAGGTCTGTGAACACACATGTCCTCTACATGAAGTGGCAGAGCAGGCTGTCTTTTCTCAGAAGAGTTGGATCATTCAATGGATGGAGTGAAATGCTATCTGTGTTCTATTAGACGGTTGTTGCCAGTGTCCTTTTATTGGCTGCCATTGGGGAGCCAGCATGACAGATAAGAACATGAAAAGGCTGGACAAGTTGGTGAAGATGGCAAGCTTGGTACTGGGAAGATAGATAGATAGAGACTTTATTAATCCCAAGGGGTAATTCACATAATCCAGCAGCAGTATACTGATACAAAAAACAATATTAAATTAAAGAGTAATAAAAATGCATGTAAAAACAGACAATAACTTTGAGTAATGTTAGCATTTACTCCCCCGGGTGGAATTGAACAGTCGCATAGTGTGGGGGAGGAATGATCTCCTCAGTCTGTCAGTGGAGCAGGACAGTGACAAAAGTCTGTCACTGAAGCTACTCCTCTGCCTGGAGATGACACTGTTCAGTGGATGCAGTGGATTCTCCATGATTGACAGGAGTTTGCTTAGCGCCCGTTGCTCTGCCACAGATGTTAAACTGTCCAGCTTCATCCCTACAATAGAGCCTGCCTTCCTCACCAGTTTGTCCAAGCGTGAGGCGTCCTTCTTCTTTATGCTGCCTCCCCAGCCCACCACCACGTAGAAGAGGGCACTCACCACAACCGTCTGGTAAAACATCTGCAGCCTCTTATTACAGATGTTGAAGGACGCCAACCTTCTAAGGAAGTATAGTCGGCTCTGACCTTTCTTACACAGAGCATCAGTATTGGCAGTCCAGTCCAATTTATCATCCAGCTGCACTCCCAGGTATTTATAGGTCTGCACCCTCTGCACTGTCACCTCTGATGATCACGGGGTCCATGAGGGGCCTGGGCCTCCTAAAATCCACCACCAGCTCCTTGGTCTTGCTGGTGTTCAGGTGTAAGTGGTTTGAGTCGCACCATTTAACAAAGTCTTTGATTAGCTTCCTGTACTCCTCCTCCTGCCCACTCCTGATGCAACCCACGGAAGCAGTGTCATCAGCGAACTTTTGCACGTGGCAGGACTCCGAGTTGTATTGGAAGTCTGATGTATGTTGGCTGAACAGGACCGGAGAAATTACAGTCCCCTGCGGTGCTCACAATGTCAGACCTGCAGTTCCCGAGATGCACATACTGAGGTCTGTCTGTAAGATAGTCCACGATCCATGCCACCAGGTGTGAGTCTACTCCCATCTCTGTCAGCTTGTCCCTAAGGAGCAGAGGTTGGATGGTGTTGAAGGCGCTAGAGAAGTCCAAAAACATAATTCTTACTGCACCACTGCCTCTGTCCAAGTGGGAGAGGGATCGGTGTAGCATATAGATGATGGCATCCTCCGCACCCACCTTCTCCTGGTATGCGAACTGCAGAGGGTCGAGGGCGTGGCGGACCTGTGGCCTCAGGTGGTGAAGCAGCAGCCGCTCCATGGTCTTCTTCAGATGTGACGTCAGAGCGACAGGCCGGAAGTCGTTCAGCTGACCAGGACGTGATACAGGCTCAGGTTGAAGATGTGCTGTAGAGGACTCCCCAGTTCCAACGCACAGGCCTTCAGCAGTCGTGGTGATACTCTATCTGGACCAGCTGCTTTGCTGGCACGAAGTCTCCTCAGCTCTCTGCTCACCTGTGCTGCTATAGGACTTTGGATTCATTAGGAATTGTGGTGGAAAGGTGCATAGGGAGGAAGGTACAGGCCATCCTTGACAGTAGCAGTCAGTCACCCTCTCCACAACATTTTGGTTGGTTAGAGAAATAAACACAACAGTCCTCTGTAGAACTGAAAACACCTATCTATCTGTGTTATATAGTGACTTTCACCAAGGTGACATTTGGGATATTTACGACACCACCTTGTTAGCACCAGGCACTCATTCCTGTATTTTCATTTTCTTATGTTCACAAAGACATACAGTGTCCAAAAAAAAGTATTCAACCCCTTGGAAGTTTTCTTATTTTTATTTCAATATCCATGGAGACAAATCAAGTTCTATCTATCTATCTATCTATCTATCTATCTATCTATCTATCTATCTATCTATCTATCTATCTATCTATCATATAGTGCCATCTATCTATCTATCTATCTATCTATCTATCTATCTATCTATCTATCTATCTATCTATCTATCTATCTATCATATACAGTAGTGCCTTCTATCTATCTATCTATCTATCTATCTATCTATCTATCTATCTATCTATCATATACAGTAGTGCCTTCTATCTATCTATCTATCTATCTATCTATCTATCTATCTATCTATCTATCTATCTATCTATCTAGGTCATGTTTCACTAATATGCTTAAGCCAGATGATGGGTGATTGTAAACTCTCTGCCAGGGCTCCTCTCCTGTCTCTTTTGTTCATTCTTGATTCTTTTATTTATGCTGATTATGTGTATCATTCTTTATTTTTGATCTTGTCTGTGCATACAAGCTACGTGTGTTATGTTTCATGTATTTTGTTTGCTGATCCCCCAAGGAGCGGAGCCACCTGCCAATCACAACCAGAAGCTGCCCCTCCATAACACCCCCCATACATCTGGAGGGGCTTCCCCAGTTCCAGGTGGTTCATTTCATATGTGCTGGGGAGTTGGAGAGTTTACTTCAGTTTTGCTTTGCTTTGTGCTTTTTTTTATTATTATTGGATTTTTTGACCTTCTGCTCTTTTCTTTTGACTTCTGTTTGGATTTCTGCTTTGGGATTTGTTTGTTTTTGGAATTGCCTTTTTCAGGCATTGTATGCATTTTCGGCTCATCTGAGCTCCACAGTGTTGCAGAACAGTTTTTGTGAAGAATAAATCTTTTATTTTATAGATTCTACCCAGCCATTTTTATGTCAGTCTGGGTTTTTTCATAGGATTTTTTTTTGATGTCATGTTACAGGTCATCCTGGGACTTGTCCTCGTGTCTGGGGGTGAAAGAGTAGAAGGCCTCACCAACTGTGTTTCCACAGGCATTTTTTTTTTTTGGTGGGCTTACCTTATCAGAGCCCTGTGGATTCTCCCTATGCTCTGTGACCACCAAGGGGACACACCAGTTCACCGACACCCGACACAACAAACACAGATACAAGTCCAGCAATCACAAGGCTTTTATTAAAGTGTGGTAAACGCTTTCCTTTATGGTTTCCCACCTATTCACAGAAAAACAAGCACAATAAACAGTCAAATAGACAGCACACATCACTTCTTCCCTCTATCTGTCCGCCTCTACTTCTCCTCATGAATGCATCATCCTCTCCCTCCCAACTCTGGCTCCTTTCACCCCGAGATCTTCCTCCGGCAGCACTTTTCCAATTCTGGTGGCAGTCCTGCCATGAAGGGCTCTGCCATTCTCTATGCACCCCCTGGTGGTGACCACAGGCCACAAACTCCAAACCCGTGGCCCTGTCCTAACACAAGGGGAACTGCCTTTTACCGGTCCCGGGGGAACTAATGCCCCGTGTCACCCCTCTCCCCCAGTCCTTTTCTTTTGATTGCAGCGCGCATATGTAACAGCTTAAATGTATAAAGCAAATGTTTATGAAGGTGGAAAGTGAATGTTTTATTTATTAAACAATTTATTACAGCATTTCCATTTTCATCTCTTGTCAAAATACTCCTCTTGAGATGCAATCCACTTGTCTCAGTGCTTTGTCCATTCATGGAAACCTTTTCCTGTACTCATCTTTGGTTACTGTTAGTAGCAGCGCTGCTGGGGAGTGAAAACGTCACCTCCCAGCAGTCTCTGCAGTGACTCTGATTGGTCATCTGCTGACTTCATCATGTGTGGTTTTTGTTAGTTGGTAGTTATTGTTGAATTCATGTTTCTTGTATATCTCCTGTGGTAAATAACCAAGCCTTGACACACAAAGAAGTTTGGGGCAGCCTCCTGTATGTTTGAAAATTGGCTGCAAAATTTGAAAAGAGGTTGAGAAAATGGTCTTTACGGACAAGAGTCCAAAGCAGAACTGCCCAGGTTGGTAAACATGACGGATATATAGTGGAACAGAAGGAAGAGGAGGGAAGAGGAAGGGAAATTAGGTCATCTGGTTGAGACTTCATGGAAGGTGGAACTGCAAGTGACATCTTCTATGGGGCAGAACCAGAAGTGACGTCTTCTGGGGCAGAACCAGGTGGAATTTCCTGCATTTGGTCTGCGGGGAGACAAGAGAAAGGATTAGTGCGCTTTGCCACCCCTTATCTGATCAGGAATTACCTTCTTTTGAGCCCTTTAGCTGCCTGCCATGCGCATGTGTGTGACACGCCGCCGTAAAGGGATCATTTGTATAGGGAGCTCCAAATCTAACTATGCAATTTTCGTTACGTTATAACTTATTAAGTTTATTACATTGAAAATCATCCAAAAAATCCCGGGCCATCGAGAAGTGTTTGAACTGACGACATGAAGAATCGTCTTCGCGCTGAACTGGTATCGCCCCCACATAAATGAAAGTCACCCAGATGATCTGGATCTGCATAATTAGATCTGGACCACCCTGTATAGTAGATTTCCTTTATTCGTGTTTAATACATTTGTTATTTTCTGCTTTAATGCTGTTGCTTCTGTGTCTCTGTGAGGGAGTGTGTGTGAGTTGGGCCAAGGCTGGGTGCGTTCTTGGGTTCCCCACCAAAAAAATAAAAATCACCATCAAAGGTTGGTGTGAATCTTAGCCGGGTGTTTCAGTCCGCTACACCATGTCTACAGCCTCCAGAGATTTTTATTTTCCTGGAATTCTAGCAAGGTAGCAAATCGTCTTCCTTTCAATCTCAATTGTAATTTCAGGCAAAAATGAAAAGTCACAGGGTGTGAGATCGGGTGATTTTGGAGATGCAAAGTGACACCCATACTGCTTTTGGTCAAAAGCTCTTTGACTGACAACGTGGTGTGTGCAGATGTGCTGTGGTGATACAAAGTTCAGTTCTTCCTGCTCCACTTCTCTGGCCCTTTTCTTTTGCTTTGAGCCCTCCCCCACCATAACCTATCATCTATGGTCAAAGCTTCAGATTCATCCAAAATTTTGACCTCCAGTTTTCAACAGATCTCAACATTTTAGGGTCCCCCGATAGCGAAAACATTGATATCTCGATGATGGGTGTGTGTCGTCATGTGTGTGTGTCAGAGTTTCTCGAGGATAGTCTAGAGCAGGGGTCTCCAACACGTTGCTTACAAGCTACCAGTAGCTCGCCACCCCTTTCCAAGTAGCTAGCCAAAGGGTTAATGAATCCTACATAAATTCGAAAACTTGATTAGCCAAATTAGGGGTTGGCGATCTTTCCAAAAAATCCTATCATGATCCTTTTAACACAAAATCACGATCCACAATCTGAATTGGAATCTCTCTTTTCTCTTTTTGGCTTACACTTAAGAGAATATCTGGACTCAAACTCATCAAGACCTAAGTAACACTTTATTTTAAATTTCAAACAAAGTTGAATTCAATTGTTCTCTCGTTCGCTAGCTAAGCAGAGTTAAGGCACATGCCCTGAAGCTGGCAAGTGAGTGAGAAAGGCCACTCCACTCGGCCTGTTGCGTGGATCTCAGGTTCGCACAAATAAAACGGTAATGCAAGTGAACTATGATACATAGTGAAATGAGAGAAGTCGCGAAATCAACCGGAATGTTCAAGCAAATTATAGAAAAAAAACCCGATCTAAATCCGTTAAGTAGTTCTCAAATGAAATTCAGACAGACAGACAGAGAGACATTGGATTTTATATATTATATATTAGTAAATCTTCAAAATATTGTGCAGTTAAAGTCTCAGCAGCATTCTCAGCATTTCTAGAGTTTAGAAGAGCCAGATAACTATAAGAATCTTCACCAAGCAGCTCTGAAAATGTCTGCTTTGTTTGGGTCTCCATACCTCTGCGAGTCTGACGTGAATGTCATGAAATCAAAGTTCAGAATAAGACTGACAGACGAACATTGAAATGACTCCAAAAGAGTGAACCTGAGGGGCTCCACTCCACCATACACCTGCCTCTCTTGTTGACTCCATCCAGTGCCAGTCATCTCACCAACTAAAAAACACATCACACACACAACTGGACATGTGAATAAAGTGAAACAGTGCATGGAACAAAATGACAAATGAATAAGTCATATCTGTTGTGAATTAAGGCGCTATATAGGCGCCCGACCCGGCACAGATTCACACTGAATCACGTGTCAAACCCAAAAGACTTTATTTTTCTTCACCTGTGGGGCACGTCTTCCCCATGAACCCCACAGGCATAACGCAAACAAGCAACCCTTCTTCTGGCACCACCATTCCTCCCAGGCAACCTCGTCCTCTTCCTCCAGATTCTGGCCCTGAGTGGTGGTTGCCGGCCCTTTTTACAACCCACCCGGAAGTGCTCCAGGTGCTTGATCATCTGCATCTGATTGCACCTCCGGGCGGGGCTGTAGAGTTGTCCAGCTGGGCTGTGGAATCTATGCAGCACCCCCTGGTGGCCACCCCAACTCCCAACCGGTCTGTTAAGGACTCCATCTCCCATGGAGCCCTGCAGGAAGTTGAGGCATCACCGCCGGCCAGGGAGGCTGCCACCAAGCGTCCCGGTTGAGGTATTGAGTTGCCCATGGTTGCTCCCCCGGAACATATGCAGCAGGGGCATCCTGGCCAGGCATGGAACCCGGCCACCTGCCACACTGTGTATTTGGAATTGCATTGTTTTGTTTTGACAGCATTCATGTTTTAATTGAATAGTGTGAGATACACTAGAAAATGCATACAGACATACAAAATGCACTTGCAGGTGAACTAAATATTTTTTTGTGATGTTTTAATGCAAAACATGAGTTGTGGACACCAACATTTTCTAAATATTCAGGCAAAAATAAGCTTATTCAGTCTGTTTGGGTTGAAATAAGCTATGAGAATAAACGTTAGAAAACCTGAGGAGCTCTCTGCCATTTTTATTTTGTAAAAGTAGCTCTCAGGGGACTTAAGGTTGGAGATCCCTGATCTAGAGCTAAAATGGCTGGACGGATAAATAGCAAACTCGAAACTTAAGCCTGTTATGAGATGACGATGTGCTGATTAATTTTTGTGCCAGATCGTGTAAGAGAAAGAGGCACTCCACAGGGACCCTCAAATACCGTAATTCTGCCATTAATTATGATTTCTTCTCATCAATTGTTGTCGTAATGACCTGTTTTCTGATCAGAAAGATCAGCATCAAAATAATTACTGAAATGTTATTGAATAGTTCGGGTAATTTGGATCTTAGGGCGCAATGCCTACTGACGCTCACATCCGAATTGTTTTTCTGAAGCTTTCGAGCCAAGACCTTGGTGGTTCAGTGTAGCATTTGCTGCTTAACAGCAAAAAAATCGCTGAAATCAAGCGTAGAATTGTAGAAAACAATGAGTAAAACGTCACTTGGCAGACCGAACAAGACTGCTGGCTCCTTTTATACGTTACTCAGAAGTGCTCCAGGTGCTTGATGACCTACTTCCAGCAGCACTTCCGGGTGTGGTGAAAGGATCCTCCATACGTGCTCAGGAGCAGCTACAGCACCCCCTGGCGGCACCCCGAGATCCTAACAGGGCTGTAGACAACTGGTGGCACATTCTAAAACTACGCCCTACTCCTGTGCTAATAAGTGATTCTGGAAGTCCCCCGTTATACAAGTTTAGTTTCTCTTTTTAATATCATTCCAGTTAGATTAAGACTCTGTAAGAAAGTGAATTAGTTTCTGGGGATTGTGACCTCCAGGAGGTACACAGCTCCCCAAACACCTGACACAACATACACCAGGACACAAGGTTAGCAACAGGTCAAGTCAGGTGAAGTTGGGGTGTATGTACTGGTACAGCCAAACCCACCACTCAACAAAACAGCTTGGGATCCTGGCAGACAAGCATTCCAGTCCCACCCTCCGGAAATGACCCTCTATCTACCACATCCAGGTCTTATGTGGATATCTACTTGGCCTGGTCCAGCTGCTCTGGTCTTCAACAGTGAGGATCTCCCTCGGGAATGGTGCCACATGGCCGTAGTGCCATAACTGACGCTCCCTCTCAATGCAGGTCATGTGCCTCATTCAGGACCCCGTGAGCAAACCAGTGGTACCCAAGGATTCTCCGAAGAGATACAGTACAGAAGGAGTCCAGTGTTCACCTCAGGTCACTGGATAGCGTCCATATAGCAAGACAGGAAGCAGCAGGACTCTAAAGACTTGGACCTTCGTCTTTTTGCAGAGATATCAGGAGCACCACACACCCCTTCCCAGCGGCCTCATGACCTCCTATGCCATCCCAATCCATCTACTGACTTCATAGGAAGAGTCACCAGAGACATGAACGTCACCCACGAGGTAAGTTTTATTTGGACAGCAAAGGCTCTTTCTTGGCACACCTCGCTTGGTGCAGTTTCCTTCTGACTGTAGTGTTAGAGCTGCTGCTTTGCAGTAAGCAGATTGTCAATTTGCTTCCTGGGTCTCCCTAGTGTGGAGAGTGCTTTGAGTAGTGAGAAAAGTGCAATGAAAAGAATTATTAATTATTGTGACAAGAGCTACCTGCAGATGCCACAGTGAAGCTTTGGATGAGAATTACTTGTCTTTAAACACTGATAAAACAGAGATGTTAATTGTTGGAGGGTGTGACGCTGATCACAACAATATATTGTCATCATTTAACTCAGCTGGAATCCCCATTAATTTTACTGAATCATCCCGCAATCTCAGAGTTATCTTTGACTCTAGCATGTCAAATGAAGCACACATTACTAAGTTGTCCAAAACATTGTGGCGGCAGGGACACCCTGAGGGGAGAGAATACTTCCAGGACAGTTTCTCCCCCAGGCCGATAGAGGGCAGCCCCCTTGGTTTCCAGAGGGGCCATGGGTCATGAGAATAGAAGCTAAACCTTGTTGGGGCCCGTGGCCATCACCAGGGGACGCATGGACATTTGCGGGGCCCTTTTTAGCAGCACTTCCTCCACACCTGGAAGTGCTTTTGGAAGAATCTCATTGGGCACCTGGAGTCCTTGTCAGCGTTAGGGCAGCTGTACCCACCCGGTGGTCACAATGTGTTTCTTCCATCTTAAAAATGCTGGGAAATTAAGATGTTTTCTAAATATATTGATAAGGATATTGAGAAATTATTTCTTGCATTTATTTCTAGTAGGATTAACTACTGCAATTATTACAAGAACAAGAAAATACGAATACATAACTCCAGTTCTTAAGTCCTTACACTGGCTCCAGGTTAAGTTTAGGGCAGACTTCAAAATCTTACTTTTAACATATAAATCCTTAAATGGCCGAGGTCTGGCTTACTTATCTAAACTTATCATGATTTAAAAATCAGAATGTACATTAAGATTTCAAGATGCCCACCTGCTTATGATTCCAACGATTAATAAAATAACAATGGGAGGTCGACCTTTTAAGGTACAGGGCCCCTAAACTGTGGACTGGTCTGCCTGCTACTATAAGAGATGCCCCTCCAGTCTCAGCTTTCAAAGACTCGCTACTTCAGTTTTGCACACCCTGACTAGAGCTGCTGATTAACTGCAGACTGCGTCTCTGTTGTCAGTCATTAGCGCCAAAACATAAGTAATATGAGTTATGATTTGTTGTGGACCATCATCTATTCTGTTTCTCTTCTTGATACTCAAATGTGGCACTTGGTGCCACTGCCCATCTGCCAAGTTGTCCGCCTGTCTAAGAAAAGTCATCTGTGATGGAGGATGTCCGGAATCGTTGGCTGGCTCAGCTGTGGAATGGCCAATAGGAGGAGGCAGCTTGTTGGCCGAGGTCTCCAGGACTCTGAACAAATCTCTGCCCTATTATATATTACCAGTAACGGTGCACTGCACAGTAACATGCAGTAAATACACTTGCCTTGAGCATTTCTAGTTTTCATCATCTTTCTCTGTACATTTAGCATTCATTTGCTCAGAGGATGATGCGCTTGCTGCTTCCTGAGCAGCTCTTCTTCTCTCCACCCTAGCGGCCCGCTTCTTCTCTTCTTCCGTCAGCATCTTTTTGCATTAAAACTGATTAAGTCAGTGTTTGTGTTGCAATTACTTAGTATGTTTTCTTTAATTTTACACTTAAGCTGGTCTTCAATATGGCTCAAGAATGATTTAAGATTTGAAGAGGTAGGGGAAGTGATGGCGAAGATGGTAGGGAATGAGAACGGCATGCTTACGCAGCCTCTGAGAGTTGATTCTACAATAAAATAAAATAAAAATATAAAGAGGAATAACCTTGGAGGTCAATCATCACCCCGAAAGTGGATAGTAGAGGTCACGTAGTATATGTGTACCAAATTTCAGGTCAGTACTTCAAATGGTTTTGCGAGCTACAAGTGATTTAAAATCTTGGACAGACAAACGGACAGCCACAGTTAGTGTATTAAATATAAAGAGTGATATCATCAACTCTTGAATTTTGCTCTGTTCTTGTAATATTACTACCTGCACTGTTGTATTGGATTGAGGATTACTTGTGTTCTGTTCTGTGGGTTGTATTTTATTTACCCCCCTTTTTTTGACACCCACTGCACGCCCAACCTACCTATCTTTGTGTAAGAGCCAATCTTAGAAAGTCATACTTTAAGTTAAGTGAAATTCATATTAGTGTTTGCTTAGTCAGAGTCATAGACAATGCTATAGCCTTTTAACCGCTGTAAGTTAATATGAGAATGAACTTGCTTGCTATAATTAAGATACAGTGTGTTAACTGAGTCAGTTGCTGTTTAGTGCAGGTCCCAGTGCACAGGGACTTTAAACACCCATTCTCAGCATAGAAATGGGATAGGCATGCAGCTTTTCAAATGGTTCAGAAACATTTAGAAATGATTTTGTAACAATTAGAAACGAAACAAGATTTATAAGCTTTGAACTGAACTTCTCTTAAACAAGAACTTTTCTAATTTTTTGCTATTTCAGTTTTCTCTTTTTTGCATGAACTCTCTTCCCTTGAATTTTTACTAAAGCTTTTAAAAACAAAGACATTTTGTCTGCTGCGGTGGGCTGGCTTCCTGCTCAGGGATTTATTCCTGCCTTGCGTCCTGTGTTGGCTGGGATTGACTCCAGCAGACCCCCGAGACACTGTGTTAGGATATAGCGGGTTAGATAATGAATGGATGGATGGGTGGATGGATATTTTGTCTGTGGAATCATTTCTACTCGTCAGGCTTTTGCTGAATCCCATTTACAAGCTGGAGCTGCTGATCTTTGGTGATTTTGGGTAAACGCAGCTAAACTTTGAATTGTCTTTCCCAAGGCTTTTCTTCCATTTTTTTCCCTAAAAGGGTTTTATTGGGAGTTTTTCCTTGTCTTCTTAGAGAGTCAAGGCTGGAGAGCTGTCAAAAGGAAGGGCTAAACAAAAATAAATTGTATTGTACTATATTACACTTGGAGACTTCTTTTAGTATCAAATGGAAAGCTCTTGAGCTGAACTTACCTGGCCCACCAATCCTGGACAAATTCCCAGTCATTTGAAATCTGCACCATTACAGTGGAATGATTGGTTTCAAATAATCTGGTGACCTTTTGAAATCCCTTGCCAGACTGCACAACTGAGGACCTCAGATAGCTCTTTTGTTCTTGGCGTGATGACTTCACACACGTCAGTAGCAAAAGAGAACACCAGACCTTCGATATCTGTGGCTGAAATGAGACGCTCAGGTCCACTTGTAGAATCCCTAAGGAGGTCGTAATTCTAATTTGATGGATCTGAAGTGGTGACGAATGTAGAGGTGGACTTACTTTATCCATGTGACAAATCTGCCTTTTTATTTGTTTAGATTATGAGAATGAAGGTTTTCATGCACCAGTTTGCTCAAATATGTTACCTTTATCTGCATGAAGATCTTTTGTGTCAAGTCAAGTTGGGGAGCATGCACCAGTTCAGTGTGGTGCCGCACCCACTACACAATGAAACAACTCGGGATCCCAGTTGGCAACCCCCCAGGCAGACACGCGGTCCAGTCCCACCCTCTGAAAATGACCCACTATATGCCACAGCCAGGTGTTACGTGGGCGACCCCTTGGACTGGTCCAGCCACTCGGGTCCCCAACAAAGAGGATCTTATGAGCTGGATCACCCTCGAGGAAACGCGCCACATGGCCGTAGTGCCGTAACTGACTCTCCCTCACAATGTAGGTAATGTGCCTCATTCGGGACTCCATGAGCAACACAGTCAAACCAATGGTACCCAAGGATTTTCTGAAGAGACACAGTACCAAAGGAGTCCAGTCTCCGTCTCAGGTCACTGGATAGTGTCCATGTCTCACAACCATATAGCAAGACAGGAAGCACCAGGACTCTAAAGACTTGGACCTTCGTCCTTTTGCTGAGATATCGGGAGTGCCACACACTCCTTTCCAGTGACCTCCTGACCTCCCATGCTCTCCCAATCCATCTACTGACTTCATAGGAACAGTCACCAGAGACATGAATGTCACTGCCAAGATAAGTAAACCTCTCTTCGGTGTGCATGTTCAAATATGTTAAAAACTTGTAAATCATATCCATGGGGTGTACTTACTTTTTCACACAGCTGTATTTTGAAAAAAGGGATCCCAAAATTCAACAAAAAAATTAAATAAAGCAGCAAATCACTGCCCTGGCCTGGTTTGTGGACCTTTGTGAAGTCCTGCCACCCTTTTTGTTATTTTGTGCTGCCACATCAGAACAGCCGTGTGACGCTGTGGGATTCTAATTAATACAAATATGGCACCAGGACACTATTCACCTTTAAAGATGCTCTATAAAATAGGCGTTCTGTTGCTATGTTTAGACTAAATGAAATATTTCTTCTTTCCTTCTATCTGGCGGTGCCTGTCCTGTAGACGCCCACTTGCACATCCTACTGCAGTGGACCCTCACTTATTCGCTTTCTGTCATCGTTGAGACCAGTGAGGTGACAGATGCAGAAAAGGAAAGGGGGGAGTCAGGTAGCACATCTCTTTAACAAAGAGTATCCAAAAAGAGGAAGAAAAAAGAAATTCTTTCAGCTTCCCAACGGCCTTGAAATCCAGCAGCAGTCAAGCTAGTGAAATGAAGGCAAAAAACGAGGTCACCGAGAAGCTGGTAGCGATCCAGCAATGCATTATTCAATTTGGAGGCAGCCTGCACCGTTGGGTGGCTGACTGCTAAAATGATGTCTTCTGGCCTGCATTTAAATGAAATATTACCTAATCGCTTTGCCATGATCCACACTGACGTTTTTTGATTACATCCAGCTGTTTTTGCCGAGGGAGCGCTTCCCAGCAATGAAATTGTGCGGGATAATAAAGTTATGGGCGCGCTCCGAGTTAATGAAGGAAGTAGGCAAAGCACAGGGTAGGCGATGCAAGCAAATTCATCAAGAACAAATCATTAAAAGAGCCAGAGAGATATTTTGACAGATAGATCGTATTTCATTTAATCCCCTGCATGTCTTGAAATGAATGACACCTGATTTTATTTTCCTGGAAGGAAAAGAAAATAGCAAAATATCATACAGAATGAACGATAGCAAGACTGTAAGAGGTGCGACTTAAAACTGAATGTGCGCGTCAATCAGTGTCATGGACGGGCTGTTCGGTTTACTTTGGGTGTAACTGGCGGGCTGAGGTTGCTGGTTCGAATCCCGTAAATGCCAGAAGTGACTCTACTCCATTGGGCCCTCGAGCAACGCCCTTAACCTGCCTAATAATAGAGGGCGGAGGGTGGTAGTGTGCATCAAGAAGCGGGCCTTCTGCACAAATCACATCCATTCTGTTTCCTTTGTCTTATTTTCATTTTGATTCAAAGTCAAATTCCTATCCTGGCAGCAGCAGGAACACGGCAGGAGCAGACGCCGGATTGAAGGATTAAGTCGCGTTGCAGAGAAGCATCTGCTAAATAAATTCACATCGCCTGAGAAAGTATTCCGACCCCATCGGTTTTTATACATTTTGTTATGGAGCAGCCTTTTGCTAAGATCATTTCAATTTATTTTTTCCCCTCATTATGAGACTTTGCAGGATCCCCTCAAACTTGCTAGATATCATGGCCGGCCTGTACACTGGGACTGTGAGTGCTGTGCAGAGTGGAGGCACAACCTCTGAGTTTTTCCCAGTTGATTCTGGGGTTTGTCAGGGGTGTCTTCTGCTCCAACTCTGTTCAATACTTGCATATACTGGGTGTTGGGCAGGGTTGTGGTGTCCAGCAGCTGTGGGGCATCTGTTGGCGAAGAAAATTCACTGATCTTGAATTGGCTGATGATGCTGTGATCTTCAATGGAGGCTCTGATCGGGGCTCTCGAGAGGCTGAGTGAGGAGTCTGAGTGTCTGGGCTTGCGAGTGTCCTGATAAAAACCAAGATTGGAGGCCTTTAATGACCTCTTGGACACAGCCATCAGCAGTATGTCTGTCTCTAGAGAGAGTGTCGACCTCATCGAGAAGTTCACTTACCTCGGCAGTGATGTTCATGTCTCTGGTGTCTCTTCCAATGAAGTCAGTATACGGATTGGGAGAGCATGGGGGTGTCATGAGGTCGCTGGAAAGGGGTGTGTGGCACTCCTGATATATCTGCAGAATGATGAAGGTCCAAGTCTTTAGAGTTCTGGTGCTTCCTGTATTCCAATATGGTTGCAAGACATGGATGCTCTCCAGAGACCTGAGATGAAGACTGGACTCTTTCACCAGTGTACTAATGCACCTCCCCGACCTTACCTGACCTGACCTGACCATCATGGGTGGAGTGGTGGACGTGAGGCTAAGGATCTGTGCCAGCAATTGGAAGGTTTTTGATTCGAATCTGGTAAATACCAGAAGTGACTCCACTCCATTGGGCTCTGGAGCAAAACCCTTAACATCCAATTGCTCCATCCTGGGTATGATGTTAATCTGCATCCAGGCCTGCAAGCTGGTCCTACAACTTACAGAGGGGGTTGGCAGCAGGATTGGCACTCCAGCAGCTGAAAAAAAACCTCCAACTGTGTCACCTGCTGCACTTGGGTACAAATCCAGCTGGTGTGGTGTGCAGTGTGTGCGTCACGCTCCCAAACTCTCTCTCATTAAGCAACACTGAATACTCCAGAATGACGAAAGCAAAAGTAGGATATTAGAAGTGATTGCAAATTTATTCAAAACTGTTCACGGTACCTGTCAAAGACCGGTAGTAGAATAACCTAAAAATATTTACTGTCACTGGCCCTGTGTTTATCTTCAGTGTGTAAAATGACATGGAGCACAAATAAAGATATGGGGTACCACCACCCCATATAATTTGACAGTTTCAACAGAGTAAACACACAATTAGTTGTGGTGATGTCTTTATAGAAAGAATTCAAGTAGGTTTACAGTGTCAACAACAAGGCAAGGATATCTATCTATCTATCTATCTATCTATCTATCTATCTATCTATCTA
>JANRMT010062796.1:110270489-110298007 GCA_026402145.1 Polypterus bichir lapradei | reverse complement strand
AGATAGATAGATAGATAGATAGATAGATAGATAGATAGATAGATAGAATTTAATTATAATATATTCAGCCAGCTCTCTAGTACTCTTAGTATTGGCCCTGATTTTTATTTTCACAGGTTCCCAGTTAAACGTGTGTCTGGTGGAACTTGCATGTGTGTAAATCAGTGACTGTGGGTCTTTCCTTCTGATGGCATTGCGTTGTTCATGTATACGTGTTGCAAGTCTTTCAGATGTTTGTCCCACGTATACCGCTGGGAATGCATTACATGGAATGCTGTAAACTACGTTTCTCGTCTCCATGGTTGACTTTTTGCTTTTAACGTTGAACAGAACAGTCCATAAAGTCTGGTTTGTGAGCTATCTTGATCCCTGATCTGGACAGGACGTGTGCTGTACTCTCTGACACACCACAAAGATAATGGAGGGTGTGATACATATGGTGGGGGACCAAGCTGGAGTTGACTGTTTGATAAGGTCTGGGGCGTCTCCTATATAGGCCTTGTTTTAAAAGAAGAACATCCTAATGATATAAAAAAGACGTTATAACCAACACCTTCCAAACCCCACCTTATTAGTCCACCCCTCCTAACAAGCTCTCCCTCCAGCCCCACCCTTCACCTGCTATAAATTGCCTTTGATTCCTGTATGTCTAAATTATTTTCCTCTGATGATGACACCTCGCAGGTTGTCGAAAACTTAGGAATAAAAAAACTCTTTTAAGATTTGTGACTTATTTTCTCCCTTTGTGGATCTCTAGTTACAAATATGCAAACCGTATCACAGAGCTTCACTTCCATAGATGTGTATATGTATAAGATCTGGGACCTGGAATTCCTTTTGCAGTGTCAGTTCTGAAATGAGCGGCACCCAGAAGATGGCTACCTCTGCAGCTCCACACAAGGAGGTTCACTGGCCCACATTTGAGCAGATCACCCCCCAGCGTCAAACACTTCTACCTGCTTTGCCACTTGACAGCTCAGTGCTCAACATTACTACTGTGCCACCTCACAGTACAGTACTCGACGTCTCTAACGCTGTGTCCTAATAAATGGAAGAGAAGACCACCTCACCATTTCAAAAGAGTTTGTGTGTCATTGCAGGGAGTTCGCTGAGATAGACGACCATTTGAAGGGAAGGGCGATCTAACGCTGTTGACTGTTGCACCAGCCAAAGATGACAGCCGCGCTGAGTTTGCTGTTTGAGCTGGCATTCCACATTCAAAGTGCCAACTGCATGGGCTATAAGAGGGTGAGCCTGCCACAGCTGCACAATCTCCAGTCTGGTTTGACTAAATCAAGAGAACTTACTAATAGTGGCAAACTACCTAAGAGAGCAACAAAAAGAGCAAACGTCCATTGGTTTAATGCTGGCAAGCACCATGTCTAGTATAAAGGCTTATGGTTGTCCATCTATCATTGTTTCCACTTTAATTGGGTTTCTGGGCAGAAGCCAGCATTTGATGGTGTGCCAGTCCCTAGATGCCCACATTTGCACACAGACTTGCACCAGGCCCACTTACAGTTACCAGTTAACTTAGCAACAAGTTCTGGATATGGGACCAGACTGAGAAAAATCAGAGATACGGGCAGAATATCCAACATCCACAGAGACAGTGACCAGCATTCAGTGCCACAACCCTGGAGCTCTGAGGTGCTAACTGCTGCGCCGTGTGCCCTTCCAAGTGTGTTAGCTCTGGAAAAAGATTTGCGTAAATACAGTGATTGTGTGACAGTCAATGCAGGGGAAATGTATAAAATAAATAAAGCAAAAGCGAGATGCTAACGCAGTCCAGCGAGCCCTCAGTATGCATTAGGAGAGGCTGCTTCCCCGAAGTGCAGTCACAGTTTGCTAACTCTTTGCAAAATAGGCTCCTTGATGAAAAAATGTACTTTTCCATTCCAGTAACCCTGCCCTATATGGATCAAGGTTTATCTTCTTGTTGTTGTTATTATAATTCTTTTTTTACTTTACTTTTCTATTACATGAGTTGTGCATATATTTTAGTTAAATGCCTTTCAGGTCAGTAAGCACTGATTTAAACTACAACCGCGGCTTTTTGGTGTGCGTGGGATAGCTCCTGATATAATAGGCTCTGATTAATTTTCCACTTGAGATACAAAGGCAAATAAATCAAGAGAAATCTTGGGTCATAAAGGTTGTCTATACTTTTGGGGAAAACGAGCTTGACTCAGCCCACGTAAAACACTTCGCGGGTTAAGGCAGCGTGCGTGTGATTCATCTATTCAAGTGGAAACGGGTCATCCTGACATTTACAAGTTGGAGACGAAGATCAGCGATGACCTTGTGTTTGACCTGAAAAGGCTTAACATCTTAGATGTCGGCACAGGGGGAGCCTCTGACACTGTGTTTGTAGACCCCCCTGGATTTAAGATCTCTAAGACCGGAGTGCCAGGCCTGTCATTGTGTCTCCTTTCAGTGGAAATCCTGTCACATTAACCCCAAAATCTCTGGCCTTTTTCAATCTACTGTGAACATTTCCTGCTTTGTCTTTGTGTCTTCTTTCTGTTATAATTACATCTTGACATATTCAACAAACTTGTGGTTTTTTTTTTTCATTTGGCTGCTCTTTACATGAAATATTTGAAACTTTTAAAGACTGACCCTCATTTCTGTGCCTGTGCAGTCTAGAAAGCCTTCATTTTTGAGTTTGGGTTTAGGCTGCCAGGGGTGAGGCCTGTATTTGGAGCCCAGATAATGATGTGACCTTTGTGAATTTTATACATTTTGGTATTCCTGAACTCACGACAGCCAAGATGTGAGCCCAGGCTCCTCGATTTAACAGCACTAATGTATTGTTATACATTAAAACTTTTTTTTTTTGTCTGCAGGGAGAAATTTGGCTTTTTACAGAAGCTCTCTTTTTTTTTTAGTTATATTCATTTTATTGCATTCCATACAAATCAATTAAGTTTTACATAAAGAAAAATTGAGTTAAGAACAAATCGATCCCCTCCCCTGAGAGAGAGAGAGAGCAAGCCAAAAAGCATGAAATTTAAGACCTGTAAACATACCTAAATTAATAGATTCTCTGTACTTTATGAGATTATTTTAAAATATTACTGATTAGATCCTGCCATGTTTTGAAAAGAGTCTGTACGGATCCTCTGAGTATTTGATTTTTTCCAATTTCAAATAGTATAACACATCGGTTTCCCACTGACTTAAAAGAGGAGAGTTTGGGTTCTTCCAGTTTATCAGGATAAGTCTGCGTGCCAAAAGTGTAGTGAATGCAATCACAGTTTGTTTGTCCTTCTCCACTTTAAGCCCATCTGGAAGACCACCAAACACAGCTGTTAATGGGTTAGGAGGGATTGTGAGACCAAGGCTGTCTGAAAGGTAATTAAAAATTTTCGTCCAGAATGATGTTTATTTGGTGCAGGCCCAGAACATGTGACCCAGTGAGGCTGGAACTAGTTTGCAGCGTTCACAGGTTGGATCTTGCCCTGGAAACATTTTGGAGAGTTTTAGTTGAGACAGATGTGCTCGATGTATAATTTTGAGTTGAATAATTGTATGCTTTGCGCATATGGAGCTCAAGCTCAAGTGAATTCTCTGCATTGCTATTTTCCACTCCTTTTCTGATATATTAATTGAGAGATCTTTTTCCCAGTGTCCTCTTGGGTCTTTAAAAGGGAGGGATTGTAAAATGATTTTATATATTGTAGAGATGGTATCTAAGTCCTTGAAATTGAGCAATATTTTTTCCAGCATGGATGTGGGTGCAAGATGAGGAAAATCTGGAAGGTTCTGTTTAACAAAGTTCCTGATTTGAAGATAGTGACAGAAATGTATAGTTGGAATGTTAAATTTGGAATGTAATTGTTCATAGGATGCAAAGACGTTGTCTATATAAAGATCCCTAAGCAAGTTAATTCCAAATTTTTTCCGGATATTAAAAACTGCATATGTTTGCGAAGGTTGAAAGAGGTGGTTCTCTTGCAGGGGTGCCACAGATAGAAGCTTCTCCGTCTTAAAATGCTTTCTACATTGGTTCCAGATTCTAAGTGAGTGGAGCACAATTGGGTTATTAGTATATTGCCGATAACGTGTGTTTATTGGAGCACAGAGCAAGGAATACAAAGAAGTACTGCAGGATTTTATTTCTATTGCGGACCAAGCCTGTGTATGTTCTTCTATTTGTGTCCAGGTTCTTATCGCATGTATATTTGCCGCCTAGTAATAAAACTGGAAGTTAGGTAGAGCCATACCACCTTCTGCCTTTTGTCTTTGTAGGGTCGCTCTTTGGATGCGTGGATGTTTTGAATTCCAAATAAATGAGGTTATTGCTGAATCTAATTGCTTAAAGAATGATTTATTAATGTATATTGGAATGTTTTGAAATAAAAAAAGGAGCTTAGGAAGAATATTCATCTTAACAGTGTTAATTCTTCCAGCTAGTGTGAGATGAAGGGTTGACCATCTGTGCAAGTCTTGCTTGATTTTTTCCATGTAGACGGCAAAGTTTTGCTGATAAAGAGCAAAACAGAAGCTCATTCAATAAAGAGATACAAAAATAGGGAGATAAATAAATATACTGTGGAAGTAACAAAACTCCCCCGAGGAAGACAGGACAAATTCAATCAATTAGATTTTTTATTCAGTCACAGATGAGTACGTGGATTCTACGTTGCAAGGCAGAAGAGCAGCTACATTTGTCTATTGGCTTTTTAGAATTTCTTCTACCTCCCCCTTCCACTTATTTCTTAAAAATTAACATAATATCGTTTACTTAAGCATTTTGTTTTAGTATGCTAATGGGACATCTGTTCTTATTTTTTCACTGATCAGATAGACCCTAAAGAAGGAAAGATCATCTTTCCTGTGTCAAATAGATGCATTCCTAAGAAACTGGTAATTGACTTTGGTCAACTTACTGCACCCTGTCTTATGACAGACACTTGTATGAATAACCTGCCGTTACAGCAAAACGGCTTTGTCAGCTATTAACCCTTAGTAGCTTGCAAGCAGTTAATTTTTATTTCACAATACTCACACAGTATGATCTGAACACAGCCCAGAATGCCTATAAAGCAAGAAAATTTAAAAGAAAGGGCAGTTCTGACTTGGCTGTCACAGTCACAGCAAGGCATTAAGCAGACGTATTGCTGTTGGTATTAAGGAACCCCCAGCTGTGTTTCTTGACACACTTCTGCTGAATAACTCATGAGCCGAGAGACCTCAGTGTTGGTGTGTCACAGAGAGAAGATGTGCAGCATTGTTCATAATGGCCCTCCGTTTTGTCTTCATTCCCTCCTCCATTACCTATAGGGGTTTCAGAGAGCATCCTATAACTGAGCCTCCACTATTAATTAGCTAGTTGATTCAGTGGGCCTCTCTTGAAGTGATTTTACAGAATCAAAATGCTGCTACAAGAATTATTACAAGAACCAGAAAGTAGAAACACATAACTCCAGTCCTCAAGTCCTTACACTGGCTCCCGGTTAAGTGTAGGGCAGATTTCAAAATCCTCCTTTTAACATATAAAGACTTAAAAGGCTGAACTTTTAATAACTTTTAATTAATAAAATAACAGTGGGAGGTCGAGCGTTTAGTTACAGGGCCTCAAAGCTGTGGACTGGTCTGGGTTGGTTTTCACTTCACGGTCAGAATGTGCACACATCAAGGCAGCCACGCGCGCCCAGCATTCTTTTGATGCATCCTCTGAACACAAACTCAGGAATTAACGTGACACGTGCAGGAGCTGCAGTACTAGCAAATAATTGGGGGGCGCAATGTGTTCAAAGTTGGAATGTGACGTCAGAGTCTCTGTTTACTATCAACATGTGACAGCAAGCCACTGTGCGTGCTTTGATGTTTAATGAATGGTTCGATGTGGTGAAGCAAAGTGCTGACATACAAATGCATTTGTGGTGCTTTCCTTTTCAAGCATTGCATAATCCCCAACGTAATGATAGATAGATAGATAGATACTTTATTAATCCCAAGGGGAAATTCACAATTTTACATTTTACATTTTACGTTACATTTTAAAAGTCTGACATGCCGTCTTCTTTTTGTTCTTCACAACAGCATCTGAATGTCAGTCAGTCAGTCATTCTCCAACCCGCAATATCCTAACTACAGGGTCACGGGGGTCTGCTGGAGCCAATCCCAGCCAACACAGGGCACAAGGCAGGAACAAACCCCGGGCAGGGCGCCAGTCCACTGCAGGCATCTGAATGTATGGAAGCGTATTGGAGCCACAGAGAAAAAAAATAAGGAACAGAATGAGAGGTCTATTTGTCATTAAAGTAGACTGTGGTAATCATCATCTTAAAAGTGACCCACTTGTTAATCGCTATGAGCTTCTGGGTTTTTC
Source organism: Polypterus bichir lapradei (assembly GCA_026402145.1). Lineage (NCBI taxonomy): Eukaryota > Metazoa > Chordata > Cladistia > Polypteriformes > Polypteridae > Polypterus > Polypterus bichir. The sequence continues at coordinate 110,291,667 of JANRMT010062796.1, read as the reverse complement.
CTCTTGTGCCGACAGCAGCGGCAGGCAGCGATTGCCACACTGAACACATTAAATTTATAATATTCCAGCTCACTGCACATTTAGAATCCTTAGATTTACACTTGGTATCACTTTCATGATGAAATGCGTTAAAGCGTGTATGTTACATTTCACAGATAAATCGTTAACTTCATTTACATAATGAATTCTGTTAATAATTACACAATGGCAGAGTGGTAGCGCTGCTGCTTCACAGTGAGTCATGTTTCTGGTGTTCCCTGCCTGGGCTTTGCTTGTTCTCCTAGTGGGATTCCAAAGTGTCCTTCAAAGGACATGCAGGTTTGGGGAATTTGGCGATGCTAAAATGATGATAGTGTGCGTGTGTCTTGTATGCACCTTGCGATGTACTGATAATGGTATGGCCGCATTCCTGGATTGCTAAATGTAATCATTAAACATCCATAATTCCAGAGATATTGTGGAAAGGTGTCCTGAGAATTTAATGTATGTTTCCGGCAATTCACAGAACTTTGAAGCCAAATGTAATTTTCATACCGTGATGATATCTTGCACTGCCACCCGGTGGAATCCTCGAGATTTACATAAAGTACCTATGTAAGTATAAACAGTACAATGTTTGCATAGCAGTAGCATCCGTAGGCACACACGTCACGTCACATGTAGTATAAACTCAGCCTAATTGCCCCTTCAATCTCAGCTTTTAAAGTAGGAAAGTGATTCATGACTTTAGATTGGTATACCCTGACTAGAGCTGCTTATTAGCTGTGCATCATGCATTTCTGTTTGTTATCCACTTATATTAAATCAAAATAATATACAACAAACATGAACCATTACTAACTGTCCTCTATGTTCTTTCTCTTCTCAGTATCCTGCTCTGCCCCTTGGTGCCATTGTTCTATTGCCAAGCTATTCTCCTACCCGTAGAAAAGTCATTGCAGATAAAAGAGTATTGGAATCAACAGATGGAAAGGTTTTGCCATCAGATTGGATGGCCAGCACTGAGTCTTCTGTAGAATGAGCAAGGGGTGGTCAGCAAGTTGGCCGAAGTCTCCAGGACTCTGACTTTCTCTTTTATAACTGACCATGGACCCCAGTGGTTTATTTGCTCCATTTATGTTGCTGTCTGAGTTTATGTTTTCCCCTCCTCCAATGTCAACTGATGATAGTTCATCATATAATTAATGGACAGACATTGTTGTTGTTTATTTATTTTTTTGTTTCAGACTACTTTGTTATCCTGTGTGTTTCAACAAATCTGTGCTTTTATGTGTACCGATTCTGTATTCAGTAATTTGGGAAATCTATGCTGTCACAATCTTGACACAATGCTCTGGGCCTGCACTCGGTGAAGAGCACTATATGGCAATAAACTAAATTGGCCGGATGTGCACTTATCCTCTTCTGCTCAGTTAAGCAAGTGAAACCTTTACAAAATTCATTCCTCCAAAATCGAAGGGGCTGCATGTTGTAGTTGAACAGACGATGTCCCCCTTTAGCTATCCTATGGCGCTTGGGACCAGAGAAAATGTTGCGCCAACAAAATTAAAAACTGGAAGCAATGTGTTGCTGTTTGTCTCATTCCTGCCAATTACTGACATTTCATTTATTTTTCTGATTTCATAAACAAAAAGTACAACAAGCTCATCTGAATGTGGCTGAGCAGCCTATGCATTCACTCTGTGCTAGAATCATGTCCAACAAAAATGCGAAGGCTCTTCTTGAGAAGTGAACCCAGTAGAGACCCTGAGAAAAATAAAAGAGTCTCTCTCAAAACCAAGAAACAAATCCCACCAGTGAGCAACGAATCACACTTGCCAGGCTTCCTCATTTTTCCTTCTTAATATGTTGGCTTAATTAGAACAATGGGTGGACCGGAGAACTCAACATAGGACAGAAAAGAGAGACAAACGTGCATGGACAACGCTGATGTCTTCTAATTAAATACAAAAGGCTGACTTTCATTTCTTCTCACTTAATGGCAGTCCTGAAATTGAACAACAGCTGCCATCATTTTTCACGACTCATGTAGTTTTCAATCTGCTGGTGATCTGAAATTTTTAATTAAATTAGCTCCTTCTGTCTGTTTTTTTTAATAATTTTATTTCACGGTGTATTTCTTTATTTGTATACAGTGGCATCCTTAGCTGTCTAGACAGTTGGTGGCCTTAAACAACAGGTTATTTAAAAAATAACACTGAAGGAGTCTGTTTAATAGAGACCTCCGAGAAGTAAAATGAGTGAATGGAAAAAGAGTCAGGGGGCCAGCTGGAAAAAAAAAGAAACATTTAATTGTCACAAGGCAACAAAAAAAACCAAAATAGATAGATAGATTGATGTGAAAGGCACTATATAATAGATGGATAGAGTGAAAGGCATTATATAATAGATAGATAGATAGATATGAAAGGCACTATATAATAGAGTGAAAGGCACTATATAATAGATAGATAGATAGATATGAAAGGCACTATATAATAGATAGAGTGAAAGGCACTATATAATAGATGGATAGATAGATAGATGTGAAAGGTGCTATATAATAGATAGATAGATAGATGTGAAAGGCACTATATAATAGATAGATAGATGTGAAAGGTGCTATATAATAGATAGATAGATAGATGTGAAAGGCACTATATAATAGATAGATTGATTGATTGATGTGAAAGGCACTATATAATAGATAGATAGATTGATTGATGTGAAAGGCACTATATAAAAGATAGATAGATAGACAGATAGATAGATAGATGTGAAAGGCACTATACAATAGATAAATAGACAGATAGATAGATGTGAAATGCACTATGTACAGTAATAGACAGAACATTAGAACATTCTAGACGAGAACAGGCCATTCAGCTCAACAAAGCTCGCCAGTCCTGTCCACTTATTTCTTCCAAGAAAACATCAATTCGAGTTTTGAAAGTCCCTAATGTCTTACTGTCTACCACACTACTTGGTCGCTTATTCCAAGTGTCTATCGTTATTTGTGTAAAAAAAATCTTCCTAATGTTTGTGCGAAATTTACCCTTAACAAGTTTCTAACTGTGTCCCCGTGTTCTTGATGAACTCATTTTAAACTCGCCGTCTCGATCCACTGTACTAATTCCCTTCATAATTTTAAACACTTCAGTCAGGTCTCCTCTTGATCTTCTTTTGCTTAAACTGTAAAGGCTCAGCTCTTTTAATCTTTCCTCATAATTCATCCCCTTTAGCCTTAGTATCAGCCCAGTCACTCTTCCCTTGACCTTTTCTTGTGCTGCTATGTCCTTTTTGTAGCCTGGAGACTAAAACTGCACACAGGATTCAAGATGAGGCGTCACCAGTGTGTTATAAAGCTTCAGCAGACCCTCCTGTGACTTGAACTCCACACATCAGGGTGCTATATAACCTGACATTCTGTTAACCTTCTTAATGGCTTCTGAACACTGTCGATGAATTAGCTTAGATGGATTGATTGATTGATGTGAAAGGCACTATATACATACAAGAATCAAAGGCAATATATAGCAAAATTAGGTGGGGGGATTGGTGGGGGGAGCTGGGTCGGGGGTATTGGTCGTAACGTTTTATTTATTATGAATATGTTCTTCTTAAGTTTGCATATGCTGGGTTCATGTCCAAATGTCTGTTAATGGCGTTTTTGTCTGATAGCCAAGATTCAGGCAGTTCTCTGGCACTTTTAGTATTGGCCTTAAATCTTACTTGTACATTGTCCCAGTTGAATGTACGTCTGGTATGTCCGGTTGATTTTGTATACGTATAGATCAATGATAGTGAGTCCTTTCTTCTGATGGCGTTGCGATGTTCCTGTATACGTGTTGCGATTCTTTTTGAAGTTTGTCCTATGTATACCGCTGGGCTAGAACTGCATGGAATGCTATAAACTACGTTTCGTGTTTCTGCTGTCGATTTCTTGTTTTTGGCATTGAAAAGGACAGTGCACAGATTGTTTGCAGGCTTGGGTGCTATTCTAATGCCTGATTTGGCCAGGATGCGTGCAGCACCTTCAGACACACTGTGTTGATAAGGAAGTGTGTGCCAAGTGAGATGTGGGGTCTGGTTTGAGTCAATTGTTTGAGTTTTTTGGCATCTTCTCTGTAGGCATTGTTTAATGAAGGTCTTTGAGTATCTGTTTGAAGTGAAAAGATGGAGACAGACACAACAACGCAGTGTCCACCACACACCCATTTATTTACAGCCAACAATATTTACATGTATTTACAGTTCACAGTCCTTAGTTTTTCTGGCCACCTCCACTCCTGTCTCGCAAGCTCTGTCCTTCTTCCACCCGACTCCGGCTCCCCAAATGGAGTGAGGCAGCCCCTTTTATTCAGCCCCGGATGTGCTCCAGGTGCCTTATGACAGACTTCTGGCAGCACTCCCCAGTGTGGCGGAAGTGCTGCCCTTGCACCCGGAAGCACTCCGGGCATAAACCATCCCTGGTCTTTTAGCACTTCCTGGTGTCCCGGAAGTGCTGTCCCCCAGGGATTAAGGGTACCCAGTGATAATGGGCCACAGTTGATCATAATATTCTTAGAAATCACCTTAGTCAATGGGTGGGCCTCGCTGGCAGTGTCTTAAATTGGTTTGAATTCTACCTGGCAGGGAGAAAATTCTTTGTTAGTTGTGGTAATTACAACTCAAAGACACATGATATCCGATATGGTGTTCCACAAGGCTCTATCCTGGGTCCGCTGCTCTTCTCAATCTACATGCTTCCGTTAGGTCAGATTATCTCGGGGCACAACGTGAGCTACCACAGCTATGCTGATGACACACAGCTGTATTCATCAATAGCACCTGATGACCCCGATTCTCTTGATTCACTAACACAATGTCTGACTTGTATCTCAGAATGGATGAATAGTAACTTTCTCAAGTTAAATAAAGAGAAAACTGAAATCTTAGTGATTGGCAATAATGGATACAATGAGGCTATTAGAAATAAACTGCATACATTAGGGTTAAAAGTCAAGAAGGAGGTAAAGAACCTAGGGGTAATTGTTGACTGTAATCTGAATTTTAAATCGCATATTAATCAGATCACTAGGACAGCATTTTTTCACTTAAGAAACATAAGTAAAGTTAGACCTCTTATATCACTGAAAGATGCTGAGAAATTAGTTCATGCGTTTGTTTTCAGTCGACTAGATTACTGTAACGCACTCCTCTCAGGACTACCCAAAAAAGACATAAATCGTTTGCAACGAGTGCAGAATGCAGCTGCTAGAATCCTAACTAGAAAAATAAAATCCGAGCACATCTCTCCAGTTTTGATGTCACTACACTGGTTACCTGTGTCATTCAAGATTGACTTTAAAATTCTGCTTATAGTTTATAAAGCCTTAAATAATCTCGCTCCATCTTATATATCAGAATGTCTGACATCTTATATTCCAGATCGTAACCTCAGATCCTCAAATGAGTGTCTCCTTACAATTCTAAGAACAAAACTTAAAAGAAGTGGTGAGGCGGGCGGCCTTCTGCTGTTATGCACCTGAAATCTGGAATAGCCTGCCAATAGGAATTCGCCAGGCTGATACAGTAGAGCACTTTAAAACACTGCTGAAAACACATTACTTTAACATGGCTTTCATAAATTCATAACTTCACTGTAATTAAAATCCTGATACTCTGTATATCCAACTCATTACAGTAATCCCTCCTCGATCGCGGGGGTTGCGTTCCAGGTGAAAATCCGCGAAGTAGAAACCATATGTTTGTATGGTTATTTTTATATATTTTAAGCCCTTATAAACTCTCCCACACTGTTAACATTATTAGAGCCCTCTAGACATGAAATAACACCCTTTAGTCAAAAGTTTAAACTGTGCTCCATGACAAGACAGAGATGACAGTTCTTTCTCACAATTAAAAGAATGCAAACATATCTTCTCTTCAAAGAAGCGCCGTCAGGAACAGAGAATGTCAGAGTGAGAGAGCGAGATAAAAGCAAACAATCAAAAAATCAATACGTGCTTTTGTGCTTTTAAGTATGCCGACGCACTGCGATAAAGCGACATTTTGTAGAGGAGCGTCCGTATCCACTTGGCAAACAGCCTCTGTGCAAACAGCCCCTCTGCTCACACCCCCTCCGTCAGGCAGAGAGAGTGAGAGAGACAGAGGAAAAGCAAACAATCAAGCACCACGCGGGAAGCACATCGTATATCATTGAGGAGTTTTAGTTAATACGTAATACATGCTCTGATTGGGTAGCTTCTAAGCCATCCGCCAATAGCGTCCCTTGCATGAAATCAACTGGGCAAACAAACTGAGGAAGCATGTACCATAAATTAAAAGACCCATTGTCCGCAGAAATCCGCGAACCAGCGAAAAATCCGTGATATATATTTAGATATGCTTACATTTAAAATCCGCGATAGAGTGAAGTCGTGAAAGTCGAAGCGCGATATAGCGAGGGATTACTGTATAATAACTATTCATGGTGGCTCTAAAAACTGTACTAACCCCACTCTCTCTTCTGTTTCCTTTTCCGGTGTCCATCTACTCAAAGCACCGTGATGTTCCAACAATGATGGATGGATCAAAAGCCAGAAGTCTGTATGACCACCAACATCAAGTGACTCCGTGAGAACCCTAACTACAAAGAGGACTGTTTCATTTATGTTACGTAGAATGCCCAGAGGGGACTGGGTGGTCCCGAGGCCTGGAACCCCTGCAGATTTTATTTTTTTTCTCCAGCCGTCTGGAGTTTGTTTTTTGTTTTTTCTGTCCACCCTGGCCATCGGACCTTACTCCTTTCCTATGTTAACTAATGTCTTATTTTAATTTCTTATTTTGTCTTTTATTTTTCTTTTCTTCAGTATGTAAAGCACTTTGAGCTACTTTTTGTATGAAAATGTGCTATATAAATAAATGTTGTTGTTGTTGTTGTTGAATATGGCTGCCTTCTTGCTATCCCAAAGAATTTAAAAACACAAGTGTGACTCACCAACAGGAGCACCACAAGTCCATATACTGAAACACTTACCTCTTCTCGGCGATTCGCCTCGCTGCTTCTTATCTTCTGGGTGGCCACCCCCAAATAGCAGACATCCCTGGGTGAAGTCTTATCGTGCTGTCTTCTTAGGCATCCTTACTGGGCAGGGTCCACCCAGACTTAGTCATCATCTATTATGCCTGAAGGGATATTTCTTTATCATCATCCAGACCCTATAATATAGTGACGGGAGTCCAGAAAGCAAACCTGATTGTATAGCTACACAAAAGTCACTGACGGGACCATCCCAGGTATTGTTGCCACTGTGAGAGATCAGACAGATCACAATAAAGAGTTGGGGAACCACCTTGGTGACCCTGTAAAACTGGAATGCAGCAAAAACAAAAACATGAAGAATAATTACAAATACCCCTTTCCAGACATGAGTTCTAAAGTGAACTGTTTTCAGAATGGCCAAACTTCTGCCAGGAAGAGGTGTGTCCAGGAAAAAGCACACAGTGATGTCAGAGATATTATAGCTGTCATTCATCTGGTCTGCAGAGGGAAGAAGCCATTAGGATGCAGCGGCAACCACTGGAGTGGCAGGCAATTACAATCATCCAAGCCCTTAAGCTGTCCCCTATGTACTGTGAAGCCCCCAGGGTGGGTACAGCCACCCTAACCCGGACACAGACAGGCAGGAGACAAATTTTACCACACTACACGTTTATTTACAACTGGGGAGCATTTCACCACTGCTCCCCACAGCACAGTGCACCAATCACCAACACCCCAATACACAGTTCCTTCTTGCCATCAGTCCATCCACCTCGACTCCTCTTCAGGCTTTGTCCTCTTCCTCTTGACTCTGGTCCCCGAATTGTGGGGACTGGCCCCTTTTATAGGGCACCTGGAAGGACTCCAGGTGCCTAACGAGCTTCTTCTTCCAGGTGTGGAGGAAGTGTGGCCAAATAAAGCCCTGAAAAGGTCCATGCACCCCCTGGTGGTGGCCACAGCTTCCAACAGGGTTGAGCTTCCATGCTCATAATCCGTGGCCCTGCTGGAAACCAAGGGGGCTGCCCTCTGTGGGCCCACAGAAGAAACTGTCCTAAAAATGCTCTCTCCCCCCAGTCCTTCCACACACACTGGACGTCCTGGCCAGGCAAGAGTTCTGGCCATCAGCCATAGTACCCACCTGTGACAATATATAGCAATGAAGAATGGGGCTGTTGTCCCCTTTGGTGTTTTAGTCACGCTCCTAGACTGGTGTTTTACAGTGTGAGGCGTCGGTACAGGATTGAGGATGCATTTATGAAATAACCCCCCCCCCCAAAAAAAAAAATGTACCCTGCCCGATCAATATTATTTATCCACAGAACAGTTTTAAAATCACACCAGCTTGGCAGAAGACCCTCACATCTGGCAACTCTGCCCACAGCACTGTGAGATGACCATTGTGGAGATGTGCACTCCTGCACTGTAATTGGTGATATTGCAGCCTGTTTCAGACCTTTCAAAAGGGACAAAGTATAGTGGCCAGTTGGGTGGGCCGTATGTTCTTTTTTTTGCATGGTGGCCACAGCACAACCTTTGCCGCCTGTTGGAGGCCCCATTGGGTCTTCATGATGTGAGACATAAGTGCCACAACTCTGTAGTCATTAGGATAAGTGGTGCCCTGCCATCTTTGGAACAGGAAGAGTGCAGATTGTTTTTTTCACAGGAGTGTCACTTGCTGTGGCCATAGGGACGGGCTGAGCATGTGACAGAGGACAATGTGTGTGTGTTTTCATCTGGAGAGCTGGATGTGTTTGGTTTACATTTGTTCGTGTAATTTTTCCTTTTCATTTACTCAAACAACCTGACAAAGACAGAAAGAAAAGAATCTGAGCTCTTGTGTTTTCTTCTAATTTTAGTTTTTCTTTAATTATCTTTGACTCATTCACTTTGGGAATAAGAATTCATAGACTTGAATGATTGTTTACACTGAACTTCAGTTTTGATATTTTAATATCACTTTTCAATAAAGAACTGACATTTTTACCACCTTCTATTTTTGTCTGCATGTCTCTCTGTCTCTCAATGGTTTATCCTCGGTGATGAGCTACAGAATGTTCCGCAGTAAGATCGGTACAAGGGAATATACAGCCAGGGTTGCCCAGAGCTGGCATACTCTCTTGAACAAGAAACCGAGACTGACACACACACAGCAAGAGAGGGTGCAAAGTCAGTCACTTTCAAACTCGCTTAGTTCTGAACAGGGTTGAGGTTGGGGTGCTGAAGCCTCTCCCAGCTAGCAGAGGGTGCCAGGCAGAAACAAACCCTTGGCAGGACACTAGTCCATCGCAGGGTGATCACATAAACACATAAACACACACACACACACCAACCTATACACTCTTGTGAATTTATTATCACTAATTCAACTAATCCACATGTTTTTGGACTGTGAGAGGAGATCGGGACACCCAGAGGAAAGTTACATAGAGACGGGAAGACCATGCAAACTCCACAGAAGGGAGAACTCGGGACGCAAACCCCAGTGTCCTTACTGCAAGGCAGAAGTGCCACCACTGCACCACCGCGGCGCCCAACGTGCAAAGTGCTCAGTGGGTTTATTCACAAAACAAAGCATTCAAAAGTCAATAGTGCAGGGCAATTTTTTTCAAATAAACAGTCCCAAATAAAATGACCACATTTGTGGATTTTAAAATCAACAATAGGTCGATAAATACTCCAATAAATAAGTTAAAATCCTAGGTTAAAAACACAGGATCTGTCCTTTAAAATCACTCCTGAGCCTCAGGACTTCCTTCTAAATCCAATGTTTCCTCTGCTCACCCTCTTTAGCAGGAGGTGACGTCTGTCTGGCTTGTGTCCCCTCCGCCACCCCTTGGCATTCAGTGGGGAACCCCATGAGCCCTGCTCTCTTCTTCTGTTCGTTTGCCATCCTGCATGAGTCGGTCAGAGTGGTTGATGGCTGCACCTACTCTGCGAAATCAGCAGGCGTAACTGTGCTCCATGAGTGCCATCCACTTGCTCCACACGGAGCCATCCCCAGACTGCTTGCCACCATTCTGCCACACCAGCCCCTGCCTGACTTCCTTCCTTTACCTTTCCATTTAACCTCCAGTCTCTGTTACTCTCTTTGTTTGTCCTTTTTCGATATTTTGTGATCTTATTCAAGCGGGCGTGGGCACCTTAATTATGATACCCTAAGTAATAATAGGGAAACTGACTGAGATGTGTGTGATTGTAAGTTCATGAATGTCCAGCCAGTCTTCTCATCACAACGCTGGGACCACTTAGCTACACTACCGGCACACACCTACACCCCCCACACCATGTGCATTAGCGCACCTGCCCACTACCTTTCACCACAAAATGCACTTTGCCACAGGGTAGTGGTTTGCATTGGGACATCACAAATGCTAACCTCTGGTCATGGCGCTACTTCAGTAAGGGGCAGAGCCTTTGTGTCGATTGCAGGGCACTCTAAGGGAGGAAATGGAAGGCACATTACAGCTCATTAACGTCCCATGTGTCCTCTTAAACAACAACAACATTTATTTCTATAGAACATTTTCATACAAATGATGGAGCTCAAAGTGCTTTACAGGATGAAGAAAGAGAAAAGATAAATATACAAAAGTAAAATTAGGGAACACTAATTAACATCATATAAAAGTAAGGTCCGATGGCCAGGGAGGACAGAAAAAAACAAAAAAAGCTCCAGAAGGCGGTAGAAAAAAAAATCTGCAGTGTCCAAGGCCATGAGACCACCCTGCCCTCTCTAGCCATTCTACCTCACATAAATGACCTCAATCAGTCCTCATTGTATTCAGGGTTCACATGGAAGAACTTGATGATGACGGTCATGTGGACTTCTGGCCTTCAATCCATCAATGTAGGGACATCACGGTGCTTTGATCAGGTGGTGGTGGTGCAGGTCGCCACCAAGGAAAACCAGAAAAAGAACAGAAGAGAAAGTAGGGGTTAGTACGGATTACAGAGCCACCACGGATGACATTGATAATTAAATGCATGTACAGAGTATCAGGATTAAACTAAAATGAAGCTATGAGACAAAGCTGGACAAACACTCCACCAGAGAATGAATTTACACAGGTTCCACATTAAACGTGGCAACACAGATGTTCTTGTAGCGACACTGTGAGAGGGACTTTAAAGTCACAGGGCTTATGGGCATCTTCAGAACACAGTAAGAGAGAAAAGAATGGGAAGTTAAACTCATGCTAAAATTTAAAACATTGCAACATGGTTTGAATAGAGACATGGGTCTTATGGCCAGGTATGAGGATTGTTTGCATCTCTCAGACTGACACAGACAACCTGACTACAGATCCACATTGTAATTAAAAACTCATTAGAAACTTTAAAAGACTTTGTTGGACAGTTATCTTATCCAAAGATCTTGACCATACATTGTTCTTCTCTCTTGTTAAATGAACCCTAGCCTGAAGGAGTCTATTAATTTTTTACATTTAAGATTTCTCACTTAAAGATTTACCAATGTTGTTTCTTGTCCTAGTGTGTATATAAATACAGAGAACTCCAGTTTCTGTATTACTTCTCGCCTGAAGAAGGGGTCTGAGGTGCCTCAAAAGCTTGCATATTGTAATCTTTTTAGTTAACCAATCAAAGTTGTAATTTTGCTTGACTTTTCAGTACATGAAGCTATGAGAAAGCCATGTTAAAATAATGAATTTTTAGCAGTTTTTTAAAGTGCTCCACCGTATTAGCCTGGCGAATTCCTATTGGTAGGCTATTCCAGATTTGAGGTACATAAGAGCAGAAGGCCGCCTGCCTCACCACTTCTTTTAAGTTTAGCTCTCGGAATTCTAATCAGACCCTCATCTGAAGATCTAAGGTTATGATTTGGAGTGTAAGGTGACAGACATTCTGAAATATAGGATGGAGCGAGAGTAGTATTTAGTAGTATTTTAAAGTCAATTCTAAATGACACTGGTAACCAGTGTAGTGACGCTCAGACTGGGGTGATGTGCTTGGATTTTTTTTTCCTAGTTAAGATTCTAGAAAATGCATTCTGCACTCATTGCAAAATTAAATTTAATTGCAATTAAAGAAGATGCAGTCAGAGATGACCCCTGAGTGGAGTGAGTGGACGGCTCTCATCGGACGGGATTGCTTCTGTTGAGCGCCCCTTGTAGTTGGAGCCGCACTCACCAGACTCAGCTATTCGATATGTAGCATATAGCATTGGTAATAGCAAACACTGAGACAACATTTGAAGATATTTGAATGTCATGTAATTCACATTTGTGATAGGAGGGTGGGCTTGTGACAGCACTGCACACCAAGAAATCACATCATGGAGACAAAGGACACAAACGCATGGTGCCCTTTATGGCAAAAAGTACAATGCAGAGAAGGAGACAGAAATGTGAGGATACAAGCTAGAAAATGCACAGAAAAGTGAAACAAGATACTGTATCTGCCTCCAGTCTGGGGTCTTCAGCCCTTTGTGATAAAAGGCGGTATACATGTGCCCGACCCAACACAGACTGACAATGGAGGCATGTTAAAATCGACTAAATGATTTATTTTCTTCAGCTGAGGTCCACGTCTTCCCCATGTCCCTCAGCCCTAACGCAGTCCCAAAACACACTATTTAAACTCAAATAAAGTAAAGCACACCACAACTCTTCTCCACCACTCAAGCATTGTCCTCCTCCTCCTAACTCTGGCCAATGAGTGGTGGTTGCTGGCTCCTTTTATAAGGTACCCGGAAGTGCTCCAGGTGCTTGATTGCCGAGTTCCGCACCAAAACTCCTACTCCCATGAAGCCCTTTGGGAGTCTAAGGCACCGCTGCAATCCAGGGAGGCTGCCATCTAGCATCCAGTGGAGATATTGGGTCTCCCATGCTTGCTCTCCCGGAAAATATGCAGAAGGGGCGTCCCGGCTGGACATGGGCCCCTTGCAGTCTGCCACACTTCTTTATCCTACACATGGCCACCAGAGTCTGTGAGGTTTGGGTCTGTTAATAATGGTTTCCTTCTTGGATACATTTTTTCGGAGCTTTATTTATGATTTATTCTATGAGTTACAAATTAACATTTTGGGTTAGTTACTTCCTTTATGTTTGTCGTTTTGAAGGGTTTTATTTGTCGTTGATGTAGGTTTCTAAGCACAATAAGTCCTAAAATGACAGAAAAATTCCAGATAGACAGAAAAAAAACATCAAACCCTGGCTAGTCATGATGTGCAAACACAGAATCTTTATAAATAAAAGATTTATTATTACAAAAAAAAATGCTCTGAAACAGCAAAGCTCTGAAAAACACCAAAAGCACAGCAAGGGTTGACTGAAAAGGCAAAGAGAATACAAGGCAAAAAAAAAGAAAAACGCAAAGGACAAAAGGTCCAAATCCACAAAAATAAACCATAAACAAAATAATAAAGACAAGAGAGCTGACCACATCATGAATGCATTCAATGAACAGCGGGGGACTGTGGCCTTTATAGGACGGAGTGCAGTCCCTTGACAGTGATGGTCTGGTGGCCCCGCCTCTTGGGCAACTGCCCACAAAACTCATAAGACATTGAGAAAGATACGTAAATGTATTCAAAGTAAACGCTCAACAACATTAACATAAAGAAAATGATCTTGGGACCTGATCCTTGTTTTCTCCAGAACCTGGTCTTTCTCCCTTCCCCGTGGTTGTGAGGATGAGATAAAACCTTTCATTCTGCTGCAATCTGGGCACTTCCAGGCAGGTGGCACAAGTGTATTGAAAAGGGTGGAGACGACACTAAGAAATGACATGATCAGCTTTGTGAAGGTTCGTTCTGTTTTCTAATAAATCCCATTTTCTAACTTTAACTTCACTCCCCCTCATATATTTATTTCCTTGGCATTTATTTTGGCTTCAGGATAAATAGAGTGGCCACAAATTGAAAAACTAAGCCTTTATTTCCCAGGCCTGAGTATCGCACACACACCCAACTCAGCATCCACCACTGATTAACACACCAAATACTATGAAACATCAGCGGCACTTTGCAATTTCATATCAGCATTGATATTTATATTAACATTATTAGCTTACCAGACACTTTTATCAAAGTCGGCTTACAAGAAAAGGTCAACACCTCAGAACAAAATACTAGTGAGTTACACTTCCTAGGTTAGAGACATCTAACAGCTCAAGTTGGACGGTTGGGAGACAAAGTCAGAGAGGCGAGATTGCATTGGTTTGGACATGTGCAGAGGAGAGATGAGGGGTATATTGGGAGAAGGTTGCTAAGGATAGAACTGCCAGGAAAGAGGAAGGCCTAAGAGAAGGTTTATGGATCTGGTGAGAGAGGACATGCAGGTGATGGAGGTGACAAAGCAAGATGGTGAGGACAGGAAGATATGGAAGAAGATGATCCGCTGTGGTAACCCCTAATGGGAGCAGCCTTAAGAAGAAGAAGACTATAATATAATATATAAAATCCAATGTTTCTCTGGGGCGGCACGGTGGCACAGTGGTAGTACTGCTGCCTCGCAGTAAGGAGACCTGGGTTTGCTTCCCAGGTCCTCCCTGTGTGGAGTTTGCATGTTCTCCCCGTGTCTGCTCCGGTTTTCTCCCACAGTCCATAGTCATGCAGGTTAGGTGCATTGGAGATCCTAAATTGTCCCTAGAGTGTCCTTGGTGTGTGTGTGCCCTGCAGTGGGCTGGCGCCCTGCCCGGGGTTTTATTCCTGCCTTGTGCCCTGTGCTGGCTGGGATTGGCTCCAGCAGACCCCTGTGACCCTATGTTAGGATATAACTGGTTGGATAATGGATGGATGGATGGGCATACCTAACTTTTGTAAGTACACTACAAGGAATGAGCATGTGAAATTTCAGCTTTCCACTTATATGGAAGTGGGAGAATTAGTGAGGAGTCCATGACGTTTTTTCCTTTTATATGTTTAGAAGAGGACTGGACCGAAACAGACCCCTGGGGTACCCCACAGGTTATTGTTTTATTCAGAAGCAAGGACTACAGCTTTGTAATTCTGTTTTATTACTATCTTCCACACATTTCACGGTACATTAATGAGCACGCAATGCAAATACTTTCAAATTGTAAACAATAAAGGTCAAGACACCACTTGGAAGATCTGAGCCCACGGTGTGACTTTGCTGAGATCTCCACAGAAACTCAAGAGGAGACCTTTGTGAGGGTATTTTGTCTCAGGAGAAAAATCTGAGAAGAAGGAGGCAAAAGAAAACGTCTCCATTTGATTTCTTTCTGATCTCGATGTTGTCAAGGAGAAACCAAAAAGATTATTAAGTAGATCTTTTTTTGAATTTTCATTCTTATGGGATTACAGTGCAAGGCCTATTAACTTCCACGCTATCCCCAGCGCGGACATTGACAGGTGCTGCGTTGTGAACAGTGCTTAGGGGGCTAACATCTTTCTTGTCCTTTCTTTTGCCTTATACAATTTCTTGTATTAAGAATTTGTCAGTTTTTGCATACCCCTTAGGATCAGCGCACAGGGTCAGCCATTGTAGATTGCGCCCCTGGAGGAATTGCAAGTTAAGGGCCCAGCAGAGTAGGATCTCTTTTGGCAGTAACGGGGATTTGAACCGGCAGACTTCTGGATACCAGCGCTGATCCTTAGCCTCAGAGCCACCACTCCGCCTCCTTCTGCTTGACTGCAGCTGTTTTGCTCTTTGCCATTGTCACACATGAGCAAGTAGAGGGCAGCCAACGGGCTCGACAGAGCATAAAAAACCACAAGTGGGGACTACTAGACAGCGCATTGATGAATTTCTTTCTTTTTCAGCTAGAAAAATGAAGAGACGAAGCCCGACAAACATAAATCGATGACTTACCAACAATTCACTTCCTCATCAGTTCTACAGTCCCCCGAGATGACTTCATTTCCGGTCCCTCGTTGAGGTCCTTATTTCCGGCTAATGTCACCTTCATCACACCTCACCTCCGTCACCCTCATTTCCGCTATGACTGTTTTTCTTCCGGTTCCACTCAATAAAAGCTCCCTCTGGAAACTGTTTCTCTGACTGACGTGTTCTTTGTATGCATACAACCGGTACCTCAGCGCTACTGCTTGGCCTGAGCTGTATACACTATATGGGGACGGTTATCCCAACATCAATCAATCAATCAACATTTATTTATATAGCACATTTTCATACAAAAAAATGTAGCTCAAAGTGCTTTACAAAATGAATAGAAAAATAAAAGACACAATAAAAAATAAACATAAGTCAACATTAATTAACATAGGATAAGTAAGGTCCGATGGCCAGGGTAGACAGAAAAAACAAAAAAAAAACTCCAAAAGCTGGAGAAAAAAAATAGAATCTGTAGGGGTTCCAGACCAAGAGACCGCCCAGTCCCCTCTGGGCAATCTACCTAACATAAATCAAACAGTCCTCTTTGTATTTAGGGTTCTCATGGAAGGACCTGATGATGATGGTCACGTAGACTTCTGGCTTTCAGTCCATCAATGTTGGTGCATCATGATGCTTTGGGTAGGTGGTGGTGGTGGCGCAGGCCGCCACCACAAAGAAACCGGAAAAAGAAACAGAAGAGAGAGTAGGGGTCAGTATGGATTTTGGATCCACTGTAAATAGTTATTATGAAGAATTGAACATACAGAGTATCAGTATTACGTTAAATTGAAGTTATAAAAAGGCCATGTTAAAGTAATGTGTTTTCAGCAGTGTTTTAAAGTGCTCTACTGTATTAGACTGGCGAATTCCTATTGGCAGGCTATTCCAGATTTTAGGTGCATAACAGCAGAAGGCTGCCTCACCACTTCTTTTAACCCTTATCCCAACCCTTAATCGATTCTCTGTGTCTGTTTATATTTCACAATATGTAGATTATTGCATCCAACTGCAGTGGTATGTGACAAAGTTGTCAGGGATATCACGGCGATTCCATTGTACAGTGCCATAGATATCAGTTTCAAAATCTGTGTCCTCACTATTGCTTGATTTGACTAAAACTTCTGTTTCAGTTTGTTCTAAAATTGACCTTACAGAATTTTGTGTATGTTTCCGTTTAAGGATCCGCCATTGACAAGCTACAGTAGAGATAGTGATGATGGGTGACCACAGAGTGGCAAAAACGATGAGTTGATGAGATACCATAGAGAGGCCAAAGATTCATGATTATTTTTTTTGGCATGATGTTATTTTATCCATGAGATGGCATCAGAATACTTAATACTGTACACTGGCCATCCGCCAATAGTGTCCCTTGTATGAAATCAACTGGGCAAACCAACTGAGGAAGCATGTACAGAAAGTAAAAAGACCCATTGTCTGCAGAAACCCGCGAAGCAGTGAAAAATCCGCATTATATATTTAGATATGCTTACATATAAAATCCGCAATAGAGTGAAGCCGCGAAAATCGAAGCGCGATATAGCGAGGGCTTACTGTAGTCAGTTCCAAATGCAATTTGCCAGCACACCGGAGCCAAGTATGTTCGGCAAACTACATTCGTTGAACACAGCACCTGGCTAAAGTCGGTTTCCAGTGCAATTTGGAAGCACGCCAGAGCCGAGTATATTTGGCAACGTACATTCATTGAACTCCGCAACCGGCTAAAGTTGTTTCCCAATGCAATTTGCCAGTTCAGCGGGGCCGAGTATATTCAGCGATATACATTCATTGAACGGCGTGACCGGCTATAGTCGCTTCCCAGAGCAATTTGCCAACACGCAGGGGGCCAAGTATATTCGGCGACGTACATCATTGAATGCCACAACCAGCTCTAGTCGCATCACAGAGCAATTTGTCAGCATGCCAGAACTGATCAGTCAGTGCCGTATACTAGTTGAGTAGCCAGCTCAAGACAACTGCTGGCCCCAGCAGAACTGCAGCGTCACTGTCCCTGGAATTCAGCCGCTGCACTAGACTAGCCTGACAGCATCGGTGCTTACCTCTGTGTGCTATGAGTGCAGTCAGTTGAAGCACAATTTGCTCAGTGATTTACTGAATTTCATCAATGGCGTCAGTTGCACCTTGTATATACAGGCATATGAAAAAGTTTGGGAACCCCTCTTAATTCTTTGGATTTTTGTTTCTCATTGGCTGAGCTTTCAAAGTAGCAACTTCCTTTTAATATATGACATGCCTTATGGAAACAGTAGGATTTCAACAGTGACATTAAGTTTATTGGATTAACAGAAAATATGCAATATGCATCATAACAAAATTAGACAGGTGCATAAATGTGGGCACCCAACAGAGATATGACATCAATACTTAGTGAGCCTCCTTTTACAAATCTAACAGCCTCTAGATGCTGTCCTCCTATAGCCTGTGATGAGTGTCTGGATTCTGGATGGAGGTATTTCTAACTATTCTTCCTTACAAAATCTCTCCCATTCAGTTAAATTTGATGGCTTCCAAGCCTGGAAGGCCTGCTTCAAATCATTCCATAGATTTTTGATGATATTCAAGTCAGGGGACTGTGACGGCCATTCCAGAACATTGTACTTCTCCCTTTGTAGATTTCAAACTGTGTTTTGGGTCATTGTCTTGTTAGAATATCCAACCCCTGCGTAACTTCAACTCTGTGACTGATGCTTGAACATTATCCTGAAGAATTTGTTGATACTGGGTTGAATTCATGCAACACTCGACTTTAACAAGGGCCCCAGTCCCTGAACTGGCCACACAGCCCCACAGCATAATTGAACCTCCATCACATTTGACAGGAGGTAGCAGGTGTTTTTCTTGGAATGCGGTGTTCTTCTTCCACCATGCAAAGTGCTTTTTGTTAGGACCAAATAACAAATAACTCCATTTTTGTCTCATCAGTCCAAAGCACTTCCAAAATGAATCTGGCTTGTCTAAATGAGCATTTGAATACAACAAGCGACTCTGTTTGTGGTGTGAGTGCAGAAAGGGCTTCTTTCTCATCACCCTGCCATACAGATGTTCTTTGTGCAAATTGCGCTGAATTGCAGAACAATGTACAGATACAACATCTGCAGCGAGATGTTCTTGCAGGTCTTAGGAGGTGATCTCTGGGTTGTCTGTAACCATTCTCACAATCCTGCTCATATGCCATTCCTGTATTTTTCTTGGCCTGCCAGACCTGAGTTGGTTTAACAGCAACTGTGCCTGTGGCTTTCCATTTCCTGATTCCATTCCTTACAGTTGAAACTGACAGTTTAAACCTCTGAGATGGCTTTGTGTAGCCTTTATTGTTGAAAGGAGAGGAAATTATTATGCAGGCTGAGAGGGGTTCCCAAACATTTTCATATGACTGTATAATAAGAGATTGTTGCAGTAGTTCTTTATAGTTTTTACAGTTCATTTGGTAGTGTGTTAAATGATCGTTTGTTGCAGTAATTGTGATTCTCTTTGCATGAAAAAAATAGGTGATCCATTAAAATGTCTCATTTTCTTTGTGAATTATGACGTTTCCTTAAAAAGTGCAGCAATAAAGTATTTGGCGTCCAGGGGGTGCATTAACCCCCCCCCAAGTATGTGGCAGTTTAAGGGTTAAGCCTGAGAGACCTTCGAAGTTTAACACCAAGGAGGTTAAGATGTGCTGCTACAGGGAGCCAATGTAGTGACCTGATGAGAGGAGTGACATCAGGTCCGGTTGAACGCCGCATTTTGAATCATCTGCAGCGACTTGGTGACTCCCGCGAGCAGATAGTCGCAGTAGCGCAGACATCACAGGATTAAGACCCCGAGGTGAGCTGTGTGCTCTGGTAGATGCGCTCAGGTCTAAATTCCAGTTACATTAATGGATGTGGCCGTCATCACATGACACAGTTTCTTCTACCTGAAATATTTGAGTTATATTACTGGATAGCAGCCTGAATGCACCTCAGTCATTTCCACTGTCAACTTCACTTTATTGTCATTGTGCCCACCTCACAGGTGAGATCAGCTAGACCCCTACAAAACAAGATAACAGCCATATTTACTTTATATAAGCTTAAACAAATCTCAGTTAATTAAAAAAAAAAAATAAATAACATGGAACTTGAGAATCAGCTGCTTTTTCCGTTTGAAATGCGTAGTTTTAATATTAATTATGCATTTGCCTTCCCAGGAATGTGATTGCTGTGTAATCTGTGAGCAAACAGCACCCTGAGGTTTGCTTTTTATCAGGCAGGCAGAGGAGATCAGCGTGAGCCCCGCTAATTCATTTCTAAAGCCGGACATGACAGAACTCTTCTTTTCCCCCTTTGTTATTTATTTTCCAGCCCCTTTCCTTTGCTGGAGTTGTTTTTCCTTTCTTTTTGCACTCGCCGTTATTTCGTGGTCAATTTACAATGACTAGAGAATCGGATGTCGTTCATTTATATTTTCTCCTTGCTCCGTGCGGCTCGGCTGGAGGCATTTCTATTGCTCATTAGCTGCCTGCGATCGCACACAGAAGCAGTAGAGAGCAGGAGGGGATCGGGGTCTCCTGATGCCTTATTTGCTGTGGTGCATTGCCCCTCCCCTCCCCCCTCCTTGAATCTCCATGGGGTGTCCTGCTCTTCGCTGGTCTGGATGTTTGGATTTACCATATGTGACGGCACATCCCTCACTCAAATGCCAGCGATACGTGCCTGAAAGGAGAAACAGGCTGTGGATTCAGGACGTCTTCAGACCCCTTCACTTGGTTTACATTTTGTTCTGTTGCAGCCTTGTGCTAAAATCATTTCAATTCATTTCTCCCATTTCAAGCTGCACTCAAAGAGAAAACAGGATTTTAGAATTTTTTAGCAAATTTATTAAAAATAAACCAAAATGTCACATTGACATGAGTATTCAGACGCTTTGCCTTGACACTTCTATTGATCATCGTTGTGTAAAAGAGGCACAGACAAAGTGTTTAGCACCAAGGTGGTCCCCATTTAATGTCCAGTTGTCAAATGGAACTACAGTTCCCAACATACCCTGGGGGGTCCTGCATAGGTGTGCCAGCCCAGGAGCGCTGCTACCGAGGGTATCAGGAGACGGTATAATCTATGGCATTTCCCCCAAATCCATCCATTTTATAGCTCCACACGGGAACAGGCACACCTTCTATCCCGGCTGGTACCTCAGACCAATGTCCTCTCTTATTAAAGAGTAGAAGTATTTTGGGTTGAATATTTCTCATTAGTTTAGATCACTTTACAGAGATCTGTTTTCATTTTGATATTAATGAGTCTTTTCTGTCAAAAAGTCAAATGAAATCCATTGGGTTTCAACCTTTTATACAGAGATATGAAAGGCA
>JANRMT010062796.1:110245213-110265489 GCA_026402145.1 Polypterus bichir lapradei | reverse complement strand
ATAGATAGATAGATAGATAGATAGATAGATAGATAGATAGATAGATATTAAAGGCACTATATAACTGATAGATAGATAGATATGAAAGGCACTATGTAATAGATATATAGATATGAAAGGCACTATATGATAGATAGATAGATATTTTTAAAAACGTTTATTGATATAATTGTTAAAAAAAACAGTATATAACATCACCCAACAGACAAAAAACACATATATACAGAAAAATACAAATAATCTTATTCAATATAACAAATGAAAAAAACATTTCCAAAAAATCTGTCCTACCATACTCTAATTAAGTATATGGGGAAATATTATAACATCAATTTTAACTCATCGTCTTCACATTCACAGAGCACACTATTTACACACCATATATCCCTAAACCTTTCCAAATTCTTTGTACATTTATAAAAATTAAAATCCACTAGGATTCTACTCTTACATAACTGTCTGAAAAACCCAATGGTATCCTGAAGCCCAGCCCCACTGATCTTATTTTTGCGGGTTTTCCATATTGTCAGTTTTGCTTGCCCTATGATGAAGTTCACCAGGTTCACGTTATTCCCTGTTTTTTTTGTTGCCTTCCACCCAAACAAGAAGCCCACCTCGTTATAAACAATACCCAATTTAACAATCAGATTTTTAATGACAGTAAAAAGAGGCTGAAGTCTCATACAAAACATAAAACAATGAAACATGGTTTCTCTTTTACCACAAAAGGGACAAGTATCAGTAACCCCAGGACTAATTATTACTAAAAAGGAGTTCACCGCTAAAATGCCACACAACAGCCTCCACTGCAGATCTCCCACCCGATGAGCCAATGGTGCCCTGTACAGCGACCTCCAGGCCAGCTTTGCTCCCTCGAGAACAGTAAGTTTGTCTCTCCACGGTGTGTCAGGATTCGTCTTCAGCTGAGCCTGATGTTTAACTGTCACACACATTCTGTAAAGTTGCTTTCCTGTCACACACTGCAGTGATAAGTTCAGCAGGTAACTTATAGACAGTAAGCCATTTGTTTTATTGTCAGTCCACTCACATGCTGGGGACACCACAAGTGTAGGAAAATCACAGTCACTGGGAGGGCAAATCTTTGTAACAAACAGGTCTTCTATTTGTGTAAAATAGTTCTTGAGCAATGATGTTCTCAGTCTATCTAAGAATTTTCCTAATAATCGCAGAGAGTGCACTCCTGTCTCCTCTGCTATTCTTGTTGTGTCCTTCCAAACAAATCTGCCCCAATCAATTAAATGACCAAGTTTAGTAACACGGCACCGTATAAAATTATGAGCAAAATGTAATTAAAAAGAGCAGCTGACATGAGGATTAAATAGCAGCGGTTCCTCCAGTACCCAAAACAAGGAAGTACTTTCAAAATCCCTTGTGACCCTCAGCAGAGACCAAGCATTTAATAAACTTTTATAAAAGGCCGGTAACTGTGAGGTATCGATCTTGTCCACTTCACACAGCACTATGTTCTTCCCCAGTCTCATCTGTCCAACCTGGTCAAGAAAGAACTGAGCTAAAAAAGTCCATGGGTGCTGCTCCTGTGAACATAACAGTTTTTGTATAGTTTGCAGACGGAAAGCAGCCACTCGACTCCCAACATCCATAAGTCCTTGACCCCCTTCATCCAGTGGTAAGTACAGCACACTCCGTCTCAGCCAGTGCATACCGTCCCAAAAAAAGTTCACAATGGCTTCCTGTACCTGCTTGAGCAGCTGTGATGGGGGCTCCAAACAGATGCATTTATGCCACAGGCTGGAGGTTACTAGGTTATTAACAACCAGCATCCTGCCCCATAGGACATCTGGGGGAGGATCCAGCACCATTTCGCCAGTCGATCTTGAACCTTTTGGAGTAATCCCTCCCAGTTCTTACTTACAAAGTGTCCATTGCCAAGGTAGACTCCCAGGTATAATAATCCTCCAGTGCTCCACTGCAGACGCCCCTCAAGCTGGGGTGGACTCATTCTGGCCCAGTCTCCCACTAGCAGAGCACTGCTTTTGGCCCAGTTTATTTTAGCCGATGACATTTTCTCATAAGTTCTTTGACAAGCTGTCAGCTTATCCACATCCTCCTGGTTCTTGACGATAACCACAATGTTATCCGCATAAGCTGTAACTTTAAATGGCTCCACTGTATACTCTGGGATAGACAAACCACTCAGCACTCTTCACAACTCCTTCAAAAATGGCTCCAATGCCAGTGCGTACAGCATTCCAGAAAGAGAGCAGCCCTGACGAACTCCTCTTTGAACCGTGAAGGCGCGCACAAGCCACCATTGACTTTCACTACACTAGAAATGTCACTATAGAGTAATTAAATATTTTTAACAAATTTCTCCCCAAAACCAAAAGCCCTCATCACATCCCACAAGTAGGAATGACTGACCCGATCGAAAGCTTTCTCTTGATCTAAAGAGAGTAAGCCGACTTTAAAATTAAGAAGCTCTGAGGAAGCCAAAATATCCCGAATTAAAAAAATATTGTTAAAAATAGTTCTGCCAGGGACACAGTAGCTCTGATCTGGATGCACCACTTTAGTCAGAACAGTCCGGAGTCGGTTGGCCAGCGCTTTAGAAAAAATCTTATAGTCTGCGCACAGCAGTGACACAGGCCGCCAGTTTCTAATTTCACATAAATCTCCCTTCTTAGGAAGGAGGGTTATCACTGCTCTCCGACAGCTCTGGGGTAAGACACCCGTCCTGATGCTCTGTGTGAACACTTCTAGTAAGTCTGGACCAATGAGATCCCAAAATTCCTTATACAATTCAACTGGGATCCCATCAATACCTGGAACCTTACCTACATTAAGCCCCCTCAAAGCATCTGAAAGTTCTGATAAAGTCACAGCTGCTTCCAGGTTTGTGACATCTCCCTTAGGAAGCTGAGGAAGATTCTTTAACAAATGATGGCAATCCTTGTCATCTTGAGCTGTCTCTGCAGCATATAAAGTCTTATAGAAGTCCCTCACAATCTCCCTGATCTCCACTGGCTGCTGCCGCTCTGTCCCATCTGCTGCCCTCAAACAATATAAAACTTTACTTTGTGAGTTCTTTTTTTCAAGACTAAAAAAATACTTTGTTGGTGCATCCATTTCATTTAGGCTCTGGAATCGTGATCTGACCAGAGCCCCTTTAACTCTGGTGTCCAACAGCTGGGCCAGACCCCTCTTTTTATCTTTGAGGCTCTCTGTAAGCTGTGTGTTTGGGCCCAAATCGAGAAGCCTCTGGATCTCTGTGACCTCCGCTTCTAATTCAGCCATCTTGGATTTTAAACATTTAGTGACATTTCTAGTGTATTGCTGACACAACCCTCGAATCTGCACCTTCCCTAAATCCCACCATTGTTGCAGGCTGATGAACTCCCTTTTTTTAAGTTTCCATATGTTCCAAAAAAACCTGAATATTTCTTTGAAATTCTGATCTTGAAGTAAAGTAGAATTGAAGTGCCAATAAGCACTTTTAGGTGTGTAAGCTGTAAGCAGCACACTGCAGGTTAACAAACTGTGATCTGACAGCCCAGTGGGTGTGATGGAGCTCGATTTGAACAGTCCAAAATGATACTTAAACGTGTAAAAGCGGTCCAGTCTGGCCAGTGACACCTCCCCACCACTGACTCTCCCCCACGTGTATTGCCTGCTCTCCCCATTCTTCCTCCTCCATACATCCACCATCTCCATTCCCCTCAGTATCCTCAGCAGTTCTTGGGCTGAGCGAGGATGAGGCTCAATCCCGTTATTTCTATCCATTGGTGAATCTATGGTACAGTTAAAATCGCCTCCCAACACTACGAGTTCTTCCGAACTGCACTGCTCTAAAAGATCTTCAACTTTCTTAAAAAACTGTACTCTATCATTTCCATCATTCGGCGCGTAAACATTTATGAAGTTAAAAACCTTCCCCTGGATCTGTGCCTTCACTCTCAGTAATCTCCCCTCCAGTATGTTATCCACCCCACAGATGTCCGCATTGATGCTATTAGTCAACAGCACAGCCACCCCGGCACTGACATTGGACCCATTATTGTAAAATATCCCACCATTCCAGTCCCGGCTCCACTCCCACTGGTTTTCCTTATCAATGTGAGTTTAAGTGTGTTTAAGTGTACAATTAAAATCCCCCCCCTAACACCACCACTTCCTCAGGGTCACACTTGGATAAAAGATCTCCTAACTTGTTAAAGAAGTGGAGCCTGTCCTCACCCTCATTCGGGGCGTACACGTTAATGAAAGTGACGACACTGCCTTGAAGTTTCTCTGTCACTTTCAGGAGTCTCCCTTTCACCAGCTCATCAGTACTGCAGACTTCTACTTGAAGCCCTCCAACAAATAAAATGGCCACTCCAGCAGTAACATTTGTCCCATTACTAAAAAAAAATGTCCCCCTTCCAATCCCTGCTCCACTCCCACTGATTTTGCTCATCAATGTGGGTTTCTTGTAAAAAGGTGACCTTCAAATCTTTTTGTCTGATAAAATCAAAAAGTGCGACCCTCTTATCTGGACTTCTCCCCCCATTAATATTTAGGGTTCCTACGTGTACACTTGCCATGGTAACAGAATAGATAGATAAACACACAATGAAACACAGGGACCACCACAATGACTGTGGAGTGGATTTAACAGGGGGCTTAGCCATTAGGTGGTGTTTAAATTGGACTTTTTTCTCAGTTTACTGGTTAAGTTCTTCAGCCTCACGAGCTCTTTAACGTCAAACATAACAGAGGCTGCTTTGTCTCGCTGCAACCCATGGATAGACGATATAAAGAGGTCAATATCTGGGAAAAATTTGGCCACGTCCACTCCCTTTTTTCCGGCGGTATTTCACCAAAAACTCTTTTACACTTTGAGCACTATAACCTCCCCTGGCTTTTAACTCTGGGGGCTCTGAGGCAGCAGACCCATCGGAGATATTACCGTCATCATGCTCTTCCCCGACACTCCCTGCATTTGAAACATCATCGGCCGTCTCCGCGAAGACGGGAAAATCCTCCTGACAAGGACCATAGGCGGGATCCTCTCCAATCATCCCCGAGTTCTGACTTAAAACAATTTTCTTACGTGCCCGATTTTCTCTTTCTCCTCGCCTCTTTTCAGCAGGACGTTTAAATTCACTTTTTTCCTAAGGCTCATTGCTGCCTCCCTCGTCCATATCAATATCTCCCCACACAATTTCTGCTGCAGCCATTGTTTCACCTACCGTCTCACTACCACCTTCATTCGGCTCATCTCTGAGATGCACTTGATTCTCCTGCCCTTCAGATCTAGAGGCATTTCTATTCCTATCACCCTGCGCCTCCACAAGCGCCTCTGCGTCATCAGCCACTACTAGACGATCTTCCACCCTCTATTTCTGTATCTGTACGGCTAGTTTTCTTGTTCCCTTGTTGTCTCTCAGGACACTGTTTAATTAAATGGGCTTCACTCCCGCACCCAAAACATTTCATTTCGTTAGAAGTGACGAAAATCACGTAATCGAAACTGTCCACTCTAAACTTCATTGCCACATTTAATTCATCATCCATTTTATTTAAAAGCATATAAACTTGTCTCCTAAATGGCATGACAAGATGTTCTAAAACCACGATAGACCCGCTCATTCGTGAAGCTGACTTGATATTCTCACATCCGACCACTTCGCCTACCGCCAACACCCCCACATCCAAAGGGACAAACTTCTCCGATATAAGTTTAATCCCATGGCGGCGGCTCAGACGCTCAAGATTCGCAGCCATTGCGGCTGCCGTGGCCTAAGCCACTCAGTACAAAAACAAATTTATCTGTTTACACAAAAGAAAAGATAGAAATAAGAAAGTAGAAAATCAGAAGAAAAAAGAAGCACCACACTCACCTCACAGCATCCACCACCAGTTCCACTCACTCACACTCGAGACAACCACCCAGCATGCACAGCGACAGCAAAACAGGAAGGAGATAGATAGATAGATATGAAAGGCACTATATGATAGATAGATAGATAGATAGATATGAAAGGCAATATATGATAGATAGATAGAAAGATAGATAGATAGATACGAAAGGCACTATATGATAGATAGATAGATAGATAGATAGATAGATAGATAGATAGATAGATAGATAGATAGATAGATAGATAGATAGATTTGTCCCCAGGGGTATAGTAATAAAAATGAGAAAACTTCCAAGGGGTTGAATACTTATTCTGGGGCTCTGTTTATCTTTGTCAACATAAGAACATCATTACACAAGAACGAGTGCACAACGACAGTCAGTATAATTCTAGCAGTGGATGCTGGTTCTCTGCTCTTCTTTGTAAAAGTGTTTTTATTTCTTCCTCTGGAAAGCACACTCCACTAATTTGTCCACTTTTTTAGCTAAAGGCATCTCAGCCATGTTTTTCTTAAACCTAAACTAGGTGATGAAAAAGCAGCTATCATTCCAAAGAACCAGAGACCGACACCGGGCAAGCGTGAAACAATATGAGGTTTTATCGATTTGTTCATTAAAACGCAAACTCTTCAACTTGTTGTCTGCTGAGAACAAAGTGGATTGCTCCCAGTAACATTCTTGCCTGCAGAATGTGTAAGAGGACTGTGCTTAATGGAAAAGAAGAGCAAAGTTTGTCAGCACCAAGGACCACATGTGACAACCAGCAGAGGACAAAATCAAACTGGGGAACAGGAGTAGTCTGACCAAAGGGAGGAGGTCGTTCAAACCGTCCAGCTCGTTTGGTAAGCTAATAGCTAAGTCGGCCTATCATTTTATATAGCATAGTTATAGTTTATAGAACAGGGTGTATTATATTTGCAAACAGAATCACTAGCCACTTCACTAACAATTGTTCTTTATTGTGCTTAGTAAATCCAGGAGCATAATGGCAGCCTAAAAACACCCTCACAAGAACCTCAAAACAGACAGCAGCGAACAAAACACTCAGACATTAGAGAAATAAACTAAAGCACTTAAGGTTCAATGTTGATTTAATTTGCACCATAAAAGAATTTTAGGGACAAGTAGCAGATCATCATCATCATCATCAGAACAACAGTCTCTTGTAAACACAATAACTTGGACAAGTTTAGAACAAGATCAGGCCATTCAGACCATCCAATTCATCGAGATTGTTCAAAACAACATCAAGTCAATGCCTGAAGGTCCCTAAAGTTCTCCTCTCCACCTCACTACTGCATGTCTCCATGGTTCTCTGTCTGAAGAAATCTATTACAACTACTAAGGTTAACACTGAAATACAGGGTGGCCCATATTTATGTATAAGACTGACAAGGTGTTATTGTCAGGAAACTAACAATGTTATTATCAAGTAACATAATGGGACATCCTGTATTCGAACACAGCAGGGGTTGCCCGGTCCAGCACATCATTACTCCCATTCTCAGGCTACACAGTGCTGCCATTTTCGTTACTTTTCGTGCAGTAGTTTAAATGCTACAGCGTGTGAAAAGGCATATACAGTACATAAATATGGGCCACCTTGTACAACCAAAATTAAAGAGATAACCTGGAGAAAAGTCACACAACATGCAAAGGATCCAAACCAGAAGACCATTAGAAGGACTGACAAACCCAAAATGTAGCTCAAAAATCATAGTAGAAAAATGTAAAGCAAAATGTCAGAAGACAAGAGTATTAAGGGTGTACTGATACTAGCAATTTGCTCCGTGCTGCCACCTAGAGTATTGGGGAACTGTACAATCAACGGCATTTTCCCCAGATCCAACCTTTTTATAGCTCAGGACAGGAATAGGGAGATCCTCAATCCCGGCCAGCTCATGTCTGTCCTCAAAGTCTAGTCTGTGTGACTAGTGTGATCGCTCGACTGTGCCCTGGCCCGCTTGAATGATTTGGGCCTGGGCACAGTTCAGTAGGATTTGGGAACAGTGCAATCAGTAAACATGCCTAAGCATAGAAGACAGATGTGATGTCAATAATGCAACGTCACAATTTGGGTTAAAAACAGGTTATTATTCTCACCTTACAGATGGATGTTGTAAGCATACGTTTAATATGTCACTGTCCTCTCTGCAAATCTATCTTATAAAAAACTGATTTTTGTTACTAACATGTGGTACAGCAGACACACAGCCAGATTAAGCACATTAGAACTGCCAAGCAAGCAACATGACAAAAAGATAGACTAGAACAAATGGAAATTGTGTGCAGTCAGACAGTGAGAGTTGAAACCGTGTGCTGTTTCTATCTGTTATGTCAGCACAGAATTGTGTCCTTGTTGTTGCCTTGTTTGGAATTGCATGCTTGTCTGAGGGGGTCCTGGACGTGGAGAAAGAGTATAAAGCCTTGGCACATTGGTCGGCACACCTTTGAAGCCAACGAGCAGATGGAAGACGTTACCACCTGTTCCTGAAAATGCCTTCCGCATCTGCACTGACGACGGCAACAGACTCCACTCCTCGGGCCCCCACTCCCGACCACATCTTCATTGGTCTTTGTAGTATCTGCAAAGTAAGCCGACATTAAGCTAGGTGAAGTTATTTCTCTTATGTGATTTCTTACCGCTGTATAACTAGGGAAAGAATCAGTCTAAGCACACGAAAAAGGTTTGGGGCAGCCACCCGTATATTGTCCCTGGCTGCAATAGGGTATAGAAATAGGATGAGATGTGTTCTCGTTGAGTTCCTAACTGAACTTATCAGGTTAAGAAAAGCTGGTGGCTTTATAAGCTGAAAAGCGGAAGTGATGGCATTTGGCCAGAACTGGAAGTGACATCAATCTGGGCACCGGAACCGGAAGTCAAGTCAATCTGGGCACCAGAACCAGAAGTGATGTTGAATCAGGCAGGTTTTCCCGTATTTGGCCTGTAGAGATAACAGAAGTAGTATTAGTGCACCCCACAACTCCCCGGCTTGGTGGGTAATTACCATATATAGTCGTGTATAAGTCAGGTCTTGAAACCCGAAAAATCAATCATAAAATCAGACCCCGACTTATACGCCCATTCAAAATTGCGACCCTAGATTTTTTTTTCCCATCTTCTTGCCTCCTCTAATCTTGCATCAGTTTCTCAGACGCATCAAATTTTGTTGCAGCAGCGCAGTTACCAATTTCTTTTGGCACGCCAATGACTTTTAATTTAAAACCAGCTTCATATTTTCTTGTGATCGAAATTTCCATCGTAGATAAGGGATGCTCTTACGATAAAGGTGTATGAGGGTGTGAGATACAAAAAACACAAATCAGTGCAAACGTCGCTTCGGATTAGTTCTGGTATTACCGTGTGGTCACGTAGGCACAATACATATCGTAATCTTTTTAGTTAGCCAATAAAAGGTGTCAATTTGCTTGACTTTTCACTACATTGAAGCACAGCGAAATACACAATCCAGCGTCACAGTCGGGACAATAGTAACGGGATTCCTTGCAGAATTTATTTCCAGACGGATCAGCTTTTGAACAACACACTGCACATGTGCGATTGACACGAGCGTCACTTTTGGATTCATCAGAATCAAATTCTTATTTCACTGTCCATTTCAGTTTCATTGCCTGAAGACAGACTCACTTCATCATCGCTGCTCGTATCACCGTCAAGAGCGTGCAACACCTGAGCTGCTGAAAAACTTCTTTTTTTTAGATCTTTTATTGAATTTATTAAAAGCAATAAACATTCCATACAATCAGTCAAACTTAACAAAACTAAACGCAATTCAACCCTCACTAATGAGTAAGAGAAGGCCGACAGCCCGAGTAACACTGTTGAGAGTAGTAAAGAGGGAAATGAGTCTTTTCTCCCCAATATCAATGCTTATTCTAAAATGTTATCGATTAGGTCCTGCCAGGTTTTAAAAAAGTTTTGCACAGATCCCCTAAGTGAGAATTTGATTTTTCCCAAATTGTCAAAGAATGACAAAAGAGCCACACACAGGTCTGCCGCAGCCTCCCGTACTTGAACCAGGCTGCTGCAAAGAAAGTTGATAAATAGATCGTCCAGTTGTGTTCAGATTGGAGTCCAAAACAGAACTGCTTGGGTGAGGTAAAGATGGCAGCTTTAAAGCAAGGCAGAGGAAGTGACGTCCTCGGGGGTGGGGGGTGGTATTGCAGGACCGGAAGTGTCGTCGTCAGGATCGGAACTGGAAGTGACATCATCAGGGACCAGGCGGAATTTCCTGTAACTGGTCTGCAATGAAAACAGACAAAGGATTAGTACACTCCGCCACCCGCTGGTCTGGCATGAAATTACCCTCATTTGAGCCTTTTAGCTGCCTCACCTGCACACATGTGTGACACAATTTTTAATAGTATGTAACATCAGTTACCTGCTGACTTAACAGAGGTGGGCTAGGATTTTTCCAGTTGTGCATGATAAGTCTACATGTTAGTAGTGAGGTAAAGGCAATTACAGTTTGTCCTTCTCCACTTTAAGCCCCTCTGGGATCCCATCAAACACAGCTTTAAATGGATTAGGGGTGACTGTGACACCAAGGTTGTCTGAAAGGCATTTAAAGATTTTGGTCCAGAATGTTGTTAATTTGGTGCCCACCCAAAACATGTGGCCCACTGAGGCTGGAGCTCGATTGCAATATTCGTAGGTTGGCTCTTACCCTGGAAACATTTTGGGCAATTTTAAATGAGATAGATGTGCTAAATAAAAGAATGAGTGCTTTGCGCATATGGAGCTCGAGTGAATTCTGTACATGGCTGCCTTCCACTCCGTTTCTGAGATGTTGAGTGAGAGATCATTTTCCCACTGTACTCTGGGGTCTTTAAAAGGAAGGGACTTTAAATTTTTTTTATGTATTATGGAAATGCTGTCTGAGTCTCCAAGACTGATCAATATCTCCTTTGGAATGGAAATAACTGGGAGGCGAGGAAAATTGGGCAGATTCTAATTTGGAGATAGTGGAAAATTATGTAGATGGGAAGCAAAATTTGGAGTGTAATTGTTTGTAGGATACAAAGACATTATTTATATACAAATCTCTAAATCATTTATTCCCATATGCAGCCTGCTATCCATTCCCCACAGAGGCAGCTGAAGTCAGACACAAAATTTGCACAGCTGAAGCCTGTTTGTCTGGGAGTGAGGTGTCTGGAATTTTATAGGAAAATAATACAGGGTGAGCCAAAAAGAAGTACCACATTTCAAACGTTTATTCTACAAAAATGCTACAAAATAAAATAAATTTCATTTATTCAAATGATGTCTTCAAGGTGGTGGTCATCATTAGCAATACACTCTTCGAGACGATTTCTGAATGCTCGCATGACCCGTTTGGACATTTCAAGGGGAGTAGCGGCAATTTCGTTGTGAATAGCATCCTTGAAGGCTTCAATGTTTTCAGTTCGGTGTGTTTATACCTTTGTCTTGAGCTAGCCCTACAAGAAGAAATCAGATCAGGCAAATGTAAAGGCTAACCGACATCGCTGCGCAGGGAGATCAGCTTTCCTAGAAACATCTCCCGCAAAATTTGTATGGCTCCCCGTGCCGTATGAGCTGTTGCTCCATCCTATTGAAACCAGGCATCCACCACATCCATTTCTTCTAGCTGGGGCCACAATAAGTTCTCTAGCATTTCAATGTAACGTTCTGAAGTGATGGCGACCGTTGCTCCCCTCTCCTCAAAAAAGTAAGGGCTTACAATGCCAAATTCTTCAATGGCGCGCCAAACTGTGACACATGTGCTCCCTGTGCAGGAGTCTCTGATGAAGTTCACGAGGGTTGGTTTCAGCCCAATAGTGAGAGGTTTGCTTATTTATGCAGCCATTCAAATTGAAATGTGCACATGATAATGGCATCTCGATGAACAGTTTGCAAAATGTTGGTGCACAACTCTCTACACCTCTCCCAGTCTCTCTCAGTGAGTTCTTGCACTGCCATCATTTTGTATGGATGGAAATTAAGGACCTCATGCAAAATCCTCCACAAAGACGTGTTGGAAAAGCCTAAGGCAGAAGCGCCCTGAACGTCTAGGAGAATGCAAAATGGATGCCCTTACAGCTTAGATGTTTTCAGGTGTTCGTACAGTCCGAGGACAGCCTGGAGATTTTCTGTTCAATGCTGTACATCTGTCTGTCTAAATTTAGAATTGTTTTCCGATTTCGGATGTCACCGTTGGGAAGAATGCTGAAGTGCGTTCAGAAGGAGCGTTGCGTAGCGATGATGGATTCGTTGTTTTTGAAGAACGCTTTGACAGGGAAAGCATGGTGCGTCATTTGGCCGACTGAAAACTACAAGGGATCGCCTATCAAAGGACCCCCCCACCCCAACCTACTCGGCTACCTCTACCTCGCGCAATGACCTTGAGAAATGTGGTACTTCATTTTGGCTCACCCTGAATAAAAAAAACCCCAGTGACATCATCTCTTTCCTTTCTGGCTCTTTCTTCCAGGTTCTCCTCCTAATCTGGGATGTCTGTCTGTTTGCTAGGAGCCTGGGTAAGGAACCATCCACTCTTCGGACTGGGATGCCCGTCCAGCCCATGTCGCATTTACAACGCACATTTCTACTGCTTGCTGCCTTCAACACCGGATATTCAATGATTTCACCATTTCTGCAAAACCTTGGGGTTCTGGAACATCCTAATACGCTGAGGACCATATGGTGAGACTGTTTTTGTTCATTCGGGAAAGGAGCAATCGATCAAATTTCACACGTGTTACAATTACTGCTGGACAGTTTCCAATCGGCTAAAGTTCATATTCATTAAGCGTTTCCTGTATCATTTTCTGTACTTTATGTTTGTTTCATGTTTTCTGTACGTTATATTTGTTTAGTGTTTAGTGTGGGGACAAGGGAGGGTTTGAGTTGTATGTTCACGAATTCACTTGTAAATATTGTATAGCGCATTTCACATTTTAGTTGTGTGTTGTATTAGGTTTTTTTTTTGTGGAGGGGTTTATTATATATTTTGTACAGTGTCACACAAGTGCGCATGGGAGGCAGCTAAAGGGCTTGAGTAAGGGCAGTTCCGAAGCATGCCGGGATGTGGCAGAGTGCACTGACTCTTTTTCTCCCTTTCCTGTAGACCATTCATGGGAGATCCCACCTGGCTCTTTTGACGTCACTTCCGGGACCGAGCCTATGAAAGAAGACCTTGGACTTGAACCAATAGCTGAAGAACATTAGCCCGATCCATATGATCTCACTTCCTGTCTTCCCCTTTAAAAACCTGCACCTTTTCCCTAGTCCCTCAGTTCTGTTTTGGACTCAGTTTTGTGAACATCAGTGCTGTATTTGCTAAAACATTACTTTCGCAGCCAGGATACCAGATTATACAGGTGGCTGCCCCAAACCTTTATATGACTCTGTCTCATATTTATGACACCTGTTAATATCAATCCACACCAATATTTTACATACTGTTAGCTTACTGTCTGTTTAGCCGTTGACTGGGGAAGAAAAAGTGGAAAGTTATTTGTAAGAAGTACGGCTTGTCTTATTTAGTGATTCCTCATTTTGCCAGGCCACAGGTCTTGGTGGTGTAGCTGCTGTTCGGTGTGGTTCGGTCGTTACAACGTCTCTTGCTGTTATTTTTCTTGCAAGTATTTTTCTCACCTAAGCCTAATGCGTGCGTTATGTACTTATGAGAAAAATAACGATCAAGAAAAATAACATAGAAAAAAAATGTTGTGCAAGAAACATCACGTGAGAAAAATAGTTGGCGCCATGCAGTCCTCCCCCTTGTCCCAATCAATGGTTTCCTATTGAAAGAAATGAAATAAAAACACAACCTGCCACTGCTTCCAGTGCCGACC
Organism: Polypterus bichir lapradei; assembly: GCA_026402145.1. Classification (NCBI taxonomy): domain Eukaryota; kingdom Metazoa; phylum Chordata; class Cladistia; order Polypteriformes; family Polypteridae; genus Polypterus; species Polypterus bichir. The sequence continues at coordinate 110,251,766 of JANRMT010062796.1, read as the reverse complement.
GCTAGGTATCTCTTGACTTGCTTTTGGCCCACATTTATCATGTGTGTCCTCATTCTCTGCACAACCGCCATTTTGTGCCACTCCATAACAGCAAAGTGCTAATTCTCATTTTCCACAGTTTATCATGGCTCGATTATCTTCTCATATACTGGTGAGAATTAATTGACCACAATTTCTTTCAAGTGTGGCTGGCTGAAAAGTGATGTGTGTGCATGAGGGTGCAGTATGGAGAAATGGACGTGCAAGTGTTGCGAAAAGCCAATCAGACTCTGTGCATATCTGTTTGTCTGTCTGTCGATGAAGGTTTCTTCAACGGTCAACCTGTCCGTCTCCCTATCTGTCGATGTCTTTTTGTCGGTCGTTCTGTTGTGCTTATTAATTTATTAATCTCGATAAATAAAGTACATTCTATCCATTGCATGCAAAGTTGTGTTTATGTGAATATTTCTGGGGAAGGGGGGCCCATAACTTTCATCAGATTCTTAAAGGGGTCCGTTGTAGCGGTGCTACATAATTAATGACATCTTAAATATATTATGCCGAGTTGTGTCTTTCATAGCGTTGTCACTTTTATGTAGTCTATAGTTGCCCCCTGGAAACAAATGAGGAAAGAAGAACACTGCAGAACCATGAAAAATCAGGCCAATTGGGGAGCATGTACTGGTACATCGCGTTGCCGCACCCACTACACGACGAAACAACTCGGGATCCTGGTTTGCAACCCCCCAGGCAGACACGCGGCCCAGTCCCACCCTCCAGTAATTACCCTCTATCTGCCGCAGCCAGGTGTTACGTGGGCAACCCCTTGGTCTGGTCCAGCCACACTGGTCCCCAACAATGAGGATCTTACGAGCCAGATCACCCTCGGGGAAACATGCCATATGGCTGTAGTGCCATAAGTGACGCTCCCTCACAATGCAGGTATTGTGCCTCATTCGGGACTCCATGAGCAACACAAAGTCAAACCAATGGTACCCAAGGATTTTTTGGAGAGACACAGTACCAAAGGAATCCAGTCTTTGTCTCAGGTTACTGGATAGTGTCCATGTCTCGCAACCATATAGCAAGACAGGAAGCACCAGGACTCTAAAGACTTTGACCTTCGTCCTTTTGCATAGATATCGGGAGCGCCACACACCCTTTTCCAGTGACCTCATGACCCCCTATGCTCTCCCAATCCGTTTACTGACTTCACAGGAATAGTCACCAGAGACATGAATGTCACTGCCAAGGTAAGCAAACCTCTCAACGAGGTCAACACTCTCTCAACAGACAGACACTGATGGCCGTGCCCAAGAGGTCATTAAAGGCCTAGATCTTTGGTTTTTATCAGAACACTTGCAAGCCCAGACACTCAGACTTCTCATTCAGTCTCTCGAGCGCCCTGATCAGAGCCTCCATTGACTCAGCGAAGATCACAGCATCATCAGCAAAGTCCAGATGCGTGAATCTTTCTTCACCAACAGATATCCCACAGCCACTGGACCCCACAACCTTGCCCAACACCCAGTCCATACAAGCATTTAACAGAGTAGGAGCAAAACACACCACTGACGAACCACAGAATCAACTGGGAAAAATGCAGAGGTCCTACCTCCACACAGCACTCTCAGTACCAGTGTACAAGCTGACCATGATATCCAGCAACCTCGAGGGGATCCCACAAACCCTCAGGATATGCCGATATTCATGTTTGCGCTCCATGAAAACCCTCAGTGCCAGGATGCGGTCGATGGTAGACTTCTTAGGTGTAAAACCTGACTGTTCCGGTCACTGGTAGGTGAGCAAGTGATCACGGATCCTATTGAGGATAACCCTAGCAAGGACCTTACCCAGCACTGAGAGCAGTGTTATCCCCCTGTAGTTGCTGCAATCCAGGCAATCACCCTTCCCTTTCCAGATAGGGACGACAAGTCCCATTTTCCAGTCAGTTGGGATGATGCCAGTAACCCAAATGGAAGCAAAGATTGCTTGCAATGCCAGAAGGACAGCCTTACCACCAGCCTGGAGAAGTTCACCCCGGATACCACAGATCCCTGCAGCCCCCCTCAGCTGGTTCACAACCTGTGCAATCTCAGTAAGATTGGGTGGTTCACAGCTATTTGGATGATCACCCCCTTAGGGACCCAGAGATATCCAACATCCTAGCTGGAGGATCTGCTTTGAACAGCTCAAAGTAGCCAGCCCAGTGGGTCACAACTGCAGTGTCATCCGTAAGAACCGTCCCATCAGCTGGCTTGACTGCGACTCTCTGAGGAACAGATTCAGATGTTTGTAATGCTTTGATTCCTCTGTAAGCAGGACGTGGGTCGCTAGACCACAGATGGTGTGTCACTTGCTCACAGATTCCTCTAACAAATGCCTCTTTATCTGCCCTCAGAGCCCTCACAGCCATCCTTCTCAGTTCCTGGTACAGACCAGAGTTGCCATTGAGCCGTGCACTGCGACTCCTCTCGATGATATCCAGAGTGCCCTGCGAGATGAAACACCTCCTTCTGGGAACACCGGTAACACCAACACATGCCTCAGCAACCTTCAGGGTCTTGTCATGGAAGGTCTCCCACATCACATTAGGATCGGCAGTCGTATCCAAATCTGAAAGTTCCTCACACAAACAGGGTGCAAACTCATTAGAAACAGCCTGGTCTTGGAGTCTGGTAATTTGCCTGTCCACCCATCAAGTCCATCCGGTTATTTTTTATTTAAACAAGAGGAGATAGATAGAGCTGGAAAGGAGAGAAACCAGAACACAACCCCAAAACACATCAAGAAACAGAGAGACGCCTGGGGTTCAATAGTAACAGGACACGCCGAGGACCATGCGGTGAAACCGTTTCTTTTTATTTTGGGAAAGAAGCAAACAATCAAGTGTTTCCATATCGCACTTACTGCTGGACTGTTTCTAACCGGTTCAAGTTCATTATCATTATTCACTTTCTGGACAATTTCCTGGAGTTTACGTGTGTTATTTGTTAAGTGTGCGCCATATCTGTTTTATGTTCAGCGTAGGGTCAAGGGAGTATTTACTCTGTATATTTATTGCCGCACCGTTTATTATAATATTCCACCATTCACTTGTGGGGTTGTGTGTGTTAGGGGAGGTGAGATATTTATACTGTTTGGCATTCTGTTTCACTTCTTTTCATCAACATATATACTACTCAAAAAAATGAAAGGCACACGTTTTAATGAGAATATAGCATCAAGTCAATTAAACTTCTGGGCCATTGATCTGGTCAGTTAAGTAGCAGAGGAGCTTGTTCATCAGTTTCAGCTGCTTTGGTGCACTAGAGGGGCAACAATGAGATGACCCCCAAAACAGGAACGTATGGTTTAACAGGTGGAGGGAGGCCACTGACATTTTTCCCTCCTCATCTGCTTTTTCACTAGTTTTACATTTGGCTATGGTCAGTGTCACTACTGGTAGCATGAGGCCATACCTGCACCCTACAGAGCTGCCACAGGTAGTCCAACTTCTCCAGGATGGCACATCAATATGTGCCTCCCATTGCCAGAAGGTTTGCTGTGTCTCCCAGCGCAGTCTCAATGGCATGGAGGAGATTCCAGGAGACAGGCAGTTACTCTAGGAGAGTTGGACAGGGCCCCTAGTAGAAGGTCCTTAATCCATCAGCAGGACCCACCGGTATCTGCTCCTTTGGGCAAAAAGGAACAGGATGAGCACTGCCAGAGCCTACAAAATGACCTCCAGCAGGCAGGCCAATGATGTGAATGTCTCTGTCCAAACAATCAGAAACAGACTTCATGAGGGTGGCCTGAGGGCCCGACAATGTCCTTTAGTGGGCCCTGTGCTTACTGGCCGGCACAGTGGAGCTCAATTGCCATTTGCCATAGAATACCAGAATTGGCTGGTCCACCACTGGTGCCCTGTGCTTTTCACGGATGACAGCAGGTTCACCCTGAGCACATGTGACAGACGTGAAAGGGTCTGGAGAAGAAGTGGAGAACATTATGCTGCCTGTAACATCGTTCAGCATGACTGGTTTGGTGGTGGGTCAATGATGGTCTGGGGAGGCATATCCATGGAGGGACGCACAGACCTCTACAAGCCAGATAACGGCACCGCAGGACTGCCATTAGGTATCAGGATGAAATCCTTGGACCCATTGTCAGACCCTATGCTGGTGCAGTGGGTCCTGGGTTCCTCCTGGTGCATGACAATGTCCAGCCTCATGTGGCGAGAGGATGATGGAATTGACACCATTGACTGGCCCCCCACACTCACTCGCCTGACCTCAAGCCTATAGAACACCTCTGGGTGGGACATCATGTTTCGGTCTTTCTTTCTCACATGTGTGACAGTAGCCTGTGTTTGTGGTTCTCTGCATGAAGAAAAACTTCCTAATGTTTGTACAAAATTTACCCTTCACCAGTTTCCAACTGTGTCCCTGTGTTCTTGGTGAACTTATTTTAAAGTCACTGTCTTGATCCACTGGTCTAATTCCCTTCATAATTGTAAACACTTCAGTCAGGTCTCCTCTTCATCTTCTTTAACTTCAGCTGTAGAGGCTCAGCTCTTTTAATCTTTCCTCATAACTCATCTCCTTTAGCCCTGGAATCAGCCTAGTCACTCTTCTCTGGACCTTCTCTTGTGTTGCTATGTCCTTTTTGTAGCCTGGAGACCAAAACTGCACACAGAACTCTAGATGAGGCCTCACCGGTGTGTTATAAAGCTTGAGCAGACCCTCCTGTGACCTGTACTCCAAGGCGCTATATAACCTGACATTCTGTTAGCCTTCTTAATGGCTTCTGGACACTGTCGGGAAGTTGACAGTGTTAAGTCCACTACGACTCCTAAATCCTTCTCCAAAGGTCTACTTTCAATTTTCTGACCTCCCATTGTGTATTCATCCATCCATCCATCCATCCATTTTCCAACCCGCTGAATCCGAACACAGGGTCACGGGGGTCTGCTGGAGCCAATCCCAGCCAACACAGGGCACAAGGCAGGAACCAATACTGGGCAAGGTGCCAACCCAAACCTCACATTTTTACTTCCTATGTGTAATACTTTACATTTACTGACATTAAATTTCATCTGCCACAAATCTGCTCAAGTCTGCATGCTGTGCAAGTTCCTCTGTGATAACTCAGTGGATTCTTGATCATCTGCTAATCCACCTATCTTGGTATCATCTGCAAACTTAACCATCTTGTTACTTATATTCCTATCCAAATCATTTAGATATATTAAAAATAGCAGTGGCCTTAGCGCTGACCCCTGCTGGGCGCCACTCTTACCATCACCAATTCTGATGAGGTTCCTTGCACCATCACCCTCTGATTCCTGTGTCTGGGACAATTTTGAGCTCCCACATCTTTGATGCCCAACCTGTCACGTGGGACTTTATCAAAACATTTTTGAAAGTCAAGATAAATAATAAACTTGGAGATATGCAGGAGGATGAGCCTGTGTTGTCTTGGATGATGGACTTTCTGTCAAGCAGACTGCAGTTTGTGAGGCTCAAGGACTGTGTGAGCAACACTAGAGCACCATAAGTGACGGGCCTGTCTGCTTTTCTAGTCACTCTGTACACCTCTTACCAGGTCCTTTCAACTGCAAAAATTCTCAGATGATTCTGCACTTATGGGGAGTATTGAGGTAGAGACATTTGTTTCTTGGAATTGTCTGAAAGTTACAATCAGCAAAAGCAAGAAACTACTTATTGACTTTCACTGCACCACAGATCCTCCATGTCTGGTCATTATTCAAGGAGAGGATGTATTGGTGAGGATGTATTGGTCCACTACTACAAGTACTTTGGGGTCCACATTAATGATAGGCTGGACTGGTCTCAAAAAATGGGAACTAGAGAAGAAAGAGCAGACTGGACTCTCTTCCTTTAGGAGACTAAGATCCTTTAATGTGGGAAATGGCATCCTTCACACCTTCTGTACCTCTGTGATGGCCTCTGTGGTGTGCTGGGCTGGTAACATCACTTCAAGAGAGGCCCACCGAATCAACAAGCTAATTAAAAGGACAGGCTCAGTTATGGGATGCACTCAGGGGGTCACAGCAATGGAAAGAATTGAAACAAAACTGATTGTCATTATGAACAATGCAGCACATCCTCTCTGTGACACACCAACATGAAGGACTTTCAGACAACAAATCAATCAGCAGAAGGGGGGCAAGAAACGTGACGAGGGCTCCTTTATACCTGCGGCAATACACCTGTATAGTGCCTCACTGGGACTGGGACTGCCAGGTCAGAACTTTTCTTTCTTTTGAATTTTCTTGCTTTATATTTTTTTTTCTGGTGTTTGTTTAGATCAGATTTTGTGTGGATTTATTTATTTATCTACCTATTTAATTATTAATTAATTTATTTAAAGAGCTTCTGTAAAATGCCACATTTCACCCTTGAGACAAATAAAGATCTATCTATCTATCTATTATACAGTGCTTTTCATATCTGTCTTTTATGGACTGCCTTTCACATCTATCTATCTATCTATCTATCTATCTATCTATCTATAATATAGTACCTTTCACATCTGTCTATCTATTATATAGTGCCTTTCATATCTATCT
>JANRMT010062796.1:110224912-110244362 GCA_026402145.1 Polypterus bichir lapradei | reverse complement strand
ATAGATAGATAGATAGATAGATAGATAGATAGATAGATAGATAGATATCAGTATCTCCTTTTTACTGCATTGTGCTTTTCTCTCCCTCTCTGTCCTGTAATGTTGTGTGTTCAGCTGCTTTCAATTTCTGTCCACTTCATTAAGCGCCTTATTATTCATTTTGTCACAGAAAGCACTCCGGTTTATTGATCAGAGTTATGTTTAAGTAGTAAATGTTGATTAGAGGCTGTCAACTGAGTTCTTCACTATCAGATTTTCATGGGGCTCTGAATTTTTCACTACAGCAGTGAAATATTTATCACAAAAACTGTAGCATTCAGTGAATATTTTGCTTTATATGCAGGTATGCAGTATTCAAACTTTACAAAATGCAAAATAGATGCATACAGGTAAGCAGCACAACAAGCACCATGGAAAACAACTTTTCAATGTGTCCGCTATGATGGAAAATGTTTTTCTTCCAAGAAGGGTGAACAGTGAGGGAATGAACTTTGGTATCGAGCCGAATCCAATCTCGTGCAAGATCAGGAAAAAAGAATAAACCAATCAGGCGCAATTAGAGTATAATTTCCGTAAAACTGTGTTTACACCCATCTACATTTTCGTGGCATAAGGATCTTGAGGACATTTTAAATGTCTTCAGAAGAAATGCTCCAATGATGAGACTTATTTCCATTAGAATTGTGGCTTTTTCTCGTCACCCACTGCTGACACATGGAAAGGTCTGCTGTCTCTACCTGAAGGCAGTGAAAGCAAAGAATCTACAGAATCCAACAGAAGACCCCTTACGAGTGGGCACTGAAGTGATTGATCTGATATACTAGATCAGGGGTGGGTAATGTCGGTCCTTTTCATTCCACCCCAACTGCTTAATTAGAAACCAATCTTTGCCAATCTCAGACCTTATTTAATTTTTATGGCTTGCTAGTCTGCGCAATGTAAGGCTCGTAGATTTTTTCCTTTCCAAGGATATCATCCAAATGATTTGAAGCCTAAAATGGATCATTTTCAGTCTGTCACATTTTTCTATTAAGTTTTTTATTAAATCAAACAGTGCATGATGAACACACACAGATGTAAAGGGAAACAAGCGAGATGGAGAACTGCTGGCTGCTTTGTTATCTGCATCTTATTGCTAATCAGGAGCCATTAAAACACTGAGTGTAGCTGTTTAATATTGAAATAAGCAATTAAAGGTGGGGAAACCTTAACAAGCAAGACCACCAAAATGAAGAATCAAAATGTCACTTGTGGCAGACCTAGCTGCGATGCCCTGACCATGGAAGAACCAAGGTAGTGAGTATTTTCAGGACAATTTCTTACCTGGGCTAAGAGAGGGCAGCCCTCTTGGGTCTTGAGCATGGGAGCTCAACCTTACTGGGGTCAAGATTCAAGATTCAAGAGTATTTATTGTCATTTCATCCATATACAGTAGTACAGCATACAGTGAAACGAAACAACGTTCCTCCAGGATCATGGTGCTACATAGAACACAGGACAACAAATAATCCACGACACATAACATAAAGACACATGATATATTACAAGGTGCATGTGAGTCAAATGTGCAAACATGTGCAACCATGTGCAACATTGCAGAGCAGAACACATATATCAGATATCAGATCGGTCCATGAGTGTTCAGGAATCTGACTGTTTAGGGAAAAACTGTTCCACATTCAGGTGGTGAGGGCCTGAATGCTTCGGTACCTTTTTCCCAATGGCAGGAGTGTAAACAGTGAGTGTGAAGGGTGTGTTGGGTCATTCACAATGTTGGTGGCTTTGCGGATGCAGCGTGTGGTGTAAATGTTCATAATGGAATGAAGAGAGACACTGATGATCTTCTCAGCTGTCTTCACTATCTGTTGTAGGGCTTTACAATCCCTGACCGTGCAATTTCCAAACCAGACAGTGATGCAGTTGCTCAGGATACTCTCTATGGTTCCTCTGAAGAATGTTGTTAAAATAGCTGGTGGAAGATGGGCTTTTCTCAGCCTATGCAGGAAGTAGAGCCACTGCTGGGCTTTCTTGGCTAAAGAGTTGGTGTTGCAGGACCAGGTGAGGTTCTCTGCCAGGTGGACACCCAGGAATTTGGTTCTATTGACGACTTCCACAGTTAAGCTGTCAATGTTCAGTGGCAGATGGTCACTCTTGGTCTCCATAAAGTCAACAATCATCTCCTTTGTTTTGTCTACATTCAGATACAGGTTATTGGCTTTAAACCAGTCCGTTAACCTCTGCACCTCCTCTCTGTATGCTGACTCATTGTTGTTCCTGATGAGACCCACCACAGTCGTGTCATCGGCGAATTTCATAATGTGATTAGAGCTCTGCGTTGCTGCACGGTCAGCAATGTGAACAATAATGGACTGAGCACACGGCCTTGAGGGGCTCCAGTGCTCAAAGTGGTGGTTCTGGAGATGTTGTTTCCAATCCTGACTGACTGAGGTCTCTCAGACAGGAAGTCCAGAATCCAGTTACAGAGTGAGGTGTTCAGTCCCAGCAGGCTCAGCTTTTCCATCAGCTGCTGAGGAATAATCGTGTTGAATGCTGAACTGAAGTCGATAAACAGCATTTGAAGGTATGTGTTCTTATTGAGATGTGTCCGTGAGCTGGGAAGGCAGTTTGTGTAAATACACCATGTGTTGTGTGTGCTAGACCTGTGTCCTGCCTGTCTGTGTCGGGGTTGACTTCACACACTTAAGCAATAAGAGCTTCATCAGCAATAATTGACTTCTCATTAAGAAACTGGGTTGGAACAAAAACCTGCAGCCACTGCGACCCTCTAGGGCCAACACTGCCCGTCCCTGTCCTAGATAAAAGTCATAAAACTCATTTTACCAGTATGCGCAACTTTAGTGCGCTAGGAATGAGAAATGTGATTTTAATGATAATACCATGAAAAAAAGAGAAATACAAGAAAAAGCGATGGGATTCTGTGGGACACCTGTGTTCATTTCTAGATTAAATGAAATGAGAACGGGCAAGAAAAATCATTTCTGAAGCAGGATCAGGCTGTAGAGTGCAGCTCCTTAGGCTGACAAAATGCTTCGTTACAAAGATTTGAGTCTTCTTTGGTGGAAGGTTCTTGTGTGAACGGTGAGTGACTGGAGGCTTTATAGTTAAGGACACAGAATACAATACAATACAACTTATTTTTGATAAAAAAGCCCAACATCACACAAGGAGTGCCACAATGGGCTTCACCAGGCCCTGCCTTTTGACAGCCCCCCCAAGCCTTGATTCTCTAAGAAGAAAAGGAAAAAGTCTCATGGAAAATAAAATGGAGGGTACCTTGGGAAAGGCAGTCCAAGGAGAGACCACTTTCTAGGTAGGTTGGGAATGCAATGTGTGTCAAAAAAAAGGGGTCAATACAACACAATACACAGAACAGCACACAAGTAATCCTTAATACAATATAATAATAAATAGAAATATCACAAGTACAGAGCAGAATTTAACAGGAGATGATATCACGTTATACAATTTGGATTTGTTCAGAGTCTCGGAGACCTCGGCCATCAAGCTGCTTCCCCCTATTGGCCATTCCACAGCTGAGTCAGCACTGGGCCAGCTAATCCGATGAAAGGACCCCTCTACCTGATGATTCCTGCGATCTTCCATCAGAGATGACTTTACTTAAGGTAGGCAAAACAATTTGGCAGGTGGCAGTGGCACCAAGTGCCACATTTGAGTATCAAGAAGAGAAACAGAATAGGAGAGGGTTAGTAACAAATTCTGTCATGTTACTTATGTTTTAGTGCTAATGACTAACACCAGAGATGCAGTCTGCACAGTTAATCAGCAGCTCTAGGCAGGGTGTGCTAAACTGAAGTCGTGAGTCTTTGAAAGCTGAGACCGAAGGGGCATCTCTTATAGTAGCAGGCAGACCAGTCCACAGTTTAGGGGTGCCTTTTAACTAAAAGCTCGACCTCCCACTGTTATTTTATTAATCGTTGGAATCCTAAGCAGAGCAGCATCTTGAGATCTTAATGTGTGCTCTGGTTTGTAAGTCATGATAAGTTCAGATAAGTAAGCCGGACCTCGGCCATTTAAGGCTTTATATGTTAAAAGGAGGATTTTGAAATTCCAAAATGTTGTAATTTAATCAAACCATGAGAGCCTTAATCTGCGAGTGGTGAACACTTTGAACAGGAGGAAATCTTCCTAAAAGTGGAGAATAATACCAAAGCATAGCATAAAGTAGCCCAGAATGTCAGAAAGGATCAAAGAAAACATACGAAGAGTGGCACGGGGGGCAAATACTTATTCACAGACTTCTTTTTTTTTTGTTAATTTAAATAGTAGTGCCAGCATCAGTAATGCTAGCTTTGTCATGCACACAAAATAGTTAAATTAGAGTAAATCACAGATTTGCACCCCCAGGATTTAATTTCTGTTTTTTATTTTGTAAATTTGTTTGATTTTCCATGGTGTTCACATCTCACAAAATACTCTTCAAAATGTTAGGTTGCTTGCCAGAAAATCATTAAGAAAAGACCTCATAGAATAAGTGTGAAAAATCCACAAACTTGGACAGTTAAGAATCTCCTGGGGTCGACTTATAGACTGGCGTGCCGATGACATCATCTGACATGACTTAGGAGGACACGCCCCTAGCAACACCCATCCATCCTTGTTGTGGCAACGGGACCACAAGATGGTAAAACGGTAAGAATGAAGGAATTAAATGGTTCCAGATCTCAAGTACTAGACTTTAAATCCACTATAATTTGGAATTATTTGATGTTTACAACCTAAGCTTAAATTTAAGAAATTATAAAGTTCAGAAAACCGTAAATTCATAGTGTTATTTTAGCAGTTACACATGAAATTTCCCTTCCATGCAGAGTATGTTTTGTCAAGGATTTTATTTTTATGATTACTTTTTTTATTTTGACTTGAATTGTTAAAGTTTATTTTACTGTATGTCTTGTTTTTATGACTTACATGACACTCCAATGAAAAGTTATTTGAGTCCTCTTTTTAATTTTTTTTGTACTTGCCTAAAGCTAGAAAAATAATTTTTTTGGTCATTTTAGAGGCAATGAATTTAATTCTACTTTTTTTTAATTAGAACTTCCATTGAAAACTTGATTATTTTTTTACTTGTCTTTCCCGACGCCATTTTGTTTTTACTATGGGTGCTGCCATTTTGTGGCTTCCAAGTGTATTTTCCCATCTGTGTACCAGCAGCCCATGGCATTGTCTCTTGTTGAGGCATCTTGTAGTTTGTAGACAGAGGATGGACCATGGCAAGTGAGGAGACAAACACAATTATTCACCATGCTGAAAGAAATGCAGTGTTTATTTGTAACGTGAAAAGAAGAAGGTACAAAACTGTACCAAAACAACAGTGTTTTCCATAAATACTCTTCGTACAAACCAGGGCCCGACAAGGTGTTCCATAAATGAGGTAAAAGCGGTTAAAAGCCAACCTTTTGGCATTGGGCCATCATCCCTACAAAAAGTCACAAACTCTGCGAAGACCGCAGGAACGCTCTGCTGCCATTCAAGGGTCCCATTACCACAACACCAGCATCTGTTGAAGACCCCAGAAACTCCCTTCTCTTAGACTTTCCCACTGTTGCCGCGTTGCCTTGACTTCCCTTCATCGATTTCTGCCACCTCTGCAGGTACCCATAGAGACAAGGCAGACCAAACCTCTCCTGTTTCTTCCATATCTTAATCCCAGTTTTGGTTCTGCTCCATCCTCTTCCACAGGGCTGCCCTTCCTGCTGTCCGGGACCCTCCATAATATTAACTCTGACAGACCTTTCTACTCTACTGCGTCCTGGTCCTCTCCATGCTGTGTACTGATTGCCATGCTGCAAGAGTCGCACTCAGTGCAAGTAATCACACATTTTCACGTGCATCTTGTGGTAAGTTCTAAAATCTTTAAAACTAATAAATTAATTGTGCCTTGCCACATCATACCATGCTGCACCAGGGGTTCACTGTTTGTGATGTCATCAGTGGACCTGTATACAGGTTACCCCAAAGCATTCTCCAGAATCCAAGATTGGAGTGAAACTACCGACTTTGTACTTCTGATTACTGGTTATTTGAGACAAAGCCCGGTTTCTGATTTACCATCTGTCCTTGATGTTTATCTTTTGACCATTGCTTTGCCCTCTCTCCTGTTTCTCACTCTCACTTGTATACCATCATTCTGTAAATTCTGTGGTCAACCACTTTAGCATTAATCACAAGGGAACATATTGCTTGAAATTCCATGTCATAATGGTTAACCCCGAATTCTATCAGTATTTGTTATTGTGATCCAATGTACAGTATTAAGCCTGAATACCACTCTGGACAGCATTCTACTGCCATCTAGTGGATAAAATAACATCTTGCTGCAAAAATAATTCCTTTTGCCACTGCATGGTAACTCATTAATATTCATGAGTGGGGTGGAGCCTTCAACCAAAATACACAACATTGTGTAAACAAAAAGCTGTATATCCACTTTTAGAACAAACTGAAACTGAGCCATTTTAGTTAAATCAACTGAGTGCCTCACTTGTTGCATGCATGTGCATTTAGAGGACATCTCAAGGCTTCTGGCGATTGTAATTCCCCATCACTCCAGGGGCTGGCGCAGTCTCCTAATGCCTTTTCTCTTTCTCTCTCTGCAGACTGGATGTTTGACAGCTCTAACACCTTTGACATTGTTGCCAGGATCCGATAACCTGGACTGGCCTCTTCCTGCCAGAAGGACTTATGCCAGGAAGATCCACCATCTTGAGTTCAGTTTCTGCAGTTATTGTGTGTGATTTTGTTTTCACTTTGTGACATATAGGGGGTGCTGTCGTCCCCTTGAACCCTCAGATCAGATGCCAGACACCAGATAAAAGTCCAATAATAATATTTATTAGGACAAAATAGTGCACAAAGCACCCTCCACTCCACAATACTCATACAATACTAATAAATCAATAATTAATAAACAAATCAATCATCCACTCTCCCAGACGCGTTGCCACCCTTCCTATCGACTCAGCTCCACCCTGAGATGTCCCACAGTTCTTTATATAGTCCGTGACCCGCGAGTGTTTTCTCTCTCTGTCCATGTGACTGGTAACACTTCCGAGTTAGATAAAAACTCCTCCTCTTCAACACGGAAGCACGTCATTTCCTCTGTCCATGTGACTAGGATGTACTTCCGGGATGTAGGGAAAACCATCGTTGTTCCTCCCTGCAGCACCTTCTAGCGGCCCCTGTGGCATCCAGCAGGGCTGTGGATAAAAACTCCATTGTTCAATATTCCCTGCTGGCATTCAGGGCACCTCCATGCTGCAGGGAGGGCTCCACCTGGCGGCCTGGGGGTATTGGCCAGGATTAATGTCCGGCCATAGTCCACAACTTCTATTATACAGGGTCTTCAGGGTGGTGCCCTGAACTGTTTATTATGGTCTGTCTGTTCTTTTACATTCTTTATTGTTAATCCCAATAAGTTCCAAAAGTACTTCTCAAAATGTTCACTAGAGGGGGAAATCACTGTTGAACCCTGGCTAGTAATAATGAAGGGTTTCAGCTCTTTTTAAAATACAAAATGGATTCTCACAAAATACTCTTCAATAACAGTGAAGCCCTGTGGAGCACAAGAAGCAAAGAATTATTTTAAAACACAAAGCCAATTCTGTGCAAGCAAAGTCTCAATACAGAAACCCAGAAATGTAGTCAAACACAGAAAAAATATATATAAAGGCACAACCACAGAAAAAACACAAATAACTTACCCACTCCAGAGGGCATTCACAATGAACCACCAGGAACTCTGGAAGACACTCTGGATTTACAGTGCTCAGGGCGGTTCTGGGTGGTGATTGGCAGATGATTCTGCCTCTTGGGATGGACCACCCACAAAAAACATAAATCATAGCAAAGGCAGCTTACAGACAGACAAAACCAAAAAATTAAGAATGGTGCACATAATCAGCATAAATCAAAGAATCAAAAAAGAACAAAAGAGGCATCAACCATGAATTTGAGCCCCAGTGAGGAGAGGGACCCTTTCTCAGATGTGATAGAGTGTCTCTTTTGCCCAGGTTGGAACCGGGCCTGATGAAGAGAAGGTTATATGGTGTCCTCTGTGGAACTTTTTGGGTGATAGACAAACTGGAGAGGGTCATGTGATGTGGGATGTCCAGGTGGCCCAAGACGAGCCTCTCGAAGCACGTCATGATGACCGGTATGAGTGCTATTGGGTCACAGTCATTGAGACAGGAGATAGGGGACTTCTTCAGCACAAGTGTGAAGGTGATTGTTCTGAAGCACTTGGAGTCAACCTGAATTGTGGCCTGCTGTTTTACAGCACTGGCTGTACACTTGCATGTTGGATCAACGTGAAACATGTCGTCACTCTCCTGCACCGTAATAGACAAGAATGTACGTGTGCTTTCCATGGTAAAAATAATCACAATTCTTTACATTTATATAGCGTCTTTCTCACTACTCAAAGCACTTTACATAGTAATTGGGGAGCCTCTTCAACCACCACAAATGTGAAAAATACACCTGGATGATACGACGGTAGCCATTTTGTGGTTGGATGCTCACCACATATTATTAAGAGGTATAGGGGTGAGAGATAAGGAGCCAAATAGAGACAGGGGATGATTAGGGGGCCATAGTAGGCAATTTAGCCAGGACATCTGGATACATCCTACACTTTATGAAGGATGCATTGGGATCTTTATTGACCACACAGAGAGTAAGGATTTTACGTTTCATCCAAAGAACGGTGTCCTCGTCACTGCACTGGGTCATTGAGGTCCACATTCAGACCACAGGTTAAGTGCCCCCCGCTGGCCTCACCAACACCTCGTTCAGCAGCAACCCAAGCTTTTTCCTAGATGGTCTTCCATCCAAGTACATGACCAGACATGCTGAGCCTCAGGTGGGTGACCTGTTCTGGAGTGAAAATGGCATGGTGACTGGTAAGCACTACCCAGTTCAACTCAGAGCCCCTCTCCTGGTAGCTTTAGTTTTAGGGCAGGAAGCCACCCCAGACAAATGAGCTGTCTAACGCAGGGATCCGTACTCAAAGTGTTAAAAGATAAATCAGATTTCAAGTGTTAATGTGGGTTTGATAAAAACTCTGGCCCAAAATGGAAGTGGTCCTGCGATGGACTGACACTTGTCAAATCTACATAGCTATCTGGTCCCTAGTGGGCAGGAAGAGAGCTGAACAGCCAAGCAACAAGACTCCCTCTGTTCTTCAGTGGTTTGTTATGGGGGGGGAGGTCTAAAGAATTCTTATAATCCCTGATATCTACTGACAAGGATATAAGAAGCAGAGCAAAGACACCCGACTATAGTGAGAAGTCCCTCCATGAAGATCCTCTGCACTGCAGACCAACATGATCTATGGGAAAAGTTAAATAAACAAACAAATATGTAAATAAATACAAATTACAAGACAAAAAATAAATAAATAAAAGTCGCCAGCCTTCTAGCGACAGAGCATTTGTCTCAGACAATGAAGCCAAAGTGATGCTTGGGAATAAAGTCGGAATCCAGACTTGTACAATGGCCCTCGCTGATAATTGTACATAACAAATGCTCTGCAGATCAATCCCACGCCTTCTGAAATGTACTTTCAAGCTGTAATTTCTACCAGTTCTTTTTTTTCCTTCTTCTTCTTCTTTTAAGTACGCGTTCAATATTTCAATCTCTCTCTCTCTCTCTCAAGCTGTGTTTTTACGTCTCAGAAGTCTAATGACTTTTCCAACATGAAATATTAGCTTTTAAAATCTTTAAAGGGGCAAATTTTGAAAAATGTCACCCATGACAAATGCCAGAAGTAGCACAAGTAAGAAGCAAGTGAACTTTCTTATTAGCCGGCATGGCTCATTTGTCTTGGGAAATAATTTGTTTTTACCTTCGTTTCATTTTCACAATGGAAGCAAGGAGACAAGGGCCCTTTGTTCATAAAAGTGCTGCCTATTGATCGCCAGGACACCGGTCAGCTTCTGATCTACACCGCCGTCTTCAGTGGATCTTGTGGAAGCTTACTTTTCAGCTTTTTTTTCTTTTTGTTATTATTTTCTTTTCTTTTCAGTCATTAACTGTTTCATTTTATCTTAGAAGTGAAAATTAAAATGACATCCTTTATTAATAATGCTTTACTGTTGTGGACGGGTGTGGGAAAGACAGGTCTGGATATAGTGAGGAAATTTTTGGGGAGCCAGTCGGGTCGTCCTTTTTATTGTCCGTGGACATTGTAATCAAATCAAAAACAAAAACGATGCTTGTCATCATGGGTGTCCTATTAGCAGGAATTCAACTATAATAGTGGGAGAATCAGTTGCTTCAGCGAAGCTCCGTCTGGTGGGTTGCTCTGGCCCTTCTAGAACACCTGGGATTTTATGGTGGCAAGACTGGAAAAGATGGGGCTAACCAGCTTCACTGGATGGCTTCTCGGCACTGTGGGAAAAGAAGAAGATGACAACATTAGTGACAGTGCCCCTTTTCGGCAGGTTATTACATATCTCAACTCACCTCATTCCTAAAGCCACTTCCGGTCCTCAGAAGGCCAACATCACTTCCTCTTTTGATCCTCAAGATCATAGACATATATAGATAGAAGCCGCACTCACTGTGTGGACACAAGCCATCAGCGCGTCCGCCCTATTGCGAGTGGCAAAAGTGCCATTTAAACTAATACGAATAGACGAGGAAACCGGGTTTTCTAATGAAAAAACAATAACGTTTAAAACAGTATCATTTACATACAACAGATTTTGGTGAATCATTTATATGCAATTATTTATATCCATTTATACACTAATAATGGCAATTATTAAATAATAATAATAATTATTATTATTATTAAATAATTCCTCCCATATAAGTAACATTTCTCGGACTGCCTTCTTCCATCTCTGAAGCATTTCTAGACATCCTGTTCTTACACAACACAGTACTGAAGTATCGGTTAATGCCCGAGTCACCTCACATATAGATTACTGTAATGCTATTCTATCTGGCATCCCACAAAAACGTATCCATCGCTTACAACCTCTTCAAAATTCTGCTGCCAGGATAATAACCTGCTGTTCTAAATCCACTGAACATATTACACCAATTCTCTCTCAACTTCACTGGCTCCCTGTTAACTACAGAATACAATACAAAATCCGCTCTGAACATTTAAAGCTTCTCACTGATCTCCTCCAGACTTGCACTCCTCTCGCTCACTCAGATCCTCATCTACAGCACGACTTTCTGTACCGCACATCAAACTCAGTGCTATGGGAGCTAGAGCGTCTCTCCTGGTGCTCCTTAACTCAGGAATTCTCTTCGCTCTCATACACATCAGCTCGATTCAATAACACATTTTAAAACTGCCCTCAAAACTTATCTTTACAAACTGCCATACCAATTGTGAATTTTGCACTGTTACTGCAATTATTGCTTTTTGATTTTTCATTCTCTTGTTTTAATTTTACTAATGTTGTTTAATTTTATTGTAAGGTGACCTTGAGTGCTAAGATTATAAAACAGGATTTTCTAATGTCCAAATATAACCAAAACAATTGTTCAGCCTTACCTATGAAATGTAATCCCCTGGGATCTGGTTTGGAGTGTACAGCGGTTTGTACAATCCCAAGCAGCACATTATTCATTACTTCACTCCTCAGCAGTGCCATTCACAATATGGCGGTGACGTTGACGTACGATGCTGCTGGTCATGCGGCGTCTAGTAATTCTATGTTTATGTCCAAGATCCCACTTCCTTCTGATGTCATTTCAGGTTCCCACAACACTATACTCCCATTACATCACTTCCCATCTACCAAATATATATGGCAGCCATTTTTGTTTTTCCTCAGTTCTGCTTTGAGCTCACGTCTGTAAAGACCAACCAAGACCAACCTCAATTTCAAGTATATGGAGTGAATCCCCGAACCTTTCAGCTTGTTAATATTCTACAGATCAACATGTCAGCCATCTTCACTTGCAGCTGCTCTGATATTACTCCCCTTAACACTAGAATTACCGAAGCCTACGAAAAAAACTCGTAATCCTGGCCCACCTTAAATCACTTCACACCTCTCCATCTGCATCTTTTGTTTTGTAATTGTGTCGATCAACACAAGCAGCAAGCAGACTGCTGTCCGATCACCCCCACCACCGCAGAAAGAGCAAAAAGTTCTCCCAGCTCAAGCCAAGATTCCTTATCTGTGTGTGAGGTGCCTGGAGTTGTAGAGGGTAAACAATACAATATGTCATTATTTGGAATACATGCATTTCATGTGTGTTCCGTGTCTACAAAGATCTGGATGAAAGGAAATACGAGAATTGCAAGAAATGCTGAACACATACTTAAAACAGAAACTTTTTCCATGTTATACTAATAATGATGTGAAGTGTATAATGTGTGAAGACTTTAGTCCAAATATCAAATAAACATGTGCACTTTTATTCAAGAATATAACCAAAGAAAAAAATAATAATTTGATTTACAAGTTGTGGTCAATGAGAGAGCTTTTTGCCCGAGCTGAGCTCCGTCAAGGCAGGGAATGGGATAGCATGCTGCTTGCTGCTTGTGCTGATTGATGCATTTACAAAACAAAAGATGCTAACGGAGAGGTGCGAAGGGATTTGAGGTGGGCCGGGATTACAAGTTTTTTCGTAGGCTTTGGTAATTCTAGTGTTAAATGTGTTTTAAACTGAAGTTGGCTTCAATAATGGGCGATCACTTGGGCTGCAGGTATTCATCCACAGAGACTCACAGGTCTGCTTTCAGCAGGTCGCCCACTCGACTTTCCATATCCAACCCAAGCACTACAAGCAATAACTTTAAGGTATCACGCTTAGCACAAGAAAGTCAACAGACTCTGATGCTGATGCTGTAAATGCATCGATTTTTTAAATTCCTGTCCACATCCTGGATATGTGCATCTTCTAGTCATTTTCTTGAAAAATAACATTACTCTAACTAGCCCCAAACATGTTTCATTTTGTGCTGATCAACTTCTTTAACTTTTATGAGGTTAACATTTATCGATACAACAGAGTGAGGGTAGATGGTGACTGAAGTCAACATTCAGGGGTCAAGGGCAAAAAAATACTGTAAACATCGATAAAACTCACCGTTACATTACAGATAGACCTTGTTTGCTGGGAGGACTGTTGGACTCATTGGCTTGACGTCAGATCCCTGCATGTGTGTGAGTAGTGGAGAGCAAACAACATCTAGAAAGGTGTTGACATCAGGCGAGGGAGTGTAGCGGGTGCTCAAAGCAAATTACTCCAAATGCATTATTTATTTATCTATTTATTTATTTTTATATTTATTGCTGAATTGGACTCTGACCTTTTGAACTCTGATTTTGATGTAAGTGATCAGGAGATTGGAGATTGAATAATGACAGTCCTTTGCTGATTGTGCAGCTGATGTGCCTACGGCGTTTGCGCAGGAGGACTACACAGACACTTAATGAACTCCGATTTTGATGGGAATGATCTGGAAATTGAAAACGAAGGACAGGACCCCGTATCAGCTGATCAGTCGCCAACTGATCATAGTGCTGAAAACGCTTGTGTAGCTGACCTACCTAAGGCAATGTTTGCTCTGGGTGGAATGCACAGTCATAGATATTAGGTTTGATCCTGTGGTCACGAGAATCTTCACCAGTTGGGACATGTGGGGCCCCAAAGCACTGTTAAAACTAATAGACAGAAAGTCGATCATGTGACAAGTTGAACACAGTCACATGCATCATGTCAGCACAACAAAACAAAAAATAACCAAAAAATACAACACGCTCTACATTAAACAAGTCAGTGTGCACAGGCTGCCTTCTTAAAAGTATAATTAATTGTCTTTTAAGTCTAATTACACCTCTGTCATTGTCCCAGTTATGTATTACTTTATTTAATGTTTCTGCACTAACAAGCCAAGTGATAACTGGTATAAGGTATAATGACAGCACGCTGATCTTATAGAATTTTAACCAAATATTTTTAATCAATACATGGTAATTTTTACAATTTAATACAAGTGTATATACTTTAATAAAGTTGTATCAATGGATTACTAAAAGTATAACGACAAGGACTAAAGGTAATTAAAGGGTTAACTAAATGCAGCTTAAAGCCTGGGCACATCTGGCTTTTGCCTCATCTAGAAGGACCGACAAGATAGTAGCTAAGGATAAAATAAAGTAAATGAGTAATAAACAACCCCTTAAAAAGTGAGGGCAAACTAATGAGAAAGCCCAAACACCCCTATATTGTGAAGTGGAGATAAGATCAATAAGAAAACCTGTGGGACACCCCTATGAACGAAGTGATGTTTAGAATAATGGACATGTATACAAAGTTACTGGTGGCTCTGGTCGATTAACTAAGATGGGAGAATTCATCATATTAAGAGTCTGATGACGTGATGTATCAGATAAGGTCATGGTAATAGGGAAGTACAAAAGGGAATGAATTGTTCTATTGGACTGAGATATTTATGCATATCTACAGTACAGGCCAAAAGTTTGGACACACCTCCTCATTCAATGTGTTTTCTTTATTTTCATGCCCATTTACAGCACTCCATCACTCTC
The DNA here is from genome assembly GCA_026402145.1 of Polypterus bichir lapradei. Classification (NCBI taxonomy): domain Eukaryota; kingdom Metazoa; phylum Chordata; class Cladistia; order Polypteriformes; family Polypteridae; genus Polypterus; species Polypterus bichir. Next base: position 110,229,789 of record JANRMT010062796.1, on the reverse strand, counting down.
CTTCTTGGTCAAATAGCCCTTACACAGCCTGGAGGTGTGTTTGGGGTCATTGTCCTGTTGAAAAATAAATGATCGTCCAACTAACCTGACTTCTGCACAACACAACTGCTGGTCCCAACCCCATTGATAAAGCAAGAAATTCCACTAAATAACCCTGATAAGGCACACCTGTGAAGTGAAAACCATTTCAGGTGACTACCTGTTGAAGCTCATCGAGAGAATGCCAAGAGTGTGCAAAGCAGTAATCAGAGCAAAGGGTAGCTATTTTGAAGAAACTAGAATATAAAACATGTTTTCAGTTATTTCACCTTTTTTTGTTAAGTACATAACTCCACATGTGTTCATTCATAGTTTTGATGCCTTCAGTCATGAAAATAAAGAAAACACATTGAATGAGGAGGTGTGTCCAAACTTTTGGCCTGTACTGTATGTGCCAATAAAGAATCATTTTCATCTGCTCACCAAGAATGATTTATTTGAAAATAGAAGAAAGTTTTTCCATAACAATCTGAACTGATTTCAGTTCGAGTGATCTGATCAAATACGGTCATTCCAATGTAGGAACCCGGTAGGTGAGCCCCCCCATAGCACTGCCCGCTGCTGTGACATGTGGCATTTATAAGGACACCCTTCCATTCTGCAGATGCCATCCTGCTCCGTACTGAAAGCCGTTTCTTCAGCTGCACATGTGGCACCTAAGGAATGGATTTGCCAATTAACACTTTATGCGTTTCAGTCTCCTTTCAAAGGCTCTGCAATCACTACATGACCAAGGTGTAAATTAGAATCGGTGAAAGTAACATTTTATTGACTCGTTCCTTTCTTTACATTCTGCATCAGACTGATAAGGTCATCTTGACCTCTTGTTCTTTTATTACTTTGATGTCTTCATCAGGTTAAAGAAGCGAGTGTAATAAAGAACTTTCATTAGGATTCTCTCTCTGTAAAGCTGCCCACTCTCCCATAACAGCATATTGTCTCCCAATTCAGGCCACATAGTAATTTGTACTGAAGTCTTTATGGGTTCTTGGGTGCAGCTCTTTTTTTGAATGATGGTGTGTGGTAGAATCAACTGTACATTTATATTGCTGCTTTTATTTAAAGTTAATTAAAACCTGCAGTACATATTATCACCCACGCACTTAGGGGACAGCCAAAGGTTCCAACACGAGGCATAAAAGACACCAGGAAAAGGGCTGGTAGCGAGCATTAATGCCTTTTCTCTTTCCTCTTTCAGAAGCCAAAATTTGTCACTTCCCTTCCATTGCAGATGACCTCACCTCCGTCCCATCCTGATGGCATCATTACCTCTTGGTTTATGATTATCAACAGTTCCGGGTTGAAGGTACCGAGGCCCATGAAGCCAACCTGGAACATCACAGGATCCCCCTTAGTAAAGTTCATCTTGTGGCCCAAAAGGTGAATGGCTGGCAGTCCACATTTAGTAAGTCCCTTCACTGGCCCAGGGATGGTTTGATAACACTGGCCAGTGCCATCACCTCCCCATTACTGTTATCACAGAGTAAGTAACACAGTGAATTTGTATTTTCAGTGGGTTTCAGATTTTGAAGTATAAATAACAATTTGAGTGGCTTCAAAAAGAACTGTTTTTATATTTGGCTGAAATTGCAGTTTTGTAATATTTGTGCTGGAATGTTCAGGGTTGTAACACTGCAAAACAGAAAAACAAAAGCTGGACCAGTACCAATAAATACAAAAGCATTTTGTGTAATGTAAGAATATGCAGTTTATATTAGCATTTTTTTTATTCCTTTTCTTATTTATTAATATATTGTAAACCTTAATTATGCATTATTTAACTGATTTAAAAAACAATAACAAAGAAGTTTCAAGGAGAGGAGCAGTGGCCGCCGCAGTAGAGCTACTGTCTCATGGTAAGGTGACCAGGGTTCACATCCAGGGATGGAGTTTGCATGTTTTCTGGGTGTCCATGCTGGTTTCTCCCGGCTGGTGTGGTTTCCTCCCACAGTCCAAAATCACACAGTTTGGGTGGACTGGTGACGCTAAATGGGCCCTATGCTGTGTGTGTGAGTGTCCACGCTGTGATGGGCTCGTGTCCTGTCCGGGAGTTGTTCCTGCCTGTGCCCATTGCTTGCTGGGATAGGCTCCAGGTGCCTGGTAACCCTACCCTGGAAAACTGGTTATAGAAAATGGAAGGATGGACGTGTAAAGTATGGACTTATATCAAGTCCATGGCCAAATTTGATCTCTCTGTCTATTTGGGCCAATGTTTTGTGGTCATTGTTGCCCCAGTATACAAATTGGGCCATTGTCTGCTCCCCACTTTGTGCCAATATGTTTGCCCACACTTGGCCTACACTGGCCCACTGTCAGTTTGTTTGCTGGGATGGATTTAGATATAGACAGGCTCTGAGGTATAGGAAAGTGTAGAGGGTGCTTTTGGCAAATGTTAACAGAGAATAAGTCAGCAGAACAACAAAACTTGGCAAGAATGCTGCCAAGGTGCATAATAAGCCCGAGGGAGGATGGGGGACCTGCTGCTCCATTAGAGCCTGAAAAATAAGCAAGTAAAACTTCAATTCATGGATAATTTCCCTTGCTTATTCTTCATTAAAATTCACCAATGTGCCAGTCCCTCTGTGTCTTTTACCTTTTATTTCATCATTTAAACTCTTTCTCTTTAAAAAGTTCTTCTTCAGGACTAAAATATGGTAACTGAACCTGTTAAAGTGCCTTCACCACGTACTGGGTCCAGAGATTTGGAACTGCAGGGTGAACCTTAGGGACCCTGGACCCACCATTGCCTCCAGATTTCTCACCCATTGGCCTGGAAATGAGAGACAGATAATGTGGATGTTCACTAAGACCATACTCTAGATGGTAGTCAGACTTTTGTCTCATCTTCTTATGACACTTCACAACAGTAACGCCCTGAAGCAGAGGCTCCCATTTAATACTAGAATCCTTGATACCTATGAAAAAAGTTGTAATCCTGGCCCACCTTAAATCCCATTGCTCCTCTATGTCAGTGTCTTTTGTTTTGTAAATGTGTCGATCAGCACAAGCAGCAAGCAGCCTGCTATCCCATCACCCCAACCACAGCAGCTCAACTCGGCAAAAAGTTCTCCCAACTCAAGGCTCCTTATCTGCGTGTGAGGTGCCTGGAGTTGTATCAGCTAAATAATACAGTATATCGTTATTTGTAATACTTGCATTTTATGTGAGTTCTGTGTCTACAAAGATCTGTGTAAGTGCAGGATGAAAGGAAATGCGACTTATTCCATTTTTAAATTCACATCCCACGAGACGAGACTTTGTGCCAAGAGATTTAACTACGCCCGGGGCTGGAAATAAAAGACAAAGAGTAGATGACAAAGACAGCTGCTGCACAGGCTTTTAACTGTTTGAGATGCAGATCAAGTGGCACGGCAGCAGCAGCAATCCAGCAGCTGATCGAGCAAAGAGGAGGTAATAAAAAAACTGTATTTGTTTCCCATTGTGTCACCATTTAAGAGGGGGCTTGGGAGGAGCGACCACGTCTCCTTGGGGTGCGTTCAGTCCCCCTCATCACAACACGAGTGGCAGAGAAGTGAAGTGGCTGGCACATAGCGTAGGCCATGGGGTAACTCCCTAGTAATATAATAAAAACATACATTTGATTTGAGTCTGTAACACCCGGTGTAAATTTTGGTTACTTATAAAAGTTAACGCTCAAAGATGCCTGCTCAGAACTGTTTGTTGTACCAGCAGAGTTGTGTTGTGGTGCAGCAGTCCATTAGCCAGCAACAGGGCTGTCAAGAAGCCGTCTGTTGTTGTGGTTTTGCCTTTGTCCAGTCTGATAGTGGTCACGGGGCATCTTTGACTGCCTGGTCAGGGCGCCACCTCAAACTTGCTGTCCATTGCTCTCTCCCTCAAACATCAACATATATACACAAGTTCTGGGTTCAAATAAGTGATTTATTCTCAACAATATCTTCACAGTGTCTATTCAAACACACTCAATTAATCTTTTACTTCTTTTCCCATCTTCTCCACAACTACAAGTGAACTTTGTCCTCCTTCTTCCTGACTCTGACTCATCCAAATGAGGAAGTTATTTTGGAAATGGGAGTACATTCGGTACATAGCATCCGTAGTCTGAGTCTCGATCTGATTGTATGGGTGGTTACCTACCAGGTAACGCATGTGGTTGGTCTCTTTGCATTATTTGACAGTAAACTATGTAACATTCTATGATCTGCTTCTCGCAACTGAGAAGGCCCGTGGCGGATGTTTGCAGACCAACCACATGCGTTACCTGGTAGGTAACCACCCATACAATCAGATCGAGACTCAGACTACGGATCCTTTGTATACAGCGATGTGAAAAACTATTTGCCCCCTTCCTGATTTCTTATTCTTTTGCATGTTTGTCACACAAAATGTTTCTGATCATCAAACACATGTAACCATTAGTCAAATATAACACAAAAAAACACAAAATGCAGTTTTTAAATGATGGTTTTTATTATTTAGGGAGAAAAAAATTCCAAACCTACATGGCCCTGTGTGAAAAAGTAATTGCCCCCTTGTTAAAAAATAACCTAACTGTGGTGTATCACACCTGAGTTCAATTTCCGTAGCCACCCCAGGCCTGATTACTGCCACACCTGTTTCAATCAAGAAATCACTTAAATAGGAGCTGCCTGACACAGAGAAGTAGACCAAAAGCACCTCAAAAGCTAGACATCATGCCAAGATCCAAAGAAATTCAGGAACAAATGAGAACAGAAGTAATTGAGATCTATCAGTCTGGTAAAGGTTATAAAGCCATTTCTAAAGCTTTGGGACTCCAGCGAACCACAGTGAGAGCCATTATCCACAAATGGCAAAAACATGGAACAGTGGTGAACCTT
>JANRMT010062796.1:110182829-110224512 GCA_026402145.1 Polypterus bichir lapradei | reverse complement strand
TCCCTGCATAATTTTCCATTGAAATAAATAATGAATAGAATAAAGATGTTTTCTTTGCAGAGAGAACAGGAAGAGGTGGGTTCAGATGATTCTTTGAATAGGAAGTGATGTCATTTGAGGGCGCGGCTTTCAATCACTGCTTCTGCAGAGGGAGGAATAGAAAAAGCATTAGGCAACAGTGCCTACCCCTGGTTGGGAGTGTAATTACATTTAAATGAGCCTTGATGTTGTCTCCCAAGTGCTTGTGTATATGAATATACACACACACACAGCAAACCCTAATTATCCATAGATTCTGTTCCCACTAAGTGCGGGTCATAAGCCTGCCCATTGTACACTCTGCCCATGACAACAACCAATTGGATGGTTTAGTGACGTCCTCAGAATGGCCCGGTTGAGGTCACTTGTGGCCACTAGCAGACCAACTAGAATTAAAAGTTGTAATGAGGGTTCCTGAGGTGAGGGATCATTAGGTGAGAGCAGAGAGCTGGCCCATCTGCCTGACCCCTGTCTTCCCACACCGGTGCTCCTTCTGACCCAGCGTCCCTCCAGAATCTCTCCTAAATTTTTTTCAGTAGGATTAATCTTTCAGTGTCTGCAGTTTTCATAGCTGCAGTGTTTACGTTCCTGCCATCACCACGACCATCACAAGGAAAAGTGCTTTCAGAAAATGGAGTTGAGAGGAGAAACTTCAGCCATGGAAGAGACCCTCACTATAGTGAATAAGAAGCAGCAGGCACACCAAGGCAATGTTTTTTTGTTTAAAAACTTCCTTTCTTTACTGCACCATTCTGGCTCACTGCTCTCTTATCAAACATTCATTTTACAAAACGTTTATTTACATTTACTCTCTTATCAGAGGCTCTTATCCAAAGTGACTTACAAAGGAACACTAGACATTCTGCTGCTTGAGGAACTGGAGTCTGCCAAGCCAGTGAAGGGGCATGTGGAGCAGGTCCTCGTTTTTCAGGCTGAAGGGGCTCACTTTTTCCCAGACTGGACTGGTGATTTGGCAGCTTACATTATTTGAGTCTTCAGCAATTGCGTAGCTCGTGGACAGACATGAAGAAGTCATGTGATATTGTTTGGTGTCCTGCTGAAAGATGCCAGCCATTACAGACCACTGCTAAATGTGCCTCTGCGTCAGCCTTGCTATTAATAATTGAACCCAACCCTGTCTGCTACTCCCGCAGTCAATTAGTATGGCAGCCTCACTGCCAAGGATGTGAAAAGTTCAAATCAAGTTCACATTTCAGTTGGAGAACCGAGAAGGAGCAAAAAAAAAAAAAAAACAAAAACACAGGAAATAATGGGAGCAAATCAAAAGGCACTGACAAGTAAACATCGATAAAAAAGATAAAGTACGGTTTACTACCAAGACAGATTCTTTTAAAGTAGAATCTGTCATGAATCTGCTTTATAACTTCCTTGAGAGTCTTTTTGGAGATCTTTAAAAATCTACAAATATTTCTTGTTGTCTGATACACCAAAAAAAAAGTGTGCATCAGGCTAAATAACAATTTTTAATTGGTGGATGAACATGGAAGGGCACACCATCCAGAATGTGCACCTACCTTGTTCCCATTGCTGGTGAGAGGCTCATGAATTGGAATAAGTGGGTTCAGGAATTTTAATTTACGTATAACTTCTCATGTGCAGTCCTAGAAGATAAGACATTTGATCAGTGAAAGGAAGCACTGCAGTGTGTTATTTTTCTATAGTTTACCTAACAGCTAAGTTGTCCCACCATCTCATCAGGAGACTGTTTATCAAAGATTCAATGTCGAGAAGTGCTGCCTGGATTTTCACTTGGATGCAGTTCCCATTAATGTCCACTAGGTGTCCTCAGACACATGATTCACTTATTAACTGAAAGATCAGCTGTGGAAGGGAATCGTCAGTCGGCTCTCATCCCGGCAGAAGTGTGCTTTCTTTATCTTTAATCATTTTGTTGTCTTTTACATATTGTATTTTATACTTTCTTATTGATTATATGTTTTAATTCATTTTTCATATTATTTCTTTGTGTATAGTGACTATATACTGTCATAATAATAAATGATAATAATAATAATAATACATTTTATTTATATAGCACCTTTCCCATGCTCAAGGCACTTACAGAATATAAGAAAGAATGGCAGGGTATACAGTACATAGCAGTGTACAAACCAAATAAATAAATAAAGAAGAGTAAGATAGTAAATATCATTATAGACATTTTTTATAAACGATCTTGTTAGTGATAGAAACATTGATTTTATTGCACTAAGTGAAACATGGCTTAGCTCAGACGGCGCGGCTGTTTTAATCGAATCTGCGCCTCTGGATTACAGTTTTACTCGTGCAGACCACCAGGGAAAAAAGGGGGGCGGCTTGGCTAACATTTACTCGAGCCGATTAAAATGTAAAGATGTTAGTTTTGGTAAATTTAAGTCCTTTGAGTATCTCGCCGTTGTTATTCATGGAGATTCTCACGTTCTAGTATTATCCGTGTATAGACCTCCTAAATATAACGCGTCTTTCCTTGAGGAATTCTCTGTCTTAATGTCAATTTTAATTACAAATTATGACACACTCTTAATAGTCGGCGACTTTAACTTTCATATCAACAATCATTGTGACCAAAAAGTAAAAGAATTCATGAACCTCCTGGACTCTTTTGATTTGAGACGCTCGTTAATCAGCCTACACATAAAGCAGGTCATACGTTAGACTTAGTTATTGCTAAAGGACTTAAAGTTGATATAAAGCAGATCATTGATATTGGTCTATCAGACCATTTCCTTCTACTATTTAATATAGAAATAAAGATAGAAAACACTCATGAGAAGCATTTTGTTAAAAAACGCTTCTTTGACTCATCTGCAACTTTAAAACTTACAAACATTCTAAGCAATCAGTCCGTTTATAATGCCAACTATAATAGCGAGGATAATGTAAATAGTAAAGTGGAAAACTTTAATTCTAAAGTAAGAGCTGCTGTTGACATAGTTGCACCTGAAAAGACAGTTAAAAAATCTTCTAGCATTGTTATTCCATGGAAGACCCAGAGAGTGTCTGATTTAAGAAGAACATGTCGTAGAGCTGAGCGTAAATGGAGGCAAACTAACTAAACTAACTATCCATTATGAGATATTGAAGGCTAAAATAACGGAATACAATAACACAGTCCGCCTTGAGAGGCGCTGCTATTTCTCTAATATTATAAATAACAATGCTAGTAATCCCAGAGTCTTATTTTCTACAATTGATCGTCTGTTAAACCAGGTAACTCAAAGGAATGCCCCCAGAATACTTCCAGTGAAACCTGTGAGAACATTGCTGTATTCTTCAATCAAAAAATTAATGATATTAGAAATAACATAGTATATCTCCCCAACACTGCAGAACCTCCAAAGCCCCGGTACTCCATTATAAACAAATTAAATTCTTTCACCAGGATAGATTTACCTGAATTACATAGTATAATCTCTCAACTAAAATCCTCCACCTGCGTCCTTGACCCAATACCAACAAGGTTTTTCAAAGAAATATCAGGCGTGCTATTTGACAGTATTCTGGACATAGTTAATTTGTCATTAGATACGGGGGTCTTCCCAGACTGTCTTAAGACTGCTGTAGTTAAACCCCTACTCAAGAAAAATAATCTTGACCCCTCTGCCTTTGAAAATTTTAGACCCATCTCTAACCTGCCCTTCTTAAGTAAAATTCTAGAGAAGGCAGTCATTTTGCAATTAAATGACCACCTCAATATACCTGCTATTCTTGATAAATTTCAGTCAGGCTTCAGAACAAATCACAGCACAGAAACTGCACTCGTTAAAGTAGTAAATGACTTGTGGGTAAATGCAGACAGAGGCCATTTATCTGTTCTCATCCTCTTAGATCTGAGTGCTGCATTTGACACCATTGATCACAACATTCTTAGAAATCGCCTTAGTCAATGGGTGGGCCTCTCTGGCAGTGTCTTAAATTAGTTTGAATCCTACCTGGCAGGTAGAAAATTCTTTGTGAGTTGTGGTAATCACATCTCAAAGGCACATGATATTTGATATGGTGGTCCACAAGCCTCTATCCTGGGTCCGCTGCTTTTCTCAATCTACATGCTTCCGTTAGGTCAGATTATCTCAGGGCACAACGTGAGCTACCACAGCTATGCTGATGACACACAGCTGTACTTATCAATAGCACCTGATGACTCCGACTCTTTCGATTCACTAACGCAATGTCTTACTGGTATTTCTGAATGGATGAATAGTAATTTTCTCAAACTAAATAAAGAGAAAACTGAAATTTTAGTAATTGGCAATAATGGATTCAATGAGGTTATCAGAAATAAACTTGATGCACTAGGATTAAAGGTTAAGACGGATGTAAAAAACTTAGGGGTAACTGTTGACTGTAATCTGAATTTTAAATCGCATATTCATCAGACCACTAGGACAGCATTTTTTTACTTAAGAAACATAAGTAAAGTTAGACCTCTTATATCACTGAAAGATGCTGAGAAATTAATTCACGCTTTTGTTTTCAGTAGACTAGATTACTGTAACGCACTCCTCTCAGGACCACCCAAAAAAGACATAAATCAATTGCAACGAGTGCAGAATGCAGCTGCTAGAATCCTAACTAGGAAAAGAAAATCCGAACACATTTCTCCAGTTTTGATGTCACTACACTGGTTACCTGTGTCATTCAGGACTGACTTTAAAATACTGCTTATGGTTTATAAAGCCTTAAATAATCTCGCTCCATCTTATATATCAGAATGCCTGACACCTTATATTCCAAATCGTAACCTCAGATCCTCAAATGAGTGTCTCCTTAGAATTCCAAAAGCTAAACTTAAAAGAAGTGGTGAGGTGGGCGGCCTTCTGCTGTTATGCACCTAAAATCTGGAATAGCCTGCCAATAGGAATTCACCAGGCTGATACAGTGGAGCACTTTAAAACACTGCTGAAAACACATTACTTTAACATGGCCTTTTTATAACTTCACTTTAACTTAATCCTGATACTCTGTATGTTCAATTCATCATAATAACTATTCATAGTGGCTCCAAAATCCGTACTGACCCCTACTCTCTCTTCTGTTTCTTTTTCTGGTTTCTTTGTGGTGGCGGCCTGCGCCACCACCACCTACTCAAAGCTTCATGAAGCTCCAACATTGATGGACTGAAAGCCAGAAGTCTACGTGACCATCATCATCAAGTCCTTCCATGAAAACCCTAAGTTCAAAGATGACTGTTTCATTTATGTTAGGTAGATTGCTTAGAGGGGACTGGGCGGTCTCTTGGTCTGGAATCCCTACAGATTTTATTTTATTTTTTTCTCCAGCTCTTGGAGTTTTTTTGTTTTTGTTTGTTTTTTCTGTCCACCCTGGCCATCAGACCTTACTTATTCTATGTTAATTAATGTTGACTTATGTTTATTTTTTATTGTGTCTTCTATTTTTCTATTCTTCATTTTGTAAAGCACTTTGAGCTACATTTTTTTGTATGAAAACGTGCTATATAAATAAATGTTGATTGATTGATTGATTAAATTCAGAGAAAAAAAGCCTAACAGACAACATGATTGATGATCCAGCACACACAGGTTACATGAGCGTCTTGACAGAGAGGTAAACTGAGAGAAGGGCAATAAAGTCAAGTAGAGCTAAAAGCCTTCCTGAACAGAATTCATGGAGTCAGCTGACCTGATTAATTTTGGTAGGTCATTCCAGAGTATGGGCGCTATACAGCTGAAGGCCCTGTCACCCATGGAGTGTAGATTAGTGTGGGGCGCAACAAGATTGCCAGAATCAGAGGACCTTAGTGGGCGGGCAGGCACATAGTGATGGAGAAGGTCACTGATGTAGTTTGGCACGAGGTCGTTTAAGGCTTTGTAGGTTATTAGTAGGATTTTATATTCGATTCTGTAAGACACAGGGAGCCAGTGAAGACGGAGCAGGATGGGTGTGATGTGCTCGCTGCTGCTGGTTCGAGTCAGGACTCTTGCAGCCAAGTTCTGAATAAGCTGGAGCTGTGATATAAGATTAGAAGGGGCACCTGCCAGCAGTGAGTTACAATAATTGATGCAGAATGTGATAAAAGCAGGGACAAGTTTCTCAGCATTAGAAAATAGAGAGGAAGGAGCGAACACGGGATACGTGACGGAAGTGAAAGTAAGAAAGTTTCTTAATGTGATTTACATGGGCGGAATAAGAGAGGGAGGAATCAAAAATGACACCAAGATTCTTTGCAGTAGAGGCAGGTCTGATGAGATCACCGCTAAGATGGACTGGGAAGGAGCTCATTTTATTAAGTTGCATTTTAGTCCAAATTTGCAGGAGTTCAGTTTTGTTGCAGTTTAATTTTAAAGAGTTCTGCTCCATCCAGGTTTTAATTTCACTAAGGCAGGTTGTGAGCTGAGAAAGCTCTGATGAAGTTCCACTTTTAACATTGAAGTAGAGTTGAGTATCATCTGCATAAAAATGATACCCCAGTCCATAGCTACGAATAATATGGCCAAGGGGAGGCATATAAATACAGAAGAGAAGAGGGCCGAGGACAGAGCCCTGAGGAGCTCCTTGTGTGACTGGCGCCAAGCTGGATCTGCTGTTGCCAAGACTAACAAACTCTTGCCTATCAGTCAGATAGGACTTGAACCACTGGAGGGCAGTGCCAGAGATACTCAGCATGTTCTACACTCTGGACAGTAGAATGTCATGTCTGACCTGAGTGTCAAATGCTGCACTGAGGTCTAACAGAATTAATATGCTGGTTTGTCCAGAGTCTGCTGCCATAAGCAAATCATTGGTTACCCGTAGCAGGGCAGTTTTACAGCTGTACCGCACCCTGAAACCAGACTGAAAGGGTTCCATCAAATTATTAGAAGTTAAGTAATTGGTGAGCTGGGAGGCTACAACACGCTTGAGAACTTTTGACAGAAAAGGTAAGTGGGAAATAGGCCAGAAATTGTTAAGATTGTCAGCATCAAGACCAGACTTTTTTAACATTGGGGTTACAGAAGCGATTTTAAAAGTGAGCGGCACAGAGCCAGTGTCAAGGGATGAGTTTATTATTGTTGTAACAGTTGGGATTATGGCATGGAGGCAGGATTTAGGTTGTGTGCTGTGGATGGGGTCCAGTACACAAGTAGTCGGCCTCATCTTACAAAGCAGGCCATTAACAAAAGCAGATGTGAATGGCGAGAACTTAGAGAAGGAGCTGGATGGAGTGGGAAAACAGGGAGAGATATAAACAGATGATGTATTTATGTTAGTTGAATTATTTAGATCTTTAATTTTGTTAGGGAAAAAGTGGAGGAATTCCTCACAGACTTCAGTAGAAGAGGTAGTTGGGCCAGACGCAGGTTCGAGTAGTTTATTAACTACAGAAAACAAAACCCTTGGGTTATTGTGGCCACTTTGTATTATTCTGCCATAATGGGTGTTCTTGGCAGCAGTTAGTGCTTCTCTGTAAGCTCTTTGGTGGTCAGAGAAAGCCTGGATGTGCACGGTGAGGCCAGACTTACGTGACATTCTCTCAAGGTGCCAGCTGCTTTCATAGATCGCAATTCTGAATTATACCAAGGAGCTGAACATTTAAAGGAAACCTCCTTATGTTTTAAAAGCGCTGTTTTATCTAAGGGCTAAGTTATAGTGGACAACAAGACTATCTAGTGTTGATGAAATAGGTGAAGACAGTAAAAGATCAGAAATGGATCCAGAAAGGATAGAGGGACAGATATTTTTAAGGTTTCTGTAAGAAATGTGTCGTTTACAGGTAAGAGGAGGGAAAGGCAGTGAGACAGTGAAACGTACTGCTTTATGGTCAGAGAGTCCCAAATCAGTGCTGTAGATGTTGGCAACAGATAGTCCAGAAGTGCAGATCAGATCCAATATACAGTATGACCACCAGAGTTGGGGGGAAATCAACATGTTGTGTCAAGTCAAACAGTCCAGTAAGGATAGGAAATAATTTCTCAGTTTAGATGTGGAGATGTCAATATGGATGTTGAAATCACCGAGAAGGATAATTCTCTGAGAGTAAGAGCTTAGGTGGGTTAAATGTTCAATCAGATCAGATGAGAAGGATGCATCGTATTTTGGGGGACGATAAAGAACAGTGAGTGAGACGGGACCTGATTCCATTATTAGTTTAAGAGCCAGGCACTCAAAAGACAGTGGACAGTCAATTGGGATTCGTTTGATGTTCAAGTCTGCTCTGATAATTACTGCTAGCCCACCTCCTTGTCTAGAGCTGCGAGGTTCTGTATGGAAAGTGAAGCCAGGTGGAGTCGCCTCCATGAGAGACGTAAATTTGTTCGTTTTTTGCCAAGTCTCCGTTAGACACAGTATATCAAGTTTGGTGTCAGTGATGAGTTCTGACAGAACCAATGCTTTGCCATTAAGAGATCTCGAGTTAAACAGTGCAATATTAGTTAATGAGGCTTCTTTTTGCACAGGGTCGTGATCAGGGTTTATTTCCACATAATGTAAATTTGGCACACTGACACTTCTATTTCCAGGGCCATGAGAAGGAAGGCTTATTCCAGAGCAAATGCTACCAGTTGTCTTTTGATTTGCAGCCTGGCGGTGGCAGCGACCTGACCCGCGATGTACATATTTCGGGCTCTGCAAAATACCGGCGTCTTTTAGTATGTTCCAGTCAGACCATCTGCTCTGGACAAACCATTTAATAAGAAGGAGTTTGTCATGAGTGTATCTTAACATGACACTGGGCAATACTTATCTGAAAAGCAGTGGAGAAGCAGCACAGCACAGTGGAGCCGGTAGGACAGGCGGGTGTGGTAGCGTAGATGAGATGAGCAGCGATAGCAAAGCAGCAGAAAGCATAGCAGGAGGAGGCAGTAGGATTTGGAGGTTCCAATACACAGCCACAAACATTAACGCTTGGTAATTCGAGGCGTGAGTGCCCCGGAGCCATAAGCCAGGTTAGTATGAACAGCAGATCAGTTCCCAGTCATAGAGTACTGTAAAATGAAATGGGAGCAGATCAGCATAGCGAATATAATCACGGAGAGAGATCATCCTGAGGTCTTAGATCGCCAGGTACAAAGAAATGTTTGTGGCTTCGTCCCGTGATCCACAGACTCAGCTGTTCCCAGTCAAAGTAGAGTCCATAAAATCTGTAAATATTAAGCCAAATCCATGCAATTCAAGTTGGCTGTATCCACGAACTATACGTACAATAAAAGAAATAAAACAAGCGTGAGAAAGTGTAGAATTAAGGCGAATTTTGTGAAAAGTGTTGTTAACAGGGAGGACAGAGGGAGATGGCTTTTAAAGGGCGTTATCTCCCCCAAACTGCTACTTGGCAGCCAATCCTCTGGGTTGCAACAGCACGTCTGATTCTCACAGGGCTGTTGGGTTCTGTGGATGCCACCACTGGGAGCTGTGGGAGATGCAGAATCCTATCTTGGGTTTCTGCTACAGCTGGGAGTAATTCCAGGCCTCCCTAATGAGCCACCTGGAATGCTCCCGGGTGCGGCTTAAAAAAGGAGCCAGCCGTCTCGCAGGGACGAGCCAGGGACAGGAGGAAGAGGGATGAAGGAGGAGTGGAGGTGGAAAGAAAGAGTGAGAGAAAAAGTGCTGGGTGCTGTAGTCTTGGGCTATACTGTGCTTGGTGCTTGTGGGAAATGGGCCGAAAAGCCTTTTATTTTACTGAACTTGCATTTGTGTCTGCTGTGTTGGGTGTTTGGACCCCCGGAGGTCACTATATATATATTTATATATCAGATGGCCGGAATAGGACATGATGTGGCAGCAAGGTGGATTCTGGGTACCGGAAATGATGTCAACAGTGGGTGGAGCGGTAGTGATGTCATTGGGAGGCGGGTTTGTGGTATAGCAGGTCGGTGGCTCTGAAGGAATGGCCGTTTTTTCAAATAATCTGCTTGGCCTTGTCGGTCTCCTTGGGCGCTTGTGCATCCACGGGGAGTTGGTGAAGTAATTGGGGCGAGATGCACCTGCACATGAAGGTGTGATCTTCTCTCAATTGCTGTGGTGCTGTGCCCATGGAGTACAAGATGCCACAAAAAACGAAAAAAGAAACGAAAGAGGAAAGAAAGGCAGGCAGAGCGAGAGTAGGGCAGTGAACGAAGATGAGCCAACCGGCTGATGAGAGAGAGAGAGAGAGGTCAGCACGTTCAGGGGTCCCGTGTCAGAATGAGGGATCGGCGCTCGAGGGACGTATCCTACCCACTGATTGTGTGAGGAGTGGGTACGATCAAGGTGGCAGCCTATCTGCTTGTGCAAGAAGGATGGCGAGAGGACAACTGGCAGACACCGACGGAGGCAGCCCAGACGGGGGTCGGCAGTGAGAGGACCACGGCTGCAGAAGTCTCCGCCAGCTGAGCGCGCCATGGGTGAGCTGGGGAGACATGGAAGGATTTGTGCTTGGCTCACTTGCCCCAAGCCTGGTTTTAACATCTGCACTTTTATTGTTTTATTATATTATTGAAATCCTGCACTAATTATTGACTTGTTTTGGGTTTTTTGTTTGCTAATAAAAGGCACAGAACACATTTTACACCATCCCATTGCTCTAAGTGTGATTTGCCCTCATCTGCCAGCTCATTCAGTTTCATTATCAATGGTGTCAGGTTCGAGAAGCCCCCAAAGCAGGAAGAGGGAGCATGGAGCAGGACCCACACCGCCACAGGGGTCTTCATCTGAACTGCAGAGGAACAAGAGAGAGGATCAGCTGAGAGTGCCAACCCCCAGTCTGGCTGACGAATAACACTATTTGAGCCTGCTGACTGTCCTCCATCTGCACGTGTGTGACAACCCATTGTAATGGAAGAAGACTGTCAGCGAGCCCCCAAACCCCAAACACAAACACACAAAGAGTCCCGGTTTCAAATAATGTTGTGTTTATTACACACAATGCCAAGAAAGGCATCTCTCTCTTTCCACAATTCCTCTCACCACCGCACTGCCCTCCTCCGGTCGAGTGTTGCTCCATATCCTCTGACTCACCTAGATAAGGGAGTGCGGCCCCTTTAATTAAGGACCCAGGAGTACTACCGGTGCCAGGGCCACTACCCGATGGAAGTACTACAATGTCATAAACTGGGGAGCACATTTCCCAACAGCGCCCCCATGCAGCACCCATGGTCCCCAACAGGGCTGTGTTGCCGGACTATATCTACCAGCATTCCCTGTTGGTTCACAAACAGGGGCCGATATGGAGGGCTGCTGCCCTAGGGGAATAATGTTTCCCCCACAGCATCTTTAACAAGTGATATGCTGTCTATCCATCCCTTCCGGCCATCTTTTCTGAGTCTGTCTCCTTCCCCTCTCCTGGCTGGGATGCCCACCTGCCTGCTAGGAGCCTCCCATCTGGGTAAGGAACCATACCCTTTTCTTTTTGGGATGCCCATACAACCTATGTGGCAGTGACACCATATTAACAACTCTCTATTAACACCTCAGAAGAGCCCAGCAGGTCCATTTTTGGGTCTACTTGGCACTGAGTCAGACCCAAGGTCTTTACTTATCCCACTGTTAACACCAATGTAGCACAGTGTTGTGTTAGCCACTGAGGACCCAAATGTATTTTTGCCAATTTCCTGCTCTGTTGGGCCCCTGAGTGAGGCCCTTAACCAGCACCTGCTCTGTCCTGGGTATGACCTTAATCTGCATCCATCCCGGCATGTTGGCCCTCCAACCTGCAGGGAAAAACTTGGGGGTTGGTGGCAGAATTGGCACTCCAGCCTCCATAAAAAACCTCACACTGTTCCACTCCATCTGACCTACTGTGGTGCTGAGGTGTCACCCGTTGCTTGGCAGCACTCGAGTCCTAATCTGGGAACCTGAGTTGGTTCGTCATGTGGTGGGTGAGGCAATGCGCTGTATCAGTGTGCGCTCCTAACCTCCTCCTTGTGGAATGCTTTTTACACCAGTTAACAATTCCACAAAAGTTTTATAGTTTTTTACATGTTTTGTTTTGATTTTAAAAGTATATTTTCTATTTATTTGACATTTGTGCTGCCATTTTTACACCTTTGTTTCCATCCCCATTTTTAATTTTTGTGTAAAAATGATTTTGATTGCACTGTTTTTCCTTGCAAGTGGCACAGTACAGTGGTCCTTACATGCAGCTCATTACGCTGTCATCACTGAGCGCCTCTTTCTTGCAGTGGCCTGAAGCTGTCACCCAACAATTCCCTGTTGGTTCCCAAATGGGGGCCGATATGGAGGGCTGCTGCCCTGGGGGAATAATGTTTCCCCCTTAGCATCTTTAACAAGTTGTCCGTCGAACCGTTTCTAAACAGTCAGAATACTGTATGCCTGTCCCATTTACAAACTGCAAATTGCTAACAACGTGCCAATTCCGAACTGGCTTAATTTACACTCTGCTCTACAGATTATGACAGATGACCGGGGTCCTTGCCCAGTCGTGACGCTATTCTGAGAAGAGAACTGGGGGAGAGGACATTTCAACAGCAGTACCTCCTCCAGGAAATGAGAGGGCAGCCCCCCTGCCTTGTATCGTGGCCTCCGACAGGGGGCGCCTGGACAGCTCTGGAGCCTGGGACTTCCCAGAAGTGCTGCCAGAAGATGAGCTGGGTTCCCATGCAGCACTTCTGCCACACCTGCAAGATGATCGGGGAGCACCTGGAGCACTTCTGGGTGCAGTATAAAAGAGGTCGCCTCACTCCGTCCGAGTCAGGTGGCAGAGGATGGAGCTTGCGAGGAGAGGAGTAGAGGTGGCAATAAAGAGAGAAGAAGAGAAAGGACTGAGCATCGTGGGTTTGTGCATTGTGTTGTGCTAAAGATTGGGAAGAAAATAAACGTGTGTGTGTTTTGGACATCTGGTGTCTGTCTGTCTGTCTATCTGTCTGTCTGTGCTGTGCTGGGGCTGATCTTTCACAAGATATAGCAGGGGGCTAAAGGGGGTAAAGGTTGCTATAAAAAACTAATGTCCTATGGGAATCAAGTGAACACTACGTACTGTATATGAATTTAACTTTCTAAGATTGGCTCTTACAAAATGCTCCACTACTTTTTTTAGTACAAGTCTATGTTCTGTTTTGAAAGGAGGAAATACATTCATTTGGCTTTTTTATTTTGTGAAAAATTCCAAATTATTAGCTATTTACATTGGCATGTTTTTGCTTTTGGTACTCATGTGCCAAAGTTGGTATTGGCACCAAAGTCAGACTTTGAGTATCAGTGTCAGAGTCGGGGCCATTACACTATGCTCACCATGTACTCTTATTTGTTCACATATTGTGGCCTTGTGACGCCCCGTGCACTGGCACCTCTGCACTCGTTCACACTCTGGGCATCTGTAACATAAACACACAGCCCAGTGATGGAAACTGAAGGCACAGAAGAAAATGTTCAGAAGAAGACAAGTCTTTATTATAGTGCCAGCAGGACAAATGAATTCTAAAGTCATGCACTTCAAATTAAATGCAGTCCTCTGCAGTGACACAGAACTAATATATATGACTATACTCAAGTCCAGCACAACACAGACTTTTATTTTTGTGGGAAACTCTTCCCAAACATTTCCTAGTACCCAAAGTGCAGTCCACAAGCACAGTAATCAGTAGGACACAGCAACTCTTTTCTCTCTTCCTTTGTCTCTCTTTCTCTCCACCTTCTCTTCTCCTCCAGCAAGCTTTGTCACCTCTTCCTCCCAACTCCAGCTCCTGGAACGATGGCAGCGGCCTTCTTTTAGGCTGAAACCGGGAGTACTTCTGGTGACCCATTAGCGTGGTCCGGAAACACTTCTGGGTGAGGTGGAAGCCCGACAAAGTAGAGCTCCATAATCCCCAACAGTGTTGAATTGCAGAACTCCATGTCCCATGGTGCCCTGTGGGAATCTGAGGCACTTCTGCAACCCAGGGGAACTGCCATCTAGCGATCCAGGGGAGATAGTGACCTGAAGACACTCTCTCCCCCGGTCCTTCCATTAAGAAGGCATCCCGGCCGGGCGAGGACCACAAAATACATATATGTATATGGTGGAATCCAGGGGCTCTCCAGCTGCCCCAACACTGATACAGACAAGCAGAGACACGAGTTCCATCACAGCACACATTTATTTACAAGTGGGGAAGCGCTCTTCCCTCGCTCCCCACAACAGCTCAGTACAAACAGCACCAAATCCACAGTCATTTCTGTCTCCTTTTTCTCTCCCTTCTACCTCCACTCCTCCATGATCAAAGTTTGTCCCTCTTCCTCCCGACTCTGGCTCCTCAAATGGAGTGAGGCGGCTCCTTTCATGGTACACCTGGTAGTGTTCCAGGTGGCGCGTCAGGATTAAAGGCGCTATATAAATAAAATGTATTACTATTATTATTATTATTACTATTATTATTATTATTATTAAATGGAACTGCTCTCTGGTGTGATAGAAACCCAAATTAGGGTTCTACAGCTCCCCCAGGTGGCCGGTCAGTGCTCATGTCAGGGACATGTGGAATTAAGACAATAAGACAAGGGGCATGTTGGTCATATGGATCGGGCACTGACATTCTACCCTCTCACGTGCAAGGAACAGAAACAATATTATAAGAAAAGTGCGCAAAGAAACACACTTGGACTGTCCCAAATGTGACGTTGGTGACTGCTTCAAAACATCACACAAAGGGTGTGTGCTAAATCTGCATCAGTGAAACAGAGGACAGCAGATGTCCCTTTCCTACTGTATTTATATTAACATCTTGGCATTAACATTGTGAAAGCCAACCTGGACACAGATAGACGGGAGACAGGTTTAGCACCCAGCACGTTTATTTACAACTAGGGAGCATTTCACCCTGCTCCCCACAGCACAGTGCAGAAATCACCACTCAAGGCTCTCAGCCCAACACAGTCCCTTCTTGCCACCAGTCCTTCCACCTCCACTCCTCGTCAGGCTTTGTCCTCTTCCTCCAGACTCTGGCCCCAGAATGGAGTGAGGCGGCTCCTCTTATTCAGGTCCCGGGGGTGTTCCAGGTGGCTAATCAGTGTTACCTGAATCACTCCTGGGTGTGCTGAAGGTCCACTACTATAGGGCTCTTCAGCTCTCCATGGCAGCCCCCACAGAACCCAACAGGGCTGCACCAAACTCCAGCTTTCGACATGCCCTGCAGGAATCCGTGGCACCACAGCTGCCGAAGGGGTCTGCCCTCTAGTGCTCCTGGGGAGGTATTGCACCAAATTCCAGCTCTCTGCATGCCCTGTGGGAATCTGTGATGCCACAGCCACCCAAAGGGACTGTCCTCTAGTGTCCCAGGGGAGGTATTGCACCAAACTCCAGCTCTCTGCATGCCCTGCAGGATTCCATGGCGCCACAGCCACCCAAGGGGACTGCCCTCTAGTGTCCCAGGGGAGGTATTGCCTCACCGGCGCACTCTTCCCTGGTCCTTCCATCCAGGTGGCATCCCGGCTGGGTAATGGCCGAGGTCGCCCATCACATTTCTGTCGCATGTAGTAACATTTTTTCTTCTTGAAAAAAATGTAGTACTTCTGGCTGGTTTATCTGTGGGTAATTATAATAATAATAATAATAATAATAATAATAATAATAATAACAACATCAACAACAACAATAATAATAATTATAATAGTTTTTATTTATATAGTGTCTTTCCCATACTCATAACACTTTTGAGGCTACTGTGCAATCAAGACGGTGGTCATCTGGGTGACAAACACATTTTTAGTACGAGCAGCTACAGTATATACAGCACTGACAGCGGTGGGCAAGTGAATAAGCCACCCACCTCTTGACAGATGGGGAATATCATTTGCATAAGGAGAACCCCAGTGAGTCAGAAAGACTCCATATTGGTCTTTGTGTTGCTGCTGCCTGTGATCATCCCTCCCTTGGGCATTATTTATTTTATTTTCTGTGTAATGGAGCTCATTTGTCTTCTGTTACCCAAGTCAGAATGTCAGAGTGTCCATTCTGTCGGCCTTCTTCTCCTCCTCCCAGTGATTCGCTACTTCTATCCCAACTCATTGCCTTCATCTTCCGAATAAATTGGAATGAAATCCAGAGACGTCTTCACATTGTTTGCCAGTCGCTTGTAGAGAAATTTGACTTTCAAATGTGAGCTTGCGCTCCTGCATTGCAGTTCCCAGTTAGGTCTCACTTTCCACCCACTATAGCAGCTGTGATATAACTGCAAGTCGGCTTTCAAACAAGCAGCCGCTTGAATGTGACTTCAATTTTCTTTCTTTTTTTTCTTTTCCATAGCATGTCGCACATTTCATATTGGCCAGGCTCAGAGTGCTGTGCTGCATGCACGGTGAAGACAAAGAGCGGCCCAGAATTAAACAGATTCGCAGAGTGAAAACAATAATGGAAAAGAGTAATTATGATGTGAACTTTAGAGGATGCTCTTCATCCATCCCGGAATCCCACTTAAAAGAAGGGAAAATAATATTCATTAGCTGAACCTAAAGAGACGGGAAGGGGGACAAGCGAGCGGACATGAGACTCTTGGTTGTCATTGAAACACTGGGTGGCATCTCCCACATAGCTAGACAGCACTCGGCCCGGCAAAGTGAGATATCACATTAAGAAGAAAGAACAATAAAAATGATGACTCAATAAGATGAAAAATAATAATACAATAGAATCACCCAATAAATAACAGCAGCAGTGATGAAAAGACAATGGCTTAAGCATCCTATTCAAGCGTATTCCATAGTCTGCCAAATTCACTCTGAAAGGGACAACATGATGGGACTGGTGTCCCCGCCATAATTGGTTTAGGATTCTTACCAGGCTGGGATGGCAATAAAATGGAAGGACGGTGGGGTGCAGTATTTCCAGCTTATTGTCTCCTCCCATACACTAGGTGGCAGCTTCCATTTGGACACCCGCAGAGAATGCCATGAATTGTAGTCCGGTAGCACAGCCCTGCTGTGTGTTCCACTAATGCCCAGAGGGGACTGGGCGGTCTCATGGTCTGGAATCCCTACAGATTTTATTTTTTTTTCTCCAGCCGTCTGGAGTTTTTATTTTGTTTTTTCTGTCCCCCCTGACCATTGGACCTTACTCTTATTCGATGTTAATTAATGCTGATTTATTTTGTTTTCATATTGTGTTTTTTATTTTTCTATTCTTTATTATGTAAAGCACTTTGAGCTACTGTTTGTATGAATATGTGCTATATAAATAAATGTTGTTGTTGTTGTAAGGGGTGCAGCATGGAGTTACACTTCCAACTATTTGCAACTATTTTGACTTCCAACAGGGGATGCCCTGGCACCAGAAGTATTGAAGGGTCTTCAATAAAAAAGAGGGAGGAAGGAAGGTAGCACTCGTCTTGGAGGAGTAGCATTGCGGTGGGAAGAGTAAAAGAAGGAGAGACGACCTGTTTATTGCCTGTATAAGAAAATCTTGTAATAAAAGCCCATTTATTTGAACCTGACACTGTTTTGTGTGTTTGGGATTGGGGTTTGAGGCTAACCAACCCTAACCCTAACTCCTATTTAAGAACACAGTAAAAGTGTATGTCCACCCGCATCTCTCTGACCTCTCCATGACTGTTCTTCCTACTTGTGATAAGAGTTCTGTGGTTAAGTGCAGTCTTAAATAAATAATTCGTCCTGCAGCGTACAGGCTCTCAAAAAGTGTTGGTGTGTGTGTGCCAGCTCTTGATCTGGGGTTGATTGAGGTGCTTGGCTTATTGCACATTCACATTCGTGTGTAACTGCTAATGGATCAGTCAGGTGCCTCATTCACACCTCAGAGTGGGCGGAGGGTCACATCTGCACCCAATCAGGCCGTATAAGGGGAGCCTGAATGGCAGAGAGAGGGCCAAAGAGAATTAGTGGCAAAGAGAGAGGTAGGATGGTGGGGAGCCCGTGTCAGGAGGAAAGGATGGCAGGTGGTCTGCATTGGAGTGCAGGGATACAGTAGGGGTTGCCGCTGAACTGCAGAAAGGTGTAGGAGCGGCACCATTGTGAAGCGTCTCCCGGATAGATGCCAATGGACTGGCTATGGGAGACATGCGTGGGGTCTGGAGGGGTGTCCTATTATAGCCAACAGACTGTTGGTATGACCCCAAACCCATGTTTAAGGGAAGATTTCCCCTGTCGACGGGTGTCTCCTCAGGCTGCAAGGTCCTGATGGATAAGCTGAAGAGACAGCAATTTTAGAGAAGGGCATTGGAGTTTATGACTGTTTTTAGAAGAGGAACCTGCTTTGATTTTCACTTCAGTTTTATTGGGTTATTTAGTGGACTTTGTCCTCCAGTTTTCACACTTGATTTTTGGGATTATTTATTTGTTGTGAACACTTTGCACTGCACAGGGTTTTGAACACGGTTCAATTGAATTGTAATATAAGCACATGGCACTTCTCAACCAACCCCATGCTGAATGTGGTGTCCTCACTTGCCCAGCTCATCTCGATACAAGTCTATCGACGGTGTCACATGTATGCGCATAGGGAACAGTTTGACACAAGAATTCCTGAAGCCTATGAAAAAACTCGTAATCCTGGCCCACCTTAAATTCCTTCACACCTCTCCATCTGAGTCTTTTGTTTTGTAAATGTATCGATCAGCATAAGCAGCAAGCAGCCTGCTATCTCATCACCCACCTTGACAGAGTTCACCTCTGCCAGCTCAAGCCAAGGCTCCTTATCTGCATGTGAGGTGCCTGGAGTTGTAGAGGGTAAATAATACAGTATATCGTTATTTGGAATACATGCATTTCAGGTGTGTTCTGTGTCTACAAAGATCTGGGTAATTGTAGGATGAAAGGAAATGCGAGAAATGCAAGAAATGCTGAAAACATACCTAAGCAGAAACGTTTTCCATGTTATACTAATAATGACGTGAAGTGTATAATGTGTGAAGACTTTAGCCCAAATATCAAATAAAAACACATGCTTTTATTCAAGATTATAACCAAAGTGTGGCTGTCAATGAGTTAAAAACTCAAGATTAAATGTCGATCCACAGGGAGTTTACACTTCAGAGGTAATAACTGTTGCCCAGTAACCCCAAGGTCACGGTTTCAAGACTGGGTGCTCTGTGTTTTGAGTAGTGAGTTGCTATATTATTATTATTTCTAGAATATAATAAAAACATAAAGTCATATGAAAAGGTTTGGGATTTTTGTTTCTCATTGGCTGAGCTTTCAAAGTCGCAACTTCCTCTTAATATATGACATGCCTTATGGACACAGTAGTATTTCAGCAGTGACATTAAGTTTATTGGATTAACAGAAAATATGCAATATGCATTATAACTAAATTAGACAGGTGCAGAAATCTGGGCACCCCAACAGAGATATGACATCAATACTTAGTTGAGCCTCCTTTTGCTCCTTTGTGCCTCTAGACGCCTCCTATAGCCTTTGATGAGTGTCTGGATTCTGGATGGAGGTATTTCTCACCATTCTTCCATACAAAATCTCTCCAGTTCAGTTCAATTTGATGGCTGCTGAGCATGGACAGCCTGCTTCAAATCATCCCATAGAGTTTCGATGATATTCAAGTCAGGGGACTGTGACGGCCATTCCAGAACATTGTACTTCTCCCACTGCATGAATGCCTTGTAGATTCCAAACAGTGTTTTGGGTCATTGTCTTGTTGGAATATCCAACCCCTGCTTAAGTAACTTCAACTCTGTGACTGATGCTTGAACATTATCCTGAAAAATTTGTTGATATTGGATTGAATTTATCAGACCCTCGACTTTAACAAGGGCCTCAGTCCCTGAACTAGCCACACAGCCCCACTGCATGATGGAACCTCCACCAACTTTGACAGTAGGTAGCAGGTGTTTCTCTTGGAATGCGATGTTCTTCTTCTGCCATGCGTTATGACCAAATAACTCCATTTTTGTCTCATCAATCCAAAGCACTTTGTTCCAAACTGAATTTGGCTTGTCTAAATGAGCATTTGCATACAACAAGCAACTCTGTTTGTGGCGTGAGTGCAGAAAGGGCTTCTTTCTCATCACCCTGCCATACAGATGTTCTTTGTGCAAATTGCACAGAATTGTAGAATGATGTACAGATACACCATCTGCAGTGAAATGTTCTTGCAGGTCTTTGGAGGTGATCTGTGGGTTGTCTGTAACTATTCTCACAATCCTGTGCATATGCCGCTCCTGTATTTTTCTTGGCCTGCCAGACCTGCTGTGTTGGTTTAACAGCAACTGTGCCTGTGGCCTTCCATTTCCTGATTCCATTCTTTACAGTTGAAACTGACAGTTTAAACCTCTGTGATCGCTTTTTGTAGCCTTCCCCTAAACCGTGAGACTGAACAATCTTTGTTTTCAGATTTTTTGAGAGTTGCTTTGAGGATCCCATACTGTCTGTCACTCTTCAGAGGAGAGTCAAAGGGAAGGAAGCACAACTTGCAATTGACCACCTTAAATACCTTTTACCACTCGTGATTGGACACTCCTGTCTATGAAGTTCAAGGCTTA
Source organism: Polypterus bichir lapradei (assembly GCA_026402145.1). Lineage (NCBI taxonomy): Eukaryota > Metazoa > Chordata > Cladistia > Polypteriformes > Polypteridae > Polypterus > Polypterus bichir. The sequence continues at coordinate 110,204,104 of JANRMT010062796.1, read as the reverse complement.
ACGAGCTGATCCAACTAAGTAATCAGCATTGAGCAGTGACAGGCATTCAAATCAGCACAATGACAAGGGGACCCAAATATTTACACACCCAGTTTTTCACATTTGATTTAATTTCATACAACTAAATGCTGCTTCATTAAATATCTTTGTTCGGAAAACACCGCAGTACTCCGATGTTTCTAGGAAATGAAAGACATACCACTGTTATCTTTTTTGTTGAAAGGAGAGTAAATTATTATGCAGGCTGAGAGGGGTTCCCAAACTTTTTCATATGACTGTATATTTCATTTTAATCTGTAACACCCGGTGTGAATTTTGGCTACTTGTAAAAGTTAGCTCTTGTTTTTTTATTATTCAGTTTTATTTCTCTCAGTGATGTTCATGCGGTACAACAAACTTGTCTCTCTATCTCTGAGTTGATGGCGTTTATCTCCATTCTTTTCACAAGAGCAGCACTTTGGCCGACGCCTGCTCAGAACTGTTTGTTCTACCAATAATCAAAGATACGATGACCCATGACCGCTATCAGACTGGACAAAGGCAGAACCGTAGCAACAGACAGCTTCTTCATAGCACTTTCTAATAGACTGCTGCACTCTGCTTGGCACCATAAAGTAAAATGGGACTTCCACGTGCAGCTAAAGTAACTTCAGTACGCGAGCAATTCGCCACACTAGTGTTTAGATCTGACAGCGCCCAAAAAGAAGAAGCCTGTAACAGCCAGTGTAAAGTTTAGCCGCATATTAGCCTTAGTGTTAAGGGCTCAGATAATTATAATCTTACTCCGACTAATCGGTGTTTTGGATGTTGTGGTCCCATTCTTTATTCATGACTCAGGATTAGGGCACCAGCAGTGCAGAGCTTGCTCAGAAATGGCAGCAAGCAGGTGTGAGTTGTGGAGGGTGGTCTGGTGGGTGTTAAGAAGGGCAGCAAAAAAGCCAAGAAAAATATCAGGGACAGACTGATATTTTGCAAAAGATACAAGGATTGGACTGCTGAGGACTGCTTGGGGAAAGTCATTTTCTCTGATGAATCCCTTTTCTGATTGTTTGGGGCATCCGGCAAGAAGAAAAGGTGAGCGGCACTACCATAAGTCCTGTGTCATGCCAACAGTAAAGCATCCTGAGACCATTCGTGTGGGGGGTTGCGTCTCCTCTAAGGCAGTGGGCTCACTCACAATTTGGCCTAAGAACACAGCCATGAATAAAGAATGGGACTAAATCATCCACCGAGAGCAACTTCTTCCACCCATCCAAGAACAGTTTGGAGACCAACAATGAACAATCCAGCATGATGGAGCACTGGGCCATAAAGCAAAAGTGAGAACTAAGTGGCTTGGGAAAAAAAACATCGAAATGTTGGGTCCATGGCCAGGAAACTCCCCAGACCTTTAATCCCATTGAGAACTTGTGGTCAAGAGGTGGGTGGACAAAAAAACCCCACTAATTTTGACAAACTCGAAGCACTGATTATGGGAAGCCTTCAGTTAGGATTGGAGAGCATGCCAGGGCGAACTGCAGAAGTCTTGAAAGAGAAAGAAGGGCCAACACTGCAAATATGGACTCTTTGCATAAACTTCATGTCATTGTCAATAACAGCCTTTGAAACTTATGAACTGCTTGTAATTCTACTTCAGTGTACCATAGAAACATCTGACAAAAAGATCTAGAAACACTGAAGCAGCAAACTTTGTGAAAACCAACGCTTGGGTTATTCTCAAAACTTTTGTCCAAGAGTGTAAGTCAAATTTTGGGTTTAAAACGGTCAGGTGATTCCCCACTAGTGCCCCTCGCAGTGCAATAAGGATAAAAAAAGCATCCAGTCAAGGGTCTGAGATTAAGATGGCACCCAAGTTGCCTTTAAAGACTGTCAGAGATAGACGATGCCCACGGAGTCATCCACGTTCGATCTGCCGTCTATCTGCAGAGCACAAAGTGCACACTGGTCCTGTTGCTCGTAATTAAATTCCTGGCAAATCCGAGCAGCTCTTACATCCATAATCAGCCAGAGTGAGGACCTCCTGACCCCCTCGTCTCCATTATTTATGCGGTACAATTGTCAGTTAACTGGATTCTTGAGCATTTAAGGGGACGGCAGATGCTTTGTGTACTTTAGCACATTACTTCGATGGCAAAATTAATGGAATCATGCAGGCGTGTAAAATAAACCTCTTTAGAATTACTGAAAGGCTTAGAAAAACGGCACAGCTTTTCAGCTTTCATGGGTCTCCGGAAAACAGAAAAGGCAAAGCAAACAGCAAGAAATTATTATTGAGAGTGGAACATTAGGCAGATATTGTATTCTGACGCGTGTAGACTAAGATTAGGATGGCATAAACTCACAGCAAGCCATCACACAGATTATTATCTTTTCTTTAACAGTAAAGTGCATTCTTACTGATAAGCAGATTTTAATTATAAATACAGAAATGTTGGTAACTCAGATTGGTTTAAAGGGGCAGCACAGCTACACAACGGTGACAAGAACCTCTGTTCATTTCTTGCTGTGATTGTGGTCAGAGAGGTGTTTGAATTCTCTCCCCCCTCATTTTTTAGATTTCTTCGGTTAGTCCAGCCGCCTCACTGCGAGTTACATTAACCCTTACTGGCCTGCCGTGGAATGTTCTGGATGTCTTTGTGTGAGTGTGGCTCGTGAAGGACTGACACTCCATCCAGTTTTTGTTCCTGAAGTGGGGTGGCTCATTGACTTCAGCTCCTTGCCAGGCCGTGATGCAGTAGCAGTACCAGGAATTCATAAACTCTCTGCATAACCCGCTTGGACTGCTCTTCTAGATTAATAGACAACAGCAGCCATAATCCTTGCAAATGGTTTAGAAATCTAACAAATGGGATTTCTGAACTACCATGCAAATTACTTACAGACATTAGCAGTGCAGACTTGATGAACTTCTTAATCAGAAAATTGTTACATTTAATAGCAGGTTAGCAAACCCGGTCTTGTCTTGCATGCACCACTTTAGTTATTTTAACTTTAATTTTTAAAATGAATCCTATTACATATAATACAATACAATACAATTTATTTTTGTATAGCTCAAAATCACACAAGAAGTGCTGCAATGGGCTTTAACAGGCCCAGTTTTTTGACGCCTCCCCTCAGCCGTGACTCTCTAAGAAGACAAGAAAAAACTCCCCAAAAAAACCCCCTGTAGTGAAAAAAACATAAGAAACCTTGGGAAAGGCAGTTCAAAGACAGACCCCTTTCCAGGTAGGTTGGGTGTGCAGTGGGTGTCAAAAAGAAGAGGGTCAATACAATACAATACACAGAATAGAACAAATCCTCAATACAGTATAAAAATGAAAATTTTACAAGTACGGAGCAGAATTTAACAGTAGATGACATCACATAATATAATTTGGATTTGTTTAGAGTCCTGGAGACCTCAGCCATCAAGCTGCCTCCCCTAATTGGCCATTCCACAGCTGAAATAGTGCTGGGCCAGCCAATCCGATGAAAGGACCTGTCTTTCCCACGATTCCTCCATCAGGGATGACTTTACCTTAGGCAGGCAACACAATTTGGAAGGTAGGCCGTGGGCACCAAGTGGCACATTTGAGTACCAAGAAGAGAAACAGAATAGGTGAGGGTTAGTAACAAATTATAACTATCATGTTACTTATGTTTTAGTGCTAATGACTAACAACAGAGATGTAGTCTGCACAGTTAATCAGCAGCTCTAGTCAGGGTGTGCTAAACTGAAGTAGTGAGTCTTTGAAAGCTGAGACTGAAGGGGCATCTCTTATAGTAGCAAGCAGACCAGTCCACAGTTTAGGGGCTTCCTGTAAGTTCGACCTCCCACTGTTATTTTATTAATCATTGGAATCCTAAGCAGACCGGCATCTTGAGATCTTAATGTGCACTCAGGTTTGTAAGTCATGATAAGTTCAGACAAGTAAGCCAGACCTCGGCCATTTAAGACTTTATATGTTAAAAGGTGGATTTTGAAATCTGCCCTAAACTTAACCAGGAGCCAGTGTAAGGATTTAAGAACTGGAGTTATTTCCTGTTCTTGTAATTTTGGATTAACAGGAGTCTGCATAAAGAACAATTTGAACATCCTGTGAACACCGCATTGCAGTAGTCAATCCTACTAGAAATAAATGCATGAATTAATTTCACAGAATCCTATTTATTTAGAAAGTACCTCAATTTCCCAACATTTTTAAGATGGAAGAAACCTGATTTGGACAACTTTGAAATGTGCGTTTAAAGACATGCTACAGTCAAAGATAACTCCGAGATTGTGGGCTGATTCAGTAAAATTACTTTGGATTCCAACTGAGTTAAATGATGACAGAATATTGTTGTGATCAGCGTCATTCCCTCCAACAATTAGCACCTCTGTTTTATTGGTGTTTAAAGATAAGGAGGTTTCCTTTAAACGTTCAGCTCCTTGGTATAATTCAGAATTGCGATCTATGAAAGCAGCTGACCGGCGCCTTAAGAGAATGTCACGTAAGACTGGCCTCACCGTGCACATCCAGGCTTTCTCTGACCACCAAAGAGCTTACAGAGAAGCACTAACTGCTGCTAAGAACACCCACTATGGCAGGATAATAGAAAGTGGCCACGATAACCCAAGGGTTTTGTTTTCTGTAGTTAATAAACTACTCGAACCTGCGTCTGGCCCAACTACCTCTTCTACTGAAGTCTGTGAGGATTTCCACCACTTTTTCCCTAACAAAATTAAAGATCTAAATAATTCAACTAACATAAATACATCATCTGTTTATATCTCTCCCTGTTTTCCCACTCCATCCAGCTCCTTCTCTAAGTTCTCGCCAGTCACATCTGCGTTTGTTAATAACCTGCTTTGTAAGATGAGGCTGACTACTTGTGTACTGGACCCCATCCCCAGCACACTACTTAAATCCTGCCTTCATGCCATAATCCCGACTATTACAACAATAATAAACTCATCCCTTGACACTGGCTCTGTGCCGCTCACTTTTAAAATCGCTTCTGTAACCCCAATGTTAAAAAAGTCTGGTCTTGATGCTGACAATCTTAACAATTTCTGGCCTATTTCCCACTTACCTTTCCTGTCAAAAGTTCTTGAGTGTGTTGTAGCCTCCCAGTTCACCAATTACTTAACCACTAATAATTTGATGGAACCCTTTCAGACTGGTTTCAGGGTGCGGTACAGCTGTAAAACTGCCCTGCTATGGGTAACCAATGATTTGCTTATGGCAGCAGACTCTGGACAAACCAGCATATTAATTCTGTCAGACCTCAGTGCATCATTTGACACTCAGGTCAGACATGACATTCTACTGTCCAGAGTGGAGAACATGCTGGGTATCTCTGGCACTGCCCTCCAGTGGTTCAAGTCCTATCTGACTGAAAGGCAAGAGTTTGTTAGTCTTGGCAACAGCAGATCCAGCTCAGCGCCAGTCACATAAGGAGCTCCTCAGGGCTCTGTCCTCGGCCCTCTTCTCTTCTGTATTTATATGCTTCCCCTTGGCCATATTATTCGTAGCTATGGACTGTGCTATCATTTTTATGCAGATGATACTCAACTCTACTTCAATGTTAAAAGTGGAACTTCATCAGAGCTTTCTCAGCTCACAACCTGCCTTAGTGAAATTAAAACCTGGATGGAGCAAAACTCTTGAAAATTAAATTGCAACAAAACTAAACTCCTGCAAATTGGGACTAAAATGCAACTTAATAAAATGAGCTCCTTCCCAGTCCATCTTGGCGGTGATCTCATCAGACCTGCCTCTACTGCAAAGAATCTTGGTGTCATTTTTGATTCCTCCCTCTCTTACTCCGCCCATGTAAATCATATTAAGAAACTTTCTTACTTTCACCTCCGTCACGTATCCCATGTTCGCTCCTTCCTCTCCTTTTCTAATGCTGAGAAACTTGTCCGTGCTTTTATCACATCCCGCATCAATTATTGTAACTCACTGCTGGCAGGTGCCCCTTCTAATCTTATATCACAGCTCCAGCTTATTCAAAACTCAGCTGCAAGAGTCCTGACTCGAACCAGCAACAGCGAGCACATCACACCCATCCTGCTCCATCTTCACTGGCTCCCTGTGTCTTACAGAATCGAATATAAAATTCTACTAATAACCTACAAAGCCTTAAACGACCTCGCATGAAACTACATCAGTGACCTTCTCCATCACTATGTGCCTGCCCGCCCACTAAGGTCCTCTGATTCTGGTAATCTTATTGTACCCCACACTAATCTACACTTCGTGGGTGACAGCAGGGCCTTCAGCTATATAGCGCCCAGACTCTGGAATGACCTACCGAAATGAATCAGGTCAGCTGACTCCATGAATTCTTTTAAAAAACAACACAAAACTCATCTGTTCAGGAAGGCTTTTAGCTCTACTTGACTTGATTACCCTTCTCTCAGTTTACCTCTTTGTCAAGATGCTCATGTAACCTGCATGTGTATGTGTGTGTGCTGGACCATCAATTACGTTGTCTGTTGGGCTTTTTTTCTCTGAATTCACTGTCACAATCTTCTTTATTTATTTATTTGATTTGTACAATGCTATGTACTGTATACCCTGCCGTTCTTTCTTATATTCTGTAAGTGCCTTGAGCATGGGAAGGGCGCTATATAAATAAAATTTATTATTATTATTATTATTATTACTATATTACATATTGCATGCTTCTTACACCCAGTGCCAACAAAACCAGTAAGGAAGCTCAATGGATGTTCTGGCAGCACCATTCGTATCCTCATTATTAATAGCTCATTACTGAATGGAACAGCTCCTGATTCAATAAAAGTGTCTGCTAGCAGACATTACTTAAAGAGCCAGAGCTGGACCCACATACACTTAGTGATTGTAGACTGTAAAAGAAGTAGTCTCAACACACGAAAAAAGGTTTGGGGCAGCCACCTGTATATTGTCCCTGGCTGCAAAAGGGTATAGAAAACAGGAATGATGTGCTTAGTTTGAGTTCCAAAACTGAACTGAATAGGTTTTAAAAGATGGTGGTTTTATAAGCCGTGAACTGGAAGTGATGTCAGTTTGGGCACCAGAACCGGAAGTGATGTTAAATCAGGCAGGTTTTCCCGTATTTGGCCTGCAGAGATAACAAGGGTAGGGTTAGTGCACCCTGCCACTCCCTGGCCTGGTGGGTAATTACCTCCATTTGGTCTACTCAGCTTCTTCCTAGTCGCACGTGTGTGACAAGACTCATTTCAAATTTACCTTTTTTCTCTAAATTACTTGACAAAGTAATCGCCATACAGCTTCAGTCTCACCTTACACATCATTATTTATTTGAGAAATTCCAGTCTGGCTTCCACACTGGTCAAAGTACAGAAATGGCACCAACACACGTAGTAATTGACATTGTGATATTCTGATATAACGTTTGACACTGATCATTCTACTTTAATACAGAGATTAGAAAATTGCACTGGGCTCAAAGGCACTGTGCTTGCCTGGTTAAGTTCTTATTTATTAAACCGTTACCAGTATGAACAGAAATCTACTAACAGGACTCCATCAGTATACTCAGGAGTTAAATATGATGCCCCGCAGAGCTCAATATTGGGACCTTTACTGGGACTTTCCATTGAAAACTCCTGTTAGAAAACATAATGGTAATTTTCACTCATATGCACATGACACCCAGTTATACCTTTCTTTTAGACCAAATGACGTTTCTCCAATGCTGTCCTTCATTAATTGTGTCAGTGAGTTCAAGGAGTGGATGGGTAAAAAAATGACTTGTCTCTGAATACAGAAAGGACAGAAATGTTATTTATTGGAGGGAAGGATGAGATAGCAATAACATTGTTTTACTCTTTAACTTTAGTTAGAATCACCATTAGTTTGACTGAATTAGCACACAATCTAGGCATTATCGTTGACAATAGTATGTCATTTACATTACATATCACAAAACTATCTAAAACTTTGTCATGCATGCACCTCATAGTACCTCCTTCTAGGTTTATTAGTAGTATGCGATACCACCCTGGGCTAGAGGGGGCACAGTCCCTAACATTCTGTCTGTCAGTGACAGTGTATGGCGATTACTTTGTCAACAGTGAGAACACCCAGTGAGGGCAAATGACTTCACACCAATAGCCAGAGAAGTAGAAATTAATGGACACCCCAGACAATGGCGTCTCATATCAGACCTAAATTGTGAACAGCACGGAGCTCCAGAAGACATTAAATGATTCATTCTGGTTAAAGATGTTATAAAGAGTCCTTTTCAGTTTATTTCAAATTACTTCTGTAAACGGCATCAAGCATTCTTTTTGTTTGAATTTATTTATTTGGATTAAAAGAGGTAACCTGAACACTTCCCCAATGTTAAAAGTATCATTCCAGTCATCCACAGCATGGTTTTGGAAGATTAAGAATGCAGGATACCGAGAAATCAATCATTTATTTCTAGTAAGATTGGCTTCTGCAATGGCTGTTCAAATTGTTCTTTATAGAGTTTATAGAGTTTTCAGTTCGTTTAAAATGTTACTGGAAAAATTATTACACAAACCCGAAAGTGCAAACACATAACTCCAGTTCTTACATCCTTACACTGGCCCCTGACTAAACTTAAGGCTAATTTCAAAATCCTCCTTTTAACATGTAAAGCCTGAAATGGCCGAGGCCCTGCTTACTTGTCTGAACTTATCATGACTTACAAACAGGTCAGGTCAGGATGGGGAGCATGCACTAATACAGCGAGTTGCTACACCCACCACACAACAAAACAGCTTGGGATCCCGGTTGGCAAACCCCCAGGGAGACACGAAGTCCAGTCCCACTCTTCGGAAATGACCCTCTATCTGCTGCCGCCAGGTGTTACACGGGCGTCCCCTTGGCCTAGTCCAGCCACTTTGGTCCTCAACAATGAGGGTCCTACAAACTGGATCACCTTTGGGGAATCGCGGCACATGTCTGTAGTGCCATAACCGATGCTCCCACACAATGCAAATAATGTCACTCATTTTGGACTCCATGAACAACCACTTATCCAACACAAAGTCAAACCAACAGTACCCAAGGATACTCCGAAGAGACACAGTACCAAAGGTGTCCAGTCTTCATCTCACGTCACTGGATAGTGTACACGTCTCACAACAATATAGCAAGACAGGAAGCACCAGGACTCTAAAGACTTGGACCTTCATGGTGACCTCATAACCCACCCACACTCTCCCAATCTGACTACTGACTTCATAGGAAGACATGAATGTTACTGCTGAGGTAAGTAAACCTCTCAACAAGGTCTCTCCACAGACAGACACACTGCTGATGGCCGTGCCCAAGAGGTTATTAAAGGCCGGGCTCTTTGATTTGTATCTGGACACTCACAAGCCCAGACATTCAGACTCCTTGCTCAGTCTCTCTAGTGCCCTGGTCAGAGCCTCCATTACAGCATCATCTGTGAATCTTTCTTTACCAACAGATGCCCCACAGCCACTGGACCCCACGAGCTTGCCCAACACCCAGTCCATGCAAACATTAAGCAGAGTAGGAGCAGAACACACCGCTGACAAACCACAGAATCAACTGGGAAGAACACAGAGGTTCTTACAAACAAAGATCTCAAGATACCAGCTTACTTATGATTCCAACGATTAATAAAATAACAGTGGGAGGTCGTACTTTTAGTTGCAGTGCCCTGAAGCTGTGGAATGGTCTACCTGCCACTATAAGAGGTGCCCCTTTAGTCTCAGCTTTTAAATCAGGCTGACTTCGGTTTAGTATACCCTGACTAGAGCTGCTGATTAGCCATTAATATTACATCACTGGTGGTAGTCAGTTAAACAGAAATATAAGTAACACAATATTTATAAACTGTTAATAACCATTCTCTATTCTGTGTCTCGTCTTGGTATCTGGATATGACACTTGGTGCCACTGCTGTACTGCCAGGCTGCTCTCCAGTGTATGAGTGTTGGAATCATCAGATGGAGAGATTCTGCCATCATATTGGACGGCCAGCACAGACTCCATTATAGAAAACTCAGGAGTGGGTGGGCAGCCAGTTGTCCAAGGTCTTCAGGACTGTAACTGTTTCTAACTTTATTTTGGACTTTTCTCTTTTCGGCATTGTCAACTGGCCATCGTTCCTCAATTCATTAATGGACAGATGTTGTTGGTTTCCGTTTATATTTAATATATTTAATTAGTTACTACATTTTCTTTGTGCATGTTTTAACAAATCTGCATTTCTATGTGCACCAGTTCTGTATTTAGTAATTTGTATCAATAGACTTGTATTTTAACTGAGAATTGTTCACAACGCTTTGCAGCTCAACTCAGTGGAGAACGCTATACAAAAAAATAAGTCCTGTAATATTGTATAAAAGGGTGGCTTTTAATTTGTTATGAGTGTGTCTAATATTATTTTTAGCATTATTAAATACAAATTCTTACTTAAGTAAGTACAGATAAAAACTCTTGGCATATATTTTTCGAAAATCTCTACCCACTGGGGAAATTCCAAAAGGCTGGAAGCTAGAAAATATTATCCCATTATATAAAAAGGGTGATCGGGCGAATCCAAGTAATTATAAGCCAATAAGCTTAACGTGAATCGCAGGTAAATTACTGAAAGTAATTAAGGAGAAGATTGAACAGCACATGGCAAGAACAGGAGTGTTAGTGAACAGTCGGCATGGGTTCAGATGAGGAAGGTCATATTTCACTAATATGCTGCAATTCTATGAGGAAGCAACAAAAAGAAGCAATCAGAGAGATGCATATGATATTGTTTATTTTGACTTTCAGAATGTGGCACATAAAAAATTAGCCGATCAATCTAAATGAAGAGAGAATTCAGGGTGCAGTCTTTAGGTGGGTACAAACACATGAAGCAAAGCGTTATGGTGAGGGAACCTTATGAGAATTAGGTGATGTTAAAAGTGGTGTCCAACATGGGGTCAGTGCCAAGGGTGCTGCTTCTTTTAAAATATACAATTGATCTGATAAAAATGTCATCAATAAGCTGGTTAGGTTTGAAGATGATGGCAAACTAGACGGAAAGGTGGATAATGGAGAATCTGACAAATTTTTACAGAGGGATCTGGACAGCATACAGGATTGAGCATATTTGTGGTAGATGAAATTTAATGTAAGTAAATGTAAAGGATTACACATAGGAAGTAAAAATGTTAAGTTTGAAAACACAATTGGAGGTCTGAAAAATACACCTCATTAGAAGGATTTAGGAGTCATAATGGACTCATGACTATCACCTGCCAGACAGTGTTGAGAAGCCATTAAGAAGGCAAACAGAATGTCAGGTTATATAGCGCCTTGCTATGTGGAGTACAAGTCACAAGAGGTTCTGCTGAAGCTTTATAACACACTGGTGAGGCCTCATCTGGAGTACTGTGTGGAGGTTTGGTCTCCAGGCTACAAAAAGGACAAATCAGTGCTAGGAAAATTCCAGAAAAGAGCGACTAGGCTGATTCCAGGGCTACAGTTGTGAAGAAAGTTTAAAAGATCTGAGCCTTTGCAGTTTAAGCAAAAGAAGATTAACAGGAGACCTGAGTGAAGGGTTGAAAATTATGAAGAGAATTAATCCAGTGGGTCGCGACGGTTACTTTAAAGTAAGTTCATTAGGAACATGGGGACACAGTTGGAAACTTGATAAACTTGACTTGTCTATATTGCCTATCATGGCCTTATCCATTCTGGCCCCCTAATCAACCTGTTTCTATTTGGCCATCTCTCTCACCCCTTCACCACCCAACAGCTAATGTGTGGTAAGCGTACTGGCACAAGAATGGCTGCCATTGCCTTATCCAGGTTGTGGCTACACATTGGTGGTGGTTGAAATGGCTCCCCTCTGTGTATGAAAGCACTTTGAGTAGTGAGAAAGGTGATATATAAATGTAATTTATTATTATTATTATTAATATTTTGGGTACATTTCAAATGAATATTAGGACATTTTTTTCACACGGAGAACCATAGACACATGGAATAAGTGACCAAGTAGTATGGTGCACAGTAGGTATTTAGGGTCCTGCAAAATTTATCTTGATGTGACTTTGGAAGAATTAAGTGGATAGGACTGGCGACCTTGGTTGGGCTGAATGGCCTGTTCTCATCCAGATGATTCTACTGAAATATTCTAATGTAATGAAATTAAAAAAATTAATTAAGTTACTGGTGGACCACCATGTGCCACTAGGATATGCATAGAGCAGTGGGTTGTACAAAAACCTTTTTCACCTACTTGACTTTTGCTGTGAGAAGTGACACATGAAAATGAATTAATACATTCATTAGTGGAGAGCCATCTCCTAGTAATGGAAATGATTGAAAAGTAAACTGCACCCAAAAACAATAGTGAAGGAAAAAGTTAAAATCCAAAAACAGAGAGAGAACAAATTGGAAGACTGGCAGAAGACCAGGAATTTCCTGCCTCACCACTAGCAGGCAGAACACAGCTTGAAAATTGAAAACGCAGGGCATTGTTATTCATGAAATGGAGAGGAAGAATAAGGAAAGGTTCTTTGGAATTTGTGGTTCTTTAAAAAAGAGAAGTTAGTCTCTTTAATTCTAAAATGTAGGGATGACAGGGTTGGTGTTGAATGCTGGCCAGACTCCACCAAGCAGGAACAAATACATGGCATCATGGAAATGCAGATTCTATAGTGGGCTTCATCCGGTTTGACCATGCTATGAACAAAGCCATCCTCAAGATCATTGGCACAGCAATGAGATGATATATGGAGCATGATTTCAGTGGTATAGTCACATAATACAATACAATACAATTTATTTTTGTATAGCCGAAAATCACACAAGAAGTGCCGCAATGGGCTTTAACAGGCCCTGCCTCTTGACAGCCCCCCAGCCTCGACTCTCTAAGAAGACAAGGAAAAACTCCCAAAAAAACCTTGTAGGGAAAAATGGAAGAAACCTTGGGAAAGGCAGTTCAAAAAGAGACCCCTTTCCAGGTAGGTTGGGCGTGCAGTGGGTGTCAAAAGAAGGGGGTCAATACAATACAATACACAGAACAGAACAAATCCTCAATACAGTATTGTATTGTACAAAATTTTAGAAGTACGGAGTAGAATTTAACAGTAGATGATATCACATAATATGATTTGGATTTGTTTAGAGTCCTGGAGACCTCATTCATCAAGCTGCCTCCTCCCATTTGGCCATTCCACGGCTGAAATAGCGCTAATCCGATGAAAGGACCCCTCTTTCCCATGATTCCAGCGATTCTCCATCAGGGATGACTTTACCTTAGGCAGGCAAAACAACTTGGCAGGTGGGCCGTGGCACCAAGTGCCACATTTGAGTACCGAGAAGAGAAACAGTGTAGGAGAAGGTCAGTATTAAATTATAACTATCATGTTACTTATGTTTTAGTGCTAATGACTAACAACAGAGATGCAGTCTGCACATCTAATCAGCAGCTCTAGTCAGGGTGTGCTAAACTGAAGTAGTGAGTCTTCAGCCGGGATTTAAAAGCTGAGACCGAAGGGGCATCTCTTATAGTAGCAGGCAGACCACTCCACAGTTTAGGGGTCCTGTAACTAAAAGCTCGACCTTCCACTATTATTTTATTAATCCTTAGAATCATAAGCAGACTGGCATCTTGAGATCTTAATGTGCGCTCAGGTTTGTAAGTCACGATAAGTTCAGACAAGCAAGCCGGACCTCGGCCATTTAATGCTTTATATGTTAAAAGGAGGATTTTGAAATCTGCCCTAAACTTAACCAGGAGCCAGCGTAAGGACTTGACAACTGGAGTTATGTATTTGTATTTTCTTGTTCTTGTAATAATTCTTGCTGCAGCATTTTGGATTAACTGCCGGCTGCATAAAGAACAGTTTGAACATCCAGTGAACACCGCATTGCAGTAGTCAATCCTACTAGAAATAAAGGCATGAATTAATTTCTCAGAATCCTGTTTATTTAGAAAGTGCCTTAATTTCCCAACATTTTTAAAATGGAAGGAACATGATTTGGACAACTTTGTAATGTGCGCTTTAAATGACCTGCTAATCAAAGATAACTCCTAGATTGCGGGCTGATTCAGTAAAATTAATGGGGATTCCAACCGAGTTAAATGATGACAGAATATTGTTGTGATCAGCGTCATTCCCTCCAATAATTAAAATCTCTGTTTTATTGGTGTTTAAAGACAAGTAGTTCTCATCCATCCCTTCCTTTAATTCACTAACACAACTAATTAAAGACAAAATTGGAGAAACTTCATTTGATCTAAAAGAAAGGTGTAACTGTGCTGTGCATATTGGAATCGATTTGATAAATAAGAACTAAACCAAGCGAGCACTAAGTGTTGTCACAAGACTGACAACAACTAAGTGGCCAAGATGGTCCTAGGACAGCCCACATGGCAAACAACCACATGGAACACTCAAAGAAGCTCAGGGTCAACCGCATCAAGAAGAACATGTGACAAGCTGATATTACCCTGGAGATGCCCTAGATTCAAACAAATGGCAATTGACCTGTTCAACAGCTGACTCTACACAAATGCATGATAAAATCTAGGTCAGGTCAGGTAGCAAAGAAATCTCTTGTATTGTTCCAGTTGCTGAGGTCTCTAGAAATGAAGGAGACCAGGTCAGATAAGGTCAAGTCAGGTTGGGAAGCAGGCACTGGTACAATGCATTGCCGCACCCACCATTTGACAAAACAGCTCAGGATCCTTGTTGGCAAACCCTCAGGCAGACATGCGGTCGAGTCCCACCCTCCAGATATGACCATCTATCTGCTGCGACCAGGTGTTACATGGGCATCCCCCTTGGCCTGGTCCAGCCACTCATGTCCTCAACACCCTTGGGGAATCAAGCCACATGGCAGTAGTGCTTTAACTGATGCTCCTTTAAAATGCAGGTAATGTGCCTCATTTGGGACTCTGTGAGCAACACAAAGTCAAACCAGTAGTACCCAAAGATTCTCCGAAGAGACACAGTACCAAAGGTGTCCAGTCTTTATCTCAGGTCACTGGACAGTGTCCATGTCTTGCAACCATATAGCAAGACAGGAAACACTGGGACTCTAAAGACTTGGACCTTCGTCCTTTTGCATAGATATCGGGAGTGCCACACACTCCTTTCCAGTGACCTCATGACCCCCAATGCTCTCCCAATCTGTCTACTGAATTCATAGCTACAGTCACCAGAGACATGAATGTCACTGCTGAGGTAAGTAAACCAAGGAGGAAGAAGAAGAAAAGATGACAGGGCCTGCTAGATGGGCTTGAACCACCACATCACAGAAATGATTCTGGACTGTGGAAGTGGCAACATTGAGAGGCTGCTAAACTGCTACAGACAAAAACTAATCTAAAATCAGCAGGACAGGTTCAAACTAACAGTCAGTTGCAAGAAGAGAGAGGACAGAAGGGAGAAAGGACTGAAAAATGAGTAGGAGAATACTTTTCTGGTGGGCAATCCTTCTGATTCAATTACAGAAGGCTCAGATGTGTCTTTGTAGTTTGTATCAAAGTGGAGACTGAAAGAGGTGGGTAGAACATTTGGGCAGAAGTGGACCACGAGGTGCTCCTTGATGTCAGGGTTGTCTTGGCTATGGATGAAGAAGAAGAAGACATCTGGTTTGTTCCTTGTGTTGCTCCAATTCCTCTTCCTTATATTCATAGTAAACTGTTTTTTAATGGACGCACCCCACTGGGATACCCCCGATTTAGGCAATAAAACACAGTAAGAGAAAACGTCAATCATTATTCTTTATTTAAATCTTGCGAAAGGCAACAGCATAACTTATTAGGAAGTGTTGCGAAGAAATCAGCGTCCTCTGCGTTCTATTTATACAATTCATTGATTAGATCACAATTCCAAGGAATTCATTACATAATCAGAAAACATTTAAAGATGATTGGTTACACCCAGTTGCTAATGGGACATGACAAATGTTGATACCTTAAATGTCTACAATTAACCTGATCCACTAGGTTGATTGATAGTCCTGTTAGCTTAGGATGTACAGTACATGACTTTTTAAATGCATTATTATTTTTAAGAGATGTGTTAATGAGCATAAGATTATCCACATTCATCCTGTTTCTCATGGTTTGTCAAACAATGGCTAATTTTTAATCCAGTTAGGTACATCAACAAGAAACTTAGTACTAAGTGTTACAATTAAACAATTTCATCCCAGGAAAGAGCACCACAGATGTGATGTCTGCTCTGAGGGTGTTGATGAAGAGGTATAGAGAAGGCCAGAAGGAGTTGAATTGCATCTTTGTGGTCCTGGAGAAAGCATATGACAGGGTGACTGAGAGGAGCTGTGGTATTGTATGAGGAAGTTGGGAGTGGCAGAGAAGTACGTAAGAGTTGTACAGGATATGTATGAGGGAAGTGTGCCACGGATGCATTCAATGTGGAGGTGGGATTGCATCAGGGATCAGCTCTGAGCCCTTTCTTATTTACAATGTTGATGGACAGGTTGACAGACGAGATTAGACTGGAGTCCCCATGAAAGATGATGACATTGTGATCTGTAGCGGGAGTATGGAGCAGGTCGAGGAGATCCTGCTCTAGAGAGGAGAGGAATGAAGGTCAGTAGGAACAAGACAGAATACATGTGTGTGAATGAGAGGGAGGTCAGTGGATTGGTGAGGATTCAGGGAGTAGAGTTGGCGAAGGTGGATGAGTTTAAATACTTGGGATTAACAGTACAGAGTAATGGGGATTGTGGAAGAGAGGTGAAGAAGAGAGTGCAGGCAGGGTGGAATTGGTGGAGAAGAGTGTCAGGAGTGATTTGTGACAGCTGGTTATCAGCAAGAGTGAAAGGGAAGGATGGTAGTAAGACTGGCTATGTTATATGGGCGGGAGACGGTGGCACTGACCAGAAAGCAGGAGACAGAGCTGGAGGTGGCAGGATTGGACAGGATTAGAAATGAGGAAGCAAAGTCAGAGAGGCGAGATTGCGTTGGTTTGGACATGTGTAGAGGAGAGATGCTGGGCGAAGAATGGTAAGGACAGAGCTGCCAGGCAAGTGGAGAAAAGGAAGGCCTAAGAGAAGGTTTATGGATGTGGTGAGAGAGGACATGCAGGTGATGGGAGTGACAGAACAAGATGACGAGGACAGGAAGATATGGAAGAAGATGATCCGCTGTGTCAACCCCTAACGAGAGCAGCCGGAAAAAGAATGATTATACCTTAAATTATAATATTTACTCTCGATTTTTAATATATTTTTATTTGCTTCAAGTAAAGTACATTTATCATAGTGAATAATAAAATAACAGCTTCAACCTTTCAGCATAAGCTCAGAAGGATATGATACTCAGCACATGCTAGATGCACAATGAACCAGGGTTCAAATTCAGCTGTCCCACGTAAGGCTTGTGAAGTTTAAACCAGTTTATGAAAGTTCTCCTGCATCTTTAAAGTTTCTGATTTCTGCTTCTTCCCTTTGCCACTGGAGATATTCTTCATCTGTGTTTTACCAGTCACAGTGAAGGCTGAAGGAGGCTGATGTCTTATTTCTCTTTTCTCAGTTTGATTGACACGTTTATCAAAGAAAAGGACAATATTACTAAGAGTCTCTAATATCTCATGGTCATTAATAAAGTAAATCAAATGCCATTATTAGTCATGGTTTTCTAAAGCTTATTTTGGCTGACACAAATTGCCTTTCTTCCATGAATATTTAACTCAGTATAATTTAATTTGGTTAATAGATTCCATAAATACTTTTGCTGAATAAATAACTTTAGTGGTCAAATGCAAATCTGCTAGATAAAAAGGACTCACTAATTATACGTTGGTTTCAAATCCTGACCCGGTCATTATCTGTGAAGGTATTGCATGATCTCTGCTCATTTGCAGCGTCTCCAGAAGGCATTCAGAGCCCTTCACTTTCTTGACATTTTTTTTATGTTGCAGCCATGTGTTAAAATTGCTTACATTCGTTTTTTTTTTTTTCATTCAATACCCCAGAATGACAAAGTGAAAATATCTGAAGTATCCCCTTGAAACAAGCATTCGGACCCTTTACTGTAACACTTGACTCTTGGCTCATGTGCTTCCCATTCTACTGATCGCTGTTAAGATGTTTCTACACCTTGCTTGGGGTCCACCTGTGCTCAATTCAATTGATTGGACCGATTAGGAAAGTCACACACCTGTCTATGAAGGTACCAGCGATGAGCAAAAAATCAAAGGAATTGCCAGCAGAGCTTAGAGACAGGATTGTGGGGAAGATCTGGGGAAGGCTGTACAGCCACGGCCAAGAGTTTTGAGAATAACACAAATATTAATTTTCACAAAATTTGCTGGTTCAGTGTTTTTAGATCTTTGTGTCAGATATTTCTATGGTGTACTGAAGTAGAATTACAAGCATTTTATAAGTTTCAAAGGTTTTTATTGACAATGACATGATGTTTATGCAAAGAGTCCATATTGTTGGCCCTTCTTTCTCTTTCAAGACTTCTGCAATTCGCCCTGGTGGGCTGTTTGTCCATCAACTTCTGGGCCCAATCCCGATTCTTAAAACGCCATAAATACATTCCCCAATTGTTCATCACCATCAACGTCTTGATAATTATACTCTACACAAGTGTTTTTCAACTGGTGCACCCTGGAAATAACAGCGTAGTGCCCCCGGGTCCTGACCCGAGAGAGACCTGTCCGAGGAGGACGGGACTACCTGGAGATCCAAAATAAGAGCAGCTCCATGATAATCATTTTGCAGACACAGCACTTAGAGAGCACGTTAGCAGCCAGGATACATAGCGCGTGTCCATCTGCCTGGGTGTATGTTCACCAGTGATTCTCACAGAGGTGAAGGACAATGGGCATACGAGTTGCCTCTGATCCTGGGTCAGTTGAGACAGGCAAAGAGAGGACCACCTGTTTGAGGGGGCAAAGGGATGAACCGGGTGGGAAATTCATCCAGACTGCTCACTAAGTGCTATGTTTGTGAGCGGCAATGTCCAAGCTGCTTTTGTTTGTCACCCACCCTCTCTCGTCCATTCAGACAGTTTAGCACATCAAGGAGATTTGGTTGGTAGAATCGTGATGGGCTTTGGGATTTTTTGGGCTACAAAAAGTGTGCCACCATAGTTTGGAAAACACTGCTCTACCTACAACTTTGCTCCTGGCACACTAAAAAAGCTGCTATCTCACTTAAAAACTGACAGCCTGTGCATTACTTGGGTGGTTAATGGCAATAATGGATACAATGAGGCTATTAGAAGTAAACTGGATACATTAGGATTAAAAGTCAAGACGGAGGTAAAAAGCTTAGGGGTAATTGTTGACTGTAATCTGAATTTTAAATCGCATATTAATCAGATCACTAGGACAGCATTTTTTCACTTAAGAAACATAAGTAAAGTTAGACCTCTTATATCACTGAAAGATGCTGAGAAATTAGTTCACGCGTTTGTTTTCAGTCGACTAGATTACTGTAACGCACTCCTCTCAGGACTACCCAAGAAAGACATAAATCGTTTGCAACTAGTGCAGAAAGCAGCTGCTAGAATCCTAACTAGGAAAAGAAAATCCGAACACATTTCTCCAGTTCTGATGTCACTACACTGGTTACCTGTGTCATTCAGGATTGACTTTAAAATTCTGCTTATGGTTTATAAAGCCTTAAATAATCTCACCCCTTCTTATATATCGGAGTGTCTGGCATCTTATATTCCAAATTGTAACCTCAGATCCTCAAATGAGTGTCTCCTTAGAATTCCAAGAACAAAACTTAAAAGAAGTGGTGAGGCGGCCTTCTGCTGCTATGCACCTAAAATCTGGAATAGCCTGCCAATAGGAATTCGCCAGGCTAATACAGTAGAGCAGTTTAAAACACTGCTGAAAACATATTACTTTAACATGGCCTTTCTATAACTTCAATTTAACTTAATTTAACTTAATCCTGATACTCTGTATGTTCAATTTCCTCATAATAACTATTCAGGGTAGCTCTACAATCCGTACTGACCCCTACTCTCTTTTCTGTTTCTTTTTCCGGTTTCTTTGTGGTGGTGGCCTGCGCCACCTCCACCTACTCAAAGCTTCATGATGCTCCAACAATGATGGATGGACTAAAAGGCAGAATTCTACGTGACCATCATCATCAAGCCTTTCCGTGAGAACCCTAAATCCAAAGAGGACTGTTGCATTTATGTTAGGTAGAATGCCCAGAGGGGACTGGGCCGGCGGTCTCATGGTCTGGAATCCCAACAGATTTTTTTTTTTTTTTTCTCCAGCCGTCTGGAGTTTGTTTTTTGTTTTTTCTGCCCCCCCCTGGCCATTGGACCTTACTCTTATTCGATGTTAATTAATGCTGATTTATTTTGTTTTCTTATTGTGTTTTTTTATTTTTCTATTCTTTATTATGTAAAGCACTTTGAGCTACTGTTTGTATGAATATGTGCTATATAAATAAAATGTTGTTGTTGTTGGTTAGGTTGACTTCTTTGCAAAAATTAGCAAAGATACTGCAAACTGGAATCATGGGTAGGGAGAAACATTACACTTTTATGTCTAAAATAGAATTTGTTCTTTATATTAGGGCAGTCGGCACTGTAAGCTGGCTGGCAGACTTAAATACAGAGGTACTAGAGACTTATTTTGGTTTTTGGTTCCACGTGAACATAACTTATTTAGCACTTTCAGTATGTGTGATGTGACATTGATTCGGCGTTACAGAAGCATGAAATAATTTTTACCTTTGCAGGTTTTTCCTAGCATTGCACCAGGAGTGCAGTAAACTCCCCTCTCCATCCCCTGCACCTATGTCAGTGCAGCATGTATAAATCAAGAAAACGAACACCAGTCCAAAGCATTGACATGTGGCGTATCGTTGAGAACCATGTAATACGAAATGTTGAACCTTTACATGAAAAGGTAATATATAAATACAGTACTGTCACAGACGGTGGGGTCCTTGTCCAGCCGGGATACCTCTTCACGGAGAGGACCGAGGGAGCAAGCGTGGGCAGAAAAGTACCTAACAGCGGGATGTTAGATGGCAGCCCCCATGGGTTGCAGTGGTGCCCCGGATTCCTGCAGGGCTTCATGGGAGCTGCAGTTATCTACAGCCCTGTTGGGGTCTGGGAGTGTTGCCAGGGGGTGCGGGTTCTCCGCCACACCCGGAAGTGCTGCTGGAAGTAGGTCAATGAGCACTTCCAGGGGTGTTATAAAAGGAGCCAGCAGTCAGAACTCTGAGAGCCAGAGTCGGGAGGAGGGAGCCAAAGCTTACTGGAGAGGAGTGGAGGGGAAAGAAAGAAAGAAAGAAAGAAAGAAAGAAAGAAAGAAAGAAAGAAAGAAAGAAAGAAAG